>JAKTRV010000001.1:0-1200000 GCA_030579815.1 Sugiyamaella smithiae
TTCGTTCGACATAACATGGCTCCGTATATAAGCCATACATCTATTACACTCTACAAAGGCATCTGCGACGATAGAGCCCCGAATTGTGGCGGCAAATACCTTTGAAACTCAAGGGCCAGGGTCAAGAGGGTTTCGATATTCGGAGTAGTTATTCCGATTTTTAAAAAAGTAAATAATAAATGAAGTTGATGAGGGGTTTTCGGATGTAGAGATCGCACGTGTATCGTCAAGGCCACTGTGGACGACGGATGACAGACGACGGCCGACGGCGACGCATTATGATACTCTGGAACACGCTGGAATGTTCTAGTACGTGCTCAGACGCGCCCTGGCGCGTGAAACGAGTGCAACCGCTGGCCGAGATAAGGCTATCCGCTTATAGGCAACATCAAAGGAATAGCTGCGCCTTGAGGCCGGTCAAGGGGGTATCACCCATTCGCCTCAATTGAATAATCATTGAATTAGCGTGAAATTCGTGTGAGCTTGACCGTTACTCTGTATAGAAACATAGTTTACAGGTTTATCTGTGGGTATGTTACGGGCGCAACGACCCGTTTCCACCCTTGTTTTCTAAGGATTTTTACAATGGTCTCTTACAATAGGGACTATGGAGTTGCCAGATACTTTGAAATGATGACTTGTCGTAGCATAGTTTGGTCCGTGCAACTTTATCTTCCAACGATCCGATCTGGTGCGGCAAATCAGACTGAATCTAGTGAAGATTGATCAACAGCTTACATCTGAATTTCAAGACAACGTCAACTGGTGCTTTCGGCTATATCAAGCTGTGTCATTGATGGCAATAACCTTGACACGAATTTCTAGTCTACATCCGGAACGCTACACCACTCAAACTTGTTTGACGTGCTATACCTTTTACATATGTATTCAAATATAAATTTGTTTTATGAATCCGCTATTTGACGAAATACACCACTAAGATGCCAGTAATGATAAGCTGCCAAATCAGGATGATATTGATCTTTAGTCTCAAATCCTTCTGGTGAGGCAGAGGATGCTGGGCGCCCGATAGTTGTCGTATATAAATTTCAAGGTCGTGTTTTGCACGCTTACTCGTATCGAGCAAAGTATTGTACATGATTCGAACTATGCTGTCCTCGGCACACTCGATAATAGCATCGAAGCAAATATCGAACTTAGGACCGTAACGAGATCGAAAGAACTTGTACCCAGATACTGATACTTCTTCCCAAGCTCTTTCAATATGACTTTGTGAACAATACCTGTCCAGTTCTAATGCTGCGTAATAATCAGGAAATGCCTGGCTCACGAGTTGCCCAAGAAGGTCTTCCCCTCGAGCCAAGCCAGCATCGTAACTAGCACGCTTCTCAGGATCACTCAGAGTATGGCATGCAATGGTGAAAATCCGGAACCCGGGTTCATCAGGAAGATAATCAACACTGCTAAGATCATCATATTCAGTAAATGCGTTCCGATGGACTCTATCCAGCATTGCGTTGCAAGATGCGGTGATAACTCTCTGAGATTTCGTCCTATCCAATCCTACTAAATCGTAGAAATCATCCGGTTGGTCGTCAGAAGTCAAGGGATTCCGAGCCTCCATTGTTGAAATAGAACTTTCGATGTCAGAATAAAATACCTTTGGAAGACTGTGAATGAGTGGTGTTAAATTATGAGCCTGCTTACGGTCCTTTAAACAAGAAACCTAAACCTATGAACGTTGCAAGATCTGGCTCCATGGCCATCTTTATATAGAACGAGACCGCCAAGGAACATGCTAGAGGCTCTAGGAGGGGCCAGGGCGTATGCAACGAGTACAAACATTGCTTTTGGCGATCAGTAGCACAGCATTGCTTTTGGTGGCCGGCATCATAGCGTTGCTTTTGGCAGCCGGTAACTCCACCTCATTAATAGGCAATTGACAAGGGCAATCTCAATGAGGGCATGCTGTGCTCAATGGGAAATCAATGGGAAATCAATGGGAAATCAATGGGTTTCCACGCGTTTCCCTCAATTGAATAATCATTGCACTAGCGTGAAATTCGTGTGAACTTGACCATTACTCTATAGAAATGTAATTTACAGATTTATCAGTGGGCATGTTAAGGGTGCTGACGACCCATGTTCATCCTCCTCTAAGGATTCTTACAATGGTCTCTTTACAATAGGGACAAATGAGTTGACAGTTACTTAAAAGTCAAGACTTGGGTGGCGTTGTCTGTGCGACATCATCTACTGGCGATCTCATCTGGTGCGGCAGATCTGTCTGGATAGATCGAAGTTACAACAAAGATTCATCTTCAATCAACGATTGAGACTTCAATTGCTCAAGAGACCTTTGACGGAGCTATCTGTTTCTATCAAGGTATCCTGTCAGAATCGCAACAGCGGTAACGCCCCAGTGGGGTGCAGCTCCATCTGCGAGGCAACCTTATTACGTTACGTTCTAGCAGTATAGCCGTGTGATGAGCAATCCAGCTCGCATGGAGGCAAGGCACCAATTCTACTAATCGCATAATGATAGTTGTCGATTTCGCTGTTCACTGGTATTTGTCTTGTCTGGACAGCTTCGTAGCTGTATCACACCTGATGATGCTAGAGCCGGGGCTTAACAAATTTTCCACCCCGCTGACAGCTTGCTGGGGTACGGTCAGCGATCTATATCCGGAATATTACCCTAACGCACTACTTGTCTTAACGCCTAATAACGTTAGCCGTGTGATAACTTTAATACTATCGGCTTGCAGTACGCAAGGCACCATTCCCGTCAATTAATTCTATAACGCGTGGGCCTATTGATATCGATCCTGATGCGAGAGGTCAGTGCAAACCAGTACTACTTCTAGTGGCTGAGACGAGGCCAACGGAGTTTGGCGCGGCAAAAGCTACAGAAGAGGTTCAGGAATGCTTTTTCTTGCTAACCTGGGTAGCTGTATGCTGTGATCTTGTTACTAGTGGTCTTGATGGCGAAGCCGGAAAGCCGATGTCTGGGATATATCAAAATCCTTCAGGTCACGACTTGTGCGGCTTGGTGTGTTAGACCTAATGGTGGAAATCGCGAATAGATCCTGTTACCACACCTCAGAAAATGAGGAGCAGTACTGAAAATGAGAAGCAGCACTTCAAAAAGTTAGAATCTTTCATTTAAAGGTATTCACATTGGTGATGAGCACCACTCTGAGTTTACACAGGAACTCCCGGATATGGGAACACTAACTAGCCAGCATATGCAAATGACAATGATGAATGTCGGCAATCATCGGGATTGTCACAACCATGTTAAACCCACGTTAATATGCTGTACTATGCAAGTTCCAATATATGGAATAGCATACTGGGTGCCAATACATTGTAGCTACAAGCTTTGTGCTTATCGTGGTGCACTACAAGCTAGTATACTACAGGCTATGTAAGGCTACACAGCCCTATTGGCGTTCAGGGTAAGGCGTTACAACATGGCTTGGGTTCCTTTCTGTTGTTTCCCTATATATCTCATTCAAATCCCCGAGTGGCTGCCAACCGATTGACAAACTCAGTAGGGGTGATTATTATAGGTTTGAATATAGTGTGTAATTGGTGCTTGGTATAATGGCTGGACCACCTCCTCCTCCGCCTCCACCACCGCCAATGCCTGGAGCTGGTGGTGCTCCTCCTCCTCCACCACCTCCTCCAATATTTGGCAACTTGTCGAGCCAGTCTTCTTCTCCGGCGCCAGCGGCACCTGCTGCTGCTGTTCCAGGAAGAGATGCGCTATTGGGAGATATTCGTAAAGGTATGAAGCTGAAAAAAGCCCAAACAAACGACCGAAGTGCGCCCAATGTTGGAGGAAAGATTGTGACGGGGGGATCCAGTGCTCCTAGTCGAAGTGCGCCTCCTATACCGTCTGTCCCTGGATCAGCGCCACCTGTTTTAGCCCCAGGAATTGGTAGCGCTGGTGGCAACAACAACGACAACGACGACGAGGAAGTGTCTCACGGTCCTCCTGCTGGTATGCCTCAGTTGGCAGGCCTGTTTGCGGGTGGCATGCCCAAGCTGCGACACAGAACGGGAGGAATAAACCTTTCCAGCGGTGATGATGACAATAGACCGTCGGCTCCAAGTGTTCCTGCGCCATCAATCCCGACCAACAGGCCTGGTTCGGTTCCGGTTCCAGTTCCAGCTGTTCCCAATGGTCGTCCAGCAACCGTTGCTGCTCCTCGACAAGCTCCTCCACCAAAGCCGTCTTCAGGCCCCCCTCCTTTGCCTGGCATGGCTGCTCCGCCAATCCCTTCCAGTGCGCCATCTATTCCAGGAAGTAGGCCGCAGCGAAGAGCTCCATCTGGCAGTGCTCCTCCATTACCAGGCTCCGGACCACCTGCACCGCCTAGTGCGCCAGCTCCTCCTATTCCAGGATTCTCGGCACCAAAACCACCAGGAGCTGCACCGAAACCTCCAATAGCAACACCACCAAAGCCTCCTAGTGGAGCAGCGCCCAAGCCTCCAAGTGTTGGCGCGCCATTGCCGCCTAGTGGAGCAGCACCAAAACCACCAACCATGCAAGCTCCGCCTATTCCTGGAGGTGCTGCCCCGCCTATACCTGGATCCAAGCTTCCGGCTCCTTCAGGATTGCCGGTTCCAGGCCGTGCTGCAGGCAATGGACCACCTTCGATACCAGGAGTTCGGCCCAAATCGCAAGAGTTTGCTCCTGCCTTACCAAAATCAGCACCTCCGATTCCTGGAAGCAGCTCGCCATCCTTGGCTTCATTACAGAATGGCTCGGCGCCGTCATCAGCACCCCCACCTCCACCTCCAATGCCAGCGTCATTTTCCGGTTCAGCACCTCCTCCTCCTCCACCTCCAGCACCACCAGCAGCTTCTCAGAATGGATCGAGAGCTCAACCGCCGCCGGCAGCGCCTCCAATGCCAGCGTCATTCTCCAATTCTGCTCCTCCGGCCCCGCCACCACCGCCACCATCGAGCTCGCAAAATGGCCCAAGAGCTGCTGCTCCCCCCGCACCTCCAATGCCAGGATCTTTTACCAACTCGGCACCACCTGCACCACCTGCACCATCTGGCCTGCCGTCGTTGTCTATTCCAGTTACGCCTCCTCCTCCACCGTCAAACTCGGCACCGCCAGCGCCTCCACCTGCTCCGCCAAGTTCTGCGCCCATGGCTCCACCTCCACCTCCTCCTCCTCCCCCAGCTCAGGTAGCTGCTCCATCGGCCGTGCCTCCTCCACCTCCTTCGGTTTCATCGCCGCCTGCTCCTGCATCTCCCCCAGGATCTCCTCCTGTATCAACGGCACCTTCAGCAACAGGAGCGTCTGCAGCTTCTCGCAATGCATTTTCACGACGAGCTGCATCTAGCAGCACTCGTGCTTCGAATGACATTCGCAAAATTGACCCTGCCAGTTATACGATATCCAGAACCAACGGAGCGTCGGCTGGTAATGGATCACCGTCCGAACCGGCTGCTCCGTCAGTTGTACAGGTTGATGACTCGAGATTCAAGTTCAAAAACAAGTCTGATATTCCAAAACCACGCAAGTTCGATGGAAAAGTCAAGCTATATCCTAGCGGCCGAGGAAGCTCGGTACCTCTCAATCTTGCAGCATATAACTGAACAGTGTGGAAACTGATTCCTATTCTAACCAACGTCACCGGCCGTGTGATGATGCTCGACTTTCATTATATAAGTAGATTGATGTTATGATGTGAAATGAATATTTTGTACTCTATGAAGAAAAGGGTGTAATTTGTGTATCTAAATCTATGTACATGTTTCGATACTATGCAAGCAAGTCAGTCACATCGACCGTCCGACCATCCATCTCTCCACCGCGCCTTCCATTCCGCGCAATCGAAAGTTGTCTTTCCCAGCTTCTCATTGACTACATTGTGAGCTCCACACAACCACAGCGACAGCTCTTCGCGTCCTTGCACTTTGGGGATGTTTTCGGGCTTACTCAGCCAACCTCGAAAGTCTTCGGCACAATACCAACACGGATACAACTTTGAAAACAGATGGAGAAACGATGTCATTTCAGCCTGCTCGGCGAAAGACGCTTTGACAGGATAGTTGGCTGCCATCGTATGCAATAAGGTCCAAGTGGATCTTCCCAGTTCGACAGAATCTGGTGGACATTGAGCAGGTCCACCGCCTGATACTGTACTGGATACAGGTGAACTCTCTTTAGGAGCCTCTTTGGAAACTTCTGATGCTGTAACAGCAATGGCAGCAGCCGCCTTTGTAGACGACGGCTTGGGAACATTCATTTTGGAGTTTGCAAATCGGAAATCAAGCAAGCTATTGCAGGAACGACATCTAATGTTAGCCACTTGAATCTACATCACCAAACAACGCTCAACATACGGTTTTCCATTCTCATCGAGAACCACCCGTTTCCCGTCAATATATGTGACAGTTCTCTTTGGAACGTCCATTTCTAATATACAGTGATGGAAGATGCAAGTTCAAGTGTGTTAGCTGTAGTGTGTGCGATGAGCAGGTTAAGGTTCCCAGATTGATGGGCATTGAAATGATGATATGGCCAGTGACAAGCTTGTCACCCAGCATATTTGCGACGACGCTACAAGCCAAGATTATCTTTACCATGAACTTCCCAATGTATTGATATTATTTACATGACCTCTCGAATGTGGTTTCGAGGCAGAGTGGCCTCCGAGGCTCCTTGGTTGAAGAAATCACTGGTGCGAAGAGGACGTATTTTGACCTCTTCGTCACTGTTGACTCGTTTCCCGTTGACAAAATTGCTTCGAATGTACTCTCTCATAGATATCAAGGCCGCATTTCGACACAGCTCCTTGATATCGCTGCCGCTCATGCCTGCCGACTGATCAACCACAAAGTCATAATCAAAATCTGGCTCTAATTTCGTGTCCCGCAGCATCAGCTTAAGAATCTTCATGCGCTCTTTGGCCTGAGGCAGCGATATGGCGAATCGCTTGGGCAGCCGCCGTATAATGGCATTATCGATATCATTGGGCCTGTTGGTGGCACCAAGAACCATGACACGGCCGTCCGACGTCAACCCATCCCAAAGTGTCATGAATTCGGCCTTGAGCATGGACGTTATCTCATGATCGGTCGAGGAGCGTTCTCTCAAGAACGAGTCTATTTCGTCGATGAATATGATGCAAGGCTGGAGCTTCTGAGCAAGCGAGAAGATGGCCGCCACCAGCTTGTTGCTCTCGCCAAACCACTTGTCCATGATGTTTGACATCTTTATATTTATGAAGTTGGCCGAACTCTCGGCTGCCAGCGCTTTGGCCAACATGGTTTTCCCGCACCCGGGAGGCCCATACAAAAGCACTCCCTTTGGAGCCTGCAATAACGCAGAGTGCTGGGCATATAGATCTGGCACTGTCAGGGGGTATAGTACACTTTCACGAAGCTCTTCAATAATGTCTTCCAGGCCACCGATATCTTTGAAAGCCACAGATATGTCTGCGGGCGTTATCACCGATGATACAATCACCTGCTCGTACTCATCAAGCTCGAGTTCTAGATCTGGATGGCGAGCTTGGAGCTTTTGTAATGATGCATTGGCTTTTTTCTTTGCCTCAGCATTACGAGGTCCATCTACCTGACTCAGCAGATGGCTGAACAAATAGTATATGGAAGCTCCTGCTCCTAACAGGAATGCCAGGTCTGCAATGACCCTTGGATCGAATTTAATTTTCGACATGACACTGGGATAACTTGTCCGAGGTACTTGGTTTGATAAGGGTAGGATCCCGGCTGGTAGCTGCATACTCTCTGGGATGAATGTCTGTTAAGCGCATACCACGATGGGACACTACAACCAACTGAACCTACCTCTATTACCCAATAGATGAAACATATAAAGGTCGTCTTTTCTCATTATAAACTTCTATTAGTCTCTTTTTATAGCAGTATATTTAAATATGCGTGAAATACGGTTGTCACTGGCTTTTATACCTTGGGCAGCGTTCCATATTCAAGTGCTGGCACTGTTTAGTGTATAAGCTAGCTACTAATTGGATATATTGTTACATATACATAGCAGCGTTGGTATTTCTTAGCAATTACATTGACAGTTGAGTTGGTGGGTTTGTGTTGGGCCAATCTGATCCAGTTCATTGTATCAGTACACTGTAGGCCCTTACAGAGAGGCATATCAACATTCCAATAAGTACTCGTGATAACTCCCACAATGAAAGTCAACTCGATAGCATCATTGATTTGATGATTTAATTAAGTTCAACACCAGAAAGGAATCTCAACCTGTGGACCCATAATCATTATCGTTCGCTATCCCATAAACATGTCATGGAGCACGCGAGAAACATGTTCATATAAAGTTAATTATTCTGCTTGTGACTTATCTGGTCTGAAATGGCGACACCCATCAACAACATTGGTCGTGCTGCTCAGTACTATTCCACAGGTTTGTCTACAAAGTCGCGCGGTTTGCTAACTTAGATGATACCAGCTCCGCGTACATCGAGGAAACAGATATTTCCGACAACGCTGATCTGGCAAAAGCAAGTGGTTCTCCAAACTTCAACCCCCAGGGCGTCAGGTCTGCGTTTGAAGCTCTTGGAAGTTGTGTCGGATCTGCCGAACAGGTGCCATTGAAAACTTCGTACGTCGAGCTCCGTTGTGATCCATCAAAGATCCCAGCATGGAGCGTGAAACCGCCGGTTTCTGTTCAAAAGATAGGAGAAATATTCAATGAAATGGCCATTCTTTTTGGATTTCAGACTGACAGTGTCAGAAATATGTTTGATCATTTATTGATGCTATTGGATTCTAGGGCATCCCGAATGGGATCTTCTCTGGCAATTGCCACGCTACATGCCGACTATATTGGAGGGGTGAACGCAAACTATAGGAAATGGTATTTGGCTTCTCAGATGGACGTTTGTGATAGCATCGGCTTTACAAGACTGACACGCCTCGATTCAAGCAACTGCGTCAGCATCACCGAGTCTGTTGACGACAAAAATGTCCGGCGCAAATACGACTTTTCTCTTAAAAAGGCAACCAAGGAGTGGATAGCGAAAATGAACAATATGTCTGATGAAGATAAGCTGGCACAGATTGCACTCTACCTTTTGTGCTGGGGAGAAGCTAACCAGGTTCGATTCATGCCTGAATGCTTGGCTTTTATCTTCAAATGTGCATATGATTATTATGTGTCCATTAAAGGCTACGCGGGTATGAACAGGAATATGGAACGGGCTCCAGAGGGTCATTTTCTTGATACCGTCATAACTCCTCTTTATCGGTTGTTGCGTGACCAGGTCTACGAAAATGTTGATAACCATTATGTCAGAAAGCCAAAGGACCACGGAACAGTCATTGGCTACGATGATATAAACCAGCTCTTTTGGTACAGACAGGGTATTGAAAAACTCGTTCTGTCAGATGGTGATAGACTTGTTTCTTACAGTTCACGGGAATGGTATCACAAGCTGGGAAGCGTTCAATGGTCGAAAGCGGTCTACAAAACTTACAGAGAAACACGCTCATGGCTTCACATGGCTCTGAACTTCAACCGTATCTGGATAATCCACATATCAATGTTTTGGTTCTACACTTCTTTTAACTCCCCTACCTTGTACACAGCAAACTATGACTATAAGAAGAACAATCAACCTCCCATGCAGGTAAAGTGGACGGTGATCGCTCTCGGAGGTGCAATTGGCCCGCTGGTAAACATAGTCGCTACGCTCTCGGAGCTATATTTTGTTCCTAGAAGGTATCCTGGTGCTCAAAGACTGCTTCCCAGACTATTGGTGCTTGTACTATCTCTCGCTGCCATAGTAGGACCGACTATATACATCTTGATGTCGCGTCGAACTGCTGAAACTGACAACGTGGGTATTAGTATAGCTATTTCTCAAATGGCTCTTGCTATTATCATGACTCTCTTTTATTCAATAGTTCCACTAGGGTCTATTTGCACTCGGAGTATACATTTGAATAAGGACCGCAAATATTTGGCTGATCACTACTTTGCTGGATCGTTTTATGAGCTCCGAGGAAACGACAGACTCGTATCTTATGGCTTATGGATTTGCATATTGACAGCCAAATTAACCGAATCATATTTTTTTCTGACTTTGTCGCTCAGAGATCCTATTCGAGAGCTTTCTACTTTACAGTTGGATAACTGTGTCGGCGACGTCTACCTTGGGAAACTGGTGTGCAAGCAACAAACATATTTCGTACTCGTTTCGATGTTCGTGACGGACTTGGTGTTGTTTTTCTTGGATTCCTACTTGTGGTATATCATTTTCAACACTCTGTTCTCTGTTTCGAGGTCCTTTTATTTGGGAGTATCGATATGGACACCATGGAGGAATATCTACTCCAGGCTTCCAAAGAGAATATATTCCAAGATCCTTTTTACATCCAACATCCAGTCCAGCAAACATCGGACCAAATTGTTGGTTTCCTATATCTGGAATGACATAATCCAAACCATGCACGAGCAACATCTTATACCTCAAGAACAAAAGGAAAAGCTTTTGTTCAGAGCTCAGGAATCAAACACTGGTGACAATGAAGTGGTGGAGCCGACATTCTTTGTGTCACAAGAAGATCAGGCGTTCAATTCTTCGGTTTTTGAAGCGCAATCTGAAGCAGAACGGCGGATCTCCTTTTTCGCTCAATCTCTTGCTACGCCCATTCCAGATGCCTTCCCAGTAGAAAACATGCCTTCGTTTACGGTGATGATCCCCCACTATTCGGAGAAGATCATTCTAACCCTTGGAGAAGTGATTCGAGGCGAATCCAAAATATCTCTGCTGGAATACCTCAAGCAGCTGCACCCGATTGAGTGGGATTGCTTTGTAGATGACATCAAGAAAAGCGACAAGAGTCTTCGAGCGAAAGTCCAGCCAAGCAAAGACATGCCAAAGAGAATTTCATGTGATATCCCTTACAACTCAGTGGGATTCTCCAAACAAGCCAAATCTCAAATCAATCGAACTAGAATTTGGGCTTCCTTGAGGGCTCAAACTCTTTACAGAACCATTTCTGGTTTCATGAACTACACTAAAGCGATCGAAGTTCTTTACCTTGTCGAAAATCGAAACTACTTCAACAGGGACGGAAGCTCCAACGACGACAACGAGATCACTCCACAGGAACGCAAGTCGCAGGCTCTGGCAATAGAAAATATTGTGTCGCGGAAGTTCCGGATGCTGGTAAGCATGCAAAAGTTTGACAGCATCACCCCAGAAGACCAGTCTGATATAGAAAACTTGTTGCTGCTTCATAAAAACTTGAAGATCGCTTACCTTGAAAAGGTGGAACCTACTGGACCCGGCGGGGAAGCTACTTATTACTCTTCTCTCATAGATTACAGTTGCCCAATCATTAACGGAAAGTATAAACCAAAGTACTGCATTCGGTTGTCTGGCAATCCCATCTTGGGAGACGGGAAAGGCGACAATCAAAACCATGCTCTTATATTCTATAGAGGGGAGTATATACAGTTGGTGGATGCTAATCAAGACAACTACCTTGAAGAGTGTTTGAAGATCCGAAGCGTCTTGGCAGAGTTTGAAGAGGCAAGAGTTCCTCCCCATCCTTACGCTGCTTTTGAGAGGGATGAAGGAAGAGAAGAAATAGACGAAGCTCCCGTCGCCATTCTAGGTGCCAGAGAATATGTATTCTCTGAAAACATAGGAGTTCTTGGAGATGTTGCAGCTGGAAAAGAGCAAACTTTTGGAACTCTCTTCTCTAGAACTCTAGCAAAGATCGGAGGCAAGCTCCACTATGGCCACCCAGACTTTTTAAACGGCATTTTCATGACTACTAGAGGTGGTGTATCGAAAGCCCAAAAAGGACTACATTTAAACGAAGACATATATGCCGGCATGAATGCTTTAATGAGGGGAGGCAGAATCAAGCATTGCGAATATATACAGTGTGGTAAAGGGAGAGACCTGGGATTTGGATCAATTTTGAACTTTACAAGTAAAATCGGAGCTGGAATGGGCGAGCAAATGCTATCTCGCGAGTACTATTATCTTGGAACTCATTTGCCTTTGGATAGGTTTCTGTCGTTCTATTATGCTCACCCCGGGTTTCACATTAACAACATGTTCATTGTCATATCTCTTGAATTGTTTCTGATAGTGATATTGAACTTGGCTGCGTTGGCTGGCGAAGCGGTCATGTGTAAGTATGATCCAAATGTTCCTATTACGGATGCACACAAACCTGATGGATGCCAAAACCTGGTACCCTTGTTTCGATGGGTTGAGCGATGTGTATTGTCAATTTTTGTGGTGTTTTTCATTTCGTTTTTACCTCTTTTCGTTCAGGAGCTTACGGAGAGAGGGTTTTGGAGATCAGTTACTAGGCTGTCGAAGCATCTACTCTCACTTTCGCCGGTATTCGAAGTGTTTGTATGTCAGATATATGCCCAGTCCCTGACTTATGATCTCTCTCTCGGAGGAGCAAAGTACATCTCAACTGGCAGAGGGTTCGCGACAACCAGAGTACCATTTGCTCAGTTGTACGCTAGATTTGCGCCAGCGTCGATATATTTTGGAGTGAAATCGATAATTTTGCTGTTGTTTATCAGTATGACTATATGGAAAGTATCGCTGCTATGGTTTTGGGTCACTTCAGCAGCTCTTGTGTTTGCTCCAGTGATATACAATCCCCATCAGTTCACCGCCCTTGAGTTTTTCCTAGACTATCGAGACTTTCTTAGATGGATGTTTCGAGGGAACACAAAGATGGAATACAATTCCTGGATTAGTTATATAAGGCATAACAGAGCCCGAGTAACAGGCTATAAGTGGAAAACTGTATGCGAAGACACTTCTACGACAAAGGATGGATACCTTCCTAAGTTCATCAACATACTGCTCTCTGAAGTTATCGGATCAGTTAGTGCAACAGCAGCCGTGGTCATACCTTATATATACATAAGCTCTCAAACTATTGATGGTGCGAAGGATCCATCTGCTAATCCATTTTTAAGGCTCGCTATATGCGTTTTTGGTCCCATTGCCGTGAACTCAGTTGTTATCCTTTTGGCATTCACGTTTTCATGTGTTTTTTGTGTGTGCATGAGGTCATGTAGCGGCAACATGTCTAATGTCCTTTCCAGCACTTCACATGTCATTGGAGTATTCGTCCATTGCATCAGTTTCGAACTGCTATGGGTTATGGAACGGTGGAGCTTTCGATACGCTCTCTTGAGCTTCATCTCTGTAATAATGATTCAGGGATGCATTTTCAGGAGCTTAACGGCTCTGCTTCTTACAAAAGAGTTGAATCACAACCGCTCAAACAATTCTTGGTGGAGTGGGAACTGGGCATCATCTGAACTGGGCTGGATGATCTTGACGCAACCGATTAGAGAATTTGTCTGTAAAGTCATGGAAATGAGCTTGTTCGCTCTGGACTTTACCCTGGGACATGCAATATTCTTTATCCAAACTCCGATTCTTTTGATACCGTATATCGATAGTTGGCACAGTATGATGCTATTTTGGATCAAGCCAAGCAGTAAATTCCAGTCTGACGTGCTTGTTCCGTCCACAAGTACAATAACCAAGCGGAAGAAAATGATAGCAAACTATACAGCCCTGTATTTTTTGATGATGTTTTTGTATCTTATTGCGCTTATAGGGCCTGTCGTGGTCCCTCGTCACATTAAAGCCATCGCGGTGGAACTGGTTGATGGCTTTTACTCTGGAATCGTAAGATCCGACTCAACGACTACGTCATAGTAAGCACAGCTATTTACATTTCAAAGACTGGTTCTAGTAGTAAAAAACTTATATATATCAACTATTTTATTGCTATAATTGTTTATCGTTTGAAGTACCTTTTTTTTTTCGATGTTTAGCCAAATGCCATACCCCGCATGAATTAATTTTTCCGAATCATGCATAACTCCTGCACAATGACATAGCCCGGATAAACTGTTGTGACTTCTTATCGTTTTTCAACGGTTATCCATTTCGCTTGCACCAATATTTGAGCTCTGAATCATTCGTATGTTATGTCACACTATCCGATAAGTTTTGGGTCCATCTTATGGCGGTTTTATCGTTTGCTCTTCTACCCAACAAAATGTGACGCATGAAGGCCGACAGTCCCCGGCCCCACACCGGCCCTCTCACCAACCACAAAAAAAAAGATACCCCACAAAGACTATTGCCACGGATTCTTCATGGCTAATTCAATTGTGTAAGAAGCAATGTAAGCATCCTACCAGCAGCAATGAATTGGTCATTTGGCCGCTGATCTTGTTCTCATAGGGTTAGGCATCGCGCATGGAGCAGCACAAGCAAAAAAAGTGGTCTGCACAATACAGTCATTATTCAAGTAGCCCTGATTTTCCCTTCTTAACAGTTGTCTCAGGTAAAACTGCCAATTGAAGCAAATTCACTGGATATCGCTGATTCTGTGAGACCTGTAGCTTGGATTCACAGTTCATATACTGAGCTATTTGTTTGGTTGCTGATAGATTGAGCTTGCTTTGTCTTGGTTCGGATAAATTTTGGTTGTACTTGGGATCTGCGGAAAGAGAGTTTATTTGGTAAATTGACAGAATTAAATCTCTAGATATGTCTTGCAGCGTCGAAGGTGTGTCATTTGTGTCGCTGGTTACAGGGGATGAAGCTCTGTTCCGAGATACCGTTGATTTCTACAAAAGGTTGGGATTCAAGGTGTTTCAAGAGTACAGACAGTCCAGTCCTATATCCAGCCTTGGGATCAAGACTATTGCTTCCCACGCCCAAACTTCGATTGCTGAAGAGTGGCTCCACTGTGAGCCGACGTCGGATGCGTCTGCCAATGGAGTGACTTTAAAGATACGATATGTGTCCAATGGACCCTCTGGAAAGCACTCGACAAAGATCATTGAGGATTTGCTCAAGTGCCATGCAGAGGGAGATTGGCGATCCAACCTTATGTCTTTTGTGTTGTACTCCTCTGATATCACTGCCGTGAGCAAGGTGCTTCAAGATCTTTCTGTAGGAACCATCCAGCCATACCCAAGTGAATACGCTCCAGTCGAGGTGTATGGATTGGACCCATTGGGCCATGTGGTGGGGTTCACAAGCAAGAAGAATCCTTTTACAGAGGTATCCAAGGATGTCCCTAGGCTGACGAAGAATGAGTTTATATCTAGTCCTGGTACTGGGTCGTCGTCCGTTGAAGCTTCGGTGCCAGTCTCGCCAGCGCCTGGCAAGGTTCCATCTCCAAAGAGTGAAAAGAAGAAGCGAATCGGAGTTATGACTTCCGGTGGAGATGCTCCTGGTATGAACTCTGCAGTTCGAGCCGTTGTACGAGCTGCTATCGCTCGAGGCTGTGAAGCTTATGCTATTATGGAGGGCTACGAGGGTCTTGTTAATGGCGGAGACCTGATCAAAGAGATGACTTGGGATGATGTTCGAGGCTATCTCTCTATTGGAGGAACTAACATTGGAACTGCCAGATGTGCAAGGTTCCGAGAGAAAGAAGGTCGTCTCGAAGCCGCCAAGAACCTCATTGACGCTGGAATTGACGCTTTGGTGGTCTGTGGAGGAGATGGCTCCCTCACTGGAGCCGACGTATTTAGAAAAGAGTGGCCCGACTTGGTATCCCAACTTTTGACAGAAGGAAGGATCACCAAGAAGCAGGCTGAACAGAACAAGCATCTCTATATCTGCGGTCTAGTTGGATCTATCGATAACGATATGTCGTCGACGGACGCTACTATCGGTGCTTATTCTTCTCTTCACAGAATCTGCCAGATGGTGGACTACATCGATGCTACTGCACAGTCTCATTCACGGGCTTTCGTTGTCGAAGTCATGGGACGGCATTGTGGATGGCTGGCTCTTATGGCTGGTATTGCCACTGGTGCCGATTATGTGTTTATTCCCGAGAAGCCACCAAAGGCTGAAGCTTGGTCCGCTCAGATGACAAGTGTTGTGAAGCGACACCGAGAACAGGGTATGAGAAAGACCATTGTCATTGTGGCTGAGGGCGCAATTGACTCGGACTTGAAGCCTATTACGCCCACTATGGTGAAAGATGCTTTGGTTGGTCTAGGACTGGACACTCGTATCACTACTCTTGGTCATGTGCAAAGAGGAGGAACCGCAGTTGCGTTTGACCGTTTGTTGGCGACCCTCCAGGGAGTGGATGCAGTTGATGCCATTTTGTCGTTAACTCCAGACACTCCTTCTCCAATGATAGGTATCATGGAAAACAAGATAGTTCGAAGAAACCTTGTTGACAGTGTCGAACTTACAAAATCAGTGGCCCAGGCAATCAAGGAGAAAGACTTTACAAAGGCCATGGGACTGCGAGACTCGGAGTTCTGCGAACATTTGGAGAACTTTATGCTTTTGACTAACGCTGATAACGTCAAGCCCAGCAATCCGGCCGAAAAGTCCTTGAAGGTGGCTATTATTAATGTTGGAGCACCTGCTGGAGGTATGAATGCTGCACTTCGGGCAGCAGCTGCTTACTGTTTCTCTCGTGGCCACAAACCTTACGCTATCCATAACGGTTTCACCGGCCTTGCCAGACATGAATCTGTTCGGGAAATCAACTGGCTCGAGGTCGAGAGCTGGACAATTAACGGAGGTAGTGAAATTGGAACAAACCGAAACCTTCCTGACGTGGATATGGGAATGATCGCTTACTACTTTCAAAAGTATGAATTTGATGGTTTGATCATGATTGGTGGTTTTGAAGCATTCCACTCCCTTCACCAGCTGCAAGAGGCAAAGATGTCGTATCCTGCATTCCGAATTCCTATGGTGTGCTTGCCCGCTACGATCTCCAACAACGTTCCTGGTTCAGAGTACTCACTTGGAACCGACACCTGCCTTAACGCACTCGTCGATTATTGTGATATCATCAAGCAATCTGCCGCTGCTACTCGACGACGTGCATTTGTTGTTGAAGTCCAGGGTGGAAACAGCGGTTACGTCGCTGCGTACTCTGGCTTGGTCACTGGAGCTCACATTATTTACACCCCTGAAGAGGGTATTAACTTTAAACAGTTAGGATCAGATATTGATTTCCTTAAAAAGTGCTACAGGGAAGACGAAGGTCGAAACAGAGCAGGCCGACTTATTATTCGAAACGAAAAGGCTTCAAAGATCTTTGGCACTAAGATGCTCGTTGATATTATACACGAGGAAGCTAAGGGTGCCTTTGAAGCCCGAGAAGCTATTCCTGGACATGTGCAGCAGGGAGGTATTCCATCTCCTATGGATCGTGTTAGAGCTACGCGTTTGGCTGTGCAGTGTGTGCGATTCTTGGAAGACAAGCAGGTGTTGCGGTCTAAGCCAGTTGGCGAGAGCTCCGAATTGCAGTCAGTCATTGGAATTCGATCGTCAAAGCTGGTGTTCACTCCAATTGAGAAGCTATGGGATAGTGAGACTGAGTTCCAAAACAGACGGCCCAACCGAGTTTTCTGGGATGGCTTGATCAAGACTGCAGAAATGCTCGTTGGACGCCCCAGAGTTGAGTCGGACTAACTTGTGCAACCAGTGCTGACATTAATATTTTAATTAACAATAACTATTTTTTTTAAGTCTCGTTTTTACATGGTAATTTTAACGTAAAGTAAGCTTTTTCGAATCCTTGCTCCGTGCTCCGTGCTCCGTGCTCCGTGCTCTGTTTTGCCTTCGATCCTCGTTCTCACCTACATATTACGAATTTAACGATCGGCCACCTTTTCTTGGATTTCATCTAACTATACTAAACTATTTACAATTGTGGGACATTACAAGTTGAATGGTCGTGCAAACTCGTAGTCACCATTCTCTTTTCTGACCAAGGTGCCTTCACCAAGAAGCTGCTCAAACATGTCTCTAGGAACCCACCCTTTGGTCTCCAAGAACGGGTTGTCAATAACGTGCTTACTCCAGGCATCCATGTCCTTAACATAGTCGTCCAGCTGGTGCTGGGTGTACTGAATAGGAAACTCGCGGTCCACACCAAGGAACTGCCATTCTTGAGCCAATCGAAGAATGTCATAGTCAAGATCGAGATAGTCTTTCCCATCCACAGAGGCACTGAGAGCAGTGTTCATCAACTCCTGGCGTCTCTTCACACTGGGATTGAAAGCTGGGAATAATTCAGGAACGGTTTGCTTGAACATGAACTCAAAGGCGAACTGGTTCTGGGTCTGCACGATGAAGTGGTCGATAGCACGCTTGTCAGACAATGACAAAGATTCGTAATCAGGAACATCCTCCTTTTTGAAGATTTTGGGTCCCTTGTGCTTCACAAATGAAGGTGCTCCATGCAGAAGGAAAGGACGGATAGCAGTGTTTTCCAGATCCAGCAAATAAGACTTGACAGGATCAGTCCGGTGAATGATGTTTATTGGGTTCAAATCCGGGTTATGAAGACGAGGAGAGTAGATCTCCTTGTCAAGTCCATCAGAGGCCTCATCGAATAATACAGGCACAGTCTCAGCAAACCTCAAGAAAGCTGCTCGGGATTTGACGAGTTCCTCGGAAGGAGTCGATTGGCTGGCAATAATATCGTCAATGTATGCCAGCTGGAGCTTTCCTACATCAGCCAAGTATTCATTCATTGAGTTCCAGGGACCCCTGAATGGGGCCGAAACATCGGCAGTTCGGCCCTTCCAAAAGCGTGACTCGACAGTAGGACCGATTCTGTATCTGTCTACGAGATCCTTGTCGGCCTCGCCGTCGTAAGGCAAGTCGCTCTGGAACTCAGAAGCCACGTCTTCCGTGAAATACAAGCTTCCAAATTTGTTAAACTTGGTTTTCAAAATCGACTCCAAAAAGTCCACAGATGGCTTGATAATGCTGCTCTTGGCCTTGATGTCGGTGGATGCTGGATGCCACTGCTTCATCAGCAGATCTCCACTGACAAAATCAAGAAGAGTGTACTCAGACTGCAGTCTATTGTCAGATGTAGGGGACCACGAAATCACTGAAGGCATAAGCACATTGTGCTTTTTCTTCAAGAAATCCATCGTAGCAACCTCGCTCTGCATGCGCGCTCGTCGGTATTCACTAAGTCCCAAGGCGTAGGGGATTCGCAGTGCGTACGATCTGCCATCAGCTAGATCCACTCTATACAACTTGTGGTGCTTTCCTTCATGGAAAGGGCTGATGGTCTTGATCTCAAGCTGAGCGTTCTGAGGAGCCTTGTTCAGGTAGTCGACCTTCTCAGTCAAAACGTCTGCCAACCCTTTAATGGAAAACTTAGTTTCTCGCAGAGCTCGCTCTTTCTCGTCATTCTGCAGCCATCTACCCCAAGTATATTTGAAAAAGTTCTTAGTATCAATGGCATTAGTATCATCGTTGAGAGAGATTTTCAAAAGCTCTTCCGAGTCCTTGGACATCATCCGCACTGCTCGTCCAAGCGCCTTGGACGCAACCACCGGACGCATTCCTGCCATTCGCAACATCTTAGCTGAAATCCCTATGTCTATGTACAAAGTCGCAAAACACTCCGAAACTCCCTAAATCAACCCAGATATCAGCAAGTACTGGACTCAAGAAAACACCGATTTGCAAGCAACTGAAGCGCGTCACGTGACGGCTGTGGAGGGTGAGATGTCAGGGGTAATGATCGTCGTCGCGCATCTGCTATCATCAACAATCCAGATCTTAATATTATATATTAAACAGCCGTTTTCAGTCGCATCTTGAGTTACCGCTTATGGGAGGCGACAGGTGATAACAGCTACACGCAAATACAATGACAAGTCGACGGGTGGTGAGTGAGAAACGGTCTCTTGCATCGCTGACCCCGCCGGCAACAAGTAGGAGTCACCGGTCTTCATCATGGAGTGTTGCCAGGCCACTGGTGGAGGAGTCCAATGTTGGGGCGTCTGACGGTGACGAGGATGATCATGGCATTCTGTTTGAAGGGCATATGGCCAAGTTGACTCAATTCAGCAGCCAGCTGGATGGGCAGCGAGAGTCAGACATGCCACCAGACATTGGGGCGCGTGTTTCAGAGTCAGTGGTAGCTCAGGGTCCTCTTCGAATATACAAGATTCTCGGCAAGACGGCGGCGTTTGTCGAGTGTGGGCGGTTTGTGCATCCCATTCTGCCCAAATTGCGGGTGTGGAGAGTGGCTGGTGACAAACTGATTCTTCCCCAGCCAAATCCTGGCCGGTACTGGCTCATAGAGGTAGGAGCAATGGATTCTGGGCAATGGACTCGATTGTCGTCTGTTCTTTCGGGGGCATGCTGCTACCGAAACTTGACTGAAGAAGCACAGAGTGCCGCCGCTGATTACGAAGGATATCAAAGCGATGAGGACACGCTCAACTCGGCGACAATTGATGGGTACGACGACAGTGAAGACAATTACAATGTTACAAATGAAGAACAGTTTGAGAACATTAATAGTAGTGACAATAAAAATGAAAGCGTGAATTCAGATTCGCAGCTTGCTGAAGATGGCATGGGCACTGATCCCATAATGGGTGACAGCCTTGTGGGAAACGATATCCCGGTAGATGACAGCCATGTGGAAAACGAGGTCCCCGTGGATGATAAAATTGAAACTGTCAGTGAAAAGGAAGTCACGAACGATATTCCGGATGTGGTGACACCCGAAAGCTTTGGAATTACAATTCCCGATTATGTGGAGAACTCCAACGATACCAGGTCATCATCTACGCTGGATGAAATTCTAGATGATTTCGACGAGCCGTATATTCCTTCCCACAGCGTGCTATTTGTGGGAGACGATGAGTCTATCTATGATATAGGAACAGCGCAGTACGAGGTAGTGTCCAAGGATGACGTGTCTGAGAGTAGTACTATATCTGGCACACCTGCCATGGCACCTCTGGCAACACCACCATTACCTTCTAAGTCAAAGCTCGCATCCAACGTACCACCATATAGAAGTGACACGGGCAAAAGAGTTTCAAGCTCGCTTTTGGTCCATCCTCTGGTGCCATCGGCCTATGCATCGAAAACCTTGCGTTTCAAGCCGGCTGACAACGATTGGCTTGATGTCGACATGCCAGCACCAGTCAGATACCATGCTTCGTTTGGGCCCCGCCCAGGCCTTGGTTACTTCAATTGGATGTCGCAGGTGACCGGAGACCTTGTGTCTTCGTCGTCGAATTTCGTCCGAGATAGAGTTGATACTCGGGTTGCTTCCAAAATTGACGGGCGCATCGATGGTAGCTCAGGTAATCAGAGTGGCCTGAAGACTGGGGACGTCGATGCTGCCAGCTCTGGTGTGCAAGATATGGCAACCCAGCCTGAAAAGCCGGATTTCAAGCCAGATTTTTATCAGCAAGCTGTGACGGTGACTGGCTATATGGGCTGGATGCTGTTGAACAAAGTGTCTGGTTGGGTGCGCAGGTAGCTGACAGACCCTGTGATGATTGACATGAGGTATTGGTAATGACGATATGATTAGTGGGAACGGCAGTACATAGTAATTTATAGTAGTTTGTTTCATTTGGTCCGGTGTAGTGTGTTTCCTGTTTCATAAGTAGGCATCTAGTATTGCATATGGTGTGTTGGTGAGGCCATTTATCATCAAGTCTTGAAATCGCGGTTGCATCTACTCTGCATTCGTATTACGAATTCAGCCTTCAATTGTAAACCTATGGTATTGTGTGCACTGTGAAATCATATCCGCTTAAGGACATTAAGCTTAAGGGAAAGACTATTTATGTAATAAATTATATAATATTAAATTTATAGTCTGATCCAAGCACGAGGCACGTAAGATACGCCGCTCACTCCTGTTTTGTGGTATGTCTTTTGGTTCCGGGCTTACAAAACCCCGATCAAGATAATCATAGGGAGAAGGGCCGTAGAAGATGTACATGTATGCATAAAGAAGGCCCGACAAGACCGCATGGAGTGGCTTGTGTCAAGTTTCTCCGAGGGTAAGGAGCAGATCTATGATCGATAAGCTTTCTGACGGATAAAACGTCGCCTCGGCTATTATGAGGGTCAATTCATAAAAAGCATCTATAGGCCGTAAACAGCTTTTTTACGTAGTTGCAATTCATTAGAGTATAGACACAAGCGACATCATTAGAATGATATCCTTTAAGTCGAAATCTGTAAGCTGGCCAAATGTCGGAGATGGGCTGCTTAAGGTGTTGATTTATTTTCTTGTGCTATCATTTGCTCCACTGTCTTTCACATATTTCTTGAGAGATTCTGACGTTCCGAACCTTCAGGACAAAGTATTGGAATGGCTGATATCAACAAAGTTCGCCCACGGGATTGGTTCTGGAAACGATGGTCATGTCCAAGTTGATTTTTATGAGAGAAACTATGTAGGGATGCTGCTTCATACACTAGCTGGTCCAATTGTCACTGTCACTGGTCTTTCGCAATTTTCTCCTTTTGTTCTTAAAAAGTTTCCAAAATTGCACAGGGTTCTGGGTCGAGTATATTTTGCGTGCGGGTTGGTTATTACCATATCTTCTGTATCGTATCTTATTCGGACTCCCAATCGTGATGTCTTCTCCGGTGAATCGTTTTCTCTTATACTATGGTTGCTGGCATTCGGAGTATTCTTCACTACTGTATTTGCATTTTGGGCTATAAAAAATAGAGATATACCGATGCATAGAGAGTTAATGACTTTAAACTATTCCCTGATGCTATCTGCTCCAGGATTAAGAGTGTGTTGGATGACTATCAACAAGCTATTTTGGGCTGAATCAAAGTACAAGGTCAATACTTTATCAGCAATATTTCTAGGCCCCACGCTGATCGTGTCATCAATGATCGCGACTCGGCGAAATCCTCGACAACCCAATCTAGCGCTTCTAAACAATAATATTCGCGTGGGTGCAATCGCATTTGGAATGGCAGGGATATCTTTTTTCGTGGCAGAGCATAGAAAGAATACTATAGCATGGAAAGAGCCAATGCCTTTGGTTTATACTGTTGCCCCTAATATCTTGTCGCATTTTGTGTTATTTTGTGTGCTGGAGAGGCGTGCAAAGCTTTGTGGAAACATCTCAGATCATGCTGCTTGGGCGACATACTTAAATGGTCTGTACGCTGCTCCCGGCTTTGGTATTCTGGGTTGGTTTGTTAGTCAGAAATTTCTTCGGGCTGAAGGAGAGACGCTATGGTATTGCGCGGTACCGGCTGGTTGGATGATGGGCCTTTTTGTAGCTTTTGTTGTTCATGTTTTTGCGACCTCCAGACTCTTTTCGAGAAAAGCTGGAAATGCAGCTCCTGTTTCGACAGAACTGCCTCCCACCGCATCGAGCTAGACATGCTTGCCATATGAACTGTGATATCGCGGGCCATGGCGTATCTACAGCCGTTTCCATGCTCAACTAAAAAACATTGGGGGTCGAATTCTTGTCTGAACAATTAGATTTGTGCAAGCTGTCGCCTAAGGAATTCAAGGTCATAGAGAGCTCGGCATGTACAAGACGACTGGGCGTATTTCGGCGCTCTTTCCGTTATAGACTCAAAGCAAAATAGAAACATTGTAAAATTGCTTGCAATGACTCACCGCAATTCTGAGTTGTAGAAGCTACGACATAGTTACATCTATTCACATTCATTTACATTTACATGGGAGGGTGTGGCTGGTTGGCAGCCTGAGGGTCAGCACCCTGGAATGCCTCTTCTCCACCTGCCTCAAACTGTAGACCGAGTCCAAGTCGGGCAGTGCTTTTGTAGTGGTCGATCTCTCCCGCAAAAATTACTGACACAACAGGCAAAACCCGTCGTTCCACCAAACAGCTCACCTTTCCAGTGCTGTCGATTTGACCACGGAACACACTCTGTCGGAACTCATACTTAGCACCCATGGTAGTAGTGGCCTCCACAGAAGGAGGAGCACCCATCATCAAAGCCTGCTGGCTGCCACCGACCGAAACAGAAGTCTCGATACCGGCCTCAACACGCTCGGTGACCCTTCTCCAAAATGAAGCGAGAACAGCACCCTGAGCCTGGATCTGTGCAGAAGCAATCCAGTCCTTTGCATTGTATCGAGCCACATAGCTGACTGCAGCATCAGGAGGGTACAGCAAAGACTGGCTAGAATAAACAGCCTCAAGACCGAGGGCAAGTCGGGACGTCAGACTCTGCAAAATAGATCCAACAGCCACACCAGTGAATCCTCCATCAAGCAGCGAGGGGTTGAGAGTCTTGAAGTTGAGGGAAAAGTCCGAGCCCTGGAAATCATGCTCGAGCTGAACCATGGCAGGCTGGCCATTGGCAATCTGCACATTGGCCTTGGTGGTGTTAGTGGCATTCCATCCATAGTGCAATCGTCCCGACAGAGACAGGTCGTTGTCAATGCTTCCCTGCAAAAACGCATTGTCAGTGGCATAGAAAGCGGCAAATCCATATGGCGGCATGACAGGAGATCCCAGAGCAAACGAGTGTGACACCTGGAATGCTGGGTTCATTGAAAAGGACTTTGTCAGATCAGCCCGCAGACCGGTGAAAAAGTAGTTGTTGAGGAAAACGTCCTTGGACACCTCTTTGTTGATGTTTTCTATGGTACCAGGATTGGTCAGACCCAGGGCCGCTCGTCGGTCCGCAACGGCCTTGTAAATGTCATTGACGTATGACAGCACAGGATTGGTTTCCCATACCGAAGGAGTCTTGGGCGCTCGGTATCCCAGCGGCAAGCTGGATACGTCTCCGAGCGAAGGAATCGATGCCATGATGGTATATGAAGGTGAAATTTTCAAAGGGTTCGGAACTCAACAGCCTCGCAGCTGGACCGTTGCTGCACAGCAGAGAGCTTTGGTCCTGGCTACGAGATTCACTCGAAGGCCCAAACCAAACGCTTCACATGGATGTAAATGTTGCTGCTGTCAGCTATTTGGCTGTTTGGTGGTCTGGCTGTTTGACTGTTTGGATGTTTGACTGTTTGGCTGTTTGGCTGTTTGGCTGCTTGGAGCGACGGCAGCGTTGAACTGCCAGTTAAGAGTCAGTTGATACCAGCAATCAGTCATCCAGACATAGCCCGCTATTCAGACAAACAGCCAAGTTCTCTAATGACATGTTGGACACTACAAGGGACACACTATATCGACTCCAAGACCAGTCTTGGCAGTCCAGGTTTATTGTTGGTGGGGACTAATTTGCATACCAAAACGCTTGTGCATGACGGTGCATACACACACATCAATGCACAGATGGCCGATGCACCGACAGCTAACAGCTATAGGACCGCATCTATTCTAATAAATATGTCTAAACATCGTCATGGCGCTTTCCGGCAACAGAGCCTGTACGCAGGAGACGGATTTTCTCCTTGAGACTGACAGGAGGCGCAGACGGGATATTGGGGAGCTCGCCATTGGTACTGTTGTCTTCGTCGTCAATAAACGCATCTGGTGGCCGGTCCAAGGCTGTTCGACCGTAGTTTGATACCATATACTCGTCGTAGTTCATGTTGTCGGTGCCAGTGCGCTCGGTATCACCTGTGTACATTTCTTCGTGGCTACTGCGGTCGTTGTTGCTGGCAGTATCGCTATGGCTGTCCTGTCGACTGTCTTCGTCGCTGCCATGGTCATATTCCCTGTTTTGAGACCTGTTGAGCCAGGAAACGTAGCCTAGGTTGTCCTGAAAGCGCTTAAGACGCTTACCTTCAATTCCGTCTTTGGTTGCAGTCGTAGACAATCCCGAAAGTGTAGACGACCGGGACAATGGTCTTGATGGAGACCCAGGAGGCAGGCCCCCTGATCCTACTCCACCGGACATCATTGCCAAAGGAGTTCCAGGCACTACCTGGTAATCCGAATCAGAGTCTACAGATGCTCGAGTGCTCGACAGGTATCTAGCCAGATTGTCGGATGATGGCGTCAAGTTCATGGGCACTGGTGGCACCACTGCTAGACTGTCGCTTGGCTGGGCCATGACGCTGTTCCACTTGTCACTCAGCTCAACTATTGGTGTGGTAGCTACTGTTTTGTCGTTGCACACTACTATTATCAGTTGTTGTTTTTTTTGTGAGGTCGTCTGTTGGCCTAGAGAACAAACCTTAATGTTTAGTACTGCACCGCTGTTAAAGGATTCAGTCCAACAACCGCAGCCTCCTTGTCTTGAATCAAATATCAATAATACTGGTGTTTCTGACTGTCGACAGTCAAATAAACAAGATAGTTCTCTGTCACACAGTGGTGTACAAACGAACAATATGGAAACAGCTTTCTCGTGACCGCTAGTACCGATCGGCACCTTATATAGGCAATGAGGGGTGCATCAGCTGGCCAGTTTCCCCAACTGGTTAGAGAAGGTTTAATGAGCGATGGGGAGGAATGTGCATGCACGCAGTGCTGTCAAAATAATCCAGCACCAGATGGGTCACAACGAGCAAAACATTCGGCACTAGACTTGTATATATACGCTTAAGTGTAGTTTAGTTAGTTACATTACGAAATCTTGTTTGGCACGCTGGCATCCATAGGGAAGAGGGTATGAAATGGGTTGGTGGGTTGGCGAACATGCTTGGCTCTATGTTCTAGTATGGTATTTCAAAACATTATGAACATTATGTTCGACGCATCCAAGTCTTTCTTTCTTCAATTCATGTCATTAATCGTAAATATACATACACGGCCGTTGGTTACTGGTCAACGTCCATTTCCCCACCGTCTCTGTCGGTCGGGACCAAATCTTTGTGATTCGCAATAATATCTTTAAACTTTTCCAATAGGTCCCTAATGTTAACAGCCCCCTCACAATCGATAACTTACTGTTGGCTTTTAATCTTTTGCTCAAGCTTAGCCACGGCAGTACGCCGGTCTTCAACGCTCTGATCCAGTCCATGTAAACTGGCCAGGCTTGCTTTGGCTTTAGACAGTTGTAGTCTTATTGGACCAGCCTGAGTTAGTTTGAGCCTTTTTTTACTTCCAATGGTATATTTTTCGGAGTATACGTACAGCATTGTATACATCTTTGGGAGCGATTTTGCCAGAACTGACTCCTTCGACTAAATCCAGGACTTTAGCCATAGGGTCCAGTTGTTTGAGAAACTCAAGACCATCGGTCCCACTTTCTTCAGACTCTACTTTGGGTGTGACAGACCGCGAGCTCGCAGGAGCCGTAGCAACCACAGGTACAGGAGGACTGGAGTCCCTTGATACCGCTATTGCACTGCTGGAGTCCATGTCAAGTTGAGTGGTGAAGTGGGGCTGAGACCCCAATCGTATTTTGGCTGCTATACAAAGAAGCGTGTGTATACTACAACTAGAATCAAATTAACATGTTTATATTTTATGCTTAGCCTTTACATGCGGATAGGTCTATATTACATTTCATCGAGGATCACCTTGAATGAAAATGGAGTGTACGCTTTACCCTCTCCTTCAAAGAACTTGGACATGGACTCGACCCAATGGAGACGCAACGAATGCAACATAGCAGAAGTACCCTCCATGACCACCAGTACACAGACAGTCAGAACAAACCACATGCCAAACAAAAACACTGTCATAAGTACGCCCGACAGTCCAGACATTCCAAATGCAGACTGGATAGTCATGGACCACAGAACCGATGACAGCTGCGAGTGAGCCAGAGACAGGGCCCACAGACGCAAATAAGAAGCCGTGTGAGACACACAGTTTAGACAGAACTCTATAGTATGGATAACTTGATGGATCATGATGTCTCCAAAAGACTCGCCGTGGCCCTCTTCATCATCGTCGTCGTCCTCAGCGCTTCCGTTGGCATCACCATTTGCGTGTCCATTGGCATGACCGTTAGCAGCACCACCATCATCCGACTCAGTCAGTGCCTCATACTCGTGACTGTTTTGGTCCAACTGACGCTTCAAGTACAGAGGCTTCAGCAGCAAGAGCCATGGAACACAGATAAGGGCAAGTACAACCAAAAAGCCCTGCAGTCCTGCTTGTCCGGGGTACAATGGCTCATCGATCTTACCAGGAGACAAGAACATGCCAATCAACATGTTGAGCAATCCTGGAGCTGCAACACCAATGGCGTTCCAGTCAACAAGCCATTTGTAGACAATACACACAGCAAGATATCCGAAAATGCCTTGCATGAACAGGAGTCCAGGAACAAAGTTTCCCCAGATATCAATGGGCTTCTTAAAGTGAAGGGCATTGACAAGCGAAAAGCCATAACTGTACGACATGTGAAGGTATCCCATGAGGATTGACAGCTTCATTTTGTACGAGTTGGTGAACAACAGGTTGTTGTCAGTTCCATGCCACGCTGGATCAAGACCAACCGGGTACACACCGACTTGGTGACCCTCAATAGCATCGCCCTCGTTCCAGGACTCGGGCCATGCCCATCCCGACTTGAAAAGTGTCATCGACTTTGAAAAGATATCGTTGTACAGCAATCCGGTGTACATGGAAAATATACCCATCAGCAGCAAAATGTATCTACCACTATAAGCCATGTCAAACAGCTCATCCCTGTTTTTCATCTTGGCAATCTTGTTTTCGCTGAGAACAAGTGCCAGAGCTGCCAAAAATAGAATGAAGCCGTGGCCAATATCACCAAACATGATGGCAAACATGAACGGGAAAGTGATTACTGTGGGCAAACCGGGGTTGACTTCCTGGTAAGTAGCCACTGCATACACATCGACAATAGCCTGGAACGCAGCAGTGAACTTGTTGGTTCGATGGAAAGTTGGCGGGGTCTTGTTGGTGTCCAACACATTGAGAATAGACGGGAAATTGGAGCTTCCTCCAACTCTGTCAGTAATCGATCTCAGAACGGCCTGGACAGTGGATATCTCATCAGTAGGCAACCAACCTTCAGCAATCAAACACTTTCGGTTCTGGTCGTACAAAAACATGTTGAGAGCTTCGTATACAGCCCTCTCTTTGGCAATCACAATCGACCAATGCGAGATTTTGTCCGAGATCAGCGACAGCTCGACGTCCAAAGTGGACTTGGTCTTTTGCACAACCGATCTGATGTCCTCCAGCTGCTTGTTGACAGTTACCAGGCTCTCTCGACGCAACTCCTCGTCTTCATCTACAGGGAACAAGTCGGCGTCTAGAGCAGCAGCAATTTTTCTAACTTTGCTGATGAGGTCTTGGCCATGGGTAAACACAATAAAGTAGCTCTTGTCGACCTTGCTCTTTGATCGCGAGTCATATACAGGCTCGTCTATGTCTCCGGTCTTGATAAACAAGTTACCTCTAAGGGCCCGCCAAAGAATTCTTGACAAGGCCGAAACGTGGGTACGATCAATCACACCAGCCACAAACGAAACATTGCGAGAGGCAATGATGCTGGGTCGGCGTCTCAGAGGCCCATGGTCTCCAATGTCCTCTTCCTCTGCCTCAGCGAGCAGAGGGGCGTTCTCGTCGTTGTCGTCATCGTCGTCAGTTCGCACAGACGAAAGCACATGCTGCTCGCTCTTGCCTTCTCTCAAGAAACTGGTAGTCGCATTGATCACATGGCGCAGCTCGGTCAGCTGGGTCTGACGCTTTAGAAGAGTGTCCTCCGATTCGTTGAGCTGGTTGATTCGCTCCTCATATGAGTCGAACCGAGACAGCAAGTCGTCGATGTCTGAAGCCTTGGGGGCCACTGGTACTACGTCGCCAGCAGGACTGGCCTCGATGTTCTCCTTTTCCAATTGGCGGGCAAACAGACGCAACTGACGTTCAGCGTTGTCGAGCTTACGAATTTCCTTAACAAAGCTGCGCTGAAACGAGCTGACCTTGGAGTTGAGGTCCCGGAACTGCACAATGCCCAGCTCGCCCAGCTCAGACACAATGTCTCGTCCGATCTCAGTGGCTATGTACAGCTGTACAAGCGACATGTCCGCCGAGCCTGAGTTAGCACTTGTTGGACCAGCCATGGCGGGCTGTTTACTTACGGAAAAATGCCTCCTGTTTGGCCATTGTTGGAATCGTAAGGAGTGGATGCCATTTGTTGTATATTTATCCCTACCCAGAAACGTGACTCTCAGCCGTACCACAACACCGACACCCCCACTGACTGACTGACTGATGTTGCTCATAACTGACTGCCAACTAAATGACCTGCTTTAACTGGTGTCATTTTATTTAAACATTGTAGAATTGACCTAGTAGGCAAACGAGAGTGCTATAGCTTGGACCATAAGGAGGCGCTTCGAAGTGCTTATTATGTTGTAGTCTACAGGCTTCACATATATTAGGGTCTTGTTAGGCACTGAGAGCTATGCTGTAGGACTATGCTATGACAACAATTACAAAACCAGTTTGTACACTTAAATCAAATGTTCAGCTATGTTTGTAGACTTAACAATACATGTCAGTTATAAATACTTAAGCAGAACCGTTCTCAACTTTCTGCTTTTTGACGGGAGGCAGGTCCTCGTCGTTGACTGCTCCCAGAGAAGGAGTGGAAACCTCCTGGTGGTAGTCTCGAATGATGGAGTCGACATCGTCAATGTTGAGCGATCGCACATCTCCGAGCTTCTTGATCTTGGCAGTGACCTCCTTGCACTGGTCGTCGGTCAACTGCAAGTTAAGCTGATCCACTCGAGACTTGATGGCATTCCATCCAGTGAGACGGTTGGCAAAATGGATGTATCGAGTAAGACCAAAGTCTGAGGGGTTAAGGATCTCGTAGGTAGAGGGGTTGGCAAGAATGGCCTTGGCGTGGATACCAGCCTTGTGGGTGAAGGCACAGAATCCAGTGATGGGGTTGTTGAAAGGAATGTTAACCTGGACAGCCTCAGCCACCAGAGTCTCAAGATCTCGCAGCTTGTGCAGCTTGTACTTGGACAAAACGTAGTCTCGGTCAGCGGCAATCATTCGGGCCATCAGACCTCCCAAAGGAGTGATACCGTTTCGCTCTCCAATACCAAGAACAGACACATCGATGAGCTTGGCACCAGCCTCCAAGGCAGTGTAGGCGTTGGCAATAGCACAACCAGTGTCGTTGTGGAAATGGCATTCAATGTCACAGGACACAATGGACTTCAAGGTTCGCACCAGCTCGTACACCTGTCGGGGGTTGGCACATCCCACAGTGTCGGCAATACCCACTCGGTTGACACCGATCTTGTCGACGGTTCGGTAAATGTTGAGCAGGTCCACCAAGTCGGATCGGAAAGAGTCCTCAGATGAAAATCGGATCTCAATGCCATGGCTCTTGACAAACTCAATGACCTCAACGGCAGACTTGGCAATGTAGTTCATGTCCTTACCGTGAGAATACTGTCGCAGGAACTGCGAAGTTCCAATAACAACATCCACACCGTCCACACCAGTGGCCACAGCCAGTCGGGCGTCGTCCATGTGGCATCGAATGTGGGTAAGAATCTTGGCCTTTAGTCCAAGCTTGCAAATGGCTTCACAGTCCTTTCGAGACTGCTCAGAAGCGGCCGGCGAAGTCAACTCAATGTAGTCCACTCCAAAGTCGTCCAGCGCCTTTGCGATCTCTATTTTCTTTTCAGTGTCGAAGAAGGCGTTAGCAAATTGCTCTCCCTCTCGAAGGGTACTCTCAATGAGCTGGAATCCATTAACATTGGACAGAAAGTCGGAAGGATTGGGTCCGTAGGGGTTAGATCTAACCACAGCGCCTGATCATTAGCTTTTATGTCCTTGAATATCAAAATTGGCGATGATGGTCACTTACCGTTAGTTTCACTTGGTCCGTCGGCAGACATTTTTTTTTTTTATCGATGTATGAAAAATAGGCGATCTGCCAGTTAAATACCTGCTTATGACTAAATCGGACTGTGGCTGGAACAAATTTTCGGGGCTTGCGTTTTATGCAGCCGAGGTGACTAATGAGGATACGGTTCGCAACTGACACCATTCTGGACTTACGGCCTGCTGGGTGGGGAGGGACGGACTCTAACCACCAGTGATGCGTCATTTTGCTTTAGATGCTGTCAGTTGTATGGTACAGACTGGCGTATATGGGGACCCATGCTGTGATGGGGCCATTGTTGTGCGCGCGTCTATCTAGCATGAGTGGCATGCAGCATTGACTGGATAGGGGCACACTAGTACTATAGAGACTGAAATTTAGCAGTGAAAATAAATTTGGAGCACCACCACATTATGACCCATTCTGTTTGACGGGACATCGATTCTGAACGACTCGTCACTTTTTGACAGCACAAACCGCCTTTACAAAAGAGTACATAATTGATACATAGTTGGTGCTAATTGAGCGCCATAATTAATTGCCAAAAATATATAAACGATAACTCGGGTTGCTGGGCAGCAACCAGCTAACAGCAAATCTCAGGGCGGGCCGGACCAAAATGCCTCCTCTACCCACCGTACCCGACGCGACGAAAAAAAGTGGATTTTTGGCTCCTTATATAGGGAGGGCAGGGGTAGAGGCTGGGGGGCCCTTGTTGCCGCACCCCAACCCTTGACGTACAGTGTGGCCAACTGCTCCCAGCGGTGGGAAAAAAAGATATATAAACAACCGTGGGTCCATCGTCCCGGGACATATTGATCTTCTACAACACCCCACAACTGCGTGTCGTTTCGGTCCTGCCACGGTTGTTTTGCGTGCCCAGTTCACCTCGCGTCGTCTGAACCCGTGTTTTCCGCTCCGGTCGCTTCGTATTTGTGCACTTTAGTCCCCCGACTACCAGTTTCGTGTAGTTGCCGCTGGTGCCATTTAACCCGACTTTGTCAGCGCTTCAGCCGTGCCATGCCCAATGTCGAGGTAAGTTTCCCTACTCCATAAGCCCAAGCCAAGAAATAGGAAAAAAAAATGCTAACTCAGACTTGACCGTTTAGTACTGTATGTGACTAGTATATATTGTGAAATATTTTTTTTTAATTGGTGCTAACTAAAAGACTTCTCGACACTGGGTCGTCGGCGTTTGTCCGAAACACCGCTGCTGATCAGCTGGCAGATGTCCAGAAAAACCACCCTGAGGATCTGCTCAACCTGCTGGGAAGGGTATTTCCTTACCTGCAGTCCAAGAAATGGGATACCCGAATCTCGGCTGCTCGTGCTATAGGAGGCATTGTCACCAATGCAGCCCAATGGGACCCGAATGAAGATGATAAAATCACTGAATTACCCGATAATCATGATTCCGACGTCAAGCCTGAGCCCACCGATGATGTAGTCAAATCCGAATCTGATGCGCCCAGTGGGCAGGAGGATGATGAACATCAGCTTTTAAAGTTTGAGACTTTAGACATTAAAAGTGTCATAAAGTTTGGAGGAAAACTGGTAGGATCTGGAGGAAAAGAGTACGACGACCCTTTACAGAATCTCGATCCTGTAGAGCGTCTCAAGCGCCAGAAGCACAATCTCAAGCAGAAACTGGGTATGGCAGGTGAATATATGGAGGACGAGCTGCTCAATGATGCTGATATCAAGATTGACCCTGTCAGCATGCGATCTGCGTCTCCTGTGCCAATGACACCATCGTCTGGTCGTAATACAAAGTCTCCTGGTCCCGCTCAAACTCCTGCTGCCAACTCTTCTACTACTGTCGGTGGTGTTAGTCCGGCACCTGGTGCTAGTGCTGTCTCGAGTGCGGCCTCTCCTGCTCCTGTTGACTCGAATTCTGCTGCTCAAAATGCCCGTCTACGAGCTATGGCGAAGCGCCGGGCTAAACATGATGCCAAAAACTCTGCAAATAAGGTCCGTGTGGTAGACTTGTCTTCAAGCACGGCTGCTCGCAGAATACAGTCCGAGGGCGGACCTATTCCAGAGTCGCTGGATGTCAAGACTGAAAAGTCCGAGTTTGAAATCACCTCCCAGACCCATAATGACAAAGTTGTAATCGAGCACAAGGCTCCCAAAATATCCCCGTTGGTTTCGATGCAGTCATCAAGCGCTGGCAGAGTTTGGCCTTTTGAGGGTCTATGCGAGCTCCTGATGGTTGATCTTTTCGACGAGGCTTGGGAGGTGCGCCATGGTGCTGTTCTTGGCTTAAGAGAGGTCATTCGAGTCCATGGTGCTGGTGCTGGTCGAGTCATTGGCAAGACGCGGGTTGAAAACGATGTCCGCAATTCGCGGTGGCTCGAAGACCTCTCGTGCCGATTATGCTGTGTGTTTGCCCTAGACCGGTTTGGCGATTACGTTTCCGATCAAGTGGTAGCTCCTGTGCGGGAGTCTGCTGCCCAAACTTTAGGTGCTCTGTTGTTGCATTTGCCAGAGCCCGTTATTTATAGCACGTTCGTCGTCCTTCATCAGTTGGTTATTCAAAAGGACCTCGGCGTCGACTTTCCTATATGGGAGGCCTGTCATGGAGGTATGCTTGGGCTCCGGTACTTGGTATCAGTCCGAACCGATTTATTGGCCAGTGATCACAAGTACTTTGATGGGCTAGTCGACTGCGTTCTCCATGGTTTAAAAGAAACTGATGATGATGTCCAGGCGATGAGTGCTGCCACTCTGTTGCCAATTGCTGAAGAGTTTGTGGCTCAACGGCCCGGCTCCATTGGTGACTTGCTGGATGTCATTTGGGAGTCGCTTGGAGAGCTTAAAGATGATCTCAGTGCCAGTATCGGAAATGTCATGGATTTGCTTGCCAAGCTGTGTTCTTTTCCTTCCGTTCTGCAGGTTATCCGCGATTCATGTCTTAATGATGAATCTCAATCGTTTTCACAGTTGGTTCCCCGCCTCTATCCGTTTTTACGTCATTCTATCACTAATGTGCGAAAATCGGTTTTAAGAGCTCTTCAAACTTTTCTATCTATAGATGGTACCAAGGAGTGGATCGATGGTAAGATTCTCCGACTAATATTTCAAAACCTGCTAGTAGAGCAGAACGAACAAGTCCTCCAACAATCTTTGGATCTGTGGAATCAGCTGTTGGATGTTGTGGTCAGCCAAGAAGAGTACACGTTTTCCAAGTTGTTTAGCGATCATTTCATTCCGCTATTAACTTTATTAATGACGCCGATTGGAAGTGCCCGTCACTTTTATAAAATGGACGCGTCGCTATTTATAAAGCCATCGGGTGTATCTTACTCGCCGGTTTCTTTCGGGGATGAAGATGACAAATCGTCCCCTGCAGCCAAGAATAAGGGCCGTAAGAGAAAGATGGCTCCAGATGTCAAGAAGGAATCTCAAATACCTATTTCTCTTCAGGTGAATATTGATAATCCAATGTTCCTTGGTGATGTGACGTTGGTTGAGTATTCCACCTTCCTCCGAACTAAAGTGGCTGCAAGTAGAGCTCTTGGAAGAGCCCTATCTCTATGGGAACCCAGCCAGCTTCTTCAGATTAAGGACACGCTGAAAAACTACTTTAGTTCTCCATTTTCAACTCAGCGCCTGGTTAGTGCCTTGGTTCTTGAAGAATATGGCAAGGCTGCACAGACGCCTGATAAGGAGTTTGTCGATTTCTTCTGTGAACAGCTGCTTGTTGTGGTTGGCGGTACTCCTGATACCATGTACAGGGATTTGACGCCTTATCTTAGGGCCGTCAGGACGCAGTGTCAATCCTTGTTTGGCGTGTTTGTTGACACCGCTAAGCTTTCACGAAGTAAGCTTCCGCAGGTTGCTGTCGTCGTTCAAGGTGAGCCAGAAGCGGGTCCTGATGCTTTCAGCATTGCTGTGGCCGAAAAAATTGCCAACGAGACTTATGAGAAACTCAAACGAAGTTTGTCTACCAACTACAGGATCACTGCTTCTCAAGCATTGTCGGATGCTCACCGAAACCTTCTTCACGCCGTTGAAGAGGCCAGGGACATTAAGGAAGCCAGGGATGTCAGCATCAATGCTGCCTGTGCTGCTGCTTATGTCCGGCTTGCAGCCTCTCTTCCAAAGAAATTGAACCCTATCATTCAAAGTCTGATGGGTAGTATCAAGTCTGAAGAAATCGAGTTGCTGCAGCAGAGAACTGCCGAGTCCATTGCTGACTTGATCAAGCTGTTTTTCAAAGTTGGCAAAGGTGGTGCTGCCGACAAAGTCATCAAAAACCTCTGTGCCTTTTTATGTGTGGACACTTCAGAGGTCCCAGAATTCCATCATAACGCCAAATTCACTGACATTATCTTGTCTCTTCGAAAGGAGGAAGCGCGATCCGATGCTGCTGATGCTGCTGCTCACCAACGTGAAGCAAAAGCTGCAAAGATTAAACGGCATGGTGCAAAGATTGCTCTGCAGAGTTTATCGGTTCAGTATGGTGCAGATCTGTTCAATTCGATTCCAAAATTAAAGGAATGCATGTTTGGAGCCCTGTCACACTTGAACACAATTGATGAGCTTGGCGACAAGATATTTGAAGCTGACAATACGACTGGCCAGGAGATCATCGATGCTTTATCTGTTATACGTGCATTGCTGCCGGATATTAACAGCGAGCTCCATGATCAGTTCTTGCCTCATTTCCCGCTTATTATCAAGACGTTGTCGTCCAAGTTCAGTGTTCTTAGATATGCTGCTGCCAAATGTTTTGCGACTATTTGCAGTGTTATTACTGTCAAGGGTATAACCACCTTGGTAGAAGATGTGCTGCCTATGGTTTCCAATGCTCTTGATGCGTACAGTCGCCAGGGCTCCATTGAGTGTGTCTATCATCTGACAAACGCAATGGGCGTTGATATACTTCCTTATGTTGTATTCTTGATCGTTCCAGTGCTTGGTCGAATGAGCGATGCTGACCAAGGTATCAGGCTAATTGCGACTACTACATTTGCCTCTATTATCAAGCTTGTGCCGTTGGAGGCTGGAATTCCGGATCCTCCGGGTATGTCGGAGAAATTGCTGGAGGGAAGAGATAAAGAGCGAGAATTCATTTCTCAGATGATGGATCCTACAAAGGTGAAACCATTCGACCTCCCTGTCGCTATAAAAGCTGATTTGCGAAAGTACCAGCAAGAAGGTGTGAACTGGCTTGCCTTCTTGAACAAGTATCATTTGCATGGAATTTTGTGTGATGATATGGGACTCGGTAAAACTCTTCAGACTATCTGTATGGTTGCTAGTGATCATCATATGCGGGCTGAAGAGCACAAAAAGTCGGGTAGTGTCGAGTCGAGACCTTTGCCTTCTTTAGTGGTCTGTCCTCCCTCTTTGACTGGTCACTGGAAACACGAGCTCACTACATATGCACCGTTCCTGAGTGTTTTGGTGTATGTTGGGCCACCTTCAGCACGATCTTCGATGTCTGGTACGTTCCATCAGTACGATGTTGTTGTCACTTCATATGACATAGCGAGGAACGATGTGCAGAGCCTGTCTGCTCAGAATTGGAATTATTGTGTTCTGGATGAGGGACATATTATCAAGAATGCTTCTTCTAAGCTCACAAAGGCTGTAAAGACTTTCAGTGCTTATCACAGATTGATCCTATCGGGTACTCCTATTCAAAATAATGTGCTTGAGCTGTGGTCATTGTTTGATTTCTTGATGCCTGGTTTCTTGGGAACTGAAAAGGTGTTCAATGAAAGGTTTGCTAAACCAATAGCAGCCAGTCGAAATAGCAAGAGTTCGTCCAAAGAGCAGGAAGCTGGTGCCTTGGCACTGGAAGCACTGCATAAGCAGGCCCTTCCATTCCTGTTGCGACGATTGAAGGAGGATGTCCTGGCTGACCTACCGCCAAAGATCATTCAAGATTATTACTGTGACTTGAGTGACTTACAGCGAGAACTTTATGATACTTTTGTGAAGAATCAGAAGCAGACCGTTGAAAGTGACGCTAATGCGAAGAACAAGGAGAGCAAGCAGCATATTTTCCAGGCACTGCAGTACATGAGGAAACTATGTAATCATCCTGCTCTTGTTCTTAATGAGAAGCATCCTCAATATACAGAGGTAACAAATGAGTTGGCTCTGAAGCGGCAAAATATCCGGGACATAAGCCATGCACCGAAGTTGATGGCTCTACAGGAGCTTCTTCATGACTGTGGTATTGGTATCAACCAGGCCTCAAATTCGATTACGAGTGGTGTGACAAGTCAGCATCGAGCCCTTGTTTTCTGCCAACTAAAGGATATGCTCAACATGGTGGAGAATGATCTGTTTAAGAAGCACATGCCTCTTGTTTCTTACATGAGGCTGGATGGAAGTACTGATGCTCGAAAACGACAGGACATTGTTCAGCAGTTTAACTCTGATCCCTCTATCGATGTGCTGTTGCTGACGACTCATGTTGGAGGTCTTGGCCTCAATCTTACGGGTGCTGACACAGTGATCTTCGTTGAGCACGATTGGAACCCCATGAACGATCTACAAGCGATGGACCGAGCCCATAGAATTGGTCAGAAAAAGGTGGTTAATGTGTACAGATTGATTACGAGGAATACGTTAGAAGAGAAGATTATGGGATTGCAGAAGTTCAAGATGAACATCGCATCAACCATTATCAATCAGCAGAATTCAGGACTGGGATCCATGGATACAGATCAGATCTTGGACCTATTTAGTGCCGAGGAAAATGCTGCACAAGAAAAGAAATCTTCCGAAAAGCCTGAGGATGGTGCTTTGGACGAAACTGGACAGCTCAAGTCTAAGGGAGTTCCTAATGCAGTCAGCGAGCTAGGTGATCTGTGGGATGAAAATGAGTATGAGGAAGAGTACAACTTGGATAACTTTATCCAGACTCTCCGCTCATGATGAAACGTGTATATTATTATGAGTCATGTAATGTAATTTATTGTATTTCAAATGGTTTTCAAGCTTGAATCCATCGGGTAGTTTTACATATTATCGTAACATTATTCGTGATATCGGAAGTCGCCAATCAGGAACGGTCTATCAGGCAGTTTTCCATGAACTGGCATGAGGATCTTCAGTTTGCCTTTGGTGTCATCTGCCTCCACCACATGTACAAAGCCGAGCACCTCTGCCAGAACCAGCGTGTCTATAGGATCTGTCGGTGAAGCGTTGAGCATTGCCATTACACAGTTTTGCAGAATTGATGACGGCTCCAGCTTGATATAGAAATCGGACACAGACGAACTAACACCACTAGAAGCAACAGCTTCGTCGCCAATTGGAAGCACAGATAGGTTATTAACGGAAGCTTCCTCTGCGATTCGGTATACAGTTATAGCTGAAAGATCCACAGTGACCGTGTAAGGGGCCAGAGGCTGTTTAGGACTCCCGTAAAAGTAGTCGTGGATGGCTCTGCTCTGAACTGACCGTAAATATGAAGGGTCTCGGTCGACACAACCTCCAGACTTTGGGAGCTTAACAACCTGAATGGTTTTCTTTTCTTTAAATTTTTTCACCATATCGGAATACAGACGTTCAGCACCCACGATGACTATAACATTGACATGGAAATCGGAAACAATGCTCGAGATTATAGAGTATCCCTGAACTTTGTCAACAATAGAGCTGGGAGTATCGATAATGGTTCCAGATCCACCGACTGTCGGGTCTTCAGCAAGCCTGGCAGACACTCCCAATGCTAGTCTTGATATAGTATGTTTGTAATAACGGGTATTGGTCAATGGTGACTCCAGACCATAAAAATGGACAAAAGGCTGCTTGGGATGCAATGGCGAAGGTCCAGTAACGGCACTTGATCCCCAGCCGACTTCAACATCTAATATATCAGATACTGGAGCAGCGCTGATGGCTCCTGGAACGGTGAACACTCCTTCACTTGGGTCAAGGTTGACAACCATAGGAAATCGCCGAGATTTGTTGGCATAGCTGGCGAGAATCTTGGCCACAGATGTCTTACCAGAATCGTGGGGTCCAATAATCAAAACATTGGGGCCAGTGGCACCTTTAGCAGAGGTGCTCATGCCATTTGCTTGATGTATTAAAGGTGCTCGTAGGTTTTCCAATGCAAAATGCAGATTGGCATATACTGACATAGGCGTTTCCTCCGAAGTGTAGTCGCTTATATCTTTACCTCTATATTCTAATGTACAACCGTGCCATGAATACACGGCACCTTTTTGGCCACTGAGCAAATATTCGGTGCCTAGAGCCAGCTCAGTGCCAAATATCTCTGCTGTTCCTTTCACTAGCTGGTTGGTTAGCAAATCATCATCTCACTGTTTGCAACCCTCAACTTACCTTTAATCGTAGATTTGACTCTGGCGCAGCTTCAAAGCGCCATTCGCTTCCCTGAGCAATGTCCACTACAACAGCCTCAGTGTCTCCCTATTGTCAGCTGTCATTTTTAACCAAACACGTTACTTACATCGAGGTTCAGCTTTAGTCCTGGCAACGACATTGTGAGATGCGAGGCTGACAGCACTGAAATGAACCTTTTTGTCTTGGAGCATTGTAATTCTGCAGTACCCTAATATTCTAACACTATAGCGGGGCATGATCTTTCTATTTCGAGTGGTGTGTGAATGGGCATCACTATATCGATATTTATATCAAGCAAGATCTTTACGTCTCAGCTTGGCCTTGACTTCACACAACACTTCTGAGTTAGCATGTCATTGGAAGAGCAAGCGGCCCAACGAAAAGAGCGGTTAGCTCAGTTACGAGGCCTGAAAAGGAAGAATAATGATGAAAGTGTTGCTGCTGAGAAGACAGAGCCGGTCAAGAGTGTGTCAGGACGAAACTTTGACACTGACAATAGAACTGCCAAAGTCGGATTTGATGGAGGCGTTGTAGCTGACGATGAAGAGACCGTTGAAATTGTTGCCGAAAGAGTTCAACAGGAAAGCTTGAAGTCGTTGCTTTCGAAGACAACTGGTGACCTTGATTTGTCCAGCCTTCAGCCAAAAAATGTAGCGTGGGACTTGAAACGAGATCTGGATCCGAAATTGCAGATTTTAGAGGCTCGAACTGAAAACGCAATAATACGTATGGTCCATGAGCGTCTGAAAGGTCAAAAAGCAGATGACTGAGTGAAAAAATTTGGGTGTTTCAAAAGCGGCTAGCAGCATGCCATATTTCTCAGTGCAAGAGTTTTGCAATGAAAGACATTAGCCATCGAGCAATCGTCAGAAGTGATATGTTGGTCGGACTTTTTGTTTGAGGGGAATCAAGGATTCCAGCCAGTCTTTGCCGACTTCAGAACAGTCTCCACCGAGTCTGCCATCATCTTGACATGCTTTCACATCGCATGTTCCCTAATAGGCTTATAGACCCAGTGGAAACAGACCCAGTGGAAACAGACCCAGGAGTGTGAAATGAAGCACATCGAAGCGTTCGTGATAACTATTAGTCAGCTTATGACTATAGGTACACATCAATATAGGCTTCTCCAATGGTTTATGTACTTCTGATTAAATACAAATTTACATATTACATCTTGGCTCTTCACATTGCCGTTCAGCTCTGCTCGCTCAGGTCCTGGTTAGGGTAATGCATTTGTCGTTCGTAATGACTCAATCGAGAAGAATTTCCGTAAGCGGACTTAGCTCAGTTGGGAGAGCGCCAGACTGAAGTATAACTTTGGTCACTGACATCTGGAGGTCCTGTGTTCGATCCACAGAGTTCGCAATTACTTTTTTTTTGTTTTTTTTTCGTTTTTTTTTTGTTAACAATAAACATTTTAGAGCAAAAAGCGTTCTGTGACAATAGCAGCTATCGTGTTCTAATCGTCTACAGTGTGACTGTTGTATGAAGTCATTATTGACTATGTACATGAATCTACTAATTTTATCCTAGCTAGCCCATTCTAGTGAGTCTAGACAGCGGACCACGGCAGCGAAAGTCCTTCTACAAAGTAAATAATAGAAAACACCAAAAATGACACCGCTCCTGATAGCGTAACGTGTCGCATTGAGATTTTAGTGGCAAGCAATCGGCCACCAACCACAGCAGCCAGAGTGCACAGGGAATGTCCCGCAATAGCTCCTAGAATGACAAACCAGTAGTCAGAGCCAGCAGCCATAGCAATAGTAGCAACTTGGGATCGGTCACCCCACTCACCAAGGAACGTCATGGCAAATACCTGTACCCATATTGGGGAAAGCATAAGTGAGGCCAGGTTGCCAACACCTTCAGCAAATTGACTATAGGCCTCTTTGACAGAAGCCATCTTGGAAACAGCATTGCCTCGTCGGCTTCTCATTCTGTACAAGGGCACCTCAGATGCACCTTTCTCTAATCCATCGTCTGAAACCTTGGGACTGCTGGTAGATCGTCGTAAGTCGGTGTCTTTGGAGTTATCGTACAGGCCACTTTCTAAGGACTCATTTCTCAACGACATCTCCTTTGCCTCGATTTCCGACTCTACTTCCTCCAATTCTTCGTCCACGCCCGTGGCCGGGTCCATGGCCAGACCCTCTCGGAGCAGCTTAACTCCAAACACGATAAACAGCGCAGCAGCCAGTAAACTGGTGAGCTTCTTTGGCAAAAGAGAGGGAAGCGCATGGCCCATGAATGCCGACAGAATAGTCATGACAACTAGAGATGCAAAGCTTGATGTGAACACAGTCACTCGGGGATGTTTCATGGCCATTAATGCAGCAATTAGAAACGTCTTGTCGCCGATTTCGGAGAATACAATCATGCTAGCAGCCATAGTGAACGAGTTGAAGGGCGAGCTTCCAATGTTTCGAGATTGGTCCTGGTGGCTACTGTAGGCACCTTTTAATGTTTCAGCTGAAGTACCGGCTCCTGCTTCGGACGCATCTGCCACAGATCCACCGCTTAATAGAGAGCCCGCCTGGCTTCCAGATTGCGGTGCCTGTGACCCAGCCTGTGATCCTCCTTGGCTGGCTGCTTGGTTGGCCATCTGAGAATTGGACTGCGTTCCAGCACCGGACCCTGCTACTCCAGCTGCTGATCCAGACCCGACTCCAGCACCCGATCCAGATCCTCCCGAACCTGCTACTGATCCGGCTCCAGATCCGGCTCCAGCTCCAGCTCCAGCTCCTGAACCTGTTCCTGCTCCAGTTCCTGCGCCCGCACCTGTTCCTGCCTGGGCACCTGCTTGAGCGCCTGCCTGAGCACCGGCGGCAGCTGCTCCTCCTGCTGGCACAACTGGAACGGCAGCACCTCCCTTGTCAGCAGGAACTCCAAGGTTATTAGGGTCATAGTCATTCAAAACTACTGGCTTGTTATCGTCAGTTGCAACTACTATGGTATCTGGCTGGTCGGCCAGATTTGCGTCTGGCACATCCAGCTTCTGGTTTTTCAGTTTGGGTTCTGTCTTTTTGAACCCCTCTGGCTCTGCCACCACGGGGTCTGCGCCAGCATATGAGTTGTCCTTTGGAGCAGTCTTTACAGCCTTGTCCTGGTGGTGGATTTTGGCCGCTTCCTCAGAATCAGGAGGAATGATGTCAGTGCCCTTTGACACGTCGACTGACGCAGCTACTGCGGAGCTGGCCGACATGACCGCCAGCCCCAAAACAATTCCTAATGGCGCTCGCATCTTGTTGGTGGTGATATACGGCGTTCACAATATCCACAGACGAGGGATTTTTTGTTGCTGTTTGCCAAAGCCACGTACCGCCAGATATGAGGAGACAAGTCGCCAAACCGCAATGCGCCTCAAGGGCTGACAGACCTAAAAATTGACACACTAAAGATTGACAGCGATATGCAGCGAACAAACTCTGTCCGATTTGGGGGTCAAGCTGGAGTTTTTGAGTGCGTGTACGGTGTGCTGGCTACGGAAGTCTGTGAATATGTGACAGAATGCCTTTTTATATTGGCTTGGGGCTCGATACACTATTTATTATAAAAACCACTGCTGGTGCTGGTGCCGTCTCATTAGTACGTGCGGCCCTGACTAAAAAAATGTCCCGTTGCTTGCCTTCACACGTGGCAATGGGGATGTTTATAGTGGAGTCATGACGCACGTCTGCTGCTAGTGGCCGTTTGGCTGCTGGAAAACTATTATATTTGTTATATGGCTTTCTTTTTGGCGGGCTGTGCCATGTACAGACACCGTTGATCCCTGCAGAATCGCGCATGGCTCGCGGCGCATGGGAAATGCTGTCTGGCTGATTGGAGGGGGCACTGGTGCCAATGGCACGCGACACCTATTAGGCTCCAGATTGATCGACCCGTTGGCGCTTACGGTACAACCAATACATATGGCAGTGATTCGCTGGACGCACCTGTCAGGTTGGTCTGGATCCGGAGAATACATCCGCAGTTGCCAATTATCAGATGGAATACCACTGGCACAGCACGCATATCATCAAATGTTGTATGATGGCTATATACATGCTATAGCTTAAAGTCATGCAACCGAACAAATCATATACAACACGATTTACTTGCGTACTACCAACAAGTCTGCATGCAGCAAGGTATAATACAAAAAATTCTCAAATAAAACTGCTACAAACACAGGCACAATAAAACTTCAGTGACTTCGTATCGAGAAGCTATTTCTTGTGTCATGTACTCCCTCTCGTACCACTAATGTAGATTAGTAGATCCTTACCCTGACCGACCGGACTGCAGAAGTGATATGCTCAGACGTTTTAGCCGGTAGCAGAAGCACCTCTGTTAGTGGATTGACAGGTTCAAGAAATAATTAGCTTGGAATTCAAGAATTTCCCGGTATGAATGCTACAAATGAACATGGCAAATATCTATATATGCAAATATACAGCAGTTAGAAGACTGAACAATACAAATTAAACGATCGTGACAATGACAGAACAGACAGACACCTATAAATCGTAAAGAGAACGTCTAGAAGTCACTCCAACAACCACAAGATGCAACACGACAATTTATATAGATACAATTTATCATACACACCGTCTCCAGCGTCAAATGTGAATGAGTTTGTTAACGGTCGGGCCATTGCCTGTCTCAGACTGATCAGCCGTGCATACTGACGCTAGAGCACGGTTATTTTTTTTTTGGAGGTCAATAACAGGTCTTAGCATGCGCATGTGCGCACGCACCGATCCCGTGAATTACCAGCCGTTCGATCTTGTTCTTGTCCTTATATGCTGGACATTAAACAAACAGCTCATGGCGGGCGAGGATACTTTTCTATTGGCGACATCCTCGCTGGTACAGAGGTTTTGACGTGCCGATCTCCGTTCACTTCAGTGGTTTATAAGCCGTTCAAGAAAGAAGTATGTGCATACTGTTTTTCTTACGACAACGGCTTGGCCCGTAAAGTTAAACTTGCTGACGTCACTCCAGATGGCAGAGCATACGCAGGACTGTTTTTCTGTACCACTGACTGTCGCAGTAACTGGATAGCAGAGGACCACGATGGTTTAATGAAGATGGCTTTAGAGTGTATCGAGGTTTCGTTTAATAGGGTTGCCAAGTCCAGTAATGCAGATCCACGACATGACGACCACTGTGAATTTGAGTGGGCCAACCAAAACGATAGTGAAATTCTCACATACATCGATGACAAATGGGCAACAGCTTCTAAGGAGGTGAGCAAGAGATTGCCCCATATAGATGATGCTCAGTATGATGCTGCTAGAGAAGTTGCAGTAGTCATCGTCAAGTACTATCGGCGGTCCATGGGGCAACAAGTCGAAGACATCGACACCTTTGAGCAGCTGCAATCAAACGAGCTTCTTCACATGAAAAAGTTTCCTGCTCTGCTGCAATCACACATCAAGATATATCAATTTCTCAAGTGTGCATTGCCCAAAACCTTAAAAGAATCATGTACCACCCAACTGGTTCGCGACACTATGGGGCGCGATGCAGGCAACGCATTTGGGATATGGGAGCAGCCGTTAACTTCAGACAGCGAGTGTTTAGGTTCTGCCATATACCCCAGTGCGTCGTTCTTCAACCACGAGTGTGGGCCTACTGTATTGAAAAAGAGAGTAGGCAGATCGATGGTTTTCACCACAGACAACGATATTGCCAATGGTGAGCAATTATTTATTTGTTATGGAATGATGGCAGAATTGACGTACCCAGAGCGCAAAGCCATCCTTAACGAGCAGTGGTATTTTGACTGCCACTGTAGGCGCTGTTCAGAGGACCAGTGTCTTGTGAAATAGAAGCGTCGATCGTGATTCGGCCGATACTGGAGTCATGCATACACCTGTTTGTTTGGGCCTTTGTTTCGAGGGTACAGGAATCATGTCGTTTCATAATTAGAAAGTTGCATTTATGATACATAGCTTATTGATTATTTAAATAGTGTGGTCTATAAATAAAGTTTTGATCATTTGAAACCGGTGTGGTAGTCAGCATCAGCCTCTGGGTCTCGTGAAGAAACAAAAGGGTTGCTGTCCGTCTTGAGTTCTATGGCGAAACCTCCAACGCAATAAATAATGACAATAATAAACTCCATCAATACCATCATTACCAGCTTTATTTTCCAGTTTCCGTTGAAAACACTGAATGTTCGATATTGGTCAATGTTGGTAGAAATGGTGAATCCCGATACAAGTGTGAAAATAATACGGGTAATAAAGAATGGGGTAGCCAATATGACTGAATAAATGTATCCAACATATCTAGGGCTGTATCCCTGGCCAGTCATACGATAGCACAGAAACGCAAGTCCTAAGATTCCAATAAATCCCACAGTAAACAAGACCGAAGAAACCTTAACAAGGGTTTGTCCAGTCGTAGCATCGCTGCCACCGTTGGAGAGCTGGATAAATCCGACTAATGAAAGGACCTGGCTGACGGTGATATCCAGTTTAATGATCCTGTTTATACGATCAGAAAATGATTTGCTGTCTGAAGTCATCTCTTGTCGCCAAACATCAGCACCTCGAACCAAAAATGAAAGTGCAGCATTTTCAAGGGGGCCCAAAGCAATTGAGTTCAACACCAAACCTACAATAATAAGACCAGTTGACGGGGCTTGCGAGTCACTGATCTTCTGATCAACGTTCAACAGAATTCCTGATCCAACTATTTTCATCAAACAGAAAATAATCACGGATACCCATGCTCCTGCGTTTTTCTTGCCTTGTTTTAAAAGGATCAAACCTGAGTATAACAAGGCCAGTGCGTACACAATGATCTCTGCCACATAGATACCGTTATTGGGGTCACTCCAGAAAGGTGCGCCGACGGTAAGTCCTCCTATTTGAAAAGCCATTGTTATTTAAGTTGTAATTTGTAGAGATCAAACTGGAGGTTTTTTCGTTCTTAAATATTGTGACAACTCTGCTTCGCCATCTCCCCGATGCGGTCGACCCATGTTAACTCCGGTGCATATGCATGGTTGAAAACCCGCTTAGTCACGACGCCTGCCTATTTGGGTTTAGGTAAGGCTTAACTTGCACCGCGTAGTTCTGCCAAAACTGTCAAAAATCGTCCGTTTTTTCCAGCAAAAAGAGGCTAAGTAACTACAGAGCGAGCAATTAAAGTCAGTTCCGAACAATCCAGTTTAATTATATTCTATTATGTATTGTATGTAAGGGGTTGCTTGCGCTTTGCCGTTGCCGTGCGTTCAGCCTTTTCGGTACATGACATACCCTTCAGGCTCAACGACGGCCGAATTGTAGTAATTAGGAGGAGCTTGCGACTTTGTGTTTAGCTCTATCGCATAACCTCCAATACAGTAGATGAATACTATGACAATTTCCATGATAATCATCATTCCCAGCTTGACTTCCCAGCTTCCATTAAAGATGCTGAAGGTGTGATACTGCGTAAAATCACTAGACAGCGTGAAAGCTGAGATCAAAGAATAGACCAGTCGAACGAGAAAGAATGGAGTTGCCAGAAATATACAGGAGGTATACTGGATGTAGCGCATGCTGTAGCCATCGCCTGCCTTTTGGCGGCAAGCTACTGCTAGAGCCAGAATCAACAGGAACGCAATTGTAAACACAATGGCCGAAATCTTGACAAGACTGGGCCCGGTAGAGCTCTCACTGGAGTCGGAAACCTTGATATATCCAACAATCGAAAGCACTTGGCCACCAGTAATGATGATCTTGATGAACCTATTCCACCGGGCAGAAAAAGCTGCTCCCTCCAGCCCATGCTCTTGCAACCAAAAATCGGCACCTCTGACAAGAAATGACAAAGCAGCATTCTCCAAGGGACCAAGTGCAATGGAATTCAAGACAGTTCCAATCGTCACTGTGGTGTTGGACGGTGCTTTACCATTGCTGATCTGCAGCGAAACATCAATCAAGACCCCCGAGCCTACAATCTTTAGCACTCCGAAGAGTGCGATAGACACCCAACCACCAGCATTGCGACGACCCTGCCTACAAAGAATAAGCAACGTATATGGAATGACAAGAGCATACACAACGATCTCGATAACATATAAAACATTACTAGGGTCTTTCCAAAACGACTCTCCGATTTTCAGACCTCCTATCGTCACAGTCATAACTTTCTGCACCCAGAAAAATGTAGTATTGCCACAGCACTTTAAGCTTCCTTTATGTATATTTGTGTTCATTGATATCAATATCAACATCCAGCTCCATGCCAGATCCCGCTTAGTCACCGGTCCTAGCACTGCTGACACACAGTATATGCGGCAGGTCTATCTCTGACTAAGCGCGTCTTAAACCAACCCGCCAGCCACTCCACAGCCTCTATTAGTGTGGGCATAAACAGATCATCCATCGTACGGCAGTGGCTTATCGCGAAACCGGAAAGAGAAGCGCGTTATGACTATGAAAAATTTCTTCAAGTCTTTGGAGTAGACCTTGCTATTGACTTCGCCACCGACGAGTCCACAGAAAGGTCATCTAGAGCGTCAACCAGTGCAGATCTGGTCACACTGGCCTGTGACAGATCCGTCAGACTTGATGAACTGGTCTCGCTCACAGTTCGAGATGCAGCAGCCTTTTGCTTTTTGAATGTTGGTGCAGGTACTGGCAGGAACCCTTCAAAATCCTCTTCATTATCATCGTCTTCATTTTCTCCATTGTCCAGCCTGCGAAATGCCCCATGTTCAATAGACGACGCTCTGTCATCGAATGCAGCGAAGTTTCGAGACATTGACATTAGACGCCGGCTGACATTCATTGGTCGGCCATCTGAAGATGATGACCCCGAATCCGAAGACACGCTCAGGTTGGTGAACGACGGCTTAGTCCTGATCTGCCTGTCTGCACTCGTAGATACCTCTGCAACAGGTGTACCATTCGGAGAATTGTCTCCATATCCAGCGACTTTTGCAACAGGAACGTCAATAATTTTAGGAGTCTGCGTGTTAAACTTTGCATCTTCAGTAGCAGCCGAAGCAGTAGCAGCAGCTGAAGCAGTCGCTGACTCGTGTACTCGAGGTTTCTGTATCTTGTGCATCTGGGCCCGAACCTGTTGAAGCTCTTGTTCGTAAAGCCATGCTGCCTGCTGGAGAATAAACGGCACAGAAACATTAAATAGATCAGCTCTAATAGTGTGAGTTAATGCCAAGCCAATGTTAGCCAAACTTACAATTGTTCCCCTATAGTTAGTCCCATTGATCGCTTGTTCGTCCAGCATTAGTACACTACTTACAATCGATCTCTGTCCTATTACCCACTCTTGAGAGATGATCCCATAACACCTGCTGTTTTGAAGAATCCCATTCCACCTGTGGTTAGTTCGATGGCCAAGCTAACTAATACTCACTATGGCAGGATCTCGGAATCCATTCCGAGGAAACGGGAACCGCAAGTACACCACCACTCTACGATCTGCCATATCCGTACATCTACGTCACGGCTCTTGCTATCCAGTTGTTTGTGCAGCTTTACCGTGTGCCGTCCATATATGTCTAAAACACGCAGTACCCTAAGCTGTAAGCTGTGAAGCTGATAGATGGCGCCCTGCATATATATCTATTATTTGATATGGCTTGCCGCTTGATGCAACCTTAACCTGGAGAGGAGATTTGAAATCAAGTTTCGCTACGGTTGAGTTGGTCAGAGTGGAATCCATGACCCAGCGAAGCTCAGGATTGAGTCTGGGCTCGTTTGAGACGGCATCGCGTCCGTCAGTTGGGTCCACTCAATCCAAGGCGTTTATGAGCGTCCAGATCAACAATGTCGACAGCTACCAAACGCCACCAACGCCTATGGACAGATCTCACTATGAAGATGCCAGGGACCGAGTCAAGTTTCCGCTTGTTCCAGTTTTGAGGGTATTTGGTACTACGTACTCTGGCTACAAAGTAACTGTGCATATCCACGGGGTGTTTCCATACATGTATATCAAATACACTGGTGGAACTGATTTCAACGAAGTTTCAGAATATATAAATAGGCTCTATAGAGCCATCAATTTTGCAATGAATCAAGCATATCGGAGAGATCCATCTAATCCCAACAACCAGTTTGTGGCAGACATAATTCTATGTAAAGGAATCCCTTTCTATGGATACCATGTGGGATGGAGTCTATTCCTCAAAATCTATTTATTGAATCCGACATATTTAACAAAATGCGCAGACCTGCTGCGAAATGGAGCCATATTGGGCACTCCGATACAACCTCATGAGGCCCACATTCCTCACACGCTTCAATTTCTGGCGGATTTCAACCTGTATGGGTGCAATTGGATGCGAATTTCAGACGCCTACTTTCGCCATCCACTTCCAGAGGATTACACTGAAAATGTCAGCAAAGCTAGGATGAATTCCTATAATCGACAGTCGCATTCAGAGCTGGAAATTGATATTTCTGCCGATATGATCCAAAATAGGTATGAGCTTCAAGAGCATAATCTGCACACCTCGTTTCAGGCTGAACACAGTATAGATTTACCTAAAGATTACAAGCATCTTACTAGTATGAGGGAATTGTGGCTGGAAGATTCCCAGCGGCGTCATGAGCTTGGCCAGAACTCATACCAACAACCCTCCCGAGCTGACAGCGTTTACAATCACACTCCATGGGCCAAGGAGGCAGATTACTGGGATCATCTAAACAGTACGATTTCCAAGTCTGACAATCCTTCCAAGCAAAGAGAGAGCTTTATTTCAGATCCTTTCGATGGCCATCGTCATGATGGTGCATTCAAGCTCACGGCCCCAACTGCATTCGAGGCTGTTGATCATATGTTTCGACCCAGATCAAAAGATAAATCATCACCAAAGGCGCCTGTCCTAAGTCCAAAGAAGCAGAGACCATCTGAGCCTCCACGCGATACACCAAGTGCTTTCGATATGGAAGATGACTTAGAGATAACCGACGATGACTTGGATACTCAACTTCTCATCAGTGAAATATATAAACCATCGCTCAAGAGATCTTTGCGACATTCACAAGATTCTCAGGCACCATCGCTTAAGCGCAGCAATACTGACCAGCGGTCAGTTTCATATTTTTCCCAGGAGTTTCAAAAGGCGAGTCAGATGTCACAGTCAAATCTAGTATCGTCTCAAACGTTCTCCACCAACAGTTCTCACAATATTACAGCATTGGAGAATATTATTGATGGTTTCAATCTTGAGCCATCAAGAGTAGTTGGGTTACAGGTCAAACCGCCTCCTAGTGATGCTGTCGTCAGGTCGTTTGCTAGCCAGGGTATTCCAACAGTTGTCTATCAGGAGCCTTACTTTAGCAAACAAGAAGATGTACCCAGACTGCCTTTTTCACATGCCGGAGTTGAGTTCAAGTTGAAGTCTAATGATGTTTCATTGCTGCCCGAGTTTGAACTTTCATCTGTAGCTGGAAGTTTCAAACGTTCGCGTGCTACTTCTAGTATAGTGTCACGGTGGGTCCAGTACGCGCCAATCCCCCCGTCGAGTTCGATGATCCAAGACTGGTTAAAAGAGTTTTCGTCAGAGAGCCAACAAAGCAATTTGCAGAGAAGCTTTAATTTCATGTCTCAGATCCGTCCTGCTACCCAGTTCAAAGAGTTTCAGTACCAGGCACGCGAGTCAAAGCATCGATCCACTGGGCAGCGCCAAATGAGCGTTTTAAGCATAGAGATACACGCCAACAATAGAGCCAGAAAGGTGCCTAATCCTGAAACAGATGAACTGGTAGCGGTTTTTTGGAAATACCAGCCTGGGACCGAAGAGGATGAAGCAGAGAATGACGAGAATTCTGGTATTATAATCATGGGAGACGTTGAATTCGAACGCACTTTATTCTCCATTACAAAGTCCCTGGTTCAGGCGGTAGATACTGAGCTTGACATAATCAATACTGTGATTAAGATGGTTCGGTTTCACGATCCAGACATTCTAACTGGCTACGAGATCCATAACGCATCATGGGGCTATCTTATCGAGAGGTCTCGGGTGCAATACGATATGGATTTTTCTAGTGAGCTGTCTAGAGTTAAGGTGAATTTCAGTAACAAGCTTGATGACAAATGGGGATACAATCATGCTGCTGGTTTCAGGATTACTGGAAGGCACATGCTGAACATTTGGCGAACGCTCCGCGGGGACCTTAACTTGTTGAAGTACACCTTAGAAAACGTGGTGTTTCATACGCTCCATCTGCGTATACCTCATTATTCTCAGGACGATTTAAACTTGTGGCGGTTTGGAAGCGATATAAGGCAGCTGGAAGTATTTGTGAAATACTACATACGTCGAGCAAGCCTGAATATCACGCTGATAAACAATCAGGAGATAATAACCAGGAACAGTGAACAGGCGCGACTCCTTGGAATAGATTTTTATTCTGTCCTATCAAGGGGTTCTCAGTATAAAGTAGAAGCATCGATGGTGAGACTGGCAAAAAAAGAGAACTATATTCTTGTGTCGCCGAGCAAAAAACAGGTGGGACAGCAGAATGCCCTGGAATATATACCTCTAGTTATGGAACCCGAGTCCGGATTTTATACCAGCCCCGTGTTGGTCCTGGATTTCCAGTCATTGTACCCTTCGGTTATCATTGCTTACAATTACTGCTATTCCACTTGTCTCGGTAGAGTGATGTCGTTCCGAGGTAGAAACAAACTGGGATTCGTTGATCTCGATATTGAACCAAAGTTTCTGGAGTCCATCAAGGATGATATTACTGTTGCTCCCAATGGGCTCATGTATGCCAAGTCGTCTATGCGGAAGTCTCTGATAGCCAGGATGTTGACCGAGATTCTTGAAACTCGAGTGATGATAAAGGATGGAATGAAGACACATGGAGATGATTTCGCCTTTCAACGGACAATGAATAATAGACAACTCGCCTTGAAGCTGATTGCCAATGTGATCTATGGTTATACATCGGCTTCATATTCAGGGAGGATGCCATGTGCGGAGATTGCCGACAGTATTGTGTTAACGGGGCGGGAGATTCTCGAGAGGTCCATATCCCATATAAGAGGCAACCAGAAGTGGGGGGCCGAAGTGGTGTATGGAGATACAGACAGTTTGTTTGTCCATCTCCCTGGAAAGTCCAAGGATGAGGCTTTCGTAATTGGAAGGGAGATTGCGGAATCCATAAGCGAAATGTATCCAGATCCCGTAAAACTAAAGTTTGAGAAAGTGTACATGAAGAGTGTGCTTTTGACAAAGAAGAGGTATGTGGGATACAAATATGAGCATCCTGATCAAAAGATACCAGAATTTGATGCAAAGGGAATCGAAACAGTAAGGAGAGATGGCACCCCAGCAGAGCAGAAAATTGAAGAAAAGGCGCTAAGGTTGTTATTTGAGACCTCTGATCTGTCCAAGGTAAAATCTTATTTGTATGACCAATGGAAAAAGATTCAGAGTGGTGATGTTTCTATCCAGGATTTCTGCTTTGCTAAGGAAGTCCGCATGGGAACATACAAGGAAGGCGGAACACTTCCTCCAGGAGCAGCGGTTAGTGCTAGAAAGATGGAGTTCGATGATAGAGCACAGCCACAGTATAGGGAGAGAGTACCATATGTGGTGATAAGTGGAGCTCCAGGCGCCAAGCTAGCTGATCGAAGTATTTCTCCTGATGAATTTCTTGCAGACCCCTATGCAATGCTCGACTCCGAGTACTACATACGCAAGAATTTAATCCCTCCTCTAGAGAGAATTTTCAATATGGTGGGAGCAAATATTAAAGGGTGGTATGACGACATGCCAAAAGTACTGCGGTTTCGGCCGGTTATGCAACAGGGCCGAGGACAATCTCTGCGTAGGTATATCACATCCGCTAGCTGTGCTGTTTGCAAGGGACCTGCAAGTGGTGGTATCTGTGATGATTGTCGCAGTAAACCACAATCGTCTATATATCGACTGCAGACCAAGTTCAATGCTCTCGCAAAGACGGAGGAAGAGTTGAACATCATATGCAACAGCTGTTGTGATGTTGCTATGGGATCAGCTGTGAAATGCGTATCTGACGACTGTCCAATATACTATGCGAGAGGTCGATCTAGAACCAAGTTAAGAGAGGCTGTTGATTTTGAGGCCAAATACCTGGGAGATGATTATGAATGGTGATGATAGGTAGTTACATAGACTAGTACAAGTAATGAGTTATGACATATGCATATATTGATGAAACTAATAAATACAATTAATAAATAAGTTCAGAAATGCTTATAGCTCAGTCAGTGGAACCACTGTTGGACGACCATGAGCGCACTGAAATGGGAAGCTACAGCGTGCCAGCGAATCAAGTAGTTGTTGGCAGTCAGATACAGACAACTTATCCCCAAATTTGACAGCTTGCCTACACGCTATCGAATTAAGCACGTCAATGATGCCTGTAGGGCATGCCCTTAGAGCAATGGTCCAGTCGTCGCTTCTGGTTGGTATCTTTGCGGATCTCGTACCCTTAGCAAGCTCATTAGCGTGATCGATAACGACTTTGCTCACAAGCTCGCTGTCAGGCATTCTCCCATGCAGCACTTCCGGCAAATGGGTTATAATGGCCTCAGTCTTTGTATCAGTTCTGTGAATAACAAATTTGACTCCCCATGCTGCAAAGATCTGATCGTACTTAGTCAACAGCCCTTCGATGTCACCATCAATGGCAAGAGTCACAGCACTCTTAAGGGCCCGGCACTCTCCACTGTGAAACAGGAATTCCGAGAACAAAGACTCACATTTTATTCGTTCATCAACAGCATGCTGGTCTAATATTACAAGCGTGGATTTCACAGAGGTGGAGATGGACGCTAGAATGAATTCGCTACCGATGGGCCCAACAACCTTACAATGCTGGAGGTCGAACTTTGAAAACGTTTGGCTAGCCTTTCCGGGAAAATAGGATGACACCTCAGAATCAGTGGCCGGCTTCTTATGAAGCGGGTGTGATGCCGGGATTCTGTGTTTTTTGGTGACAGTATGTCTGATAGACGATTGCTTCTGGTTGGACCGTACTGTCGACAACCAGCCAAAAATGGATTTTCGGATATGGGCCAGCCTGTCATCAGGTATAAAATAGTCGGTGGAGTTTTGAGAGAATTCATGCACCGTCTGTGGATATGATATGCAAAAAACAAATGGATAATGACAGCTGCCTCTCGATGAAGAAAGCCTTTTGTTGATGTCGTGAATAAGTGTGGGAAGCGGGACAAGTCGTTTGTTCACAATTATGAATTTGTCACTAGAATTGGATCTTGTAGGGTCACGACCAATGTATCCTTTAATAGAGATGTTGGCCTCGTCAATAGATATATGGTCCCAGTTGGATGTCAACTCTCGACTGAGAACAGCCCTTAGCGCTTGGACTGGCCGTAGCTGATTCCCAGCGGGGGGAATATGGAATATCTTTGAGCCATCTTTTCCAACTACAGAGAGCCTGAGTATACTGGCAGAAACAACAATTGGCATGAGAAGTTTGCGCAAAGCTTGTATTTGGGAGTGCCAAGGCTGCAAGGTCAAGTACTTTCTTCGTACCGGAAAGCAACTGTACAAGTTATCGATGGTTATCAAAGTGCCACGCCCATTGATCCTATTAGAATTGTCAATGCTGACATCAGAACGGTGTGTACCTTGGATGGTGGTGGAATAGGCCTGAGCTTGAGTACTTGCTCTAGACACAATAGTTAGTATTGCTGAGGCAGCGATCGAGGCTAGGAATTCGCCTCGGAACCCAAACGTCGGTAATTCCTTATCGAGGTCCTCAGAATGATGCAACTTTGACGTATGTCCACTGGAGGCAACGACCTCCAGATCATGTGCAGACATACCAGTCCCATTATCAGATATGGTCAGACCAAATGCAGCTTGGTCGACAACCACAGACACATCCGTTGCAGAAGCATCTACAGCGTTCTCTACTAGATGTACAATACAGTCTACAAATGATATGGTATTACTCTGGCTATTCAGTACCCGCGCTACAGCAGGTTCCAACGGCCTTATAACCATCTCACCATATGTCAAGTAGAGTAGTGCATATGTATAATGATATGCAGTGTTATGCACCTTCGACATTGCTCTATGAAGAGTAGTCACCACAGCTCCTGCAGCAACCAGCCAGCTTATGTCCATACAAATGCGGATTTGTCAATGGACACATGTTTTCAGTGCTTAAACATATTAATTCCAGTCATCCAGCCCATTTTATAGAGTCAGTTCGGTCTCGAGATGCCCTCACACAGGTCGATGGTGGATGGCGACGCCGCACCAGATATAGCTTATCAGACCTTCCGTTTTCAGACAACAGTCACATATGCAACTGTCCCGACGTACATCTCAGCCCGACTCCCATACAACAAATTTCAAACAATTCAATATCATCATCATCTGTAGGACCACCGTTCGACATCTGGTAAAACAACATGGTTTGTAAGTGAAGCCCACATGAAAGAAAACTGTGTATTTGGAGACATTTGATCATGGAGAGTTCGTTACCATATATTTTGGATGCTGAATTGCCAGCATGTTTGGTAGGAAACTCGATGATCAAAAAAAGGGAGTCTTTACAAGCACACAGCACAATGAAAAAAAAAGCAGTAAATGGTCAGATCTAACAATAGCCGCTCCTAGAAGATACTCTAAGACCTACTCGGTCCCCCGACGGGCTTACGACAATGCTCGACTTGACGCTGAGCTCAAGCTTGCTGGTGAATACGGTCTCAAGAACAAGCGAGAGATCTACCGAATTGCCCTCCAGCTTTCCAAGCTGCGACGAGCAGCCCGAAACTTGCTGACCCGAGACGAGAAGGACCCCAAGCGACTTTTCGAGGGTAACGCTCTTATTCGACGATTGGTGCGAGTTGGTGTGCTCAGTGAAGACAAGATGAAGCTCGATTACGTGCTTGCTTTGCGAATCGAGGACTTCTTGGAGCGACGACTCCAGACCCAGGTTTTCAAGCTCGGACTTGCCAAGTCTGTTCACCACGCCCGAGTTTTGATTTCTCAGCGACACATCCGAGTCGGAAAGCAGATTGTCAACGTTCCTTCTTTCTTGGTCCGACTTGACTCTCAGAAGCATATTGATTTCGCCCTCAACTCTCCTTACGGAGGTGGCCGACCTGGACGTGTTAAGCGACGAAACCAGGCCAAGGCTGCTGGTGGTGACGAGGCCGCTGAGGAGGATGACGAGTAAGTGCATCTTGCGCAATTAGTGTAAAAAATGTAGCCCACAAATGTGGGATATATAAATGATAATCATGGATGAACCTTCCACTGTTAAAATTCGTAGTCTGCTATGTCTATTTCATATGTATTCTCTGTTTATGAAGATATAAAAATGTACACTACAGTAAAAATAGATAAAAATGTACTGCTCGAAAGTTCACCACATATCCAATACTCATGACCAGTACTAATAACCAGTACTCATAACCAGTACTCATAACCAGTACTCATAATCAGCACTCATAATCAGCACTCATAATCAGCACTCATAATCAGCACTCATAATCAGCACTCATATTCAGCACTAGTGCCTAACATCACTACTCATTCTGATGAGCGCTTGCCTGCAGACAGTGAGTACGTGGGGCTGACAGTTAGGGCTTAGACCTAAGTGTGCCTTCCTATTTGGGAAACCACTCACCTTGTTCCCAGATTGAATTTGCAATTTCCATCTCACTACAGGTTATCGACATCATCAACAATGGGTAAAAGGTGTGTACAAAAATGAAGGAATGAAGCTAACAAAAGTCGTGGATACAGATCTGGCACTCGATATGCCTTCTCTCGAGACTTCAAGAAGCATGGAGCCATCCCTATGTCGGTCTACCTCAAGACCTACCGAGTTGGAGACATTGTTGACATCAAGGCCAACGGTTCCATCCAGAAGGGTATGCCCCACAAGTACTACCACGGAAAGACTGGTATTGTTTACAACGTGACCAAGTCTTCTGTTGGTGTTATTGTTCACAAGGTTGTTGGAAACCGATACCTCGAGAAGCGAGTTAACTTGCGAGTTGAGCACGTCAAGCACTCCAAGTGCCGACAGGAGTTCTTGAACCGAGTCAAGGAGAACGCTGCCAAGAAGATTGCTGCCCGAGAGAAGGGTGAGCGAGTTGAGCTTAAGCGACAGCCCGTCAAGCCACGAGAGTCCCGTCTCGTCAGCCTTTCTGCTGCTCCCGAGACCATCTCTCCTGTTCCTTACGAGACTTTCATCTAAAGGATTGTAATTAAAATGTATCATGCTTACGCTTTAATGCTGTAGAACAGTGTTTTGACTGTTATTGTCTGTCTGTAGTTACTCTACAGAAGACTTTATGTTTTTTTGTCTTAGTAGACCTTGCTCGTACTGTTGCATTTCACCCAGCTCTGTGATGTTCACAGTAAATGCACACACCCCACAGTCAATACTACCAAGCTCCACACTACCAAGTTCTATGCTACTAAGTTTTAACACTGCTAAGCTTTAACGTAGTATCTACTGTTAACAAATCCTTCAAGCAGTAAGTTGGCACGGCTGTCTCGGTACTCGATGAGATTTTCAAGGCCAGGGTTTAGCCCCATATTAGAAATTTATTTTACCATCTTGACATGAGCCAAGCGAGCTCTGGGGCAATAAAGCTGGCTGGAATGGTTGGCGAAATAGAAAAGCCAAACACAGCAGTGGCTGTCGATGAAAAGCGGAGACCGAGTCCTTGGCTGCACTTTTTTGCCGGTGGCGCTGGAGGCATGGCAGGTGCACTATTCACATCTCCTCTGGATGTGGTCAAGACCAGACTCCAGTCCGACTACTACAAGTCTTTGAGATCTTCACACAAAAATGTGGGCCCTGTTCGGGGTGCGTTCAGGCATATAGGCGAAACTTTTGCCATTATAAATTCTGTATATAGGATAGAGGGCACTCGGTCTTTGTTCAAGGGTCTTGGGCCCAACTTGGTGGGAGTGATCCCCGCTAGATCCATCAATTTTTTCACTTATGGACTGGGAAAAGACGTCATATCGACCAACTTCAACCGTGGTAAAGAAGAGACATGGGTCCATTTGTTGGCGGCTGCAAATGCAGGAATAGTCACTTCGACATGTACAAACCCAATATGGCTCATCAAGACTCGGCTGCAGCTTGACAAGGCTACCAAGGCGTCTGGCCAGCGCCTGTACAAGAACTCATGGGACTGTTTGGTCAAAGTGGTCCGAAACGAGGGAGTTCCAGGGCTCTATCGAGGATTGACGGCCTCGTACTTAGGTGTGGTCGAGAGCTCGTTGCAGTGGGTGCTGTACGAGCAGATGAAGAGCTTCATTAAGAGACGGGAACAAGCGAGAGTACGACAAGGCGTTGTGCATAGCCGGATGGACTCTGTTTTAGACTGGAGTGCCACATCTGGTGCTGCAGGTGCTGCAAAATTCATGGCTTCTCTGCTCACCTATCCACATGAAGTAGTACGAACCCGGTTGAGACAAGCGCCTATGGAGAATGGAAAACCCAAGTACAAAGGCCTCATAAACTGTTTCCGTATTATTATTCGGGAAGAAGGATTTTTGTCCATGTATGGAGGACTTACTCCTCATCTATTACGGACTGTGCCAAACAGTATCATCATGTTTGGTACCTGGGAGCTGATTGTCCGTTCATTCAGTTGAACATGTATATTTTGCATCGGAGCAACCTTGTATATAATCGTTTTTGTTTTTGCTAGCTCCTTTTAAATTATTATATTAATTTATAGAGCAGAATAGTTGCTATTCTGCCACTGTCATATTAACAATCTGTCATCCTAGTAGTGAGCTAGTCAGCTACTTAGACTGGCCGACACTCTTTCAATAATGCTATCGACTCGCTTTATGAGCTCTCCATCTTGGATTTGCTCGGCTAGTACTTTCTGCTTGTGGCAAATATCAATCAACCTTAGTCTGTTGTCTGCCATCTCATACTTCCTGGCTGCTTCCACGGTATACCTCAACGCTCTTTCTAGTAACGGCATCTTGTCTTCAGCTTCCAAGGAAACCCCAACAGTGGCATCTGCCATTACTTCGAATGCCTCTCCGATAAGCGCTGCCAGGTTTGTTTCTGCAATTCTCGGCATTATGGCGTCGAGAATTGACAGGCAGTCTTTATAATGACCCAGATGATTAACTATGATGCATAATAAGACCAGCGACTCTAAAGCAATAGGGATAACAGAGCTTTGTTTGGCGAGCTGGAAGCACTTTGTTGTGGTGGACAGCGCCCTTGTTGGGTGGTCGGATTTCTAAAGTTAGAACGGAGAAACAGCAGTTTTGGTAGCAGCTATACTCACACATAGACATCGGATATACAAGACGATGTATTGCAGCTGGATTGAAATGTCGAGATCCAACTTGGATGCATTTTCAAGTCCTTCCAGCGAATTTCTTATTGCTGCTGCAATGTTGTGCTCTAGAAGGTTTAACTTGATAGCCAATACTTTGGATTCCTCTGCAACATTGACATCTGCAGACGTCATCTGTACCAGCTGGCCAATGCATTCTTTTGCTTCTGAAAGTCGCCCTTGATTTAATGCACGATGGGCAAGCACTATCAGATTATTTGGGTACCAGATCTGCCGATAGCTGACAGAGCTATCTGCCAACTTTCTCAAAGACTCCATAGCTTCAATAGCTTGAGACACTTCTCCTCGAGAAAGCAAGTTGCGTGAAATTCTGATCGTCGTGTTCAATAAAGTGAATGTATTTGAATTCGTAGAATCAGAAAGGACGTCTAGATGCATGTCAGACAAAACGGATATGCCGAACCGTGACCAGGCAGCCGATCTGACAAGTTGAAGTTCTTGAGAAGCCCCTAAAAGGTTCGATGAGGTATTGACATAGAATGCCTTGAGGATGGCTTCAAATACAGCAGTTGGGCTATCTCCAGTTGCCAACATCTCGACCGCATCTACTCTGAGAGAAAATGACGTCACCGAAGGCGATGAATCGTTTGATCGCAAATACTGGCCAATCTCCTGTTTGGAAGCAAACGACCCATCTACTGTGTCTGCCAGCTGAGGATGCTTCTGAAGATAGCCATACAACCATGATAGGATATGGGCCAGACACTCATTGTCGTTTTTCTCTCGAGCGACTGCAATGGCTTCTCGAGCAGCTCTTAACGCTTCAGAGCTGCTATTAAACTCTGCCTGCATGGCTGCCAAGGCAAATAATGCATATTGATACCTGCTTCCCCCTTTGCTATCCATGCTGTAGTCGTAGAAGCGATGCAAATTCTGGACAGCATTTTCGTAGTCGCGCATACGACATGCCTCCAGGTACTGGACCAAGTATGCCGAAGCAGGAAGTTGCCGATTGGCTTCCACCATGGCGTTGAGGACGTCCATGAGTCCATCAGGCAGTGTGGCACCATACTTTTCGAATTGGGTTATTTGATAGTCCAGCATCGACTCGAGATTTTCGTCTCCCGGTACCAAATCATCGGTATCATCATCATATGACACATCCAAAATGTGCTCTAGTCCGGGAATCACTTCGTCGCTGGTATCGTCGGATGGGTTGTGCTGTTCCCATACAGCGCGTGAAGGTTCGCGAAACTTTTGGAATGCAGCCCACAGGCTAGCCATCCTATTGAACTCCATTCTTTCAAACTCCAGATAGCACTTCTCGACGAACCCACCCAAGATTGACTTGTCAGACAGCTTGACGCGCATGTCTGATGCCTGGTCCAGCTCAATTGGAACCTTGGGAGTTTTCAAGTAGTGGTTCAGCCCAATGAAAAAATGGTTCAGGTCGTCCAGAGTTTTGAGCTTCCACAAGTTCATAACTAGAATTGTATATAGAGATTTGTCGAAGATCGATGGGATACCCTCCAAGCGGTCTGCTATTGACTGCATGGATCCATCAATAATGTCCATGGCAGTTGGTCCCGATCCGTCGATAAACTCAGTGATGGGCTTCATAACGGCAATTTTATGGCTGTCAAGGATAAACTGCTCACAATACATGACACATATGGCAAGAACAACCACCTTATATGGGGTCAGATACGTGACCTGGACAGACATGGCTTGTGCTGGCAGTGGTCTCGGTTGACGTTAACATGCCATAGTGCACTACCCAAAAACATGCATAGATAACGATATGGGCAGAGCCACACTGAACGTGGCCTCCAACATGCAATCACCACCTCCACCACGCAAATTCACGGCGATGCCTTCGGGCAATTCAAAAGGAGGCGAGTCCAAGAGATTCGAAGCCCGGCCCCAGTTCAAGCAGCAGTCGTTTGACGAGATCTATGGAGTGCCTGAGAACTTTTTGGAGATAGAGGTGAGTAGAGTGTGGGGTAAGTTGGTTGTGGTTATCTCAAGTGGCCCCATCAACAACCCCCCCTCCCTTAAAGTTTGTAAATTGTCAGGACAGACTGCTAACTCAGGTGCGAAACCCTCAAACGCATGGTTTGTATAACGGAAAATATGAAGGAGGACTAACCCAGGGGTGGCACGGCAGATGTTTACAGACTATGAAATCGTGTGCAGAGTAGGTTTGATGATCCGTAAGCCGTGGAGGTCTAACTCAACCAGACAAATATCCCAGCATTCAAGTTGAAGCAGTCATCAGTCAGGAGACGGTACAGCGACTTTGAGTACTTTCGAGACATTTTGGAGAGGGAAACCACCAGAGTGACCATTCCACCTCTTCCTGGCAAGGTGTTTACAAACCGGTTTTCGGACGAGATCATTGAGCAGAGGCGTCAGGGCCTTGAGCGGTTTTTGCAAATGTGAGTGCACATGTGTGAAGTGGTTCTAACTGTAGAGTAGCGGGCCATCCGTTACTACAGACGGGGTCTAAAGTGCTATGTGCTTTCATTCAGGACCCTCAGTGGGACAGAGTAAGTTTATAGCCCCTAGAACTGTGATGTGACTGTGATATGAGCTCCCCTGGATCCGACACCACAGCATGAACTTTACCAGAAGTGACAATAAGGTCGCTGTAAGGTCACTATAACGTTATTATTGAATTGTGTCTAGCGTATGGTCGACTTTTGTTTAGGTATTTAGTAGTTTGGCAGGCTGTCTCAATACATTGCCGAACAGAGTGGTGAAGGGGACTGGTATGGTGTTTTGGTGATTGGCATCAGATACCGTGGTTCCATCTGTTTATGACTGTTACGTGTGCTGGTGTTTTGGTGGGCTCGGGACTCAAAATACAGCTCACAGTGATTAACTATGTATCGACCCCACTAACCCCAGAATCAGTGGATATAACGTAATAAACTAATGATGCGGCAACTTGACTACTTAGATGAACCATGATAATAATAACATTATTGCCCCAAAACCACCATTAAGCACGCGGTTTGTGACGTTCAACGTGTGTGGAATCAAAAATGTCCTTAACTTTAAGCCCTGGAACGACAACAAGACGTTCGGACATATGTTCGACTTGCTGCAGGCAGACGTAATCTGCTTTCAGGAGACCAAAATCCAACCTCGCGATGTCACGGCTGCCATGGCCAACATCAAAGGGTTCGACTCGTATTTCACATTTCCTGTAGCCAAAAAGGGCTATAGTGGAGTAGCCATCTATGTCCGTAACGGGGTGCCGGTTTTGAAGGCCGAGCAGGGCCTCACCGGGTATTTGGACAGTCATGACAAGAAAGGGGTGCGCTACCGTGATCTGCCGTCCCACTTGGCTATTGGAGGCTATCCCGAATCGGATGCTGTCAACGCAAAAATAGGATTAGAAATCGATTCCGAGGGTCGTGCAGTAGTGCTTGACCTGGGCCACTCAGTAGTGTTTGGCCTGTATTGCCCTGCTGACTCGATGGGCGATAAAACCGACTACAAGCGGGCTTTTTTGGACGTGCTGGATATGCGGATTCGATCGCTCATTAACGACCACCACCGTAATGTAATTGTCATGGGAGATCTCAACATCGCTCGGGATATTATCGATTCAGCACCCGCTCGCCAGGAATGGATCAAGGACGGTCGTCTACCTGCATCTTCAACGTCAATTTTAGACGCTAAGGAGTTTTTGGCCCTGTACAGTGACCAGGTATCCCAATGGCAGACGTCCACGCACCCTCGACAGCTCCTGCATGGCTGGTTAGGCGACGTCGGCCTGCGCGACACTACTCGAGAAGTGCACCCGTCCAACATGTCGATGTACACGTGCTGGAATCTCAAGATAGATGCTCGGCCTGGCAATTACGGAGCTAGGATAGACTATATACTGGCATCGAGTGCAATTGAGTGCACAGGGGGCGATATCTTGCCGCATCTATATGGATCTGATCATTGTCCAGTGTATGCAGACTTGGCTGTATGCAATGAAGACCAGGCGCTGACTGCAGACCGACAGCAGCGTCGTCCTCCCAAAATGGCTTCTGCTTATCAATTTGCTCAGCAGGCTACGATTGGTAATTTATTTTCGTCAGCACCTGCTTTGAAGCGGCCGTCTCCAGCTCCGACAAGCACGATGGCTGCCGACACATCTGCTTTAAAACGCCCAAGTATACGGCCATCCAACAAGAAGCCAAAGCAGAATACTGTGCTGTCTTATTTTGCACGGCAGCCATCGCCTAAAGGTTCTAACGATGTTGTTGATGAAATCAGCAACCAAATGGGTTCTGCTTCTCGATTGGGTGTCGAAAGTGGGTCTGACGTTGGTGCTAGTCCCGAACTGGACCATGCTAACTATACTGATGTCTCTACAACGAAACCAAATCAGGCTGCTGCACACCATTGGAATAAAATATTTGCCCCAGCCAAGCCCCCGCTGTGTAGCGGCCACAAGGAGCCATGCAAGCTGCTTGTCTCAAAAAGGAATGGTCCAAATAAGGGGCGGGCATTCTGGATATGTTCAAGGTGAGTTATTTGGTTGTCTATATTTAACACAGGCCGACTGGACCAGAGAAGACTGATCTTCCAGAGAGCCCGTTTCGTTGTAATTTCTTTAAATGGGAAAAATGAGGATTTTCAGCAATCCTAATGAACTAAGTTCTCAAAAGAAGAACTCTATTTGCTTAGATGATTTTTGTAAGGGTCATCCTGAATGTGCTTCATTACCTGAACTCATTTTAGAGACTCTGTTCCTGGATGACAAGCGCTGTATGAGGTGTATATTGTCTGCTTTAGAAAACATGATGGTATACGTGAGATCTAAATTTTTGAGAATAACTTATAACTTCAGATGGCCTATGCTGGTGATCGGATTAACTCAGCCGAGAACGACATGATGATGCGAGATGTTTGCACAGCTCTAGATCTATACTTATGCCTTCAATTTAACTCAATGACGCAACGATCAAGATTGATAAAGCGTTATATGCGTTATATTAGAGTATGGAATTAACTATATCGATGCTCATGTTATAAGATGAATTATTTCCAAAGCTTGTAGTTAAAACGCCTGAGATCGCAGCGGCTTGTGGCTTACCGCCGCTATAGCCACATTCGAATGAGGCTACAATATTACATCAAATGTGGCTAGATGTTGGATGTGTGGAAGCACACCTGGCTCCATTCTGGATTCATATTATAACGATGCCCAAATCATCGAAGCACGGGTTTTCAAAAAAGCACAGGTTCAAGTGTAATCCATATGAGCCCGAGAGATACTCCGCAGACGAAGGAGTACAAACAGGAGTGCTTACGCTTTTGGCTGAGTCTACTGACGATGTATTCAAACTGGAGGATACTAAAGAAGTTGTGGAGCCCTTTCCAGAGCTGACACCGGCAGTGCAGCGATTTTTACAATGGGCAAATAAATTAGGAAGAGTTAAACAACTGGTGAAGCCGAAATCAAAGGTTCTCAGACGGCCCAGAGTCAATGGCTTCATAGCGTTCAAGTCATATATAAATAATCTTGTCACTTGTTCGATGCCTTTACACATTTCAAGCCAATTGATAGCAGGAATCTGGGCTAAATACAAATATCAGAATGTGTGGGATCATTATGCGGAGGAATACTGTAGGTGCCAGAGATCTACGAGCTTCATAGATTGGCTATATACTGTCAACAAGCGGTCTACCTCGACCAGGATTGAGCATTTTACAGTACGTGGTCAATTAAGATCTGGAAAACATAATAAAGAACCTGAGTCAGCGTCTACTCCAAGCATATTGGGTCAAGAATTTTGTTCGAAGAACAATAACGTATCGGCTAGCCTTGATCTAGATATATCTACTCAACAAACCATAGACTCTATCATCGAAGAGGCATATCTTCAAAATAGTGAACTTCAAGGTAATTATCGAGACTTTGCAAGTAACAGCCTTACAGTGCTGGATGGCATCAATCCCCAGAGTGACTTATCAACAGCACACGAAGGCCACAGTTACCACGAAGAATGGTACTTTTATGGACTGGAGGGGTATAGGACACCGACAAGCAGCACCAACTATAACCTACCAACCTTCATGTTTTTCGACTCCTCAAAGCCAACCGACTCTACAGAAGTCAAGCACAGTTGGATGCCTCCCAACGAAGAATTCTCTGTAGATGACTGGCTGGTCGAGCTGCCCGAGTAAAGGGCTGCCATGAATCCTGGTCTTCCAACAGCTAAAAACACATTTATACTTCAAGAATTGGAAATACATTTATTTTAATCTTCTTCCTCGTTACTGTACTCAATCTTCCTAATCTCAAACAGCCTGTTTCTTGCAACAGTGAGCTGCTGTTCGATCTTAAGCACTTCGACCTGCTGTTCCATAGAAGCAGTACGGAACTCGTGAGCTGACATCTTGGAATAATCAATGGTTTCAGCCTCTGCTGTGTTCCTCTGTGCCAGGATATCTTGGACCTTGTTCACCAAGTTTCGGCAGGCACCAGTAACAGATTTGCTAGCCAACTCCAGCTTGTCCTGAGTCTTTGACATGAAAGTTGCTTTAACACGAGAAGCGGCCACAAGCTGTGCCGTAGAAGCAGCCACTTCGTTAGAGGCTACAATGAGCTGTTCAGGAGAACTACTGCCAGTGAGAGTTCCATCTGCAGTCTCAATAAGAATGTTGGTTGATGCAGCCACTGCTCTTGCCGCTGAAATAAGACCCTCTGTCCATCGGTTGTTCTTCTTATAATATGCAGTTCTAGAAGACGCACCTCGACCCTGAGCAACAATCTCTTGCTGGCACTCGGTGGCAGCCTTGATAAGCGCGGCAATGGCAGACGTGACGGCGATAGCGGACGCCAAAATAGCTTCGTTGACCTGGACATCAAAAGTGCTGAATTTAGGATCCTTAGGTTTGGCTAACAACTGTGTCAGTTTGGCACTGGCCAGAGAAATAGCATCAGCTACTCTCTTCAACTCATTGTCAACGAGATCTCCCAGATCACCATTAGCATTGGCGACTGAGCCAGCCTTTGGAGCGAGACTTTCTGCAAGTCTCGAGAGAATTTGCAAGTTCTTTTGCACTTCAATATTGCAAGAGATAACCAGATCAGTGATATCGTCTGGAGTTAGGCTCGCGAGCAAGTCTGAGTGCAAGGTACCAAAAAATGCGCTAGCAGATACGGCAGACTCTCGAGCAGATTCTGAGATGTCATCCACGAGCTGGTCATTTCGAGCCAGTCTGGTTATACCCTTGGAGTTTATAAGCGTATCAGAAACAGAGCTGGCCAGAACCATAGCGCATCGAATGATCTCGGATGGGTCTCCATGCTCACCCTCAGCCACAAAGTTGTTGAATGCAGTAGCAAAATCAGTTGCAGAAGATGATGCCTTTTCAATCACAGACAACAAATAGCTCGCAGTCGAGTTCTGATTACCTGCCTGCATAGGTGACTCAAACTCAAATAGCGACTGTTGGATCCACTCGGCAGCAGAAACCAACACAGCATCTACTATATTTTTTAGCTTATCAAGATCCACACCACCAGATTTCCCATTAGCATGAAGCGACAAATCTTGTAACGCGCCCTCCAAAGAAGTCACAGTCTCTCTGAGAATCTCGACTTCGTCTTCCTTCTCTCGCAGCAGGTCATCGTTTACGCCCCTCGACGAAAAGTCGTCGATTATTCGCTGCTTTGCTTTAAGCGCTTCTTCTAGTTCGGACAGCTCTCGGTTGTGCTTGGATAAGATCAAAGACAAATCAGCACCCTTGGATCGTTCAGAGTCGTTGAGCTTATCAGTCATAATACGCAAATCCCGCTCGAGCGCCTCCATCTGCTCTTTCTGGTTACCCCTCGACTTGTCAAGATCATATCGAGCTCTGTCTCGCTCGCGGATAAGGTCAGCCAACTCGAGGTTCTTGGCCTTCAAATCTCGCTCCAACCTCTCTCGTTTGTCAATAGCCTCCTGAGCCGATGCAGCCTTTGTCTGCACAGTCTTGAACTTGTTAAGTAAGTCAAGGTGCTCCTGACGGAGCTGAGAATACAATTTGGCAAGAGACTCGTACTTGGACTTCCACATACCAACCTGCTCTTGAAGGCTTTGAATGAGGTCGTTCTTAGATTGCAGCTGTAAACTGGTATTTGCGTTCAGCTGGCCAAGCTCGGTTTCCAGGGCTTTAACACGGCTGTCATATCGCTCCAGAAGCAATTGGTTCTGCTCATACTGTCCCCGAAGATTGAGAATGTCTCGTTCTAATTCGGCTGCACGGCCCTCAGCTTGACGTTGCAATTGGTCTCGAATGAGCGCCTCTTGGGCTATTCGCTGTTGCTCGGCCTGTGCACGCTGTTGCTCCTCAAACTGCTGCTGCTGCTGGAAAGCCAACTGTTGCTGACGAGCGATCTCGGCGTCTCGCTCCATCTGGAGCTGTCGCTGCTGTTCCTCGTACATCTGCTGCTGCTGGCCATTGTTCGATCCCCACCAGTCACCAACACTCTCTGGGGGCTGGTCAGGGACACTGGGCGTAGGAGTGGAGGCGATAGAGGGAGCACTAGGAGTAGAGGCCTGAGTGGTTGGACGCCTGGGCAGAGCAGGAACCGAATCATCGCTGATAGTCAAGTCTGGGGGATTCTCAGACAGCTTGGGAACAGTGATCAAACTGGTAAGATACTTCAAACTGGAGCAGTCGTAGTAGAAGTCAGTCAACCGGCGGTGCTGCGAGTAGAATCGGCCTCGCAGGGGCTCCAGCGCCTCAGTATCACCGGTGGCAGAATGCATTGCTCGCAACATGCTAGTGATAAACTTATAAATTCCATACGATTCCACTACCATAGGAGTGAGAGACGATATTTTACATTCATTGGATCGCCCGTGTTGCAGCGACGAGAACACCAGCCTCTGGAAGTCGTCAATGGCATCCTGAAGATTCATGAGATCGATAATGGCTTCGTACCCCTCGTTCGGGTCATTGACAGTACGCAACGAAATGTAGTCCTCATACTCAAACGTTCCGTTGAACGCAGGGTGGATCTTGTGGAACGACAGCTTCTTAAGCAAAAGGCCCACGTATTCTCGAATCAACCGGCCATATCCACGAGGCCCTTGGCTGCCGGTCGCTGACGGAGCCACTCCATGGCCCAGTGAGTTGATCCAATTGACATGGACCTCAGCTTCGGCAAGTACCGATGGATGGCCCTCCTGAAGTACTTTGTGGATAGTGATGAGAGCCTTGAAAAGCTGGACCTCGTCATTGTGGAGCGGCAACACCTTCATGGCGTTCCAAAACCCTCGTCCACTACGGTGGTCCCAGGTATTGACAATACACGCTCGAACATGCTTTCTCTTGGGTGCTGATTCCTCGGTGCTGGTGGCTTTTTTGACATTGTTGGCCAGATCCGTGTCAGCCCGACCCAGCGATCCCGTAAATGCGGAGGTCAAAGCGGCCACTAATGTTAGTAGGATATCTTTTTTTTCGTTTAGGATTGGCAAGGGACTCCAAAAAGTGCCAACCACAACCATCACCTGGTATCCCCACCACCGTGAACGACAGCACCACCCCACCACTCGCCAACATTGGGCCCCTCGGCACAATGCTGACAGGGGTAGATCAACGCCATTCGACCAATCAGAAGTCCCCGGGCACTACCAGTCCAGTGTCGTCACCTTGCCGTCCAATTGTACTTACTGTTGTCACTAACTGTCAGACAAGCGATAAACCCCGTAATGGGGCATTGGGGGCCTAATATGCAGCCCTAACATCACGAGCCGGCACGGACTGCACGGTGAGGCGGAGCACCGGGTTTTGTGGCAGAGGGCTCCAGGGCAGACTGGGAGCAGACGAGGGCAGGGGCAGGGCAGGGGCAGGGTACGGTGACGACAAGAGCGGGCGCCTGGTTTTACAACTTGGCTTCCTACTTAAACAAGCGCCGCCACTACAACAGCAGCTTTTGTGACCGCATTTGAACCAGAGCTTTTGAACCAAACTAGTTGCATAGTTTATGTCTACTTCCATCGAGAACCTTAAGTCGTTTGACCCTTTCGCCGATACTGGTGACGACGATACTCAGGCTACCAACTACATCCATATCCGGTGCCAGCAGCGGAATGGTCGTAAGACTATAACTACAGTGCAAGGATTGCCCGTAGAATACGACCTCAAGCGAATTCTGAAGACCCTCAAGAAGGACTTTGGATGCAACGGCCATATTAACAAGGACGAAGAGCTGGGAGACATTCTCCAGTTCCAGGGAGACCAGCGAGCAAAGGTTATGGAGTTTTTGACCACTGCTCTGCAGATCGACAAGAAGACTATCCAGGTGCACGGATTTTAATTGTAATCATCTTATATACTAGCGATCTATCGCCATGCGGATAATCGAGTATTTTCATAGCAATGATAAATGTGACTATGGTTGACACTTTGGTTTGTAGTGATCCTGGTTCGTAGGCCACAGTTTTGTTGGCATAGAGCGTGGTATTTGGTTCGCGTGTGCGCTACAAGTGATTTTTGCTGGTTGTTTTTGTCAGTTTGTCTAAATAAGCTTTGATTTAGCTTTGTATCAGTTGTGACATGCAAACCTAGTTGACTTGCGATCTAGATATCTAAGCATAGCTGTACTAAAATTAGATAGATCGTTCGCGAAACGACCGTAATAATATACTAACACACGTGAACCCACAAAGGTGTCTACGACTTATTGCAACACAGACTACAAAATCACTATAAGCTATTTTGGATGTATTTCTACAGTACAGAGGATCTGCGGGAGTGACGGTTGACTTGCTATCGTTGTCCTTGTGTGTACAACTGCTTCTGTGATGTCTTGCTACAACCAGCCATCGATAACTATACGAATTTGATTTCTATTACATTATCACGGATTTATAGATTATATACAACTATCGAAATCAGTTGCTTGATTGCTGTGTGTACAAAGTGTAGATAACGGTTCCTGCACATGTAACTCTGGGACTGGATGACTGCATAATAATATTCTGATGACGCACGACATTGACCAAGACCTTTTCTATGGATGTACTCTCGTAATACTGATATACTATAATTTGTATATAACTATAATGCTAATAAATATATGGTGTCAACCGCTTCCTACTTGTTTGCGCTTGACGGTATGTCTGCGGGCAGTGGTAGCATGGGGTACGTGTGTTGAGCTCACAGCAGTGATAGACGAAGTAGCTGTAGTTGGAGGACTGGGGTGAAATCCAATAGAGTCCTTGGTCTGTGCATCAGGCTTGAACGACACAGATGACAATCGTCTATGACTGGGCTGCTGAGATGCTTTTTCTTCCGATTCGGATACGCTTTCTTGGTCAACATCACTCGTTGGCCAGTATGCAGGCCCATCGCTTCCTCCATGTGGTCCTATATTGATATCTGATATCTCCGACATTTCAGAGCTCTGCGATGCCATTGATGCTGCTGATGATGACACCACTGATGGATCAGGTGATGTAGATGACTTTACATCTTCGTTTCCGCTGTCAACCACTGGGGACAGGTCAGATTCGGGCTCCTTTTCCATAACTTTATCTTCGCGCTGCTTGTAGTCAGACTCCTGCGACTCTGGCGTATCGTTCACACCTATTGGACTATATGTTCTTTCATTGCCATTGGCTTGCTCGCCATCGTCGCTATGGCCGTTTTGTATAGTGCTCACACTTGCGGACATGTCTTCAACGTTATCCTCCGTTATATTTGTCTCTTCAACTGATTCCTCAGACGGTTGTGGCAGCAGCGTCTCCATAGAAGCAAACTGCCCGGATGTCAACTCAGCACGGTTGCGAGTGTCACCAGACTTTGGCTTTTCATCACTCTCAGATGTGGTGACACCGCCCGAGGACTCTGCGCTACTAGTGTTGGGATCACGCGGATTCGTGGTGTTTTCAGTATCAATAGAGCTCTTTTCGCCCGAAGCACTAACTGGTCTTACAGGGCTGGTGGACCCAGAAGTGACCACAGAGCTTGTAGCACTAGGTGATTCTGTGGAACCGACCGGTTTGCGTCTCGCAAATGTGGTCGGAGGTGCAGGGTACTTGACTGGCAGCTTCATTTCAGGAACGGGTCCATAGGGATTCTTTGACACTGGCTCATCTTTGTTGAGCATGTTCATCACTTCAGGTGGGAAAGTGTGCGGAAGTGGTGCTGGCTTTCTCTTTACACCGGATTCAGCAGCATCTTCAGCAATAGTCTGGTTTGACAAACCACTACTACCACTACCGCTACCGGAACCGGCACCAGCACCAGCGCCATTTACACCACGCTTTTCTTTGAAATACCACGATCCCCACTTTTTCACTGTGCCCACCAAATTCTTGGAACCTGCTCCAACCGTCTGAGCCCTGCCGAGATTTTGTTGCCCTGGCTCAGGATTATAGCCAAAGCCTTTGAGATCTGTTGCAGCACCATCTCCTGGTAGCGTATTGGCATCTGACCGGCTTGCTCCGCTGCCTGCACTGCCAGTAGACATTGTTCTTGATCTGGATGGCCTCAACTCTGAGTAGATGCTCGCCGAATCAACGCTGGCCGAATCAAAGTCCATATCTTCATTGATATCACCATGGGTGTCACCAGACGAGGCAGTAGCCCGATGACGAAGTGTTCCAACCCCTTCATTAACTTCGGCTGCAGTAGATGAAGACAACGGAAATGTAGCAGAGTGCTGAAGTCTCGTAGAGTTATCTGCGTCCTCAGCCTCCATTCGAGGACTATCATTACCGAGTTCTGGCTCCAATGGCCGGTCTTGTGGGTTCCAAATACCACCACGGTAAAATTCTCCAGCAGTGCTGAAAAACGACATATCGTCCATAAACGGTAATACCAGTGATTCCTTGATAGTTTCTCTGATTCTGTTTTCAATAGCCTTCGTTACCATCGAGTATGTGATCTGCTTCGAACTGACAATGGGCTCGATAAGCAACTGGAGCTTTGGCATAGTGTCAAAAGCATACCAAATACGATTCGTTGGCGGTGGCTTGATTTTAAAAACAACCTTGCCTTCTAAGCTCTTCACAGTTACGGCCAATACCAGCGATACATCGCGAGCTTTGAAATGCGCACCGAGGTTTAAAATGGCCTTAGTGGCAATCTGGACAGAAAAGTTGCCCCTATAAGAGACATTGGCTTCAATTGTTAGCTGCCCCTCGGGAGTGAGTTCCCGCAACTTTGCATCACTGAAATAGGGAATCGAATCTCCACACGAGATCTTTTTGACCTCGATTTCCCCAAGAAAATTGGGCCGCTTTATACGGCCGAGTTTTTTGACAATCTTTTTTCTGAAAAAGCCTTCAAATACTTCTGTCCCCTTCACACCAAGAAATAGCCGTCCCAACAAAGCATTGAACCACCGGGTCTGAATGTCCGAAGAGTATAGTGTCACTATGAGGTCCATTATTTCGTCTGTTTCATAATGCAGTGGATTGGCCATCACCGACGGGTCTAGAAGCACATGTCTCTCGGACAACGCAGATCGCTTCGAAGCTCGAATGAGCGCAAAATAAAAGTCCTCCTTTGCGGAGCAGTCGTCAAAGTATAGAAAAAATGCGTCTTTGGGTGGCGTTTCTGGATCCCGTAGAATGGACTCGAGTCCTTCACTCGAGTCTCTTTTGGCTAAGCATATAGCACTTCTTTTAATAAATAGTTCACCATCAGCAACATTAGCTGGCCACATTGTCACCACATGGTTCGCAATGACAATGACATGCTTGACCTTTGTTTCGTCCGAGTCTGCATACAGCAAGATATTACCATGTCTATGTTAGCAACGATCATCATCCACTCAATCAACTTACTTTAATACTGCAAAGTATTTATTGAGTTTGGAAAGCGATCTTTTAGGTTTCTTTTCTTCGTCTGTGTTGGTCTTTAAGGAAGCTTTAGAACTGTTGCTCATGAGCTTGTACAATGAAGAATAGGCCGATTCTGATTGACTGATAGATGCATCATTGGCAGATTGATGAGGAGGATTCATGGTGTTTTTCGATCCTCCGGCCGGATATATAAAGTACTCTCGAGACACCGTTATCCATCCGGTCATATAAGTATCGACTCCACTGTCTTCCTTTTCAAGATATGCACCGGTTCTCGGTTCATCAGCAGAACTCTGATCCTCTAATTCATTTTTGTCTGACTCTCCCTCATCGCTGTTGGAAGCATCCGGGAGATACCATTTAGAAAAGTAAAAGATTGCTACTACAATACCAGGAATTAGAGTTAATCCCCCGACAATATATGTCACCACAAAGGACCACAACCAAAAGCCCATATTGGCGATATAATGAGTGGTGCACCAAAGCGAAGAGTGCGGGGCCTGTTAAATGACAAGAGGTTCGAAAGGGACTACCAGATCGACACAAGAGCAATATTTAAGGTATGTGAAGTGTCAACATCCAGAGATGAGGTGGGGGATAAACGTAAACGGCTGTGGGGCTGGCTGCAGCACGAGGGTAGCAAAACACAGACTACTTGTCAGCACACAACGGTGTGCTACGGTCACGTAAAGCGACGAAATACAGCAGTGAAAGTTATTTTAAAGCAATTACGGAGTAAGACATAGAAATGTGTCTATTGTTAAGAGATGCTGGTAGTCGTTTTGAGTGTGCATGACCAGTGTGCGAGTTGTGATGTGGCCAGAGCGTTGCAGCGAACTGCAGCCGTACTCGATGATTCTGGAGACCAATGTAGTCAATATTATTTCTCTCAATTGAAGAATTTACGGCTCATTTAGAACACCTTGCATTCCAAGGGCTGAGTGGGTATGCTGAATTGACGGTCAAGCCGAGTATGTACGGCATTAATGCCACAATTCAGACCAGCAATACTCACAAAAGCTCAGGCGACAGTCATATCTTTTGTTGACCAAAAGACAGTTGCTTGAATTACAGGCGTTAGAAGAGACCACTTGTTTATCAATACGGACACAATGTCTCGGCAAGGTCCCCTGAAAAATATATCCCAAACAGATGTCCAAGGGTAAGGGTGCATCCAAGTATAAAGCGAAAAAAATGCACCACAATTTTTCTTCCTTGTCGACTTCTTTTCAATGTGAAAAGAGGTCGTTAGAGTGGTGGCTTGACAGGTTGAGATGGCACATTTCGGTGCTGCATCAGACTGTCAAGCCACTGGTCTGCACAAATGGTAAGTGGGATTTTGCATTGTGCGATGATTATGAACTTATCCAATTGTTCCTACTGAGAGAATACTTATCTGAAGACAACCTTATTTACGTTTCAATCCCATCTGAGCACATTATACAATTTATTGTAACAATTCTAACAACAGGTAAATATAGCATGAAGGCAGAATGAGGATTTGTGACCGGGCGGACATATGTTTGATATCGCAAGGCTCGACCGTACAATCGGGCTGATGTCAAACTTTTGATGATAGGTCGTATTTTCTTCTTACGAGGGGAACTGACTTGCCTGTTTAAAGGGAACCAATTCTAACTGTAGCTAGTGCATATATTTGTATATTCAGGTGCCTAGTAGATAGCAAGTTGGGTGCGATGATGGACTATTCACACTGTTCGAGGGGCAACCCGGTGACACATTACAAAAACTGATTTAATGAATCTGAGCATCTTCTTGTTGTCTACTTGGTGCGTATATAGAGAAACATGGTTTATGTTTTGTGCCGAAATCTTAGTTTAGTATCGTAAGACCTTGAAATTTGTTTTGAGATGTTTTCGCGTTTATAATTTGGGCTTTTAATTTTGAACCTTTTGATGTTCAAACAGTAGAGCGCTGAATAGAATGTTTATGATGTTGAAGATGTTGAAAATGTTGAAAATGTTCAATAATAATAAAAACTCTCCTTATTATAACCCTTATATAAGCTTGTAACTACTCCTCGATTCGGACTTCCTGGGTCCAAGAGTCCTTTGGCTGATCAAACAGCTCCCAGGCCCTTTCAGAAATGTTCCTGTTGTTGAGGTATTTGTTGGTGTCAATGACAGTTCCACACACAGTCAGTAGGCAAACGTGGACACCCTGAGGACCAAATTTGTCTCGAAGAGACAGAGTCAGGTTCTTCTGGGAGGCCTTGGAAATAGACAGCGAAAACAGATCGGCCCATGGAGTCTCAGGAAGATGAGAATTGGTAACCATAAAAGTGGGCTTGGCATTAGGATCCTTGGCAAGCGTCAAAAACTGAGGGATGGCCCACTTGGCAGCATTGTACAAGGCAATTGTGGAAATCTGAAAGTCTCTGATAATATTCTTGGTGCTGTACTCGAGAAGAGCTGACATTTCGATCACTGCAGCATTGACCAGCACATATTCTGGGGTGCCTTGATTGGTAGTGATCTGCTCAAGTGTCTTTGCAAACTGATCCTCGTCAGTGATGTCGACGGAATAAGTCCGGACTTCTACTCCGTCTGCAGCACCGCTGATGGTGGCAGCATCCTTCTGAAGTTGTGTGTTATTTCGAGCCACCAGAGCCACTTTGTTGAACCTCTTGGCAGCCAGAATAGAGGCAGTATGGGTTCCAATACCAGGACCGGAACCAATAATTACTGCTACGTTGTTTGATCGAGAAGACATGTTGTTGATTGATGTGTTGTTTAGTTGTTTGTTTTTAATGAATTAATTTCGACTTCTGAGCTACGATTTATATATTTTTGAGCACACAGCTACAAATTACAAATTGTACTTAGCCAAAACAAAATTACAAATTGCAACTAGCACAATTGGGTTGTTGGCTCTTATCCCGGTTGACGAACTCCGCTTGGTCTTCTAAGTCCACTTCATACTATTAGCCCCAAACATATTGTGGTTACGCAAAGTAAGCTTACACAATGATGCAGCAGTACCCCGCGGGTTTTGCAACAGCCGCATGATGGGCTATGAATAAGGTGACTGGATATTTCAAATCACATGAGACGGCCAAAAGCATTTGGTAATACAAGTTTAATTAAGCAGCAGGGAGCATATAATGACTCAGGAAGTGGATGGCCATCCCCGAGCACTCTCTACGGCTGAGTGTTTATCCCCACAGCGTATTGTTCACTGTATCTAGTAGCTTATTTCTACTGCGGTAATTGTTGGCTGCCAAGTCACGTTTATCAATAAAGCGATTAAAACCCATCCCAATGTTAACTGTTTAGATTATGCTTTGTGCTGATGGCTTTGTTTACTTGGGGCGTGACAGGCCAGTTCGGTCCTGAATAGGAAAGGTACTGGCATAACCTCAAACTATAAAGTATGCCATATATTATTTCACAATCAGAAATAAAAGTAGAATATCAGTAGGCAAAGCAATCTCGCGAAAGAACTCGATAAGCTGAACAGATATCTAGAGCAGATGCGCTGATCAAACGGCGTTGGTCATATGCCGATCTCTCTCCACCTCATGATGCATTTATACAAAGAGCTGGAGTCCTACAACCCCAAATAGACTGAAAACCCTTTAGGACTCGTGCAGGAAAGGTATCAATAACGAAGGAGGTATACAGCCTGTTTTGTGCAGAGTCAACTCCACTATAACACATATGATGCCTAATTTGGTATTACAAGTAGAACCGTCATATAATGACAAGTACTAACTTTCCACTAAAATATTACCAACAAATAAAGTTCTCATACAGTCGTCCCAAAAGTGGTCACACCGGCAGTTTACGTTTACAAAGTCAGCCGAGACCGTTCGTGAACTGACGTATTGGGCCTGGCACCATGCAGCAAACCCCAACCCATAGAACAAAGCCGAGCGGCTCCCCTGACAGGTGAGCAGCCCGATGATAGACTGAAGTCAAGAACTACCAAATGCTAATTGGACCAGCTGTGCTTGGGTAATGTCCTGAGTGCAAAATGAGATGATACAAACGTTCAGTGGCCGTAAAAACGTTTAGAGGTTGTGCTGCCGTTGGTTGTGGCTCGACATGGGGGTGGTCCAATTATGATGGCCCGAAAATAATATGCAGCTGCACAAAAAAAATTTCAGAAAAAGGAAATATCCGATGCCCTAAAAAAAAAGGACCCCCTAAAAACATCGGGCATCGGGAGCTTTTCTCCTTCGACAGCTTTTTTTTTGTTTGTTTGACAGTTTGTTGTTGGATATCGAGATTCCTTGGTCGGGAAAGTTGGAGAGGTGTATAGACGAGACCACAGTAAAGATGGCGATTACCAGACGGTCAGAGGCCAATGCCAAGAAGCAGAGAGCCATTCCTGGTGCTGTGCCAATTAGAAAGGCGGCACCTGGTACTTCCAAGACCATGACCACCCGGTCGCTGGCTCGGCGGGCCAGTGGACACGACTACTCTCAGGTGTCTGGAACACCCGCGGTGGCCATGGAGGTTGACAGCGAGTCTGCCGTCACCCGCAATGCTCGAAGGTCTCGAATGTCCAAATGGCGGCCTGCCCGAGAAGCCCACGGCGACGAAGCCGGGGTCGCCCAACCTGATAAGGTTCACGACAATAGAGATCTGGACATTGACGTTACCAGTAGACAAGAGACTGAATCACCAGCAGGCAACGAGACTGCTATCGCTGAAGATCACAGTGCCGATATGGCTGCTGTTGATATAGCTGGTGCTGATATGGCTGGTGCTGATATGGGCGATGTTGAAGACGAATCTGATATTGAGGAAATCGAAGGACCTCGATTTGTGTACGAGTCCAAATACAAGGACGAGGAAAAGGATCCGTTTGGCGACGTGGACAACGCTGACCGACAGTTGGCGTATATCCCGTTGGTGGATTTCAGTGAGCTGGAGTCCAAGGTAGAGTTTGGGCCCCATAAGGAGTTGGAGCCGGCTGCTGCTGCTCCAAGATGGCCTATTGACGAAACAGACGAGTCGTCGCTGTTTTCTATTTTGGTTAAAGAACGAACTCAGGCGGATCCAGTGGTTGGATCAGGGTCCTCTGCTGCAGATGTCAACTTGGTGCCTACAGCATCCAATGGAGACGAAACTTCGTCTCTGGAGGACTTTGTGGACTATGACTCTGCTGAAGGACTGACGGATGATGACGGCAGCAGCGATTCGTCTATGCCATCTTCTCCTGGATCACCAGACTGCAGCGTCAAGCCCTCGGGTTCGTCGACGCTCCCTCTGTTGTGGACAGACAAGTATACGAGCATCCCTATATGCGGATTTCGAAACCGCCAGCCCGTGAACCCAATCGTGGTGCCTCCGCCCAACTCCAAGTTTATGGCTGCGTTGTCGTCAATTGACGTTCCATTTGGCAGCCACAGCACGTCTCCGGCAGTCAAGACGGCGTTCTTTCAGCAGGCCATGATTGTGGCCACGGGCCTCAACAAACGATGTCTACTATCAGGCCGGGCCCGGCAGATGGTTCCCAAGGTAGACAGGGGTTTGTGATTCCTCTGTACAGACTATTTATTTTTGTTACGTTATTTTTCGGGGTTTTATTTGCATTGGTTCCCTACTCTAATGGTTTTATTGAATTATATATTAGTTCTGGATTTTCGAAATTCGTAGAAATGCACAACAAGAAAAAAATAATCGTAATTGATATACATGATAATATACAATATCAGCCTACAAGGTAGCTGAGGATTTTGCCGTACCAGGTGGTAGGAGGATGTTCCACAAATGTGGACTCGTAGTCTTCAATCTCTTTAATGTTCGTAATCAAGTCCACCTCGGTCAACCGCACAAACTTGGTGCGCTTGACGAGCTTCCATCCAATGAAAATAACAATGTCAACAGGAATCATAATGTAACTAAACAAAAACGTCGTAATGTCCCAATTTCCGTTCAAAAATACAGAATAGCCGGCCAGAAACGTCATAAGGCCAGCACACACCAACCCAATGTATCCACAGTATGGTTGGAAGGGACCCTTGTAGGGCAGCCTGTCCCTAGACATGCCCTGGGCCCCCAATGCATAGTAGAACCGTAGATACGTCAAGCTCATAACTGTAAAGTTGATGAGCTGTGACGCAGTTCCAATGTTTACAATCCAGTTCAACACAGTCTGACCTGTGTTTCCAAGTTGCAAGAATGCCAACATTCCAAATAGAAGCACTGCTCCAGTCGCAAATATAGGCACTCCACTTTTGGTGCATCGCCTGAACAGCTTTGGCGCGTGGCCATCAAGTGCCATGCCGTATAGTGATCGAGATGCACAGTACACATACGAGTTTCCAGCAGAGAAACTGGCAGTGAGAATCATGGCGTTGACAATATGGGGCAGGATGGGAATATCCAATCTCTGCATAGCAATGATGTATGGAGACGCAGCAGCACCAGGGGCACCCTGCTGGAGAGCCAACAACAACTCGGGGTCATTGTAAGCACATACAATACCCATACACAATGCACCCATGACGAAAAAGCAGATCAACCGCCAGATGACTGCTTTGTACGCCTTGGGCATTACCTTTCGAGGGTTCTCGGCCTCGCCAGCAGCCATAGACACGTACTCGGGACCAGCTATAGTATAACATGCCTGAACAAAGCACGCTACAAATCCCAGGAACCGACCTAAGCTGCCTGTGGTATAGTACTCGGCAAACGAGCCAGGATCATTCCAGTACCGGAAACCGTAAGCATCATGCTTAGGGTTTCCACCAACCATAGTAATAAACGTGAAGAAAATCAGACCCACGGCCAGAATCACTTTGCCGAGCGACAGCCAGAACTCGGATTCTCCATACCATTTGACAGCAAACACGTTGATAAGAACATACAGCAAAATCTGGATGCACAGAGTTATAGCGGGACTATATCCATCGACCCAGAAGTGGATAATGATGTTTACAGCCGTAAGCTCAAAAGGTACTAGAGTGGCCTGAAGAATGAAGAAATTCCATCCTGCCATAACCTCTAATGCGGGGTCGACGCAGCGGCCAGCCAGACGAATGAATGGAGAAGGCAGAGGCAGGTAAGTGACCATCTCGGCTGTGCAGTTGGTGATGCACAGCACTGGAAACGACCATAACAAAAAGGCCAAAAACAGTGAGCCAGGCCCTCCGTTAGCCAGAGCCGACCCCAGCTGCACAAATAGAACGGTACCTATGGTACCACCTATTCCAATAAGCTGGATATGTCTATTTTTAAGTTGTCGATGAGTCGACGTATAGCTGGGCGGCGGAGATATGCTCGAGCTGTCGATGATTGACTGATCATCTCCATAATTAGGAGGCGAATCAACTTCAACCGCCGGTGGATGTTGGCGAGTGACAACAGCCGGGGTTTTCATCGACATTTTGGTGGATGCTTGGCGTTTAAAAGCGGGCAGACCTTTATATATGTATGTTTTCAAGTGAGTTTAGTGGACGGACGCCGACCTGCAGTACCCCGCTGTGGGGAAAAAAAAAAAGAGTTTCTTGTGCCCAACCGCGACCACTCACTCATCCACCATACAAGTAATACTCAGGCTCTATGGACCAACCTGGCAGACTGAATGCAAGGATGGACAGCGAACAAAGTGGTTGAGCACACGAGTCGTTAGTGGGCCTAGTGGTTTATCCGAAGCCGACCAACTACATTTGACATTAAACCGAGGGTATCACTGTATAGAGGCAGTGCCGCACCGGTAAGGGTGCCCAGACTATAGCCGTGACAGGGCCCTATTCTCTTAAAAGGGCGGCAGTGCGAGGCATGTGACACAAGATTTTCCGAGATGACCACTGACTGGGGCAGCCAAAAGCGTCGATAAAGGAGGTTGGAGGCAGTCGAGGATGAAACGCGAAGTTTCGCGACATAGCCGCGAATGCGTGGATGTTTCAACATACGCAGAAAGACGTCATGCGACGATCGGAAGCTTTTGTACCAAGCACCGCCTGAGCACGACGACGTCATGAAGCATTAATATGTCGGACGCCATTAGGGGATATTGTGGCGATCTCGACGCACGATTTTAGGTGTTGCAGCAACAGGCTGGAACAGTGAGCCTCAGTGCGCCTGCGCGCCTGATGGCGCCTGGTAGTTTGTTTCAACAAGCCTGCCAAGAACAATGTCTCAAAAACAAAGTCAGACTAAGACATAGTTTCGTCAAGGTTCAGGTGATGTGGAGCCGTGTAATGGAGTTTGGCGAGCCCCATGTGGTGGGATCTGGCAAGAGACTCATAATGTTCAGTGCACAACTGTTGGCGCTCATTTTGCTTTTTGCACAACAACAATTGTTTTAGGTAGCTACATATTTCAGCATAACGCAGGAACGTGCATGGATTCTCGTTACCGGCACCGAAAACTGACAACAGCTATGGAACAATCAAAGCCAGTAGCAGGGTTTCGACTGTGGTTTGTAGTGTTTACGGCACTGGTGGGTACAAAGTATCTGGTAGGGAGAGTATACGGGTAAGTAAACAGGACCACCAAATGGCAAGCAAACCAACATTACTGACGCAGAAGCAAGCCAGCCACAACAATTGGTGACAGCCAGCAGGCAAATGGGCAGCAGTCGTACCTGCAGACAGGATGCTCGAATTGGCCTGTGATATTCGGGGCATCGTCAATGGGGTTGTCGATATTGATTATCATGTTGACGGGCCTAATGACCCACCAAGTGGGCGCCCGCCGATCGTGGACGGACAACCCCGCACAACTGTCGATGGCAGTGAGCCGGGAGCTGGAAGGCTGTATGGATACGGTGGTGGATACGGTGGATCGGTGGTTCAAAACCACAGTCAATGGCACAAAAACATGGCACCAAACAGTGTCAGACGATATACGAGGGCTCAAGGACCATGTGGACCAGATGCAAGCAGCCGTCGAGTCTGCCAAGCACCATCACACCGTGCAGCTGGGCCGGATCGAGACGTGGCTGACAGGTTGCTACGGGCCTATGCCATATCAAGTAAAGCCCCAATGGTGGGAGCCTCAAGGAAAATACGTTGTGGAAGGTGGGCAATACGGTGTAGACAAGGGCACTACAGCAGGTGGTACCAAGACGAATAGAGATAGTCGAAAACTCCGGAAATACATTGTCACCACCGAGGATGGGCAGTTTGACCTGTCGACCAAAACTGGCTTAGACCAATGGAGGATGGCGATGCGGTCCAAAGCAGCGCACTGTCCTAAGGCAGAGCAGTTCCCGAGGACAGCCGCCGCCGCCGCCACTACCACTACCACCACTATTACCGCTAAAAGTACTGCAGGCCATAAGACTTCGGGTCTGGCACAGGGCACAGGTGGTAGAGCGATCAGCCATTGTCGCAATGGTAGTGACAGCGATGACAGTGTGACCGCAAGCAGTGTCAGCGCCAGCAGTAACTCGTCAACCTTAAATTCAGAGTTAAACTCAGCGTCGAGTTTAAGTTCCAGTCCAAGCTCGGCCAGTGTTAAAGGAGAAGACGAGTGCAAAGCTGGTGGTGGGGACTGTGGAGACTGCGGGGGCCGTGGGGTCTGTGGGACTGGAGGGGGTAGCGAGGGCGGGGAAGGCTGCCAAGAAAGCAAACTTGGGTGTGGAGAAGGTCCACTACTGGAGCGGTCCCCGTTAGTATTTGACGAACAGGTGCTGCAGCGCATAAAGGAGGGCGAGAACGCCAACTACAGGCGAATCTACATCCCCCAGACGGGGTGGTTTGGACTCAAGTACCTGCAGAAGGAACGCGACCAGTTCCTGGCCAGCCAGATGCGACCCGCGCTACACGAATTGACCAGCTCGCACATCAATACGCTTTAGCTAGCTATTTTTAGCTATTAGCCAATACATTTGGGTCATGAATTAACATAACGGCAGCTTCTATTATTGGAGTACATGACGCACATTTAAGCCTAAATATAGTAGTGACAGACGCATGGGCCTGCATTATTGATTATACCAAAACCAGCAGCGTCTACAATTAACAACTGACAACAACCATCTGTATCGAACCCGACTCAGTCAGTACAGTTCAACTGTGTCTGTGATAATGGCAGCTCTTAGAATAAATCGCTTGGCTACTACAACTCAGTTATACCACCAGCACTACAAACCCAACTAACTACAAATCGTGGGGCCCCGTGCCCTGCCAAGACCCCCAGTAGATCAGTGGTGCCGTTCTAATCACAGTGCGTAGAGCATTACCAGACATAGCACTACTAACTCCACACTCGCAGCCATGCTTTACACAATCTTAGAGTGCTCTGTTCCGCTCTCTACTCTGTCCGACTCACTACTATGCTCCACTCACTACTCCACAAGTCCAGAGCAGGGATTGGCTCAACACTACGAGATCATAATGGTAATCCATGCATTCTACACTACAGCCGCTGTCGGCACTAATAAATAAGATACAAATGCGAAACGTGTGCCGCTGCCAGCAGCGATCCAAAGGTGCGACCCGTTTCCGAAATACCGTCAGGGCGGCACAACGCCATCACCGCCTGCATAGATCCGGTCCTAACCCGCGACCTACACCAGCGAGCGCTCTAGTTCGGAACCACCTAAAAAAACCGATCCAAGGATTCCGTGGCGGCGAAGCACGAGTTGGGGTGACGACCAACAGTCAACAAGCTAAGCAGACAAAATAAGGCCTGTGGCCTGGTCGTCGCCTCCACTACCGGTATCCGGCGCCAGCCTCGGCCAGCGCATTCCGGTGCAGCGCCAGCAGATGATGTTGCTGGAGCCAATCTTCAATATAGTCATCAGACAACTGCTGCTCTTTATAGTAGGAGCACCACGTCTTCCAGTTGTTGATATGGCGTGGGGTGCGGAAATGGTTGTATATCTCGCCCCGAGGAAACGTGGTGTTTTTGCGGTGGCTCTCGGACCACTCGCACACAACACAAGAGTATGACATTCTGGTTCTTTCGATGCCCACACCAACCGTGTGCCTGGCTTGTCCCCGCGTCCACCACCCTGCCTTTATATACATGTGAGTGGTACAGCTTTTAAGGTACCAGCCGATGCTCAATATGGTTTATCCCCTGTGTGGTCAATCCCCCCGTTGCTTTTGGGATATGCGCTTCAGTTACAGCACCCAAATTGCTTTTTGCTGCTTCCGTTTTGGGCCTAATGCAGAGGCCCGTCTACCGCAACCTTGAGAGCTGGCACCGCGTAGCAATTGCTGGATACGAAGGGCCCAACCACGAATGGGACCACAAATGGACCACAAACAGACACATCTGGACATGAGGGATCTAAGGGAAGGCCCGGAGCTGGTTGGTGCACATGCCAAGCAGGTGCTGGCTCGATCACTAAATGTGTGGTGGTCAATTACTAGGGCTGCGAACGCAATCAACAGGGCACAGTCAATAGGGCACAAGTCAGTAGGGCTGTTGAGAACGATGTGAATAGGGCTGGCTGTAGGCTGTATGTAATGCTGATGTAGGCTGGATGTAGGCTGGTGATGTTGGGGTCGATGGGAGCGCGAGGGAAAATTGCTTTGTGAGCGGGTGCTTGCGGGACCATGCTTGTTGTGGTGAGCTAATCGCATCCGTCCACACTCCGATATGGCCTGCCTGCCGCACTAACGGCCACGATGTGGGGTGGTCCGGTGACTGATTGCGGTAGAGCTATCGCTTTTTAGGTTGACAGCTGCTTGGCTTAAAGTTTGCCGGATCGTGCTGCGGCACGGTCCGTTGTCGTGGCCTGGGATCCGGCCTCGTCCACGGTGGTTTTTTGCTCCATGATGCGTAGATGTGGCCCGGATTACCGCGCAGCACTAGCGCAATTAATTCATCTGCAGCCCACTACTCCACAAAATGACGTCGTTGGGTGTCTAGTAGTTGCGCCAATCTCATCGGCACTCAGGGGGGCACCATTGTTCTGAAACCCAAATGGTTCACATATGCATGGCGCGGTTTTGCCATTTGTATCAAGAGTGGTGTTGTTTCATCCTTCACCGGTGGACTTTTTTTTGTTTTTTTTTAAAGTGAGGCCCCAAAAATGGATTGGGAAAAATTCGGGGGGGGGGGAGGGCATAGAGCAACATGCAGCCCCCCATGTCGCAGTGGATGATGCCGATACCGACTGGCACCGCGATCGCCGTCACGAGTGCCATTACAGAGTGGGAGGCAGCCCGTTGATGGCAGACCACAGCACGCGGTGGCGGCCATGTATCACGATAACGGCACTGGTGCCAATAGCATGGCCATATGCACTGCAAATATCCAGGCACCTAATATAATATTGGCAAGCCCGCTGTCGGGTGGCCAGTACCTGGTCGCCGCCTGCTAACGCGGGTTAACATCTGACAATCTGCATGCCCCTGAATATCACTGAGTCTGGGGGGGCCAGCCACTGCCAATCGCTACGGCCAGTGCAGCGCTGGCCATCTGGAAATGTGGAGATGATAACCACGTCATAGTTCATGGCGCTTGTGCTAATGATCCGATCTGGCGGATATGTGAATTATATTACCGAATTTCATGCCGTTTGTATGCCATGTAGTGCGGGCGCGGTTGGCTGCATAATATTTGTCTGCGCTTGTGCCTGCTGTTTTCAGTTTTGTTTACTTTGGCTCTCTCTTCACCACTTTGCCGTTTTGTGGTGCTTTGTAGTCAGTACCGCGCTACATACTGTGCTACCACACCGTCTAAATGATGGCTGCAGAATGTTTGTTCGAGTGCTTGGGTAGGTTGTGTGGTGCACTTTTAGAAGTGGCAGTATAAACTCCCAGCACAATTGTTAGTATCCATACTATTCTTAATACTACATTAAGTACATTATTTATTTATACACACTTGTGCGAAGATACTTTTTATCATCTGTAGTTTGGGTGCAATGTCCTGTGTGAGGCGCCAAATTAATTTACCTTACTACACTTACTGTGCGACGGCTGGCCACCAAATGGTGGTGTATCGGTTGGTTATTGAAACAGACTGGTCCATAGACTCGTTGCAACACCCCAAACTTCATCACACTCATAATTCCAACGACTCGTGGGGTAGAATCATCAAGCAATCTAATAATTTGTTTAGTGGCACAGACCAAACTACTGTTGATCCTCCCACCCAATCGTCATTTCAAAGGCTGCGAAGGAAATCATCATCTGCAGCCACTGAAAACTACTACAAAAAGCACACTTCTCCTGACTATAGATTTGGCATTGTGGAGGTCTCTGGCATAGATATGATCAGCCCTGACGACAGTAGCAACGACGACTCGGAACAGGCTCTCAAGTCCACTTTTATGGGATATGGCGTTGTCCGGCTTTATAAAGACGTAGAAGAAGGTGAAGAACAGACCGTGTCTACTGATGATAGTACTACATTGGCTATACTAGCGGTCCCTGGATATATGTCCACTTCGGATCTGCTCGAGTTTCTAGACGCTGACATTCGTCATGACATGTCGCACATCCGCATGGTATCAAGCAGTGGCGTGCCCAGCAGATATATGGTCCTTATCAAGTTTCGACACAAGAGCAGGGCGGTCAAGTTTTTCATGGACTACAATGGCAAGCAATTCAACTCCATGGAAGCAGAGTCTTGCCATGTGGTGTACGTAAAGTCTGTGATTTTTCGGTCCCACGTACGCTCGGATTCTGAAATCCCCTATTTATTACAAGATGCATTCACTGGCCATGGCGCTTCTGGCCCGCTTGGTCCCTCACAGCTGTCTGGGCCTCAATCTGGGCAACAGCCTGGTCAACAGTCCGCCCAGTCTCATCCTAAAGGCTCCAGTTTCAGTGCTGCTGCCCTGGCCACCGCCAATGGTCCCAATAGCAGATTGACTCCACCTCCACCGCTACCCATTCGGGAGCTGCCCACTTGTCCTGTTTGTCTTGAACGCATGGACTCGTCCGTCACTGGGTTATTGACTATACTTTGCCAGCACTCATACCACTGCCAGTGCTTGGAAAAGTGGGGAGACGCAAGCTGCCCCGTGTGTCGCCATACTAACCACCAAAAGTCGTCTGGGCCTTCAATATCGTCAAAGTGCTACGTTTGTGACGCTGGGTCTAATCTGTGGGCATGCTTGATTTGTGGTCATGTCGGCTGTGGTCGTTATGATCAGGCGCACGCCTATGACCATTTTGTGGCCACTGGCCACTGCTACTCAATGGATATTTCGACCCAAAGAGTATGGGACTATGCCACAGACAGCTATGTGCATAGGTTGATCCAGGATCAGGTGGGGGGCAAACTAGTGGAGCTACCGTCGTCATCCAGCGACGGCAAAAAGAACAAGAAATCAGTCGGTGGTGATGTCGACGATGACGAGGATGACGTTGGCCTTCAATACACTTATTTATTGACTACACAGCTGGAATCTCAACGAGACTACTACGAAGGATTGGTGTCGAGCGCTGTAGAGTCCAAATCTGAAGCCACTGCTAGAGCCGAGACTGCAGAGTCCCAACTGGTACACTACAAGTCGGAGTGCGAAAGTCTCCAAGCTACTGTGGCTGACATGCAAAAGCGTCTGGATCATTTTGCCGCTGTACTGGACAAGGTGCGCAAGAACCATGACAGCTTGCTCAGCATGTACAATACTGAAAAGGCCATGTCGCAGAACATGGTGAGCAAAATGGAGTTCCTTCAATCAGAAAGTGGCGCCAAAGATAAGGCCATTGAAGATCTCAATGAACAGCTTCGTGATGTGATGTTTTTTCTGGACGCCAAGAATAAGCTCGCAGACGCTGGTGATGACATCCAGCAGGGGACTGTTTCAGTCGGCAAAAAGAAGCAAAAGCAAAAGAAACGTTGATTCGCTGATACTAGCTATGTAACGGCCCCCATGACCAGTTAGTCACAACTCCATGTGTGTGGATTATTTGAACTGCATGTCTTGTATATATTTTATTATTGCTTAACTGCTTATCTTATCATCACCACCCCTCCCCACTGCCCAGTAGGCCGCGCCCCGCATCGAGCATAAGCCCCACCTGGGTGCGGCGACCAATTCCAGCACACAGAAAAAAAATATATGACAGTGATTTTCAGGAACTTGTCATTGTTAGAATCTTATTTATTAGTCTGATCGGTTGTTTTGGTGGCTGTTGGCAATGTCTACAAACTCTATAAAGCTGCTGGCCGGAGATGTGCACCGAGATCTGGCCGAACTGGTTGGCAAAACGTGAGTATTAGCAGGCAATTCGCAAGCAAAAGTACTGACCAAAGTCTAGGAATCCCTTTGTGTAAAGTCAACATCTACCAGGACTCTAATAGAGAGACCTCCATCACCATTGGAGAGTCGGTTCGAGATGAAGATGTGTATATCTTGACTCAGATAGGCTCTGGAGACGTCAACGACCGGATTCTCGAGCTTCTCATTATGATCAATGCATGCAAAACTGCTTCGGCCAGGCGAATCACCGCAGTGCTGCCCAACTTCCCTTACGCCAGACAGGACCGTAAAGACAAGAGCAGAGCTCCTATCACTGCCAAGCTCATGGCCAACATGCTGGAGACTGCTGGCTGCAACCATGTCATCACTATGGATCTGCATGCCAGCCAGATCCAGGGATTCTTCGATGTCCCCGTGGACAATCTGTACGCTGAGCCCAGTGTGGTCAACTATATCAAGACAAAGGTTGACTTCAAGAACGCCATTATTGTATCGCCTGATGCTGGTGGTGCTAAGCGGGCGGCTTCTCTTGCTGATCGTCTGGACCTCAACTTTGCGCTTATCCACAAGGAGCGAGCCCGTGCTAACGAAGTGTCCCGAATGGTGCTAGTTGGAGACGTTTCAAGCAAAGTATGCATTCTGGTTGACGATATGGCCGATACGTGTGGAACGTTGGCCAAGGCTGCCGAGACTCTGCTGGATAACGGTGCTCAGTCTGTTATTGCTATTGTAACCCATGGTATCCTCAGTGGTAAGGCCACTGAGATCATTAATAAGAGCAAGCTTCACAAGGTGGTGTGCACCAACACCGTTCCTTTAGAGGGCAAAGAATTGGTGTGTGACAAGCTGGATACATTGGACGTAAGTCCAGTGCTTGCTGAGAGTATTCGACGTCTGCACAATGGAGAAAGTGTTTCATATCTGTTCCGCCATGCTCCTATATAAACTGCTTGTTCCTGTTGCTTTGTTTTGTTAATATATTATTATTATTTTTATTTTTTTTTATTTTTTTTTTGTTATTTCACACATTATTATACATATATCATTTTGTGCTTGTTGCTAGACCGTACTTGGCTAGATCAAGCTCGTTGAGACTGCCGAGCATTTCATGTCCATGGATCAGGCTGTGAACCTCATCCTTGTCGAGAACTTCCAGAGCTCTTGGGTCGGGAACCCACACCACTTGGCAATTGGCAGCTTTTCCGGCCGTGACACCAGGAACTCCATCCTCAAACACTAGGCACTCCTCAGGGGTGATCTCTGGCAGACCCTGACCTCGTCGCTCGTTGTTGAGCGACTCTAGTGCTACTAGCCAGATATCTGGACAAGGCTTACCTCTTCCGGGAGGGATGCGGGCATCGTCTCCTACCACCACATGCGACCCAAACAAGTCGAACCCATGTCTCAGATGCGCAGTTTTTAGCTGGTAGTTGAGGTGGTGCGATGAAGTGGCCAGCGCAATAGGCACATTGGCCTGTTTCAGCGTGGTCAGTAACTCTAATGCGCCAGGCATGAATTGGGTGTTAGCCCACTTGGACTTTTGTTTTTCGGTGGTGATTGCAAACAGCTCTTCTGGTGTATATGGGAGCTGCGACCACTCTAAAAACTTTCGCGCTGCGTCTGGGCCAGGCCGTCCTTGTAACTGGACTTTGACCGACCAGGGAAGGTTGGGCTTGCCATGCTCTGCTAACACCTCGTTGGTGACCTGGGTGTATATTTCCTCCGAGTTGATCAACAACCCGTCCATATCAAACAGGCATGCTTTAATATGCGTCATATCCTGTGGCAGTTATGAAACGACGGGTGCACGGTGTGTTTTAGTCTTCATGCACTACCCAATGTAGATCTTTTAGGTGTCTCCGGGTGGTACAGTACAGATGGTTCCGACAAGTATGCAGCTTGAGAGAGTGGTGGACCTGTACATATATGTAAGGGAGCCTAACTTAATCTGTCTAGCCAGGGCCTGCGATCGACACCACCCACGCTGTTTTTTTACCAGACATAATAATAATTGTGCGTTCGAGGCGTGGTCGAGCACGAGGGCGCCATGTGAACTAAAAAGCTCGAGTGTATTTATAACTTAAATACGACAGGCATCGTGGCCCCGGTGTATACTCACGCAATTCCACCATGTATTTTATTGATGAATAGCGACCATGGCTATGTTGAATTTCATCAAGGCCATGCACCGGCTCCGGGCTCAAAGACGCAAGTATATATATGACTAGGTGGCTGTTCTAATTAAAGGAACCGCAATTTACAAGAATTACATAATCGTGGTACTGGCAACGGTGATTGCGACTCTTTTGTTGTGGAATCCACACTCGATTGGAGCAGGCAGTAGTTCTGATGGTGGGGAGATGGAAGATGATCCAACGAATTTCTACAATGGCCGCCAATTTCGACAAAACAACCAGCATTCACCTGGTCATTCGGGTATGAGGCAGAGCTTCTTTCACACATACCCCGACAACAACCGTTTCATGGCGGGAGACACTTGGAGACCACCTGAATCGTTCGGAAAACCCATCTATCGGCACTATGATCCAGATCCAATGCTTCCGAATCAATTGTTTGACTTGAGGCAGAACCTTCCTATAGACCTAGTGGAGAAATCCGACAAAATCATGATTCTCATAAAAACTGGTACCTTGACAGTGTGGAAACGACTTCCCATTCATCTTCTTACGACGCTGAGCAAATTTCCAAACTTTGCTATATATTCGGATGCTGCTGACTCGGTCGCTGGGTTTGAAGTCATAGATATCCTTGCAAATGTTTCTCAATCGCTGCTGTTGAACAGCGAACAATTTGCTCCTTATAGAGAAGCGAGAGAACTTCGGTCTCGTCATTCGTATTTGTCTAGTGAAGACGCAAATATAGACAGTGGATGGAATTTAGACAAGTTCAAAAACCTAAAAATGTTGCAGCATGCCTATGACGAGGCCCCAGACATGGATTGGTATGTCATTATGGACGATGACACTTCTATCATGGCCAATAATCTGGTGCGGTTTTTAAATACTCTAGATGCTTCTCAAGATTATTACCTTGGTAGTGCAGTTGCAGGACTGGATTATATTTTTGCCCATGGGGGATCTGGCGTGGTTTTATCAAGAGGTGCAATGCAAAAGGCTTTTGGGGATGACGAGTCCGCTGAAAGAGTCGATCAATATACTGTTCGGGCAGAGAAAGAGTGCTGTGGTGACTACATGGTAGCTGTATACATGCAAGAAGTTGCAGGGATTTCATTGGATTTTGCGACATCAGCCGGTCGATTTCAGGGAGAGCCAATCTGGGGTTTGCCATCTAGTGTGAACAATTGGTGCCAGGAAATTATCACCCTACACCACCAGAGCCCTCGAGAAATTGAGCTACTATGGGAATACGAGCAGCTTCAGGGTTCCCATGGTAAGCCTATTTTGTTTCGAGACTTGTATTCGGATTTTGCAAAGCCCTATTTCCCTGCAGAAGCACAATCCAACTGGGATAATGGTGCCAAAGATCACGAATATTCTTGGTTGAAAGATATTGAAAATGATTCTTTACATAGTGATAGCGAAATGGCCTGGAAAAGTATCGACAATTGTCGTCGACAGTGTGAAAGCAACGCCGATTGTTTGATGTATCGATATGATCCGTTTCAAAAGTACTGTGGCCTGAGTGCTTCTACCATAACTCTTGGAAGGCCCATTTTGGACTATGCAGACGAGACGTTCAGCGAAGAATGTCGGCATCTCGGTCAAGAGTGCGGAACCAGAAATATCAAACAAGTCGACCATCAGATAGTTTCAGGGTGGTACTTGGACCGTGTCATTACAATGCGAAAGGGCTTGAGCTGTGATAATTTGCATAAAGATAGAGACTCAGATGGAAGTGTCAATGGATCACCCGACCAGGTCGAGGGGTGGTGGCATAGAGCAAAGTATAGATACCCCGATTCGTATCCTGATCCGTTAAAACACTTTTAAATCTACAGACCCATTTACAACACTAACAATCATCACATTATAAATATTCAACAAAAAACGGCATCAAAATTAAATAATAAAAGCATGCTTGGCAAACTTCACAAAACACAACTGCGCTTAATATGGCTTATTATAACGCACAAGCAAAATCGGTCTTAACATCATGTAACATGGTATAATATCCGTCATCCAAAACAACTCCGTGTGCAATCGGACTCTTGGTTTTCGCTAATCGCTCTTCAAGTTCATGCAACGACATCGATACAGCAGTCGAAGCCATCATGGCTATATCAGATTTCTTACCAAGATGCCAAAGAGCCTCTATGCAGTACTCGGTCTGACGCTTACGACTGGCAAAGCTATGGTCCATTCCATCCTTTTCAATTAGGCCGATAAGAACTGAGCCCGCTTTTGCAAATGTTCGAATTAGCACTCCAGTCCACGGCTCTGTCAGTAAGGCACCCTTATTAACGGCATGATGAAACTCTTGCGAGTTGAAAAATGAACTGTCAGCTCTTGGACAAGCACAACGGCCTACCTCTGCTACTGCCATTGCCGTGGCTTCCTTTAAGCTTTGGACAACACCAGTAGCTCGTCTTACTGCCTTTCTAGAAGGCATGGCTAAATTTTGATTATCAACAGATTCAATCTCATCTGCTAACAGAAGTACTCCTAGATACCAGTGACCAGATAGAATCACATGCCAAGATTGCAACCGCAAAGGAAGAGATTCATGGTTTGCAACGCAATCCTTCATAAACGGATCATAAAAGTCATTCCAATGCTGGTATATTTCAAGAGACTCTTTAATTGCTTCTTCCAGCGCTACGCTCGATGCCTTACGATACACCATATTCTGGATTTGAGCCACCTTTCTGAATATCAGAACTTTAACTGGAGTACTATCGCAAAGCAACCCAATGGCGTCTTCATATTCGCATGGCCACCTCAGAGCCGAGGATCGTCTTGCACTTTCGTGGCGTAAAAACCGTTTTCCCCACATATCCGACTCTGACCTAAAAAGATAGAGATCCTTCTGGGCCTCGTGGTCTCTTTGAATATCGCTGTCTTCGTCTGAAACAACTAATGGTCGCTGGGTCATCGCAGCAGTAAGAGTATCAAACATGACCACCATCCATAGTATTAAATTAAACGTCTCACGATCTTCTCGAGAAAGCTGTGATCCAGACCCCGGGTTCCTCTCTGCAGTTTCTAGTTGGCGGCGATAAGAATGCAACAGTCTCGTGGCTGTATCCAAAAACACAGGTGGGCCTTCACTCTGGAATATGTATTCCAAGTTCTCAGCAATATTGGAGTTTCGCCCTTCTTTATCTAGGTTGAGCTCCTTTAGCTTTTCATCGACTTCTAATGGTGGCTGGATTAATGCGAATATGACATATGCAAATATCAATCTGAAAGATTCAGATCCAGCTGAATCTTGCAGTGCTCGCCTCGCATCATGCCAAAACTTTAATTGCATTGATCTGTCGAACTCGAACGAGTTGTTCTCATCAGAGCCCCAACACATGGGACTATATTTCTTCTCGCTCCTAGCACTAGACTGAGCCCATTGAGATGCAAATGCCATGATAACCAGCTGCAGAGTTTTGTTTGCAGCTCTGTCTTCAGAAGCCGAAAATGGTCTGCGTCCAAATACAGATATGGCCTTGTCCAGCCTAATAACCCGTTCGCATATCCTATTTGTCCAAGACTTACCCCATACATCATTAAATAAACTAGCATTTGGTTCGTCTGGTTTCTGGGAATATGGGCATGTGCGCTCTGTCAGCCAACATGACAGTGCGTTCTCCAGACTATCATGATAGACCTTTATCAAACCATTGCTTATATACGACCGCTTGGCAGATAGCCCAATGCGATACTCCAGAGTATCGGAAGAAGGATTTGCCAACCCAAAAAGTGAGTACACGGGCGTTGGGTCAGTAGTCATATCAAGCGATGAAGTCAGGTATGAGTCATCAATCATTAGAGCCAATTCATTGTCAAATTTAATTCCCGGACTATACAAGACCGTGGAACGTTCGTCATCTTCAGAAAGCGAGCTTTTCGTAGAAGCATCGGTTGAGTCTGAAAGGTTGGGGGCATCGGAACCGCTGTTGCTGACGACGGCCAGTTGTTGCATGGGCTCTGGCTTTGATACTTTGGCAGGTTTCACCGCTGCCACCGAGTTCAGCCAATTCAACGTACACGTCTTGCTGGTACGAATACAATTTGAGCATGGTTCAGCCAGTTCAACAGGTCCATTTGACGAGGTTTGGTTGTCAAACAGGATGGCGTCGCATGCACGCTTTCCCTTCCGGCACTGATCACAGCTACGAAATTGCTTTCTGGCAGTCTTTATGTACAGGCGCTGTCTTTTACGTTTTTCTGACATGATATTACAATATGACAGCAGATGAAGTTGAGGGAACTGCGAAGACGTGCAGACAGCATGGATCGGCAATAATGTCAGATTAGGGAACAGTGCGGGGGTTCATGGCCGGACTAAAGGAAACACAGGCAGGTAGGAGGCTTAGATATGAAAAGTAAACAGCAAAGGCAATGACATTATTATATTATTATATGTTTTTTTTTATGTAAATGAAAATACAAGGCAATAAATATATCACTCGTCACAGTCAGTGTCGGCGGAATATGGGTCGGGTCGGGACAGTTGGAAGAACGGGTGGTCTAAGGCCTGAGAGGCAGAGTACCGTTTGCGATAGTCCAGCTCCATGACATGCTCAAGAAGATCGACGGCCACTAGCTCCTCGTCGCTGAGGGTGTGGGACTCGGTGGATGTGCTCATAGGCATAACTGGTGTTTTGTTGAGACACCATTCGATGATTTGTCGGAATGAGAAGCCATCGTCATGAATAGTAGGGATATCAGTCTCAAAAATAGAACCGTGCAGTAATGCACAAGTCTGCATCTTTTTCAATCCGAATATAGTAGAGATTTCTATGAGGGCGTCGCTATCATCGTCAGAATTGAAAAACGGGAAACGCTTGCTGAGGAATGTAAGAAGAATCACTCCTGTGGACCAAATATCTATCTTCGTGTCTTGAGACACACACTTAAGAAGCACTTCAGGAGCTCGGAATCCTCGAGTGCCGGCTCGGTTTGCTCTTCTACCCTGACGATTATCTTCTTTTCGAATTCCACCCTGCGGGGGCAGATTGAGATATTTACGACTCAGCCCATCGCTGACACATGCACATTCGGCTCCTGAAGTGGCTACTTCTGCTAATCCAAAGTCCACCAATACGCCCCGACCATGTCTCGCGTCGTACAGGAAGTTTCTACCGTTAGTCTCACCCCAAATTTTTTTTTTGTCACTTACGTTGGCTTGACGTCTCGATGGAGAACGCCTTGTGAATGCACATATTCAAGAGCTTTGAACAACTGGCCCATGTAGAGCCTAATGCCATTGAGCGACAGACGTTTGAAAAAAGCACGAAAGTCGGTATGCTCAAAGTAGGGAAGAACCACTAGGATTTGATCCTTGTGACGTAATGCAGTTACCAGAGGGATGATGTATTCGCAGTCCCGGAGTTTTTTAAGGATTTCGAGTTCGTTAGCGATTCGTGCTGGCGACGAAGTCACATAGATCCGTTTGATGGCCACTACGTTGGCATCATCCTTGGACTTGTGATACAGCTTGCTGTCCCATGGATTTTGAAACTCATTGTACTTGAGATCAATTCCTTTGTATACAGTACTAAAGGTTCCATGACCGATTTTGTCAAGCAAGTAATATTGATCCTTGAGACCATCAAAAGTCTCAACCAAACCATCCATCTCATTACAGATCTCTTTATCATCCGTTCTCAGACTGCTGTAATCTGGATTGACCGTGTCCAAATCCTCCACGTCTGCAAACAGCGGTTCTGACAGCGTCTCCTGGCTTGTGTCGTCCATTAACGATTGATCCAGCTCTGCGTGGATGGTCTGGTCGGCGCTCTTTTCGTTCAGAGCGTCATATTCCATGCTGTCTGGGATTTCTACCATGTCAAACATAGTTAATTCCCCATCTCGCTCCATTTCACGCGACCCTCTATTCACAAATACGCCTATTTGAATGTTTAGTCCTGTTCCTATAATGCGCGTAAACACAAAGTTATCAGCCGTATGCGAACCACCCGTCCCGAATTGGCGCAGAACCCGTTCCCTGGCTCTGCCCATGCCCTCACCCCGCGATGTGGTGGTGACGTGTTGGAAAAAAGCTTCATTCTTGACATTCTGGTTGATTAGGTCCACGGTGATTTTAAGCAGCTTATTCATTGCATTTGTCAATTAGATTTATCTGGGCATTTGAATACGTGTTGAGTTTGAATTGGGGTCTTTTTCCGTGTTTAATTGGGTGTTTTTTTGGTAGTTTATTTTTGGTATACAGGTGTCAACAATGAATCTCAAGTTGGCTTTGATCTCGCTGGCCACTGCTGTGTCAGCGCTTCCCGTCATGATCAAGATCCCTGCCAATGGTCGGGAGTGCTTTTACGCGCAATCCCACACTCTCAACTCTCGGGTTGGCTTTTCATATGCCGTGCAAGCTGGAGGCCACTTTGACATTGATGTAAAGATCACTTCTCCCAGTGGTAACTTGGTTCACGAGCAGTACAAGGAGAGCCAGGGAGAGTTTGGATTTTCCACCACCGAGTACGGAGAGTACGAGTTTTGCTTTTCCAATGACATGTCTACATTTTCTGAAAAGACCATTGAGTTTGATATCGACATTGCTTCTTCTAGTGTCAAGGCCGAGATCCCATCGTCGGTTGGCCAGGGAGATACCGACACTGTTGAAGAGAGCATTTCTATTATTGAGGATCGAATCACCAGTCTTGTACGAGGAATGCAGTACTACAAGACTCGAAACAACCGAAACGAATCCACAGTCAAGTCTACCGAGTCGCGAATCTTCTGGTTCAGTATCATTGAGGTGTTGTTGATGGTTGGAATGGGATTGCTGCAGGTCACTATTGTCCAGCTGTTTTTCCAGGGTTCTCGAAGGCATCTTGTGTAAAATGTATATTTCGTAATAATGGGGTTTTTCACACAGTTGTTTGTGCTCAGTAGATTGCTGTATGTATCATAGCGCTTTTGACATTTCCTACATCACAAATAGTTTACATAATAATGTACAGCTGTGGCCCTAGCCAGATCATGCTGACCAGTACTTGTACGTCTGAGGTAGTTCCTCGCTAACAGGCTTGACATCCACGGCCTTGTCCTCTCGATCCTCTTCCAGGGACGGCACATCAACTGTTAGCTGAGTGCCATCAGCAATCATCTGTCTGGCTTGTTGCAGCAGCGCCTGGGCATGGTCACCGTTACCGGCCGAAGTTTCGTTAATGGCCCGGGTTAGCAGTTCGTCAACGTTACGAGCTTTGCGGTGCACAGCCAATCGGTCTAAGAATACCTGCTCCCTTTCCCGATCTAACTCGCGTCTTTCAATATCCAGGGCCCTCTCCAGTTGGCCAAACTTGGCGAGCTTCAGATCGAGCTTTTTGAGCTGTTTGGATACCAAGCCCATGTATTGGCTGTACGCTTGTTTTTCAACCCCGTCAGCAAGCGACTGGGATCTAGCTCCCAGAACGCCAAACGCCACTTTTGAACCATCTTCTACCGAAGGTGTATCGGCAGACTTTGTGACATCGATCTCCTCCTTTTTGACACTGTCGGTAAGAGCAGCAATTCCCTTTCCGGCCACCGCTGCCACCACTGATGGGTCAACCAGACTTGTCAAGAAAGAAATGACACTCATGACTGGATTGTCAGCCTGTCCAAATGGAATGTTGGGTATGCTATACTTGAGAGGCCCGATGTTTTCTTTTCTGCCGCCTTTAGCCCCATCGGAGGACCCACCGTTTTCCAAGTGCTTATCCTCAATAGCAAGAGTTACAAATTTTAATATACACTCGTCTCTGGTCTTTGTGCCAACGTGCTCTGCAATTGCACTCCAGTCTTGAGGAGTTTTTTCGATGGCCTCCAAAAGCTTGAGAACTTCTTCCTTTGACCAGGTCGACTTGACTCCGTTCTGCTCAGCGGCGCCATCGCTGCTGCTATTTTCAGATCCGCTTCCAGTAGTGGTAGTAGTAGCCTTAGCCCCGGCATTAGTGTCAGCGTTTTCAGGCTGCTGTTCTTGTTTGGGCCGTACTGCAGGATCTTGTGTACCCTTGTAAAATTGAAACGGGAATAGTCCCCTTGGTGTATCGACACTGATTTGCCAATGGCCAGTAAAGGGAGGCTCGACATCAACCGGTCGAGTCTCTGCATCTACCTGGTAGTTGATGAGTCCCCATTTCTCGAGAAACTGGTGCACACGCATGATAGCGCAGACATCGCCAACTAAATTGCGACGGCACGCAGTGACAGTTAAATAATCGACCGGATTCAGCCGGTAAGTATTAATCATGAAATCTCGGTACCGCCTGTACACTTGAGGAGTCTTTGATCTATTTCGGCGGTTGAAGAATTCTGGCAGCGACTTGCGCTCAATCTCATAAATGGACGACATCGAAAACCAGCTGGCGTACGAGGGTATAACTATAGTATGAGACTGGGGCGCCTTTATTTCTCCTGCAACCGGTTTGAGCTCCACAGGTTTGGGCTCTTCGGGTCCATTGGTCATAGGGGTCTCAGTGACAATATCCATAGGTTGCGAATCATCGCCCTGATCATCGCCTGCGTCGTCAGCCATCTCAGCCGCCTCGTCCTCAGCATCAGCTTCAGGCTCGGGCTTGATGTCAAACATTGACGTTTCTTCAGAGTGTTGCATAGAGGTAGATTGCATGTCGGTATCTGGAGAGTCGTCGTCACGTATTATCGGTTGTGTAGGTCTATCGATACTCATGGCATCATCCATCAAATCATCATCATCATCGCCAAAGTCGTTATCTAGCAAGTCAGCGCCAACTGGCTCTTCTTCAGGCTCGGCACTTGGTTTACCACCAGACTCTACTTTTGGCTCTTCAGGCTCGGCTGGTTTCTGTTCCTCGCTTGAGCCTGACTGTGGTCCCGACTCGGGCTGTGATTCAATCGGTCCAGAGAGTTCAGCCGGTTCCGATGGTTCAGGAGCTGAAGAAACATCCGCAGATGCATCAGCATCTGAAGTCGGGTTGTTGGTCTCTGAAACTTCACCAGTAGCGGGCTGAGAAGGAATTGCAGAAGACGACTCCGAAAGCTCTGGCGAGGCTTCTGTAGCAGGTTCATCAGCCGAAGATTTGTTGAAGTCAGCGGCATCTGTGGACAGCTCTGACTGCATGGGTTCAGCCAATAGCGAGCTTGGGTGGTCATCGGGTTTCGAGTCATCCTCGTTGCCCCAGTCCACAGTGCCGGAATCGAAGCCAAAATCATCATGATGGCCCAGCTCGAGACCACCGTCGTCATGGCCGGTGGATCCCATCACGGAATCAAGATCTAACAGCGAATCGGCCGCATTGTCAGCATCGCCATGAAGGTCTCCGACCCCAAGGTCGGTTGCGGGATCTTTATCAGCCATGGTTTCGCGACCAAAATTCTACCTATACACCAGCAAATGGGGGAGGTGCAACACCGCGCGTATCCAAGCGCAAGGGCGGTATCAAATACAGTCCAATCAACACAGCAGCAATTGGCCTGCAAATCAACAGCAATGAGGACTGTGAATCAACTTGGCCTCGTGTTATACAACCACCGTGCACGTCAGATAACTTTAGTAGTGACAGGAGAGCAGGATGAAATGACCAGCCTCCAGTAGGGTAAGCGCGCCCCACGGCCTTGAGGAAATTTGGCGCATAGGATTTTCTTTCTTAACAGCCAGAGGATGAGCATACTTATACTTATCTACATTATCTGTATCACCGATGAAGAAGAAGAGTTCTGATGGCTAGATTGAATGTGTAGTCTATGTAATGTGACTATGTGACTATGCGACTATGTGACTATGTGACTATGTGACTATGTGACTATGTGACTATGTGATTATGCAACTATGTAACTTTGTAACAGCCTAACCTATATTTATGTCTTGTTGTAGCGTCTTAATAGTGCAGTGTCAGCCAAACTACAGTATATGTGTGTACTACAGCAGACAAGTGAACTACCGTAGATGAACCGTTCCATATTGGATTCACAGCATGTAATTACGGTATTCTTTTGCATGTACATTGTGCACAATGATAGCTGAACAGTGAAATTACAGTTGGTTGAGAGACCACTGCCTCGTGTCACATGACCCGCCACGTAAATTCCCACATGCCAACATGTTAACTTGCCAACATGGGGTTCCAGGACGAGCTTAGGACTCGTAATTTCAGTATCTACGGCCAATGGTAAGCACACGAAACGGGTGGTCTAACGACAGGATTGGCGTGCTGTGTATTTTCCTGTGCATTGCACTGGGAGTGGCCAACATTTTCCATGCTAACTTGGTGATATTGTTCTCGATTATTTGCATGTGAGTTCAACCAAGGCGATGACCACAGTTCTAACAACAGCGTTCAAGGATTGGTGCTGGTGTTTATTGAGATTCCGTTTTTGTTGAGAATCTGCCCCATCACGGACAGGTTCACCAACTTTATTAGGATATTCAACCAAAACCTGCCGCGAGCAGGGTTTTATTTGGCGTAAGTTTGTAGTGTGGTGGGACTGCTAACGAAGTATGGCAGCTGTGCAGTACGCTTCGTGTGCGCTGATGGTGACGTCGCTGATTGCGGTTGCGGTGCTGTTCACAATTGCGTCGCTGTGCTATGGACTGGCGGCTCTCAAGGGCCAGGAGTTCACCAGCAGCTCCACTCTTGGAGGAGCCGGTATCGCCCGACAGATTCTCTAGGTGCTACTAAAAGGACTGCAGTTGGCAATCAAATAACATAATTTATTAGATAGTACACATTGAATAATATCAGATAATTATTGGTGCTGTGGCACACTGCATAATTGCAAATGTATCAGCGGCCACTGCCACTAGTGACACTTAAATAGCAGTGTTGGCGAAATATGAGTAAATGGATGTGCGCAGCGTGAAAGTCAGGATGGCAGCCCTCAAGTAGCAGTAGTCTACACTACCGAACAGTCAAGTCGCAGCAGTCGACACCACCGAACTGTCAAGTAGCAGCAGTCAACACCACGAACAGTCAAGTTGGTGGTCGAGTATTTGGTGAGTCCAAGGTGCTAGCGCTGAGCTTCGCTTGCTGCTTGGTGATCACGCTGCGCTACTTGATTGCAGTGCTATGGACTGCTTCTATGTATGGTCACATTGTCTTTACAGCTACATTGTTGGCAGTGACCGTGGCTGTAAGGTACTGGCAACTGGCAACTGGCGACTGTGGCTGTCGGTGACTTTGACTATGGCCGTGGCTGTCGGTGACTGTGGGCGGGGGCGTGGCGTCAGTGACTTGAGCTGTCAGCTGTTGATGGTTCCAGCTCCGCCATCCCACTTTAAAGGGCTGCTGTGACAGATGAGATGAGCGGCAGATGCTATCTCCGAAGATGCATAATCCAGGCACCACTCAGGCGTCTACTCAACAGTGCCGTGTACAGAAAACAAGTGTACGTAGATGATTGTTATTTTGTCTATGCACATCTATAACTAGGTGAAGCAATCATTACTATTTGACCAGATGCAAAGGAGTGACCGGAATAAATAAATAAGGAGCGACAAGTGTCTGTTTTTTGTACAGGTCGTTCATAAATAAGCACAGCCAGCTGTACGATATGGTGGAGAAAAAAAAGAAGCAACAAAACGTCTTCGTCGTGTTATGATCTTGATTCCTCCAATCCCTCAACATACAAGTTCCTGCCTCCACGCTTCATGTGAGTGCGACGGTGGGCTCGCAGGTTGTCGGATCTCGAGAACCGACGATTGCAGCCAGGCACATCGCACACATGGGACCGTTCGTCGGTGTGGATACGCAGATGTCGCTTGAGATGCTCGAGGCGCTTGAAGCACTTGGAGCACTGGTGGCACTTGTGGGGTTTGTGACTAGGAGCCCCATCCAGCAGCACTCCAGTGCCTCGTCGCACTGGAGATCCCAGAGACACTTGCTCGGACATTGACATGTCATAGTACTGGGGAACCATTCGGTGAGGGTATTGGGGGCTAAGAGATGCCGACGAATAGCCGTGGACATGAGGAGTCATGACCATTGGCATAGACTGGGGGTGTGCAGCACCCGACATGTCGTAGATTGGAGAATGAGGACTGCCTGGCACCGAAGACGACTCGGAGTGCGTCAACGATGGTGCTGCCGACAATGGAGGAGTGTAATTTTGGACCTCAAGGGCAGCACGAGCAGCTTCAGCAGCTGCCTCAGCCACATTGCCGCCTGGCAGAGTGGTGGCTGGAGATACAGAGCCAGATGCCAAGCCAGGATCACTGGCGGATCGTTTGATGGTGGAAACAGGGGTATCGAACTCATGGCTAGAAGAGTGGGCCGAAGAGGCCATGGATTGGCTGATGTAGGCCGAAGGCTTATAGAAAGGATTGATGCCGGTAGACCCAGCACTAGCAGCCCCGCCAGCACCAGCACCGTCGCCATTGGCACCGTTGTCAGCACCAGAATGGTGGGCACCTCCAGCCACAGAGTGACGGGAGGCATTTTTGTTAACTGCCGATGAAAAGTCCAGCTTCACACCAGCAGTGCCAAAATCGGTATAGCGTCTGTTCTGATTGGGAGTCATGGGCGTCATAAACTGTCCACCACCGGACGAGTTGTGGTGGCTGTGGCTGACATGATGATGAGGATGGGAATGGGGAGCCAGCATAGACGACGAGTCATGATGCTGATGATAGTGCGGGTTGTTGTGGTGGGCCAGCGAAACTGAGTGGTCCACCGATGAAGGAGCGGTCGTTGCCGAATTCAGCAGGCCCCATGAAGATGCAGAAGAGGAAATGGACGAGGCAGAAGAGGCCACCGAGTATGGGGTCATAAGCCCCGATGTGCTGACAGAGCTCACAGTGCCAGGACTAAACCCTCGGCGAAGCGGGGTCTGGAAAGGACCGCCGGCCACTACCGAGGACGACGAGCTATTTCGCTCATGATGAATGACAGGCATAGAATGTCGCTTGCCGGCATGGCGAGGCGAACTCAAAAGATAGTCGGACCCATTGTCGGCGGAAATGTGACCACCGGAGCTTAAAGGTGCTCCAGAGCCCACTACACCTACACCGCCAGCAGCAGCAGCAGCCGCGGCGGCAGCCATAGCACCAGAACCGACCCCGGCAGTAGGATCGTCGTAGTAGCTGTCTACAGACGTTTTGGCCCGCTGCATTTTGATAGTGCCGTCAGGGGATGCCTGGCCCTGTAACATGAGCATAGACGGATTGAGCGCATCCAAGTGGTGCTGGTAATACACCGGGTCATGGACCGCAAACTGGGGAACCAGATAGCCAGCAGACATGAGTGGCCAAACGCAACCGAATTGTTTGCTAATAAATTAAGACGCACCACCAACCGACAAAACTAGCCGAGCTTGCAGACCAAATGCTGCTACCAACTCCAGGCTTTACAAGTTTGTCAAAGGTTTGTCGACGTTGGTGCGAGGGGTGCCAGGATGCCGCTATTAGTAGTCTGGGTGAAAAAAAGCCTATGTTTGCTTTTTGGGACACTGACGCGTGTGGGCGCGTGCAACGACGCTGCCAACGCGTGAACGTTGACGACTGATGATGTATAAGTTTGTTATTAGTGTGCCGGATGCGGCAGCAGGGTCAGGGTGCGTCCCGTTACCGACCAGGTCCAGATCGAGCACTCGCGATGGGGGCCGATGATGGCACAAAGGGTCTTGTGGAGCATTTTGTGGAGCGATGGTACTGGGTGATGGCCCGGAGGTTTTTGTGGGTGGTTTTGGAGAGCCATAGTAGTGGTGGCGGTGGTGGTGATGGCGGCGTCTGGCGGTTTTGTTGTGCAAGTGATAGTCCATACTAAGGCGCTTTTGTTTACGTGTGAAGGTCGCGAGCCAGGGGGTGTTGGAAAAATAAACTCTGGCCGGGTACTCTCGACACGAGATAACGCGTCGTACCCTTACCCGGCAGGTGTCCCGATAGAGTCTTTGTCTCGTTTGGCACTGCAGATACACCGTACTAGTGGATGAGGTTGTGGTTGTATGTGGTTTTTGCAGTGGTGCAGTGCAGTGATGCAGTGGTGCAGCAGTGGTGGTGGTGGTAGTAGTAGAAGTTTGCAGTGCCAATCTGTGGTTCTTGTGCCAATGTATGGTTTTTGTGCCAATGCGTGGTTTGTATTGTTTCGTTGAAGTGTGTAGTGCAGGCGGGTGACGGTGTAGCAGCCGAGAATTGGGCGCAATGGCTGTGCCGTAGAGTGTTTTCTTCGGTGGTGGAGGTGTTTTTTTGGTGGCAGTGGTGGTTTGACCGGCCTTAGTGGTTGTAAGCTGTTAGTGCTTTTGCGGGTATTGTGCCTAGTTTTTGCCTGATCTGGACGGCGAGGTCGGTGATGTACAATGCAGCTGTTAGCATTACCCCAGACCTCTGGGTGCTTTGGTGGTGCTTTTTTGGGTGGTGCGATTACGGTTCCCGACCGTTGCAGCCGCTGCATCCTGCTCCAGTCCGGGCCCACTAACGTACCAACGGTCCGGCAAATAGTGGGCATTAGGGGCGGTAGTACGCGCAATTCGGCGTGTACTTTAAAGCGCCCAGCAACTCAAGGTCTGACATCCAAACTCCAACAATTGACCCAGTGGAGTTCTCATCGGGATCACCCAACCTAGCCTATAACACTTGTTCTATTAAACCCTATGCACAGCTCCAGGCCAAGCACAATACTTTCGATCCGTGTGATGTGAAACCCAGCCCGTACCCTGCGACGAAGCAACCCACCAGCATGCAAAATATTATATTGGTCGGGTTGGTAGCCCGTCCCACATAAAGTTTATGGACCTGTGGCGACAGTTTGGTTGCGGTGCTACTGGGCGGCCTGCGTCAGGGCTGATTGGGCCCCGGTTAGAGTTTTGGTGCTGGAGTTTGGCTCCGAAAATTTGCACTGTGCATGGTGCCTAACGCTAATGTAGCTAATGTGCACTAGTGACTGCAAAGGCTGATCTGCACGTCACCAATTAACAATATAATATTGTTTGGTGACCCTGCTGACACGCTAGATCGAGGTGATGTAAGCGTAGCTTGGGTCCGAGGTGAGCCTCGGATTGACAGATAGTTATGGAAATAGTATGGTCGGTCTTTATCTGCTGCGCCAACTGCGTTGATGTGTGGATTGTGCTATAGTTTACTGCAATGCCATTGTGGCTGTCATTTACTGTGGTGTAGCCAATTGCACATTGCCCTGCCTGTCACTATACTAGCTCTGGCTATATGTCACTGGCTGCCTGTAACTGGCTAAAGACTATTCAATTACTGAACTGTAATATATCTTGATTTGTGTTTTGTAGTGTATGTTACAGTGTAGGTAGCTTATACCACAAGAGGATCTATAGTGTATCTCTTGCGTGATCTGCGCAGCTTCGTATTGGCACCTATGCCTATCGCCGCGTGTATTGCTGTCCATGTATATAGCCACTGCCATTTTATTATGGGTTGCCCGCTATATCGGCATGCTTCCCTATTGCAGAGCTATCTGTACGTCGCGCTTCATGGCGTAAGGCTCTATCGACCATTTGGCCCAAATAGGTTGCCCACGATAGTCGACCTCGGTGACTATCACTATCATCTCCTCATCGCTCCCACTAGTTTTTATTCGATTACTGGCTAGCGCTACGCCAAGTTTAGTTAGTCTTGCAATTGAGTATAGTATTAATTAATGGAGCAACCTGTCGAGTGCGTTCACGCAGGTCGGTGTCGGCTGCGTCTACATGGTGTGTGACCCGGTCCCGCGTTATTATATTGCACGAATGCACTAATGCGATCTGTTAGACACTGCTTCGCACTGCTCGGCTATCTTGCCAGCTAACGGTCGTCAGATTATCGATGCACCCCCCCTTGCTTGATCTGGTTAAAATTTCAGTGCGGTACCTGATCTGCCATGCACTATCCCGGCCCATTATTCTCGATCGATCTGTTTTTCCTAGTTGGACCTGTCCTCCCGGATCCAGCATGCTACGATACAGCCACCGACGTGTCTTTATCGGCTCGGGTCTATTTTAGTTCCTTTCGTTGGTTCTCAGGCCCTTTTAGGTTGTTGGTTGTTGATGCGCTTGTTGTGTCGTTTCAGGGGTCGATCTACCTTCCCTTTTGGGAGGGGCCTCCGACGACAAGGACTGCCAATGCTTTTTTTTCTTAGACTTGGTGGCGACAACTGATGCCATATTGAATATAGTAGCGTTAATATAGTGTCTCGATGCACTGCAGACGACTGTCGCATTCTGCATTTGATTCAATTGTAGCCTGCCGTCTCAACTCTAGAGTGCACTTAATTGTACTGACCCGTAGTACATGGCTGTTTTAATGAACATTATTAGAATAAATAACTATGTATGCTTGAAGATATGCTGAGGCATGCTAGAGGCCCTCCTGGACTACCCATTTGTCGTCCGAGTGCTCAATCACATCGCACGCATACCCAGTGACAAACAGGCCAGGTGGCCTTGATCCAAGTTCTTTGACAGCTTCGGCCACATGCTTGAGCTTGGTTCGGATGATCCGCTGGTCGGGACAGCTGGCCCTCTCTATGACTGCACATGGCACATTGGGGTCCCACGATTTGGCGACCAGGCCGTCCACCACTTTGTCGATTCGATGCAGCGACATTAAAAACACTGTGGTTCTGCTAGGAGTCCACTCGGGAAATTCTGGTAATGCTCCTCCTCGCCCAGTTCCTGTACATACCAGCAGCTGGTCGGCAACGTTTCTATGGGTTGCCGAGATATTGGAAAACAGTGGAGCAGCCAATGCTGATGTTATACCTGCTACCACTCGTGGAGTATATCCATGGTCTCGGAAAAAGATAAACTCTTCAGCTCCCCGCCCAAAGATATATGGATCTCCCTGCTTGAGTCTCACCACATGCTTGCCTTGTTTTACAGCTTCTAGGCCAAGCTCTAGCAGCTCTTGTTGAGCCTTTTCAGCATTGCCTGGGAACTTCTTGGCAATGTGCACAGGGGTCCGCCGCGGTATTAAGTCCAAAACTTGCGACGGAACAAGCTTATCAGCTAGAATAACATCCGCGCTATGAATCTCATCCAGAGCAGCTTTGGTCAGCAACTCTTCACTTCCTGGTCCTGATCCCACCAACGAGATTTTTCCTATTTTGTTGTTGGTAGTGGCTCCATTGAGCTCGTCTTCTTGGGCTTGCATCTCTTCCAAACTTCTCTTGTAGTTTCTTGACAGATCTTCTGGCTCTAAAGCAGCCAACTTTGAAAATGGATAGTACTCCACTACTTGTGATAGCCATCGCATTCTCTGTCGCTTCTGCTCCTCTGCTTGTCGTGCTTGGCTCTCCAGCACTAGATTGTTTAGTCCTCCCGTCTGTTCAGCATCCTCATCATCCTGTCCTACTGTAGACAAATCACTTTCATCATGCGAATCCTCCTGCTTTATAAGTGATCTCAACTGTCCTACTCGGTTGCACACTTCGCCAATATTGGGTGGTAGATTGGTGGCTATATGCCTTTTTATTCTGTTGGCAAGACGACAGCCTTTGCCATGAGTGGTCACTCCAAACTCAAAATCCCCGTCTGAATATGTCGACAGCACTGTGAAAGTGCAAAGCTCAGGATGATCTGCCACATTGACAGGAATTCGCAAAAACTTGCATCGCTTGAAAATGCGTTCAGCTAGCTCTATCTTGGTTTGTCCCAATGTGACAAACACTCGATCCACAACCCCACCGACATCTTCACGGCCCCGTTTGCACAGCACATTGTCAATATCACTGTCAGTACCCAAAGATTCGCTGGCTTCATCCACATAAATTGGATCTGCCTCCAGATCAGTCATCATCTTGATCCGCACCTGGGTCAGAGGACTATCCCCAATAACCAGCACCTTATGGCCCTTGATATTGGTATCTGATAGCAGTCCCATGCTTTTTTTGTTTTTGAATAAATGCAATAAGTTGGAGACCGGCAGAGCGGTTGCAAGCGCTTTTATTTGGTTGGAACAATACTATCTATCAGTCACTGATCTCCGTCGGGTGCATAATGCCTAAACCGGTATTGGCTGATAGCAGGTGGCTGAAAATTTTGTGGCTAGTGTCATTGCACGTGATGTGGCGTTCGTCAGCCACAATGGGCTTTGGCTGTGCAGTAAGATGCATGTTGTAAAGCCAAAACAGAGACAATATCGCACCGACACCACTCAATGTGTCATAGCATCACACACTGAGTAACCTTTTTTTCTTGCTTCTCTCTTACTTCAGCATTGATAGTCTTCTATACGATCTGTGGAGTGGTGGCTCATTTGCGTAGCGAGGCACTTTAAGGTGTAGTCCGTTATAAGCATAACCACATATCTTGAAATTTTCAATTTTTGATCTGCTTCACCCCAAATCATGGCGTCGGTTCCCAGAATCAGCGCAGCCAGAACAGCAAGCTGGTTGCAGAGTCAAAAGTTCGGGCCCAATGTGTATGCATTCCGAAACATTGAAAGTGGCCAGGTGCTTTTTTCCCAGACTTTGAGGCCTCAAGACGAAGATATCAAGCTGCAGTTCCAGTTCGCCAACTGGCAAAACAAGCTGCCCACCACTCGAAAAGACATCTGGCGACCCCTGGCCGTAGCCGAACTACCTGATCACGATAGTGCAGTGAAATTCTACGAGAATGTGGTCACTCTGCGATATATGAGAGATCGAACCGAGAAACCCCAGGCCAACAACTGGCGTAAAAAGTCCTCTGACGGTAACATCTGGTACTATTCACAGTTCCGACCCACATACACACAAGAGGCTGTAGCCGACATTGCCAGTTCATTAGAGGCATTGTCCAAGCCTTGCATTATTACTTGGGAAAACCAATGGAGAAGAGGGGACGACAAGCACTGGGAGGGCCTGGATATACAACACAAGTATTTACCAAGGTTTAGTCCTCGAGAGCAGTATGTTGTTCTTAAAAATATCGCCGACGAGTCGTTTGACAGATACGTCAATGTAAATAGCAACCAGCAGTGAAAATATTTCGCATCTCATGACAAGTTAGTTAGTAGTTATTATTTTTTTTTTCTTGTGTCTCTACAAAAATGTCAAATACAATACACAATCGCATCATTAGTAGGTTGTTGTCGAGTCTGTAAATATAGTCTATATGCGGAGCTCACTTTGAGGCTTGGCTTTCTTCTTTTTCGACGATTCAAATGCGCTGGCGCTCTTGAAGTCTCGTCCAACGTTGTCCAGGTCCTTGACCCGGTATATACGCACAATCCAGTTTTCACTGGTGAACGCCTCCTCAACGCAGTTGAGTTCTGGCGCCATGGATGCGGGGATCCGCTGGCCACGCACTCGATCCACAGGATCCTGGCCGGCAAACGCCTCGGCAAACCGGTAGTAGCTCATCTTGTACATCATGCTGTTACGCATCGTCATGGTGGCTTCCTGGTCCACTCGGTACTCGCCGCTCGACGTGAAGAAATCCCGTTCCTTCACCTCGTCAGGCCAGATTCCCTCGGCAATCCTCACCATCCACAAGAACTTGTTGATGTCGTCTCCAGAGAATCCCAGCAATCCACCGAAAATCACCAGAATGTAGTCGACATCGTGCTGTCGCAGGATGGGGTATGCCACCTCCTCGGAGCTGCTCATAGCCTTTCCGACTGTAGCAATGTGGGTATTGTTCCAAGTATTGTTGTCGACCAAAGTTGTTCGGTCAGCCATACCTCCAATCTGGTATCCATAGTCCCACCAACTCATGATCTTGGCATCTTCGGGAGTGTTCATTCTCAGCCAGTAGTACGCCTCTCTAAAGTCATCAATGAGGAATTGCGAGCCATCTGGCATACTGGATGCCAACACAACAGATGGAGACGAATAGGCAGTAGAAGTGACCCAAGTACAATGTTGCACAAACAGGAACAGGTATGCTGCGAATGATGTCAACACTAGGAACTTGGGGGTCAGCGACTTGATCTTGCCAGAAACCAGCAATCCTGCAAAGATGCTGCCTGTGGTACTATTTTCACTGTCTTCAGCCTGCACCTCGTCCAAGTCAATGGCCTCTACAGTCTTTTCGTCAACAGCAGCTTCAGGCTTTTCATCGTCCTCGACAACCAGAGAGGTAGTAAAGTCGCCGTACACATCAAACAGTCCAGAAATAGCAATAGCAGCAGCCACACAGACAACGGGAGTCAAGGTCAGCATCAATCGAACCATGACACCGGCAAAGTAACTGGCCAACACTCCGTACACAATGATGAAAACGTGTTCATCTCGAAGCTCCTGAAGGCACATGTAAACTCCAACTGGGAACAGCCAAATGAGCATGAATGTGTCAAAGAAGAACGATGGCCATGCTGTGGGCTGGTGCTCAGACACCGAGGCAATAATGGGGATGTGGATCTTGGCGTAACCAGTGTCCCACAAAGAGTAGAATCGTCCAGTCCATGGAGCAATGACACCAGCATAGGTTAAACCAATCAGACCCACAAACGAGATCACCAGAATGGCAACCACCGAAGCAATGATCACAGTCTTGAACTGCTTGGACGGCACCTGCGCTCGGACGTAGTCAGCAAACGCAACAAGTTGTAGCAAGCCAAAAACTCCCAGAGCAGACATATGTTCACTGGATCGTATAGGCAGGAATCCCACAAAGGGAATCTGCATCGATGCCAAAGTTCCAATGGCATACCACGACGAGTATGCCACATAGATCTTGGAGTGGTATCGGCCCATCAGCAACAGCACAAACACGTGCAGAGGAATCATGTTGGTAATAAACACATATCCTCCCCATGCAGCCACCATGTAGAAGTAGCTCAGTGCGGTGAGAGCTCCCCACAGAGCAGAGCCCAGCTTGAGTGCCTTGATCCACAGGTAAAAAGTTCCCATGAGCAGAGTGATAGCAATGGCCTCATTGTCGTAGGAGCCAGCAACTGATCTCGAAATGTATCCAGGAGCAATACCAATGAAAATAGCACTCAGCAAACCAGCAGTCTCATCCTTCATCTCCTTGGTGAACAAGTATGTCACATAGGCAGTTAATCCCGAGAAGGCAGGAGCCAGCAACACACAGATGTTTCGAATGTCAATGGGCAGTCCAAACCACGTCAGCACTGTTCGAATGACATTGGACGTAACCATCAGTCCCGGATACAGGGTCCCGCCTGTAACTCGACCCAATGGGTACCAAGTTCGGTCGTCAAACCAGTTGAGAAACTTGTAGAAACCGTTGTCTACCAGATATCGACTGGCTCTGTAGTTGAACCAAGGATCAAACTCGTGGATGATGCTCTCGAACCGGATCACCGAGAAAAGCCGCGAGGCAACAGCAGCACCAGCAATGGCAATGAGTGCTCCGATTTTCACCAGAAGCAGCACATTTTCCACCAGCTGGCGGTCTGCTTTACGGGGTTTTAGCCACATGTTAAGATGGTGAAATGTGTCTAGTTGGCAGTTGAACACGTCTATGGCCTGTAATGGGATCGCTGTGCCGGATATGCGCATGCACGGTTGGTGGTGCCTGCACACCATAAATTAACCAGCCTTACCGAACCCGGACACTACTGTCTTGATCAAAATAGCTAAATATTATCGTAATAATTGATTTTGGCGCCTACCAATGGTTGGCCAGTTCTCTATAGAAAATCTCTCTGGAGATCTTGCTCAGGTACTTGAGTATGTGGAATTGTGCGAACCGTCGGTTTGCAAAGCGCTAGATTGGGATGGACCTAGCGAAACGGTTGCAGTGTACTATTCTGCTCTTTTGTTTGTATCGAGCATAAAGGACCGCGAATCTGATATTGCGGCCATTAAGCTTCAGCGTGGTTCGCTGGCTGAAGCCTATGAGGTGCTGGGCCACACTTTCGAAGCTATGAAGCTGTTAGAATCCTATGATTTCGATGGCATATACAAGATCCCCGACATGTATGACTGGAAGTCTATAAATCTGCATGAGCTTGTCGCTGAAACAGTAAACAGGTTTCGACAGCTGATGGTTTCACGGGTGGGATCATCGGTGGGACAAGTCAGCGCTGCCAAACTTGAAACTGTGTTTGGGTCTACTGATTTGTGTGGTCTTCTTGCTGCCCATACAGGATCAGTTTGGGTGGTGGAAGACGGATATGTCAAATTAGTTGAGAGTGCACCAGAGCCCATCACAAAGTATGATTCGGACAAGGTGAACCGGTTGAAGCAACTGGCTGAAGAGCTCGAGACAGATTCTACTCGGTTGATAAAAGCCGTATCCAAACTGGAGTGAAATAACTATTTATTGTATCATAAGTACAAATTGCATTATCATTATTATTTTATGACATTGTTTACATGGCTAGTCCATTTTAGTTTCCAGCCCGCTTTCTTCGTCGTAGTGGTCCTCAACGTTGTACCTGCTGGCCACAAACACTCCTACCAGCGTGAGCGATGCAGAGAAGAACGTCACAGTGTCGTACAGGCCTTGCACCAAGTCCACGTTAAGATAGGTTCCCAATGCTGAGCTGATTGACGACGACATCTGCGAAGGTAGGTTGCTGCGAAGTAGTAGTGATGTAGATAACACGTAAGTCCCTAGAACGTGGGCTATCAGCAGCCCAGGAACATATTGGGTAGATGGAAGCTGTCGCACTGAAGACGATGGAGCCGATGACGATCCAATAAAGGGGAACGCTTTTGACAGAGTGCGGAAAGTTGTGGCCACACTGGAAATAGATGCAATAAAAAGAATTCCCGACATGGCGAACCCCACAGTCCGAGAAACTGCGTCGATGTCGGACAGCGGCGACAGGCGCTGTAAAAGATGAGCAATTGTAAGCACGAGTGCGTCGGAATCGCCTCTTGAATAATTTAGGTTGTCAAACAGCGCCTGTCGGAGCGCCAGTGAGAAAGGATTGGCCACCAATAGTATGTTTATCAGTCTGTATACGCAGTACACAGCAAATGCTTGGTATGAAGCAGATCGGACTCGGCCCTCTAAAGTATTAGCTGCTTGCTGGGTTTGCAGTTTGCCTTGCATTGCCGTGTGATCTTTCTCTAGATCTGAGATCATTGCTTCCAGGGCTCCAATCTCAGCATCCAGTTCCTTTATTTCTGCCGACAGTTCGTCACCACCTCGCAGTGATGTAAGAACCTTGAACATGAGATTTGTACTGGATGTACTGAGACGGTGAGACAGTCGCAATCGTAGAGACTGTAACTGGTTCCGTTTAGACTCCACCATGTCTCTGCTCGTGCTTATAGCAGCGCGCACTCTTTCGATGTCTGCCTCACTGACAGCTTTATTCTTGGCTACAAAAACAGTGAATGGCGCAGACACTGTTGAGAACCCACAAAGCAAGGCCATAGCTATCACACCAAAGATGCTTATGAATCCCATGGCACGCCCACTGAGCGAAATGTCGTCCAAACCCGTGGAAGTTTGCAGCGGCACCAGGTTTCCAAGGATGTAAAATCCCACCAAATAAGCTGCGTAAACAATGCCAATGGCGCTCATTCGGAATCTGCTATTGGCGGCTGCGAGGTCAGGAATGATTACCGTAGATATCTCGGCTAGAGGAATCACCAGAGCCAGGAAACTCACAAGCCCTACTATAGACACATTCCACAATATTAACCGAGCGCTGGCACTGAACCATCCGGCAATTTCGCACAGCACAAGCTCAGCGACCACAGCAGCCAGCGCAATCGTCACGTTGGACACCAGCGATATCAGAGACATGCGTCGCGCATGCTCGTTCTTTGGATGGAACAGACGGTGGTGCCATATACCGGCAGCTGCTGCTGACAGGCAGAATGGAACCAGTTCTACAAGGACTCCAAAGAACGACATGTGGTTGTTATCAACAAGCGGGACTAATTAATATAAACAGATGCCCCAGCCCTGCTATCTGATTGGAAGGCGAATGTTTGGCCGACTCAGAGTGACTCCAGCACCGTTGTTTTTTCAACCAAAGAAAAGCTAGGATTAGTCCTGTTTGAGCTGGTCAAGTTTATAGTAGAAGTGGCACAATCAATTATTGAATTAGCTGCAAGATCGTCAGGCGTACCCTAATACACTTTACCCCTGATTATCCCCCGTATATTTATCCGGTCGGATCAATTGGACGTTGCTTGGATTTGCATCGAGAAGGGTCTATTGTTGTACGTTGAATATATACATAGTTGTGGTCATGCTGAGACGAATGTCTCAAGAAGGTGCGAATTTCAAGAAATCAGGCATATGTTTGAGATCGATTTTGTATGCCTCTTCAACAGTGGGAATGGCGCTGCCAGAGCAAAATATTAGTAGTGTGTCATAAGTGATCTCTTCCAATGGCGGCCGATGTTTAAACATTTCCTGGGGATCTTGACAAGATGCTAGATAGTCTGGAGTAACTGACAAGACTTGTTTCCACTGAGCAGACGACTTTGCTTCCCACATAGATTTCGATCCACAAAATGTTACCCCACTTCTACAGAATGCATCGTAACATTGTGATATGCTGGTGATCTCAGGGACGCCATCGCTTTCGAGGAAATAATTGAGCACTTCTAATTCGTCATTCTCTCCATAAATAAAATTGTATCGCAGTCCATATGCGACCTTGTAGCGTAGAGCTAAATAAATACATTGAACCAGCCCAGCCATCAACATTGTTCTTCTAATTGACTCGTTCAATATCCATGACGTCCATTTGTTTTCTTGTTCCGCCATGGTGCCTCCAAAGATGTCAAAGTGTCTTGTAATTAGATCGTCAAGGTGGAGCATCATACAAGCCAGCAAGTCTTCGCCTAGCGCTTGTTGCTGTACATCAGCATCTAATAATTTTATACAAAGAATTAAGACCATAGCTTGAATGTTGGCAAGCCTTTCGTGGATGGGGGCTTGCGCTCCCGGAGGGAGGAACGATATAGACTCGATTATTGAATCCATGGCATTCATTAACTCGATTCTCTGACACGAGGTGTCTCGGCGCTCTTTGCACGAGTCGTATAATGAACAAATGGCAAGCGTTTTAAGAAGCACTGTCGGGAACCCCAGGTCGTGGTATAGGTGGTGGTGCATCAGTGGACAGCTGGAGGTGCGAATAAACATGATGGGGTACTGCTTCAGACGCTCGATCCAGAAACTCTTGTATGCTGGGATATGTTGCGTATTCATTGGAACAAGGGTGAAATTCTTGAGCGGGAGGTTCTTGACGTCTATATGATAGCCGATGAAGCGATCAGATGCAGAAGACGCACTGACTGGACTAAGGATGTTGGATCCCTTCATAAATCCATAATCACTGGGAGTTGTGTCGAGAGCACCCGAATCTCCAATGAAGCTGAAATTATCTTCAGATACTGGCGTCTGGTACAACCCCACGGGTTCAGGTTCAATCGATTTGTATGAACAGTGTGCTCGCTGCTTGCGACATCGACTGCATGTTGGTCGTTTGCGGTCACAACGTCTTTTTCCTTCTGAACATCTGATACATGACTTCTGTTTGGTGTGGTTATGGATACCAGACATAGTTGTCTATGACGACAGTCGTCTGGCTACTTAAACTGCGAGTACCAACTCCGCAAATATGCGGACGTTTCTCCGCAATTATTGGATGATGTCGGCAGTGACTCGCCAAGATCGTCGATGTTCTCTAGAGAGCCGGCAGAACGATTGAGAGTGCTTAGCGAGATCTTTTGAAGATTTAGCTATGCCAGTGGTGACCTACTGTTCACGGTCGTAACCTAAAAATCCTGTGGCTGCAGGATTATTGGTCCTGGCTGCCAATTGACAACAGACTTCGACTTACTGACTATCCTGGAATCGCCGTCTGGCTGTAGCAGTGGTGATGAAAAACTTTGGTAGTCTGTCCAAAACTGGCGTCTGATTGTAGTTTTGGTGATTAAAAGCTTTGGTGGTTCAAAAAATCTAATAAATCCAAAAAAAAAATGGCGTCACGGACAGGATTCGAACCTGCGAGGGCATAACCCATTGCCTCAACTACTCATAAAGTTAGCAGGGCAACGCCTTAACCACTCGGCCACCGGGACCTTTGGTGTAGGGTACGAGACGCACTGGGCCTATAAAGCATGTACTAGGGTTGTTAAACCCATGCGATTTTTCCTAATTGAGCAATTTAATTATGAGCTGTTGCCACTGTGTCGAATGAAACACAAATATGAAAGCGCACGTATTTAGTTGTTATCTCATGATCAGTTCTATATACATATAGAGTTGATATAGTTTACTGAATTAGCACCTAAAACTGCCAAAGGTTTAAGCATTAGTCTGAATATGGATTTTGTCAACTGCATATGGGTTATAAATAAACATCATTGTTGTGCATCAGCGACGACGACTATCAAACAGACCCTTTATTACCACAACCTCGCATATTACAGTTACCAAGCAACCAAACAAAGCAAAACCGCTACACTTGAATACAAGCAAGTAGTAGACTAGCCTGAAAACTCAAGTCTAGCTTCAGCTTCTAACAGATACGAGCAGCTCTAGTAGGCAGCTGTCCCGACAATCGTAGTCTCCACATGCGACGCGTCAGAAATGGATCCGTGCATTGTTCAGCCCCTGCCCTTCGACCTCCGTAGTCCGGTGTTTACTTGGCCACCACTGCCAAAATACCAACCTAACAAACCCAAATCGAGCCAAATAAGCATCTCAACCACTAAACAGAAATATATAATCTCGTCGTTGCCAAAACCGCCATTCGGGCGGGCACCCGTGAGTGCAATGGCTCCAACCTCCTTGCCAACGGGTTCACGTGCATCGCGCAGGCCGCATAGATCGCCACAACCAGTGGCAGAATAGGCAACACTGTCACATTGGGCATCAAACAAACGATGGCGCTGGGGCCCAACATCGATCCAAAAAGACCGGGATTGCTGCCCCCAGCTCAAAACACACCCAAGGTTGCTGGCTCTACCAGTAGTAATAACAGCAAAAAGCAGTTGCTGGTTGCTGGTCCACCAGTCTCACGTGCGAGCACCACACATCGCATATAATCCGAAACCTAATACAAGCCCCTGTGTGGGGCCACCCCCACCAGATCAGGAATATTTCATAGTCGCGCCCCAAACATCCACTGCGGGTCACCTGGCAACCAACGGCCGCGCACCCACAGGCCTCTGCACAGTGTGGATGATCGCTACCGACTCCTTTTCCAGTTTTCGTCCTACCATTCAGTTGTAATTTGTTGTGGTATTGTGGCATTGTGAAAAGTTCCCCTATCGGAGGACACATTTGGATATAACTAGCGCAGTCTGCCCTCCTGGTTACCCACCGTCAACCGCATCTAGTGGTTTCCCGACCGTAAATCACTGTCAGCGTTTTTACAAGCGGTCGTTCCATCCACCGCCCAACCGACCATGATCCAGCAGCGATTGATGGACCAGCAGCCGGTGCTCAAGTCCAACAACCCGTTTCGTAAGTCGTCGGCCTCATCTGCTCGCAGCGGAGGCTCGCCTTTTGATGAGTTTTTCGACTCAGGGGTCCCGGTCAGAACGGAGCGATCCCATTCTGCGGGTCTGGTTCCAGGCGGACCATCGGTGTCATTTGCACCTCAGACTGCTCCTCAGCGCATCATGGCCATGCAGGGCTACAGTCTGAGCGATCAGGACGTCAGCACAGGAGTTCAACGAAGGTAAGTTTTTTTTTTTGTTTTGTTTATCTGGTGATTTGTAGTAGTTCAGTTGGTGGCTATGCCCAATAAGCAGTGACTCAGCGGGGCACTAGTTAGTGATACTAACCAGTGACTGCAGAGACATCTGATAGTGTAGCGCTGCGACAGGGTTGAACTGTTACAGCACTCGGGGGATGCCTGGTTTTTATTATTTTTTAGTGTTTATGGTCATGGTTGTGTGTGCAGCAGCCAGTTTCAGATGAGCCCTGAAACAGCAGTGGAGCCAACCCCTGAAATTCGGGTATCCTCGCGGTACTGGTTTAAGGTTTGTGGTTATCAGAGGCTGTACGACGGGTATTTTGATTGCGGCAAGCCAAACGAATTAAATGTCGAGTGCGGTTGAGTGCGGTTGAGACGCGAGTGCAAATAGATGTGCCGAGTGCGCAAGCGAGGCTGCTACTGATAAGACTATTGGTGACTAGAGCCGTGTACAGTTGCGGAACCAATTTCAAGCATTATGTGATTGACGTACATTGCACATTTATTGTGGCGGGTTGCTGATTGTGGGAAAAGCCCCTGGCGATTATGGTGTTGCTGCTGCAAAAGGGGGCGATGCGCGAAGGCGGACGAGGGGCGAGCCTGAAACTGGCGGTGTAACCAAACCTTGGCCATAAAACACTTAAAAACAAATCACGGTTGCTTTTAAACAATCACAAAGTTGGTAACTAACATTAGACAACCTCTACCACCTAGAAACAACATGTTTAGAAAATCATCCAATCCATTTATAGAGGATCCTGTCAGCGATAATGACAGCTTCAACGAGGACGACGAGGCTGATCCTATCTTTAGAGCCCCTCCCCAGCGACCTCCGTCGTCGTCCAAGCCTCGGGCTGCTGGGTCATCTAAAGACGGAGTAGTGGTTTCTACGCGTCCATTTCGATCCAACTCGGACTCGTCTGTGCTGGAGCCCACTCGGCACCAGACTAGTACCAGGGAGTCTCGAGACGGGTCAAGGAGCCACAGAGACCATCACCATCGAGATGGCCGCAAGGACCGGGATGGCCACCGTGACCACAGGAGCTCCAGCGACCGACGCGATAAGAAAGACGACCGTGAAAAGTCGTCGAGAAAGAAGGATGGGTCTTCTCGCCGAAAGGGCCAGCCTCTTGATGTTATTGACAAGCTGGACGTAACTGGCCTGTTTGGCCCCGGGTCATTTCATCACGACGGTCCCTTCGACGCATGCACTCCTCACCGAAACAAAAATACCAGAAAAGCTCCTGTGGCTGCCTTCCCCATCGATGGAGCCAACAACAGCTTGTCTGTAAACGATTCTACTAGAGACCGATATGCTACAGAAAATTCCATTTTGGGACGAAGTGTTGATGAAGCTTATCTAGACTATTCTAATGGCGGTGGAAACTATCGACCTGCGCCTCCAGTTGAGCGTGAAAATGGCAGAGGATTCAACCCTGCCCTCAAGGAGACACCTGTGCATGGAGATATCACTATGGGACTAGGAAGTTCTACATTTTTGGACGGTACACCTGCATCTCGAGAAGCCATTGCAAAGTCCAACGAAGAGGCTTTGACGGCTGCATCAGGTCTTGGACGAAAGAAGTCGCTTGTGCAGCGCCTCCGCGGTGGCACTGCACCTCCTGCAAGGCCTGTTCCTCCTCGAACCACTAAGGGCTCTGTCAGTCCCGACCCCAGCTCGGCGCCGGTGGCTAGAACGATCTCTCACCCTATTGAGTCGACCAACAACTCGTTGAACCGAAATGGTGGTGCTGGCACTGCCGCTTCGCCTCCTCCACAGTCTTACTTGGCGCCTGGTGCTGGTGCTGGTACTGGAGGAGGCGCAGGCGGTTTGCTTCGTCGAGTAAAGAGTCTTAAGGTTGGTGCCAAGAGACGCAACTCCTGATGGTTTATTATGTATGTATGTATGCTAGATGAATGTGAACACGAATCATGAACCGAGAACCGTAGCCCATGTAGGATATGGCACAAAAAACGGATGCAGCTTGGTTGCTGGTTGCCGGTTGCTCTCTTGACTTGCTCCAGCCAACCTCCAAGATGAGCAATACCTCAAAGAATCAATAGAGCCGAAATCAGTAGAACCAAATGAGTAGAACCAAATCAATAGATCGAAAATAATAGATCCGAAAAATTACGTACGCCCTATTCTCAGCAATTGTGTCATCTACGAAACTGCGAGTATTTAGGACTGGGCATTATATTCTGCTGTGACTACCATCAATAGTGCAATTATAAGACCCACATTTATTGTTGAATAGAGCAAATAAGGACTTTATTCCTGGTGTGATGTTACAAACAGTCGATGGCTGACAGGCAGTCAGGATCAGCTAGTACGTTGTCTTAATATGCATTTGGTACGGCTGGAAAATTTCACTTCATCACTCGGGACTAAAAATGCTTGCACGAGGTGTAAGATGTTCCAGGGGCATCCAATCAGGCCTTTTACGGCTCAGGAGTCTACACACAGTAGCAGACATGCCTCATATCGACCGATCAAAGGGAATTCCCGGGCTTTTGAGCCCTCAGGGTCTCGAGGTGGCTTGGTTTCAGTACCAGCAGTATGCAGTGGATCAGCTCAACAAGCGAGTAAAAGACACATATTTCGAAGAGAGCACGCCTTTTCAGATCATGAGAGAAACTGCAGATGTTCCTGAGTTTCAGGAAGTTAACTTTTATGCGTCGCAAGTGTACAACAACCAGTTTTTCTTTGAGAGTCTCAAAGAGTCTGTCAATGACCAGGCAGTGGTTGGCAAACCAGACCCCGAGGACCGATCCATTGACATCAGCTTTGAGGTGAAAAACAACCCTATTGTTGATGTGCCAGTGTCATCGGTGAGGGGTCTGCGACCTGCGGTGGGAATCAATCAGAAGAAGGACCAACTGTCGTCTCTGCTGGTAGAATCATTCGACAATGCAGCGTCCTTCCGAGAGCTGCTCATCAACCGAGCAGATGCCATGTTCGGCAATGGCTACGTATGGCTGGTGAAAATCAACAACTACGAGGCCAAGCTGGTCAACACCTACAACTACGGAACCCCCTTTTCGCATATCCGTAACAGCGACGAGCCAGCGCCTGGCCACAACTCGATCCGGTCGCTCAGCCAGGTCACCACATCGTACGACGTGACCAACCCAATACCATTGCTCAACATCAACGCATGGCAACATGTGTACCTGACCGACTACGGCGTGGCAGGCAAGCGACGGTTCCTTGAGAATGTGTTTGACAGCATCAACTGGGACCTTGTCCGCAAGAGGATACCAGAGGAGCAGAACTTTGGCGAAAAGTATAGAGTGTAAATAGTTTTTGTAAATTGATAACCTAGCCTATGCAAAAATGTATATAATACGGTCCCTGTTTTCATTTTCATGGTGTAGAGCTGACCTTAATGCCCATGAGCTTACCGTCCTGGTAGATTGTTTCATAAACTGAATGTGCCGAGCCAGTAGGAAGCATTTTTAACAACGGCTGGATATTGTCAACAACTCCAGTGTTGAGCTCGTTAAATACCCATTCGTCTTTCTTCCAGTCCAGGATCCCCTCTCCAGCTGGAGAGTATCTTGGGGTCGTGTAGGGCCCATACTCTTCGTCGGTGAGTTCGGCCGTATACGCGTACATGCCGCCAATATACTTGCCATCAGTATGCCATTTCACTACGCCGCGGTCGACGATTCTCCCTGGCTGTGACAAATCGAGTCCTGTTTCTTCTTGCACTTCTCGAACCACGCATTGGTACCCAGTTTCCCCTGGATCCAGCTTGCCGCCAACCCCGTTCCAGCGACCCATCCACGGAGCCTTCTGACGGTTCAACAGCAAGAACTGGTCTTTGTATGTCACGAAGCAGATGGTGTACTTGAGCGTGGGCTCGTGGTCCTTCATTTGCACTTCTAGGTCGGTAGTCATAATGACGCGATGCCTGGATGCCCAATTGGGATATGTCTCATCCTTAATTTAAGTGTACATGCACCCACGCACTTAGTCTGAGGCGCGCTAACTGTGTCGTACAATGTGTGATGGGGGCAGCAGAACTGGTATTAGTGGCAGCAGAGGTGATATAACCGTAAATTTCATGAGCTTTGGGTAGTAGCTGGTCATAGCGGCTGTGGTGACTGTGATGGTTTATATACCGTTAGAAAGTGCAGTCTGTAGAGCTGACGTTTGACCGTTGCAGCAGAGCCGTGCCTCGCAAGTCGCTGCCATATTGGGGAATTATCAAGTGCCTGCGTCCAGATCTGGCAAACAGGCACATACGAAGTGCAGAAATTGCGACATGTTGTGCTATCTGTGCAGACATAAAAAAAAATTGGAGACGATTCCACTCTTATACTCCGGACTATCAACATGGACGTAGAGCTGGAGAAAGCTGATATCGTTATCGACGAGTCTTCGAGGTCGTGGGCACTACGAGTGCTAGGAAACCAGGACTATGAGACCAAAAAGTCGCTAAAGTCCAGGCATATCACCTTTATCGCTCTGGGAGGCACTATAGGCACGGGAATCTTTTTGTCTGTGGGATCTGGAATCAGTTTAGCCGGCCCTGGAGGTGCTCTTGTTACATACGCAGTAGTAGCCTTATTTGTGTATGCAGTGGTGATTTGTTTGTGTGAGATGGCAGCGTATATTCCCAACTCTGGTGCGTTTGCCCACTATGGAGGCCGATTTGTAGATGAGTCGTTTGGATTTGCGTTGGGAATCAACTACTATTTGCAGTGGGCGTTCTCGATTCCGTCTGAGCTCACCGCTGCAGAGATCATTATTCAGTTTTGGCTGCCTGGAGTGCCCAGCTGGGTGTGGGCCATAGTGATCATAGTGCCGATGTTTTTTATCCAGTTGATTAACGTCCGGGCCTATGGTGAGGTGGAGTATTGGTCGGCGATTGTCAAGGTGGTGCTGATTGTATTTTTCATTATTGTTGGTTTGTTGTTTGACTGGGGTGCCATTCCCCATGCCACTGTCCCCTCTCCTGGACTTAACAATTTCCGAGATGGACAGGCATTTATTGGAGGGTTTGCTGCTTTTTTCGAAGGTGTGGTGTATGCATTTTACTCCTTTGGAGGTACCGAGTTGGTTGCATTGACATCTGGCGAGACCTCTCGACCATGGCTCTCAATTCCTCGAGCTGCCAAAACCACTGTATGGAGAATTCTGCTTTTCTACATTCTGACTGTGTTGGTAATTGGCTTGTGCATCAATGCTGGATCTCCAACCTTGCTCAATGCATATTACGACTCTGACGTGACTCAGTCACCAGTCACCACTGTGTTTGTGTATGCTGGCTTTGGTGCTGCTAAGCATGTGGTCAATGCTGTGCTTTTGACGGCTGTATTGTCAGCTACCAATTCGTGCTTCTATGCGTCTACTAGAATGCTGATGTCTATGGCCCACAATGGCCATATGTTCCCTATTTTCGGGTGGGTCAATAAACGAGGTGTTCCAGTGGCTGCAACTATAGTCACCATGCTGATTGCCTGCTTGGTGTTTTTGACAACTGTATGGGGAGAAGGAGTTGTTTTCACGTGGTTCCTCAATATCACAGGTGCTTCTGCGTTGCTGACTTGGCTTTCTATTGGAATTGTTTCTTTGCGATTCAGATTGGCCATGAAGGCCCAGGCAAGACCCATCTCGGATCTACCATTTACTCAACCTCTGTTTCCAGTTTTGCCTATTCTTATTATTGGCCTGGGATTCTTTTTGCTGGCTGGAATGGGATACGGAAGTATTGAGTCTGATCCGTTTTCATGGAAGAATCCTTTTGGAACATACCTTGGAGTGGCAGTATTTATTATTTCCTACGTTGGATGGAAGGTTACCCATTGGCGTACCGACAAGATTGTTCCCTTGGTTGAGGCAGACTTGGTCACTGGCCTTGTGTGGGGAGTCGGAGAGGGGCCCGAAGTCATGCAGGCGTACAAGGAAGCAAAGAGGAATACCATAGTTCAGGGCCGCTACAGCGGATTAGGAAGGCTTAGATATGTATTCTACCGAGCTTTCAGCTGGTGTTGATTTTGACTACGTATAATGAATTAATATTGTTGCACTATACATGTATACATATTTGCCAATAACCACATGTATGCGTCATGGCTTATCAAACCCATTGACCATTAGAAACGGTCAATGCTCCTCCGGGTGTCTCAAATTTGTCCACCAATACTTCACCTGCAGAAGAAACTGGTGCTGCCAAAACTTGGCAGTTCATCCTCATCGCTCGCTGCACCCCATCATCTCCACACCGGCTGTCAGCCTCGGCATCGGCACAGTCCGGGACAGCGGGTCGCAGCCTGGGTTACCCGCCTGGTCTACCGCCGTGTGATTGGCCCAGCAACTCACACCCCCAACCTCAACCCCCGGTCCGGCTGGCACAAATTCCTATAAAATGGCCATTTTTCTTTCATTCGTCAAGCAATTGCATCAGTAAAAATGTCTTTTGTTCGAGCATTCCGAACCCAGCGACGAGCTTTCTCCTCTACTGCCCACAATGTAAGTACCAATGCTGTGATATACCTGAGTATATGGCCATTCTGAAACTTCACTCGACAAACAGCGACAAATTTCAGCCATCAATTGGACAATTGGGACCAACTGCGAGCGATGTGCTTGTAATTGGCCTGAAAAAAGCTATTGAAAGCTGGAGCATTGGAAGCAGACGACATGGTATGAATGACACGAAGTGCATTGAAGAGTGTATTGCTCGGAAAATAGCGCTTGTGTCAGGACATGTCGATTGTGATTCTTGGTTGTGTCTGTTGACTTTTACCTTTGAGTTTTGCTTGAGTTTGGCTTCAGCTTGGGTTTGACCTTGGCTTGAGTTTGTCTCTCGGTTGGACAATTGCAATTCACGCGCACGGCAGTTTGATGATGTCCAATTGATGCATGCGAATGGGCGAGGAAGTTGTAGAGTGGTGGTGTGTAGATGAGATCCGGCTAACATTCAGGCCTCTAAGGTTGCCGTTCTCGGTGCCGCTGGTGGTATTGGACAGCCTTTGTCCCTTCTGTTGAAGCTCAACAAGAACGTGACTGCTCTTTCTCTGTTCGACCTTCGAGGAACCCCTGGTGTTGCTGCCGATTTGTCTCACATCAACACCAACTCCACTGTGGCCGGTTTCACCCCTGAGAAGGGTGGAATTGAGGAGGCTCTCAAGGGTGCTGAGGTTGTTGTTGTCCCCGCCGGTATGCCCCGAAAGCCTGGTATGACCCGAGATGACTTGTTCAACACCAATGCTTCTATTGTGCGAGACCTCGCCAAGTCCATTGCTGATGTTGCTCCTAACGCCTTTGTGCTCATCATCTCCAACCCTGTCAACTCCACTGTGCCAATTGTTGCCGAGGTTTTCAAGTCCAAGGGTGTGTACAACCCCAAGCGACTCTTCGGTGTCACCACCCTGGATGTTGTGCGAGCTTCTCGATTCATTTCCGAGATCCAGTCTACCGACCCTAACAACGAGGCTGTCACTGTTGTTGGAGGTCACTCTGGTGTCACCATTGTTCCTCTGATCTCCCAGTCTAACCACCCTGCCATTTCTGGTGAGGTTTTGGACAAGCTGGTTAACCGAATCCAGTTCGGTGGTGACGAGGTTGTCAAGGCCAAGGACGGAGCTGGTTCTGCCACTCTCTCTATGGCTCAGGCTGGTGCCCGAATGACCGACTCTGTTCTGCGAGCTGTCAAGGGTGAGTCTGGTGTCGTCGAGCCCACTTTCGTCGAGTCTCCTCTGTACAAGAGTGAGGGAATTGACTTCTTCTCTTCCAAGGTTACTCTGGGCCCTGAGGGTGTCCAGGAGATCCACCCTCTGGGACCTCTTTCTCCTTATGAGGAGGAGCTGGTGGCTGCTGCCAAGGTCGACCTTGCCAAGAACATCAAGAAGGGCCGAGAGTTTGTTGCTCAGAACCCTTAAGTAATTAGATGCTTTGATCAATTAATCACTTGTCAACTCAAGAATTGTAGTCTTGTAGATGTCGCCCTAGCTTCTTAACAATCCAGCCAGCTACCATGTCGGTGCATTATATACAAAACTGAAGATTCGATTGGTGTTACATCTGGCTCAAGCAGAGCGTAACAATTTGGGTCAAATCGGCCATGATTGGATCAGCCATCCCAAGTATGGTTGATGAGGTATCAGACTCAGAAAATACAGATAGAGCAAATCAACAACGGTTATGCATGGCAACTGGTAACAACGGCCACTGATAGCTTGATGTTGCATTTTGACTGGGAGTTGCGCTCGTGCCATTGATGACTATTTGAGATGAAATTTCGACTCTGGAGAGATTTCAATCTGTAACAATGCTTACAAGCCATTATACAAATGACAGTTCCCTTTAAGAGCCAAACTATGATCCGCAGAATTTAGCTGCGGCATGAAACATGTTAAACGCATTGGCCATACATGATATGGAATTTTAGGTGCGAATTGTCTACCAGCTATCTAGACAATTAGTGCCGATGCAATGTAGTCAGTTATATCTGCGGTGAACAATTGTAAAGTTAGCCATTCGTTCTGTATTCAGGGCCATTAATGTAAGCATGAAAGCCTCATGTGACCCTAACATTCAAAGGGACAACTGAATGGAGTAGCAGGTCCATTCTCCTGAACTCATTGGTACAAGAAACTGTAGATGTGGAAATTTGAAGCTTGGCAGGTTCAAATCCATTGAGAAGACTGCAAACCTTGTACTTGCACTTGTGTGGAACAAGAAGGCTGTTTCGCGGAGCAATAACATAACTCATATTAGAGAATTCTTAAACGTTTAATAGACTGCTGAATCATAAAGTAACAAAGCTGTTACGATAGTAACAATGTATAAACGGAATTCAGCATATTTCTAGAGGAAACCGGCAGTGTTATACTCCATATTGAAGCTGCATGGGCAAAATTGAATTAAGCTTTCGATATTGCATCACCTTACAGACAATTGTGTCTGATGCATACTTGAAGCATTTTATTATCGTATATGGACTCACAAATTTTACTACAAATACCTGAAAGTTGTATTGGAACCACAATACTCCGAGCCCTGCTGATGCCCATCGCTGACAGACCGCAGATATCACGTGACGATACTCAAAGTCCTTGAAGTCGAACGTACCCTAACATTGGATATTTCATCACAATCTTCGACCATGGACGAAGACCTATATGATGAGTAAGTTAAACGTCGGCAAGGAACCACTAACATCAGGTTTGGTAATTATATAGGAGGAGACATCGACGACTCGGATGACGACGTACAGTCCGTGGAGGATGCAATCCAAGAGGTGAACATTGAAGAAGATGAAGAGCTGGATGAAACGACGGGTGGTGAAATTACGCAGATAGAGCCTTCAGTATCGAATGCCATAGTGTTGCACGAAGATAAGCAGTATTATCCAGATGCAGAAGATGTCTACGGGCCGGATGTTGAGACTCTTGTCCAGGATCGAGACACACAGTCGTTGTCAAAGCCCATTGTCGAACCTGTTCGTACCAAGACCTTCACCTTTGAAGAGGCATCTCTTCCGGAAACGACGTACAGCAGAAGCTACCAATTCAGCCTGATGGGATTTCCTGATCAAATGCGCAATGTTGCTATCGTAGGCCAGTTGCACCATGGAAAAACATCGCTTCTAGACATGTTGGTCAACGAGACTCATGACACCAAAGACATGCAGGGACGGAGAGAAGATGAGCAGATGAGATACACTGACACCCACATGCTGGAAAGGTCTCGTGGTATGTCCATCAAGGCATCACCCATTTCGCTGTTGCTTCAGAATAGTAAAGGAAAGTCTCACCTAATCAATTTTGTCGATACTCCCGGCCATGTGGATTTTGTTGACGAGGCAGTGGTGGCAGCTCGATTAACTGACGGGTTCGTGGTTGTTGTTGACATTGTTGAAGGCTTAATGGTGAATACCAAACGACTCTTACAACGTGCCGTTCAAGAAGAGCTAGGTATAGTTTTGGTGCTGAACAAGATCGACAGACTGATCCTGGACCTGAAGCTTCCTCCAGACGATGCTTACTTCAAAATAAGACATGTTTTGGATGCCATTAATGATTACTTGGGAAGTATTTCTCCTCAAAAGGACAGAACTCTTAGCCCCTCACTGGGTAATGTGGTGTTCGCATCAGCTTCCATGGAATGGTGCTTTACGATCCAATCTTTTGCACAAATGTATTGCGACTGGTATCCAGAACTGGACAAAGATCAGTTCCAGAAACGACTATGGGGAGATGTTTACTACAATTCGGCCACAAGGAAGTTTTCATCCAAGAGATCTGCTGAGACTGGCATGGAGACCAGGGCGTTCACGCATTTCATCTTGCAACCTATTTACAAAATCTACACCCATGCTATTAGCAATGAACATGAAGACTTGAAAAAGATCCTGGGCTCGCTTCATATATACATGAAACCTGCCGACTATAAGTTGAATGCTCGGCCGCTTCTCAAGCTGATCTGCGCAAAGTTTTTCGGGCCATCATATCCTCTGGTTGATGCAGTGCTTCAGAATATCTTATCTCCTGAGGAATCTGCAAAGCCCAAAATAGAGAGAATATATACTGGACCGCAAGACGACGAAGTTGCTATCTCAATGAAGAGTTGTAACCAGGATGGACCATTAGCGATTAGCATTGTTGGGCTGGTTACCACGTCGGATGCTTCTGAATTGCTGGCATTAGGACGAGTAATGAGTGGTACAGTTACGGTAGGAGATGAGGTCAAGGTTCTTGGAGAGAACTATACCTTGGATGACGAAGAAGACATGATATCTGCAACAGTCGACAAGCTCTGGATACCCCATACGAGGTACAAAGTTGGTGTCGATTCAGCTCCAGCGGGATGCATAGTTTTAATTGGTGGTATCGATCAGATAATTTCAAAGACCGCGACTGTGGTGTCACAATCTTTTAACAGCGATGCCTATATCTTCAAGCCGCTAACGCATATTTCCCAGCCTATTTTCAAAGTGGCTGTAGAGCCAGTGAACCCCTCTGAGCTGCCCAAGATGCTCGACGGTTTACGAAAAGTATCGAAAACTTATAGCCTTCTGCAAACAAAAGTTGAGGAGTCAGGTGAGCATGTTCTACTTGGGAGTGGAGAAATGTACATGGATACAGTGTTACATGACCTCCGTGTCCTATATAGTGAGATGGATATAAAGGTATCTGACCCTGTTACCAGATTCTCAGAAACATGCATCGATACATCTGCAATACGCGCCTTTGCGGAAACGCCAAACAAACGCAACAAAATCACCATTGTTGCTGAGCCTTTGGAGGAAAAGATTGCTTTAGACATAGAAAGTGGCCGTATAAATGCGAGCCTGCCTGTGAAACAACTAGCAAGCCATTTCCAGAGCAACTACAATTGGGATATTTTAGCAGCGAGATCTATTTGGGCATTTGGACCGGATGATTCTGGAACCAACATCCTTCAAGATGATACTATCCCGGGAGAAATTGATAAGAAATTGATGAATGCAGTCAAGCCGTCTATTCGCCAGGGCTTTCAATGGAGTACCCGTGAAGGTCCACTTTGCGAAGAACCTATTCGAAGCACCAAATTCAAGATTATCGATGCATCGTTGGCAACCGAGCCAATCTATCGTGGCGGTGGCCAAGTAATCCCGACTACGCGGCGAGCATGCTTTTCTGCTTTCATGTTGGCGACTCCAAGACTGTTGGAACCTGTTTACTCGTGTCACATAATATGTCCTGGGTCCGCTGTATCGGTTATATATGACCTCCTGGCACGGCGACGAGGAAACGTGCAACTGGACTCCCCCATAGGTGGCACTCCATTGTACCTTGTTGAAGGATACCTACCGGTTATCGATTCATTTGGATTCGAGTCTGATGTTCGAATTGCAACAAGGGGAAAAGCCCATGTATCACTTGTGTTCCAACAATGGCAACTAGTCCCCGGAGATCCACTTGATCGTGATGCTAAAACGAAGCCTCTCGCAGCTGCTTCTCCCATTGGTCTTGCCAGAGACTTTGTAGTCAAAACCAGGAGACGTAAGGGCCTCAGCGAAGAGCCAACGATTGACAAGTATCTGGATGAAAGCTTGATTACTTCATTGAGGGAATCAGGGCTGCTTGACTGAAGTAGCTTGTCAAAATGATTTAGATTGTATAATACTGTCCAAGCGCCCAATTTGCTACGAATGCGCTTCATTGAGATACGAACCAAACCAAAAAGAATTATAATATTTAAATGCACAGTTACAGGGTTTAAGATAATCACATTAGTACAAGTCTAACGTCTTCCAGCTCGCTTGCTCTTGCCTGGACGTTTGGACTGCTTCTTTCTTCCGTTTGAAAATCCAGAAATGTCAGCGCTACTTTCAGCGTCATTCGAATTCTTGAATCTCTTCTTTCCACCGTGGCCATACTTCGAGTTCTTAGCCAACCGCTTTGCATTTGGTTTATTAGATTTGCCATCTCTGTCAGCTCGCTTTCCTGTCAGAGCAGCGGCTTCCTCAATAGCGATATCGAAATCGTCACTGGTAATCTCATTTCCTGCCCGTTTCCTTTTAAGAGACTTGATCTTATCCATGGTCTCTCTCTTTTCTTTCTGTCGCTCCTGGAGCTTAGCATGCTGGACCTTCTTGCCAAATTTCTTAAGCTCACGCTGCCTTCGAGCCTCCTGGGCAGCCTTTTTGCTGGTCTCATCTGCCACCAGTTTTTGTTTGAGTTTGTCCATGTGCTCATCAGACTTCACCATCTCGGCAAAGTAATCTGTGGGCCTGGTAAACGGAACCTTCTCCTTCCTCAGCTTAATTCTAGCCAGCTCTGCTGCTGCTACACCCTGCTTGTAGAAGGAAAGCTCTCGTTCCAAATCGTCATAAATATCCTTAAGAACAATAGGACCCTCGGAAGTCACCGTCATGTGTTCTTGGAACTTGAGCTCTGCATATGGAAGTGAGATGTTTTCTAACGCCTGCTTGAGAGCGGGTCTGTTGTTGATAGTTGTCTTCTGGTAAGGAACCACATCAGCATCATCGTCTATTTCAACGTCTGACAAGGGAACATCTTCCTCTTCTTCCTCTTCTTCGTCATCGTCGACTTGCTGGTCATTGGTGACAGCATGCTCTTCGTCAACAATCACATCATCTGCACTATCATCATCATCTTCAGACTCGTCAACTTCATTTTCACTCTTGTCTTCGTCTTCGTCTTCATCTTCGGTACCAGACTCGTTCAGCAGATCAAGATCAAATCCCTCCTCGTCTTCGTCCTCATCATCCTCATCCTCGTCATCATCGCTGAGCTCAGCAAGGTCTGCAACTAGGTCTTCAAGCTTTTCAAGTCGTCGCTTCTCTTTCTTTGACAAAACAGACTTGCTTTTAAGAGTCTCAAGCTCTTCGACTATGGCATTAAATTCTTCATCAGAATCTTCTGCTTCTTCAGTTTCAACTGCAGCAGCAACAGGAGCAGAAGGCTTGTTCACCTTATGTCCATTCTGAAGGTTGTCAAATGCATCGATAGCCTTCTTATCTTTCAGGGCCTGCTTTAATTTGCCCATTATGATAGATTTCTCTTGATAAGTAGATGGTAAGTGCTTGATTTTTTGGGTTTTTCAATTATTTTGGCCCTAACATCGGCATTCAATTTTTTCAGTGGTAAGGGCCCAGCCGCTCTGTCGTTGGCGCAGTAGGGCAAGTCGCCGTACTGGCACCGGCTATAGCATACATAGCCTCTCAACAACGTCCAAGAGCGACAGGTGCGACTTTTAAGTTTTTGCAATTGCAATGTCCGAGGCCAAAGTGAAATTCGAGTCAGTGTTTCCATCTCTTGTGGAGGAATTGGAGCAGCTGTTAGCTGAGACGAAAATCTCGGCTGATGCTGTGCAATGGTACAAGAAGAACCTTGAGTACAACACTCTAGGAGGAAAGGCCAATAGGGGTCTATCGGTGATTGACACTTATAGACTGTTGACAAATCAGAAGGAGCTGTCGAGCGACGAATACAAGCGAGCAGCAGTGCTTGGATGGTGTGTTGAGCTTCTTCAGGCCTTCTTTTTGGTGGCTGATGATATCATGGATGCGTCCAAGACCAGACGAGGACAGGCATGTTGGTACCTCGTCCCCAAAGTCAACATGATTGCCATCAACGATGCTTTCATGTTGGAGAGTGCCATTTACATTCTTTTGAAGAAATACTTTAAAAAAGAGCAGTACTATGTGGACTTGCTTGAGTTGTTTCATGAGGTGACTTTCCAGACCGAGTTGGGTCAATTGCTGGATCTGATCACAGCCCCTGAAGACGAGGTTGATCTCAGCAAGTTCTCTCTTGAGAAGCACTCATATATCGTCACATATAAGACTGCCTTCTACAGCTTTTACCTCCCTGTGGCTCTAGCGATGTACATGTCGGGAGTTTCAAACGAGCAGGATCTCAAGCAGGCTAGAGACATTTTGATTCCTCTTGGCGAGTACTTCCAAGTCCAGGATGACTACCTCGACTGTTATGGAGATCCTGCTGTCATTGGAAAGATTGGAACCGATATTCAAGACAACAAATGTGGATGGGTTATCAATAAGGCCTTGCAGAAAGCGAATGCCAGCCAGCGAAAGACCCTGGACGAAAACTACGGCAAGAAGGACGCTACTTGTGAGGCCACTGTGAAGAAGGTGTTCAATGAGCTCCAGATTGAGAAAGACTACGAGCTTTACGAGGAATCAATTGTGGCTGATCTCCGGCAAAAGATCACAAAGGTCGATGAATCTCGTGGATTCAAAGGCGAAGTACTTGAGGTGTTCCTTAAGAAAATTTACAAGCGTCAGAAGTAAATTTTGTACCATACAACTGCAATTTAGCTACAAACAGCATGTAACTGGATGATACATTTGAAACCAGCAGGAACTGCTGTATTATTTGGAGTTTCATCGTAATAATATAGTAATATGCTTTTGTAATACACATGTTTACACACTTTCTATGCATGAATTATAATAAATATTTCAGTTCTCTGCAACTTCCTGGAAATATTGGCGTAGAACGGAGGACAGGACACTGGGAAGTTCCTTAATGTCTCTGACAATGACATAGAAGTCAAAGGGGAAGGTGTCTAGATATCGCTCCATTTTCAACTTCGAGCTTCCATCTGCATCGGTCTCGTACTTGACCTGGCTCATTTCTAGGATCGACCCACCCTTGTTGATACCATCAACAATAACAAATACAAGCATGATCCTCTCTTCTTGGGCTCGTCGCACCAAACGCCTTAGGGCCTCGTGATCTTCGCAAACTCCATCGGAGATTATAATCTCCAGTTGCCATAAATCTTGCCTGGACCTGGCTTTGGCTTCCTCAAATAGACTCAGCGAAGTCGCCAAGAGTTGACGAACATCCGTTCGTTGTTCATCAAAACTAAACCACCTCACCATTTCAGCTCCACTCTCTGCAGAAAAAGGCTTATCAAATTGATGTATCATTTTGGCGTTATCACCAAATCTGGTAATAGCGAGCTGTCCAGATTCCAGCAATGTCAGAGCCTTGGAAACCAATGCAATGGTCTGGAACGCAAGGTCCACAGACTGCGACTCGCTCATAGACTTCGAGTCATCAACAGATATCATTATCTGGAACTGTCGCTTGCTCGGCTTTGTTCTTCTCATCCAGATCTTATCCTTCTTGAACTGACTTGCAATATAAGGAATAATCCTCTTCATATTTAGCCTTTTTCCAGTCTTGAAGTCACCTCGAAGCTTTGTGGCCAAAGTCGGCTCTAAAATCAATCGCAACTGTTCGCAAAGAGCTAAAGCAAGGTCTTGAGTGCCAGAATCGTATTTCTTCCATATATCCCTTCCTTCTTCTAGACTCCACACAGGTTCACCCAGCTCGGTGGTGCTATCACGTACGACAGACTCAATATAGTTGTCCTCGTCAAGTTGATCTTTCTCAGGGTCTTGGTTATCGCCGCCCATAAATCTGTCTTCCGAAGACCTCTCTCCAATTAGAGAACCAATGCGAGATGATGCATCTTTCGAATTATCACCTTCGATCTCACCATCATCCACATTGTCCTCATTCCTTGGCTCGTCCTTGACTTCATGCTCTTCATCAACGTTCATCCTGTCTTCCTGCTCTTCGTCGATGGCCATTTTTTCGTCAATTTTTTGACGAACATCCATATTAGCCTCACCAAGAGCTTGTGTGTCGTTGACATCATTTTCGCCCTTGACATGTTCAAACTCATCATGACGTACATTCGCACCCTCCTCATTCTTGTCGTCCTGATCGGAACGACTCTCTTTAATTTCCTGCTTGCGATTGTAGAATTCTTTCATTGCGTCACCCAGCTTCTTCATCGATTCAGATGCTTCTTTACGAGCCTCGTCTTCTTCATCTTCACCAATATCTGCTTCATTCTGATCCTTCTCTTCAGGTTGAATGGAACTTAGTCCTCCTCCATTGTCCATTTGTTGTTGCTCTTCATCTTGTTCAAAGTCGCCTCCCTCTCCTTTGGCAGAGGACTGTTGCATTGAGCTTGAGGCTTCATCAGCATTGCTATCATCTTCAATATCATTGCTATCGGGTCCATGTAGACCCTCTTCATCTACTTCCATTGTATCCATTTTCTCCACGCTTGCTTCCTTATTTTCCTCTGGAACATCTCTTTGATTGTCCCTTTCTTGTTCGTCTTCATCACTCTCACCCTGATCATTCTCCGCAGTGCTGTCGTCAGCGTTATTAATACTCTCAGGCTCAAGTTCATTTTCATCCTGGTTTTCATCAGTTTCATCAACATCAGGTTTGGGGCTGCTCGTCGTGTTATCAACATCCATATCATTGGATTCTTCGTCTTCTGAGTCACCGACATTATTGTCCGGTTCTTCATCAATATCCTCTAAATCATTTCCAGATTCAGCATCATCTCCATTCTCATCGTCTAAATTCATGTTTTCAGGAAGTTCCAAAGCATCTCCCTCAGGAGCTAGTTCTTCAAGCTCCTCGTTATCTTGCTGGACATTATCTTCTTGTTCCCCGACATCCTCCTCATCTGACGCATTTTCATCATTCTCTGTTTCTCCACCATCAACTTCATCCTGAGGATTCTGCTGAGAATCCTCTTTGCTTTGATCATCCTCGTTTTCATTTGCCTGCATATCGTCAGCATTTCCCTCTGGAACATTGTTAGACTCCTTCTCCTTATTGTTCTCGTCTCCCTCCTGGTCCCACATTTTTTCATCTACAGCATTTGGATCAAGATCGTCTATGTCTCCAACTTCATCATCAAGAGGCTCTTCTTCATCCTTATCAGAATTGTCTTCTTCATCTTCCTGATCAGACGCATCTTCCAACTTGCCGGCCATATCTCCTTCCATGTCTTTTGCATTATCCTCTCCATCGACACTCTCTCTATCAGACTGGTCTTCATTTTCTCTTTGAGCGGTCTCAGTCAAGTCTTCATCCTCGTCAATGTCATTTGAATGGTCTTGAGCCCCAGCACCATCCCCCAATCCTGTACCTTCGTGTGTAGCGGAACTATCTTTCTCGGAAGACTCTTCTTGTGGAGTACAAAATCCTTTCGAAGCAAGGTTATTCAAACACGAAATCAATAGGTATCCTGACTTCGACGACCTTGCATAGAAATTACATGCAGCTCGCTCAAAGTTCGCGAGTAGACTCATATACTCCTGTAGCAACGGAAGCACTGTGCCTGCTATCGCAGAGCACTCTTCAGAGCATCTCGAAGACTTAGTGCCATACAACTTCATTAGTCTCAGACACACCTTTACCCTTTCTATTATGCCAGAGACATGGAGAGTTTTTGCAAGCCTCTGAACATAAGACTGACTCTTCAGAAACCAATCTGAATCATCTTCATCCACAGAGTATTCCTCTTTTAGAGATGCTGCCTTTTGCCCAACAACCAATAACGAATCCAATAGGCTGCAAACCTCTTCGTCAACCTCACTCAATGTAACATGTGAGGGTTGACTCGCCCCCATTGCTTGATCTATATCAAATTTTGCCAACCATGCTAATATGGATCCTGTGGCAAGTCTAGCACTTTGTACAGACTCATCGATAGCTCTAACAGAAATCTCAAACTGATGTATCTCAGATCTGACTTCTTCATACAATTTGCCGAGTCTGGCTGTGAAAAATGCAGCACCTGAAATGTCCCTGAATAATGCAACCTGGTTTCGGAGATCTTTCATCCGGCCCCTAAAATCTCGAACAATCTTCAGAAGGGGAGATGTATCTAGATCCATATCATGTTTGGAAGAATACGACAGTACTAACTCACAGAAGCTTGCCATATCGTCAACTGATCTCAAAAGCTCGTCTACCTGTCGAGTGTCTTCAACAGGAGAAAGATGATCTCCGCTTGACATCATACCGCTTACCTCTAGAATTGTGCTATGATGCTTTTGCATTGCTTCCTTTGATTGTAAAAATTGGCCGAGAGTCAGTCTTGTAACAATTAAAGCGTGAATTAGATTATCAGCTGATCCCAGACCTCGCTGAAGATCCGCCGTAGGTATATCCGTAGGATTTGACGATATGTTCGATCTTATTCTCGGCATCATTTCCAAAATGCGGAAAAAATAACTCTCTGGTTTTGTAAGAGAATCATGAGATACCATGGAGTTTGTGGTCGCAAGGATATTGCTGGTAAGGGCCTGGTGCGTGGATATTTCTAACTTAACTGATGACCGTAGCCCAGATTCACGCAAAGATTTGAAAATATCATTCAATGCCTTACTCTTTTCCATTCTCAGAGAAGAGACTATTTTCTTATTATCTTCAGTTAAAGTTGAAGGAGTCAACTTTCTTAATCTCTCCGCCTCTTCCAATGCCTGGATGGCAATAGGCTCCAATGTTGAAACTGAGTCGTCATCAAAGGATTCCACAATCCTATGATATTGCTCCGATGTTCCCGATATATTTTGCAATCTTCTCGGTCTATTAGACCAAATAGGAAGCTTGCGACAGAATTTGACATGCTGTTCAAATATAACAGCTTTCACACCGCTATGTAATACGTTCGAAATAGTCTCGTCTTCTAACACAGAACTATTCGCAAGTTCTCTTTCTAGGAGCGGATGAATTTTGGCTTGCAAAGAGTTCCTGTAGGTCCTTATGATCTTGTGCAACTTATGATGGGATCTCCTGGCACTTTCTTTCAAGGCATTTATATTAGTGTCCTTCCAGCTAGCCAACAGTATGACATCATTCATCTCCTTTTTTACAGAAGACTTAACCTGTGCTAGGTAGTCAGAAATGTCTTTAGAGTATAGCTCAAAGTAGGAGATAGTATTTGATACTGCTTGAGTCACCAATTCCATCCTAGTTTCTCTTGAGCAAAGTACTCTAGAGTGCTCAGCAAAAGCTTTCAAGAGCTCCAATCTAGAATGGAAATCACCATACAAGGATTCGCTCATGAAAGCTGTCAAGGTTTGAACCAAAAGACGGATTATGGCCTTGTCAAAATCTTCAGCTTTCAGAGGAATCTCGATTATGTTCTCATACAGATGATACCACCACTTAGATATTGATCGCTCCAGTGAGCGCTCTTCCGAGGTGAACAAAGCCGGCCAAGTTGACAGCTCCATCCTCCTCCATCCGATGATAGTAGACGTTATATCAGCTAGGAGGTCGGCCACGGATACTTCTTTACTAGCGTATACCTCCCACTCAGTCAAGAAAGTGAATATTTGTTCAATTTTCTGGAGATATCTTGCAATGGGCCATTTAGAGTCATACCCAACGATCTCTTCACAGGCTATAACTATATTTTCAAGGGTGGAATGCTCGGGCCATCTCTCTTGGAACTGCAGAACTCGTGATCGCACTTTCCTCGCGAGATCAGCGGCTTTCTGTCCCTCTAAAATCCGAGAGTCATAGTAGAAATTGAATTCAGTGTCATTAGGTTGAGAATCATTGTTCCAAGCAATATTCAGGAATAGAGAGCTTGTAACGTTGGTGTCACACTTCACGAGTGCCATATCATGACTGTCCCACCGTTTGCTAGCTATATCAACACCTTCTCTCAATATTTCTGACCAAGGCAATAAATTGCCCTTGCCAAACAGCCGAAGGTATTGATCGAGCACATCATCCGATAGTTCTTTAGATTCAGTCCTTAAGGATTCGTTCTCAACATTAATCATACTATCGTAATCTGGAAACATCCTTTTGAATTCTTCTTCGACTAGACTTTCCGAATCATCTTTATAAATTGACGCCTCCAACTTCTCCTCTTCTTGTTTTCTCATGGTATCTAAAGACCATTGATAGTAGAAGGTCTTAAATATTTCATCCACTATCGGAATCAATTCAAAGTCCATGTCAACTTTATGTCTTCTTCTGATATTTTCAACACACAATCGAAGCAGGTATATATTTACCCGAGAATACCCATCGCTTTCCGTCTGAACCCTTGTTCTCCAGTCCCTGAAAGCAGCAGATACTGAAGCTGAAGACGACATCGTAGACCCATCCAAAAGCCACATCAAATCGGCGCTGTTTCTAGTGGGAGCAAAAAGCATTGCTAATCCGACTTGTAGCCCTCGAATATATCCAACTAGAATTGAGGATATGTCACCATAGTGGTGAAATTCGCCTCTCATTCGATTGATAAAATGTGATGAATTCTTCAACCATAGGTCGACCTGCTCTTCACTACCGGATTCTACCATTCTCTTAATAGCATCAGGGCCAATACTGGACTGCATAAGCGCCGACCATTCGTTAAACATTTGACCAAACTGAGATTCTGTGGGTCGAAGCGTAGAAAAATCCTCCACAGGGCTTTCCACAAATAGAATTTCTGAGATTTTTCTTTCAACTCCATCCGATCTATCGCCGATGAAAACAGCTCTCAATTCCTTCCAAGCTGTTATTTCATTGATGAATTCATTGTATCTTGCTTGACTCCTCTCAAAATCAACATGCTGGCTTATAGCTGGATCATACGGAACATCGGGAACGAACAATAAAATCATGGCAGTAGAGTATAGAATCCAAGCTTGACCAACACTAGACTGTGATACTGTACCTTTCAAGTTCCGTAAAGCGCTGTCAAGGTATTGCTCCTTAATTTTCTTGAAGTTCTCACTAACGACTATAGGCGTGTTGATGTGGATTTCAATACATCTAGTGATAAGAGCTTCAAGCGCTTTCGAAAGATGACTGAGGGGATCATGTGTCAAGGATGTGCTGTTCTTTACCAAAAGGCTTGACACCATGGAAACGTCACTCATGGCTTCTTTGTACTGCCCAATTGTAACAGTTCTTAATATATTCAGAGCCGAGAGCAATCTGACAGTAAGGCGGGAACTTGTCAACGATCTTGCTCCAATTCCCACAATGCTGTCCAGGGCAGGCCAATAAGGCTTGTGAAGAACTAAATTTACTGGGTTGCCAAGTTCCTCTTCAGGAATATAAAATTCAGAAAGATGGGTCGTTGAGAATCCAGAGTGATATGAGAGTTCATTCAAGACATCAAAAGAAACCCCATTGGACGGGAATGCAAGATCTATCAAGACATGCATATGGCCAAAGAGCGATTGAAATAGATTAGCTCTAGGTTCAGTGAACTTTTTAGCTAGTTCCTCTAAACTAGAGAGTCCAATTTCAAGTCTATTTAGAGCCGTATCAACGTTTTCACCGTCGTTCGAAGCCAAGTGATGCATAGTATGTATGATTGATCTCCGCAGCGTTGAAATATCATCCAGAGAGGATTTTCGAAGTAATGAGGATATCGAATCAAACTTCCTGCTAAGATCTATCAGTCGACAATAAGAATTCCAAGTATTTTCAGTCTTAGGCAACGGTGGCTGACAGTTCTTCCATATGAGTGCCATTGAAAGTCCCGTCGTTAAACGTAACTGTACTCCAAATTCAGTGACCGCCTTACATACCTCTCGATACAATCTTTCATTTCCAAGCTCTTGTTCATTAACATCGACCCAGGACTCCAGCATTTCTTTAAACACATGAAACTTGCTTTCATCAACTGATGGCCGCATAGTGAAGTTAATGAGATCCCGACAAATATCAAACAGACTTTTGAAACTTCCCAATTTTGTATGTAAAGTAGCCTGATTTCCAAAGTTCGCAGTGATGAATAACAGCATCTCCAATACTATAGACTTTCCAATCTTGAAGATATTCACTTTTGGTGCCATTCGTAGGGAGTTTCTATTTTCTTCATGAACATACGTCCTATCGAAGTATGACATCTCTGATGGCCTCAACGCTGAGACTCTGGCTGGTGTAGATTCGAAAATTCTAGCCAACCGAAATAGATTACTAGCCAAAAAAATGGCTAGTTGAAAATCAGGGACTGTTATGTAACTGCAACCCGATATAATGGATGGGTTCAATGGCAATTCTGAAGGCAGATTTCCTTGGCCGTTCATAATCACAGGCATCTTAGACTTGTAGGTGCTTTGAATAACGATATCGAATCCTGACTCAGAGAACTTTCCAAAATCAAAAACTAAGTCATCGGCTAACGAGACCAACGTTCTTGAAAACTCTCTGTACGCTTTTACCACGGATGCCCACCTTTGAAGATACGTTGAGATAGAAGGACTGGCCATCCATAAGCCAGCCATTGAAATATCTCTACTTGACAACCTTTCAGCATCATCCAGCAGAGCAAAATATCCCAAATAAGAATCTTCGCTAGATATTAGGCTTGACATCTCGTAATTTTTATGAAATTCTTCGAGTGACAGCCCAATAATTTCCTCTTCCAAATTCTTTTGGGAGGGAGAGCTTTTCTCAGATGCTTTAGCATATAGTAGCTGCTTATCAAAGCCAGTGGCTCTAGTTTCCAAACTGTCAATAAATATCTCAACCCCTCGATTTCTCATTGCTCTTGATAGCTCGCCATATCTTGGGTCAACCGTCATAAACAAACGAAATTCAGGATGTGGGATGACCTTTCTGGGCTCCCCTGTTTCCAGAGAACATTCATTTACTAACAGGCATCCGTCTGGCTCTAAAAGAGAATTTAATCGATCCAAGACCGATGGATTGCAAAGATTCGCATTGTCCAGTACCAACCAGTGACCCTCTTCTACCGCACGCAACAACGTACCGTCCAGCCATTCGAATCTTGCTGCTTGTTCCCTGCTCTTCTCTTCCAAAAGCTTCCCTGCTTGGTCAACTAATGTAACACGCTCACTTTCAAGTTCCTCATTCAGACCGGAAATATCGAGGAGAACAGACTGTATCTCGTCCAATTCTTGAAAGGAGCGGTTCAGACTTGCCGATACAAGTCCAGTCAATGGCTCAATTTGTTCCGACTGATAGATCAGAATAGATGATAGAGCTCTTCTCAAGAATTCTTGAAGAGAACTTCTCAAGTTCAAAACTTTATGAGAAATATCAACTTGGTCAAATCCTCCTAGTAAGTCGGTACTATCAATATCACTGTTCATCGCAAACTCAACTAATTTTTTGCCTTTTGCTCCTGCAAGATATCTAATGAGAGAAGTTTTTCCAGAATTTGAAGGCCCCACAACTATGACAGGCCAAGCATGCTCCATGCAAGTAATCATTGACTCAAGTACATCCTTGTTGCATTGAAGACCGTGCAATCGGGTGGGACCGGATTCTATTCCTCCAGAGCCTTTGAAAAGAATTGAATGCCCGGCTATAAGATTGTCAGCTGAGTTGAACATAAGAGAGTCCCTGTGCTCAGCTTCAAATATTTCTGAGAAGAATTCCAATGCCTTATTTCTATCATCTCGACTCCGAAATCTATGTCCAACAACAAGATTGAAAAAATCATATGGGCCAACCTTGGAAACAAGGGTTCGCCTGGTCTCTTTGTTTTCAGAATCAACAAGGCTAATCCATCGCATAGTATCTCTCAAGTTGAATTCAAAGGGGCTTCCTAGCTGCCCAAACTCCCTGTTAACAGACACTTTCCTGTCAAGCTCAACAACAAAATGTATGAGCTTTTCAATAACGGTTTTGTCAATAGAAGGAAATAGGTATTCTGAAATTTGCTGCAGGTCTGAAAGTGTTAGCGAATCAACATAGACAACAGAAAACCTATTTATGAATGATTTGGGGAGACCCTTTCTACCACCTCCTTGGTAGTGTGGATTTTGTGCAGCAAAAACCGTAAATCCCGGAGAACATTTGAAGACCTTATCCAACTCTGGTATATAGGCCTCTCCTCTGTGATCTAAACAAGCATTGAGACCTTCCAACACCGACTGAGATGCCAAATTCATTTCATCAAGTAGTACCCATTCGCCTTTTTGCATAGCTCTCAAGAATGGGGCATCCTTCCAAACAAACTCTCCAGCCTTCATGCCTTCTGCTGGAGCATCCGAACCAAATAAATCTATTAGGTCCGTTTGCTCAGACAGATTAATTCTGGTTAGAGGCTGTCCTGCAAGCTTCGCAAGTGCCGTAATAAGGCTCGTCTTACCGACACCTGGGCTACCTTCTAAAAGTATTGGTTTCTTGACTTGAAGAGCCCTTACAACTCGAAGAGCATTCATCGTTGTTGTAGGAGCCAAAAGATTGAATGAAGCATCAGCTGTGGCAGCTACATTTCTGGGCAAAGTAAAGCTCCCAATAGATAAAGTGGCCATATCCACCTTTATGTCCGGTCGGTTTGAGTATTCGCCGGAAAAGTCTATTCCTAACAGTTTGGACAACTTGTTGACACATTTTTTCCTATGCTGGGCTAACAGGTTGGAGGATTGCGCTAGAGACGCCGAATTATTTGTTCCAACGGAGTCTATGAACACCATACATGCTCCATGGAAAATACTGTGTTCCACTGAAATATCCCTAGAAAAACTATTAACGAATGCCACCCAAGAAAGGAGATCTCTTAAAGAAATTACACCAGATGCAGCATCGCCGTTACCGTATCTTTCGGCAAACCAATTTCCGAAATCAGCAATAACCTTTGCAAAACCCTTGGCATGATCGCTGAGCTTCGACGTTATTACTTCAAGGACATCGCTGAAATCCTCCATTGATGGAACCCATATTTCAGTAAATCTATTTCTCAATGCAGGAGAAAGCTCTTTTTTTCCATAGTCACCACCTGGGTTCATTGTAGCAAAAAATTGAAACCCATCCTGGGCAGATATGTCTATGTCCTTCGAGCCCTTTTCAGGAATAAGAATCTTTCTCTCTGGCTCTAAAACACTATTCAACCTTTCCAGCACTGAATCATCCGCTAGAGAAATCTCATCTAATAAAAATAGATCACCTTTTTTAAGGGCCTGGATCAGTGTTCCATCTTTCCACTCGAAAAGGATCTGAGACCTATCCATAAGATTCTGTATTCTCATAGCTTGTTCTGGCTTGAAATTAGAAATATCACAATTGTGATAAAGCGACAATAATTCGTCCAGAGTCAGGTCTGCCTCAAGAGCCATTCCACTATCAATCAACGCCGATTTAACAGCAGATACCAGTTCCGCCTGTATTTCGGACTTGTTTCTCGCTGGTCTCTGAGCACCAATAATGTCACCTGTCTCTGTATTCTGGTGCGCGTTTACAATATGAAGATCTTTCTGTAGGCTATTGGCCAATATCTGGCATATTGTCGTCTTTCCACATCCAGTTTCACCAACAAGAAGCACCGGCTCGTTTTTTATTAGCGCTTGGGTGACCAAAACTAAGAGACGTTTCATACCATTGGTCCAAACAATACTGGTATTCTCTCGGATAACATTCTCCGGAAGAAGGGAGGCGTATTCCCTTGAGACATCTATTTTGACTTTCATTATACGTTCGATTGTCTGACGAACTATATCACGTTCGTCTTTCTTTCTTACCCTTTCGCCGAGTAACATGTAGCCATTCAATGCAAGCTGCTCGTACCCAACAGCTTCTCTCTGCGCCCACCTAAAGAGATCTCTCAGAGTTGCAAAGCTTTTCTTTTGCTCGAAGAGTCTAGTGGACTGTCGTTCAACAGCTAGCTGTCTATAGACCTCAACAATCTTCTTGGCATACGATGGTGCGATCTGGCACCGTTCCTTAAGGATTTTCTCAAGTTCGTCTTCTGGAATATCGTCGAAATGCAATTCTAGAAATCGGTTTCTAAATGCTCTTGACAGCACCTTTCGACCACCATAGATTCCCGGAGGGTTTTGAGTAGCAAAAAGCATAAAATCAGGATGTGGTTTAACAATCTCTTGGGTTTCAGGAATGAGAAGTTCTCTGTTATCATCCAAAAGCCGATTGAGAGCTTCAAGAACATCAGTTGGCGCTAGATTCAATTCATCCAATACAATCCAATATCCGTTTCGAAGGGCTTCAACTAATACACCCTCAGAAAATTTCAGCTGGCCACGATCATCGGAAGAATAGCTTCCAAGGTACTCTTGCAAATCCGTATGTTCGTGATTGTTGATTCGGACAAATTTGTGCCCAGACTTCTTCGCAAGATATTCTATCATACTGGTCTTTCCGCTCGATGTCGGCCCCTGTATCAAGATAGGAAATAGCCTTCCAGCAGTTGCTCTTGTGAGATTCAGTAGATTCTTCTCTACTGAAGGGGTTATAATGTAATTATCTTGTTCCTGTATGCTCTCTTTACCAGTACGAAGCCAGTAATGCTTGAATTGAATATACTCCTCGCCATCTTGAGGAGCTGGTGGTATCTGAGATAGCACGGACTTTGCATTCTTAAGCCTTCCTGTGGTAAATTTGACAATGACAGGATGAAGCAAGTCCTCTGATGGCTTATCCAAAAGGGTCAAGAAACTCATACAGAACCCTTCATAGAGGGCTCGCCTTAAACCATAGATTGGTGAGATCGTTGATGCGTAGAGCAGAGTCCTCGAAAGCGTTCGAACACTAAAATGAGGTTTCTGATTTGCTCCATCCACAATGCGGTTACTTTCAGCAAGAGCTTTAGCAGCTAAATACAGCTCTGCTACATCATTTCCTGCCCATTGATCACTCATAGTTAAATGGCCAATGTACTTATCTATGATAGATAACAAATCAGTAATATCCTGGTCTGGAGAGGGTACAAATATCTCGGTGAATCGTGACCGGAGGCTGACAGGCAAGTCCCTTTTTCCAATATCTGTGGCAGGGTTCATGCACGCAAAGAGTCGGAAATTTGGATGAGCAACAATGGAACCCGCATCGCCCTTTTCAGAAAGGGTAATAGAAGGGTTCTCTACAAGGAGCTCGGCAATACTCTCGAGCGTATCCGGTGATGCCAAGTTGACCTCATCTAAAAGAACCCAGTCTCCACGGCGGACAGCTTGAACTAACAATCCCTCAACAAAACTGAACATAAAAGAAGAATCTGCCTGCTTGGCCCGAATCTCAAAAGCGTCAATTGCTATCATTAATTCATTCCACTCGTGTAAAAGGGCATTGCTTGTTGAGGAATCAAGTCGTCGTTTCTTTTTGGGGGCCGAAGAATCGGCTGACACAGATCCATTGTTGGCAAGTATATCAGTTGCCATCCTGAACGCTTCTCTCCATAGCTTAACAGTGTTTCCCCACTGCCCCTTTACAAAGCATTTGTTCAATACCATTATGAATTTGTCGTTCTTTTTCGAAGAAAATGTGCGCTCAAATAAACTGTCAAACTGTTCTCTTATAGGAACTGCCATCATCTTGCTGTCAATCGGCTTGTAGCCACCTAAAAGATCTCCGGCTTCAGTCTGCTGCGAAACATTTATTATAACAATATCCTTGTTGCATATGTTTGATAGGTATTGCACAACTGTTGTTTTTCCAGTTCCTGTCTCTCCGACAAGGAGAACAGGCTCTTTTTGAGAAACAGCAGCTCCAATTTGTTCGATTAAGCGAAGACTATGAGAAGTGAGCGCAAATTGAGCGCGCTTAGCGAGTCGCAATCTTGAATTGGCTTTTGAAGCCGCCATTTCTTTAGTTACAGTAGCCCGTCCAATGACAACCGCCTGTTGAGTCTCAGAAAATGGCGGGATATGCTTTGAAAGAAAAAGGTCAACTCTGTTCTTCGAGACCTCTAACTCTTCTCCAATAATTCTAGCAATGTACTGCTTGGCTTCAGTTGCAGCAAGAAACCCTGCAAAACAATCGATGGCTTCGGCAAAAATGCTATCATATGTGTCTTGTGAAAGAGGTTGAGTCGACGTTTTCACACCTTGCCGTTCAAGGAAGTGAGTCACTCGGCGAGCCCACTTGATTAGATCTCGACTGGATATTTGCCTTCCCTGGCTTGATTTGGCAAAGGTGAGGAACTTTGTATCAGTGTATTTCTCTGCAACCTCGTGAAATACTCTTACGAACTTTGAGGCCATTGAAGCCAACAGTGGAAACCTAGAAATGATGATTTCTATCAACTCCTCGGAGCTGGGAGCATCAATACTTACAGTGCTCCAAAATCGCTGACCAATAAGCTCCGGTACTATCTGCTTTCCGCCCCTAGAACTCGACGTTGTCATAGTAGCAAAAAGTTGAAAGCCTTGTCCAGCTTTGACGACCTCTCCTCTAGATGGAATCAGTAATTCGCGCTTTTCAAGCAGTGGAAGAAGTAGGGAGAGGATCTCAGTAGGGGCCTTGTCAATATCTTCGATAAGAACCCATCTTCCCTCTGTGACAGCAATTGTCAGCACACCTGGCCGCCATTCAAAAGAACCAGGCTTTTCACCAGTTGAATATGTTCCTACCAGAATTTTTGCATCTGTCTGGTCCCCTAAGTGGATTCGTATCATCTGCTTATCCATGTCAAGACATTTTGCAGCCTCGTCAACAATGAAGGTCTTTCCAGCTCCTTGGGGCCCTAGAAGAAGTACGGGCAGAGATGCAATTATACAGTTTGAAAATTGAGTGAGACCTTTCAAGGCACTAGCTGTAGGCACAAATGACCGTGTCTTGATCTTGACAGTTGAATTCTCACTCATGGCATTCGACATCTTTGGAACAAGATGACCACCAATGTTCACCAGAGGTTGAAAAGGTTCATAATCCTCGATGACAGCATTGGTTGAAGGTATGGTGTACTTTTCGAAAGAATTCAATGCAGACGTTATCCTCTTTGCTTCTAAAAGTGGAAGAAAATCATAGTCGATACCTTCGACACCCTCAAACGTGTCCAAAATTGGATTTGTTCTGTCGATACGGGCATCCATCCACTCATTCCGCCTCTTTTCTGAAACATGAAGATGGATAGCCAATACTCGTAATGCCAAATACTTAATTACAGGAGCTTGATCCTCCGAAACCATTTTGTAAAGAAAGCCAACATCTATAAACTGACCGAAAAAAGATGCATCGTGGTGTAAAAGTCTATATAATGCAAGTAACAGCTCTCTTGTTTCCACTGGAGAATATGCAGATGATAATAATAGGGATTTTTTGGTCCGCAGCAGCATCGACGTCATCTGTGACAAAGACTGATCTATGGCGACAAGACGAGCAAATGCCGACAGGGCTAGAAGCGCACTAGGATGTACAAGCCACCTAGCAGCAATATCAAGAAATAATTCCTTGAATGCGATCCAGACCGGCACAGCGTATCGACCATTATTGAGTACCAGGTCACTTAAGTGCTGGAGCATATGAGACAAATGGCCATCGAACGCTGGCAGTGTTGTAGCTGGCACTTCAAATTTGCTACACAGCATTTGGAGATGCCCATAGGCTCTCTCAAAATCAAATTTGATAGGACCCTCCATCTTGTTCAGGTTTTAGATGCGAGATTGGTAAAATTCAATACCCAATACAACGTCTACCTTTCTAGATCTCGATATCGATCCCGACGTCGATCTGTTCAGGTTCACAGCTCAGAGTTGAATGTATATTGGACGTGTGGTCTCAATGCAAATAAACCTCTGTCCTACTGGCTGCTCGTGCTGTTTTTGGTATGTAAACAGAATATTAAGTTTCTTCGCAGTTGTCGCTTGGTGAAAAATAAATTCGAGCGGCTCGTCAAAAAAATTCAACCCTTGCCACTATCTGAGGGTCAGACTGGCGATACTGAAGATCAGCTCGTTACATTTAGTGCTTGGATCTAATCATTTAGTCTATAATGTATATTGAATACCAGTGCACGTATTTTCGGCGTTTACCGTTGATTCACAAAAGAAAAACGCCAATTTAAGTGAATAAGCGCAAAGTCACGAACCTTTTCAATACGAATAGTACGACATTTAGGCGCTACAACTCGAGATTCTAACTGGTTTCATGTACGTCATCACTGCAAGATACCTTTGAAGTTATATCCCAATCACATCTACAGTTTTCAACAGAATCAGAAGTTTGACGAGATATGTGATATTTAGAGGCCACCCCATATCAAAATAAATAGAATTCGTTAGTGACTCCAAGCCGTGGCCACAGTGTCGACCGCCTTATCCAAGGCAGCACTTTGAATCTCCGAATCGGACTCTTGGTCATCTCGGAATGGATTACACATATATGAGACATATGCTTTATGGACTGATCTAAATGCCTGACGTTAGAGATTCATCTCATAGCACAAATTACTCACCGAAGTCAGGTCGTGTTGCACGCCGTCCAGAGCACCTATACCTATGAGTATCTTTGTGTTCGTGTTTGAAGAGCATCCATACACAGCGACACCTTCATGAACCAGAAGAAGCGAAAAATCCAGAGGGGATTCGGTATATGTCGGCTGATTCACGATATAGTCCAATGCCATGTGAGAAAGAAAGTGGTATCGTAGACTTTTGGGGTTCGAGTCGGGTTTGTTACCGTCGTAGATCCGTAAATATAAGGGAGAGTTCTCGAGTTAGAAAGGCGATCAATGGCTACCTACTTTGGAGCTAATAATAGCTATGAATCTGATAGATTGCGCCATTTCCTTGCTTATGATTCCTTAATGTACCGGTAATTGTTTAAGCTTTCTGGCTCCGTGGTCGAATAAGAGAATATATTAGGGGAACAACCTATTAGGGCAAAGTCCTGACTAGGCATGAAACGGACAGTAGACACGCTCATACATATGAGCCCTATAGGCATTGGCCATGTGAATTGTGATGAACTTTCTATTTATTGGAGACACTCGAATCTACAATGAAGAAGTTGACGTTAAAAGCTTTTACAAATTGAAAAGCTCATATGGATCATAAATACAATGTTGTAAGCCACACAAGCCACTGTAAAGGCTATTTACTATACAGTGTACACAGACAGCACTTCGAGCAGAATGAACCAGTAAAAGCTTCTCAACAAGTGGATGAGCAGGTTTGCTGTAACAAAGCGCCTTCTAAATGACTTCCATTGCGTCATTGTAGCAATTACTCCACCAGACCCATTGCAAAGTACACTACACTCACTATTGCTGACTACAATGTAACCCCCGCAGTGTGAGGCGGGGGAATCTCTATCAGTTAGGTGGGGGCCTGGTACTACATACATAAGAGACACGACCTCAGCCAGTACTAAATCACAGAAACTATGAAAATCATCGTAGGATCGTTCGGACCCGACATTCACATTGTTGATTTTAATCCAGAGACCTTGAAGGCAAAGTATGTCAGCCGTTATTCTCAAGGCAGCAGGCCAACTTGGCTCGTGGCTAGCGAGGACGAATCTTACATATACAGTACAGATGAGATAGAAACTTTGTGGGGCAAAGGAGAGTACGAGAAGGGCAGTGGCTCTATATCGGTCCATAAAGTCGATTTCAGCAATGAAGAGGAGCCTTTAACCAAAGTTCAGGCTATCCTATCACAAGGTGCTGGGCCGACTCACATGTCATTTAGTCCTGACTTTAGCGAACTACGAGTAGCAAACTATTTTGGAGGATCTTATGTCAATTTCTCTGTCGATAAAAAGACAGGCTTTCTGGAGCCCCTACATGTCACGAGCCTCAACAATGACAGTCTTGAGCTTGGACCAGTGGCTGATCGCCAAGATAGTTCCCACGCTCACTGGGTTGGCTTCAGCCCGCTTTGTGGGAACAAATTCTTGTATGGTACTGATCTGGCGCAGGATAAGATCTTTCAGTTTGAAGTCAGTCCCGATCAGTCCACCTTGAAACCAATTGAAGGCGCACCATTTATTCGTGCCAGCCCTGGTGCAGGCCCCCGTCATATGAGATTCCATCCTTCCAAGCCGTTTGTCTATGTTGTCAATGAGCTGAGCTCTTCCTTATCTGTATTTCCTTATGACCCAAAAACTGGACGATTGATGGATGAGATTCAATGCATGCCAACCACCTCGAAAACAACCTACACATGCCCAAGTGGCATCACTATTGACAGAAGTGGAAAGTTCATCTATGTAACTAACAGAGACATTTCCGACGATAACAAGTCCGGCAACGACGATATTGTGGTCTTTAAGATTCTCGAAGACGGTAGATTTGAGCTCACCCAGAGCATATCTAGTGGAGGATGGTATCCTAGACATGGAGATTTAACGCCAGATGAAAAATGGTACATTGTTGGCAATCAGCGGTCACACATGGTCAACTTTTTCAGCCGAGATGTAAATACTGGAAAATTGCAATGGAAGGCTGGAGTGAAAGGAGTTGATGGGGCATGCTACATCCATATTGTAAAAAGTACTTGTTAAATATAAATACCGAACTTGCTTTCATATATATATATATATATTATGGACCGGTGGGTTTCGGCTTGTTGCCAATAAATGCTTGTCCGGGCTGTTTGGTGTGTCAAAAAAATAAATTATACATGGTCGTCAGTCATTGCTGCTACTCATGCGACCAACTACTTCTTTAACTGAGTGCTGTTCACTTTGGTAGCAAATCGAAGCGAGCTAAGAGTTTCGCCAACATGCTGCTCTAGCGGCGAAGCATTAACAAACATCAATGTTTTGGAACTGCCGCTAAGCGAGTATTGCAATAAATAGGTCAACTTTGAGTTACGGAAGGGAACATGCGCCCCGTCCTTGCCGGAACCCAGTGCGTAGATGACATCGCCGAGATAACTCAGACTCTTATTGATTGCCTGGGTCTCTTTCAAACGATCGCCTGTTGCCTGTGAATGGGCCAGCCTCTCGGAACCTGCCAGATCTATAAGATTCAATGTACCTTCACACGTATGGCCTGTCGTGCTATTAACTCCTGATATTCGTACAATAAAAACAGAGTGGGACCGAGATGATCTTTCGTTGGCCTTTGTAGCTGCTACTGACCTGTTATTTGCTGCTGTTCTTAAAACGGTCCGCATCTGAGATGGGGAGTTCAGGACCACAGACGTAAGACCATGGACTGATGTTTTGCGCAGCTTTGTGTCGTGGCGTATTTCTAGATTGGCCCTGTCAATTTGATCAGGCTGCCCAAGGAGGTCATTCAGAGTCTCATTGTAGACCTCGACAAACTCGCCTGTTACATCATAAGACCAGCCCTTTTCTTTCAAGCTTTCAATACACTGGAATATCTGCGAGACAGCTCGTGGTATCATTCCATCTTCAGATGACATGGTGTATGTCTTTCCCGATCCAGTTTGCCCGTAAGCAAATATGCAGACATTGTACCCATCAAGTGCACTCTGCACTAACTGAGATATCTCCTCAAAGATCTCTTCGTTATTGATCTGAGGTGGAAATACCTTATCAAAAGTGAACGGATGGATCTTGGTTGTAACAGACCCCATCGCAGACTCAGTAGTTGGGCCTGTCAACAGAACTTGGGATCCTTCGGCATCTTCGTCCGGATAAGTGATTTTTGCCAATGTGAGCTGCTCCGATGGCAACGCCGGCCGGATACGACAATAGACTCGTATATTACCTTTCAGCTCCTGTACTTGATTATGCAGACGCCTTCTTACCATTTCTTCCTTTAGAAGCTTACTTTTGGCTAGATCTCTTTCTTCAAGAGCATGCTGCGTCATCTCTTTCATTTCCGATAACTTTGATTTCTGGTCTTCCAGCAAGTATTGAAGCTCCTGGATTTGATCCCTCCTGCTCTTGTCGACAGATTCCTGAGATACTGCCGCACCCTCCATTTCTGCTAGCGTCCGACGGAGAGATTCTGTCTCATGTTTCTGAGTTTCGTATCTTTCAGTAATCATTTCTAGATCATGACGAAGCAACTTGTTGTGCTTTTTCGTGTTATCAACTTCCGCAGACATATGCTGTCTCTCTTGCTCAAAATTCAACTGCACCTGCTGCAGACGCTGGGAGAATTCGTTCTCTGTATTCTGTTTTTCACTTATCAGTGTCTGGTGTTCGTCTTCAACTTTTTGACGCAAACACTCCATTTCGTGGGCCATCTGATTCTTCAATGTGGTCTCGTATGTAGCCTTCTCGCTTTGAAACTGCTGCTGTAACACCAATACCGTATCCTGGTTAGCTTTCAGCTGGGAGTCTAACTTGGACTGGAAAATCTCGCGCTCCCTATCCAAGTCCTCTGTAAATTTGTTTTGAAGAGTGCGTAATTGATACCGAAGATCTTCAATCTCAGAATTGAGAGTACTCTCATGTGTTTTAGACGACTCTTCCAGCATTGCAATTTCCTTTTTGCGCTCGTCCTCTATATGTGCCAGAGACCATTGTAACTCTGAAACTGTTTGGCGCTCTTTCCTCAAAGCATCGTCTTTCTCTGCCAGCTCTCTTCTCAATTCGTCTACTCGATCCGCTCTCATCTCCCTCTCCACATAGAGCTTCTCTTTGAGATCATTGTTTTGATCTTCGAGCTTCTGCCGCTCTAGAGACCAAGCTGCAGCTTCGGTTTGTAGTCGCTTCAACTCCCTTTCCAAAACGCCTTCTGAATTCTCGCGAGCAGCAATAACTTGGCCGAGCAGTTCCATCATTTCAATGGAATTTGCGTCCTCAGTTCGACCACTGCGTGCAGAGGGCGGTCGTATTGATGGAATATTAGACCGCCTATCCGCTACTGCAGATCCAGGATGTTTACCAGAAAGTGCAAGCAGACTTTGGCCCTTGGTCGGAACCTTTGAAACCAAAGTAGGAGGAGGCATGGACGAGCTGCTGGTTGCAGTTGCATTAATTCTGGTACTGGTTTTTCCCTCTAAAGGTCTTCTGATCGGATTACTTGGCTGTCTTAGACCAGTCGGCTTTGGCACTGGCTTGGATACTGCGATTGGTATTCTCTTGGACTTTGGAGGAGACATTGCCTCCGGAGGAATGTTCTCCATCTCGTGATACTCTAGATCCATCAACCTCGTAAATGTCGTCAACTTGTCTGGTAAGAGTCTAAGGGGATTTAAGTTTACCAAACAAAACCCGTTGCTGGGGAAACAGCATCAGCCGTGCGATATGTCAGATTGCTCCAAGTATATTAGGGTTCATCTGACATCTACCGTGTAGAGGTTAGCAGCCGCTTGCTAACTTGGCTTTGAAGAATAAAACTCCCCTTTCAATTTTAAGCATGATTTTGTAATCTCTCCCAAAGCGAGATACAGAAGACAAAAAGCAAAGAATGGGTACCAGCAACTCGTAAAGCAAACATACTTTGTATATAATGGACCTGTCTTACAGGTTGCAGTAGGCTAATTTTCAATAGAATATATGGTTGCTCGGGCTATCTTTGTTCCTGCAGGGATTGTAATCGCTATAGGATAGCCTGCGTAATCGGGGTGTTCGCTTGGCATAACCACCCTAGAGCCACCCTGGGTCTCATCACCGTTCATGAGCCTCAAACTTGTTAAGTCTCCGTTTTCGGGGTTGAGCTCCACTACACTCAGAATTCCAGCCACGAAGCGAGCATCATTCGATACAAACTCAACTTGGTAACCGCATCCAATCAATAAAAATGTACCCGGACTTTCGCTTATTATAAGGCCATATGCAGCATCTGGTTTACCAAAGACCTTTGCTCTCTCTACTCGGATAGTATAATCGTTGAACTTATAGCTGTACTCTTCAGGAGGTTTAGAAGGATCATAATCATGAAAGCAAAATCCCGTCAGATTGCGGGACTCTGCCCTTGCAAGCAATATGTGGCTTTCAATAGATTTCAGTAGACCATAGTGGTTCTGCCACGAATTCCCGTACTCAAGAGTGTCGATTCCGAAAGGACATGCACCTATAGCATCGTACTTGCCGATAGCTGTCCACATTGTGCGCGCTCCAAACTCATCTCTCCGTTGTTCTGGAATGAATAGCGGTTGGCTCTTATATGTATACCACGTACACCGCTCATCATAATCGTTAAGATAGATGTCTGGAGATATAAAATCCAATTCAGGGGCAAACTCCATCCAGATGTCCAATACACGGGAGACAGCTCCTCCACTAGGATACTTTCCGGGAGCATCGCCTCCAGCAGCCGACCCCTCCGAGCCAGATTGGTTTTGCCAGACATTTGTATAAATTGGAATGTTGTACTCTCTCCTACCCGCTTTTGCCACAGAATTGACATAGAGCGAATAGTGATACGCCATAAACAACTCGTTGGTAACTTCGCTTTTTCCAAAGGCCTGTGACCAGCTTTGATCAGGGCGGAAGTCAATATCTTTAAAGGACGACACGAAGGATGGGTGGAGTGAGCTCCAATTCATTTCCAAGAAGGTTAATAGCTCGCGCGGAACGCTTTTCCCAAATATCTTCTCCGCTTCATCACTTCTGTCTCTTGAATCTTTCAGCAAGCCGACTTCGTTTTCACATTGGACCATCAAGATGGTATTTTCGTGAGAATCATACTCACGCAAGAATGCCATGAGCCTCGAGAATGCCTTTGCATCTGCCATCTTGACATCTGCATTTAAGATTGACAGCACCTCGACTACCTGAGTTCTCTCATTGTGTCTGATTCGCATTCGGGGGAACCGCTTAGGGTCCTGTTTGACCCAAGAGGGTGCATATGTAGACATGCCGTTCTTGAAAGCTCCAAACCAAAGAATGATGAGCTTCAAGTCATGCAGACGGGCATCATCTATGCACTGCTGCAATTCCGAAAAGTCGAAGGTTCCTTCTGTGGGTTCAATTTGTTCCCATGTCACAGCGCCCAATACTGTATTTAAATTGAACTCTTTAAGCTTTTGCCATAGAGGCTTCATGTGCTTTGCTGAACTCATAGAAGAATTCTGCAATTCACCTCCTCTAACCAAGAATGGCCTTTTGTTTATTAAAATCTGACCATCCTTGATCTCTATCATATTGTTCACTGCAAATCTACAAGTTTGAAGAACATTGTGTGCCTACCAACATTTACCTAACCTACCCCACAATCGTTGGTGTGGGGGTCAGCATATCTGCATGCTTTAAACACTGCTCCCTACTCTGAGCTTCATATTCCAACAGGAAACGCCGAGCAATGTCCAAGTCTAGACAATCAAAGCAATTTTGTGCAATACCTGTATTGTAGGCGCTAATACCCGCTAGATGCGACATGTATGCTCATATCGAAACCCGCTTTAGACTGTCGCATGCCCTCATTTCTTAGGCTACCGCCCTTTTCGTCAGATATCAAGTGATATCTACTGGTTAAGATTTGAACTTTATGTAGGCGAGCGATTGACAAGCTTTTGAATGTGCACTCGTACACCCGTATAAGCCTGACACAAGCAGGTTACGTTAGTCTCACGTTCATCCCATCCGAGTATGAAAAATGGCCAAAACTCGCGTCTGTCTTTTTATTATTGTTTGCGTTCACGCTCCATACACTTGTCCTATCTATGAGACTTCAAGTCATACCTGATGAAACTGTTGCCATACCAACTCCAGTTCAGCCGCTTGACAGATGTCGAACATTGTACTGCACTTACCCTACTAGTATAAAAAATAGCACCGCACTGAAATTTTCTCTGTTACTACCAACTATAATGTAGGTACACATATGACATGTGCTGTTTTTATGATGAAAAAAACTCTCACAGACCTGTTCCAATGCATTGCAATGCGGATAAACGATTTGCCTTTTTCCTGATCCAGCACATTGTGGAAAACCCCTCTAACAACAGTAAAAGTAAAAAGTTTATATCTAGCTTACATTCGCTATTGAATAAATCAGCGTTGTTGAAATTGATAGCTCAATAAAAGTAACTTCCACAGCACTTCTTTTACAACCCACATGCAAATACTGGCCTTCAAAGTCGTCCCGATAGTCAGTTTGGTTTAGCGCATTTCATATTAAGATTATAGTGAAGTTTAGGGTATCTGCTTCTCTACCAAAAGTGGCAGATGTCAGGGGTATTCATTCACCCAATATGTAACTGTGGTAAATCGCAGAGAGATTTAAATCAGAATCATAACAATATTGTCCAGGAGTAGTCTAATTACCTGCGTGGAAGCTAGGAATATAAAAATACAGAAAACTCATGTATCAGAAATCTTTGTTATAAACTTATACTCAAAGTAGAAATAATCTGCATGAGAACGACGGAAGAACATGTAGCTAGGAAGTGCACAGAGGTAATTAAAAGCTAACTACAATTAGTTTGGTGGGACATAGTGAAATACGGTGCAGCTATTGTGGGGATATTTCCTCATGCTGAAAAGACAATCATTATTGATCAGATAAGAGAGACACAGAGTATGAATTACCACCATCCGTGCTTACGCTGTTTTTCTAGCTCACTCTCCAGGGTTCGAATTGTCGCATCCTTCTCACCAAGCTTATATTCCTGCTCACTGAGCTTAATCTCTTGCTCACTGAGCTTAATCTCTTGCTCACTCAGCTTAATCTCTTGCTCACTGAGCTTACTCTCTTGCTCACTGAGCTTACTCTCTTGCTCACTGAGCTTACTCTCTTGCTCACTGAGCTTAATCTCTTGCTCCCGGAGCTTAATCTCTTGCTCCCAGAGCTTGACCTCAAGCTTTCCCGCATATACATTTTTCTCATCAATCACCCCTTGAAGTCTTGATAACTTCTGATCGCTCGTGGAAGCTGCTTGCTCCACTGCTTGGATCCTGAGATTTAGCTCTGAAGCGGCACTATCAGCTGCCGTGTATTTATAAATCAGCACTTCAGTTAAGACCTGCATATCTAAGATCAGTTTATATGTTTCCTTTATAGACGCGCAATCAGCTGTAGAAGGGAGTCTTTTCATTGAGTTCAAATGATAGGAAAACCAAAGTTGGGCAACCCCTGCAAACTTTCTCACTGATTCAAGGTATGCGACCTTGCTATCAATGGGTTCAGATTGTAGGTAGCGGAAAACACGCACTGCTTTGGGATCTTCAACAGGCGAATATAAAGTATTTCCGTCGTATTTGTCTAAATCCACCCAATGAACTGGGCTACCCGAGACGGTGGATCCTCTATGACGATAATGAGGAAACAGCTCGAACTCTGCTTGCAGAATTTTGTCGTGCTTCTCAGTGATCTGATAAAACTTTTCAGAAAACAGTTCCTCGGAATAAGAGATATCATGGTTCAACGCTTCCACATATTTCATATTTACATGGTGTTCAGTTGGTAAAGACATCAAGAAATTGTGGACCCACCGATGTCCCATCCCCAAGTTATAAAGCCCCTTAATCGTCTCTTGGGTAAGCTGTGGCAGGCGTTCCACTGTGGCATCAATAAATTTCGGTAATATTGTAGGAGCAGCAGCCACCATAGTTTCGGGTTTGAATTACTGAAGATCGGTAAAACATTCGCTTGCCGGGCAAGGTCATCAATGCTATGCGATCATTTCCCAATGGGGGTGGAAGCATGTCAGTGCAGGAACGGGAGATCTGGGGCACCAAAAGATGTTTGGGGAATAAAGCGAACATTGAATTGTGAGGAATCGGCAGAAGGATTATGCCAGGGTTGTTGAGGATGTTTCGAATGGTTGAATCTAACTAATACCAACGGAAGTGCTATTGGACAATCGAAAAAAAAAAGATTTAATAAGTGAACCAAAAAAATCTGTAACTAACCACATTATTTTAAAGCTGTAGTATGATGATGATCTTGCATAAGAGTAGAAAAGCAGCAGCCAACTGGCAATGCTAGACCATATGGCCAGATGTTATGGCATCAGCCTACTCAGGGAAACTTACAATTAATAATTCAAGAAATATGACGACCTGTTAACAATCGACCCTGCACTATCCTGTAGTTATAAAGTGCTTTGGAGACATTGTTATGTAGTAGCACCTGCTGCATCTACTTCAGAGAACTGCGGTTCAGAGAGATTGGAACGACTTGTAACGGTAACTCGAGCCCTCGAGTGGCCGTCACAAGTTGTGAAAAGCTCGCCAGAACAACGTTCCAGTACCCAGGAGGGGGGTCCCTTGTCGATACACCGCTATACCAAAGTACAGACAATTCATCTTGTCCCTAACAACTCCAAGTATAGCTTTGTAGCGACCATTCTAAAACTTTAACAAAAAAAACAACAACATAAAACATAAAAAAAATCACAAAAAAATAACATAAAAAAAAAAATAACTGTAGTCTTTTCAAGAGCTTCAACGATAGAGACTGACCTTGGCATCAGACACTAGTCTTCCAGGACGTGGCTCGCGCTGCCATCGGAACTGTCCGTACTAGCTGCTCTACTTTGACAGATAAACACTAGAAGATGTCTCTTGTCCGATAAATCAAACTCAAGACGCTCTTAATCTCGTCAAAGTGGCTCTCCCTAACTGAAGCAACTCAGTCCAGGGGGCCCCTACCTCCCCTCTTATAAAGTGACTTCGCTGGCAGCTACTGGCACCCGCATCGATAGCCTGGACGGCAACCTCGGCTCGCGAGGCCAGTCGGTACTATTCATCCAGTTGATACAGCATTCAAATCTGGCTCCACAAACCTGCCGATCTATGAATTGAATGTTGGTAGTTTCCAGTAGCCACCTCCATCACCCAAGACTACAAATATGATTCCCATTGCCGCATGAGTTTCCATTAGGACTTCGACGGCAGCGCATAACCTTCACTACTGAATGAAACCTTAACTCGCGCTGTCAAGTGACACATTCAATCCAGTATGAACACTCCTTCAACAATGTTTTAAGAGCTGGCTCTCCACCTGGCGCAACCCAGGCAGGTTTGCTGCCTCCCTCCTATACTCACGGGCATGAATAGCATCATCGAAGAACAACAGGACCGTGTTGAAAGATAGGCAGGCAACCTCGGCTCGCGAGGCCAGTCGGTACTGTTCCACCTAACCAACGACACCAGCTTGGATCAGAGCAGTTGCTGACTCTGAGCTGATGAGGTAACTTCTTTTTCAAGAAGCTGTTTTTTACTGCTCCCTCCTAGCCATTCATACCAAGGGCCCTATATGTTAGTACTACCAATTCTCTACCTGTCGATGAGGATGCAAGTTGGCAAACTAGTGGCGACGACAGCGACCTTTATATACTTAGTTCAAGGGCAAGGGGCATGGGCAGCTAGCTGCATTATGGGCGATGACGTGCTTATCGCTGTTGCCTTGGCAGTTACCCTAGACCCATAGCATGCCACTTCAAGCCATCTGCTGCTTAACATCTGCATTGTGGATAAACGGCCTGAACAATGATACCCTCGGCAGAGTATGCATCAATACCGGATTTTGCTTTACTGTCATGCCATTCCATCAACTTTTGCCGGCTTGTTAACAAGAGATGGTGGTGACAAGAATCTGATAATTTCACACACCAGAAGAGAACTTGGAAGATTGCACACGAATATTGACAGCTCAAAGAAAGAACTAAATTGTTTCTTACCGGGTATATCATCGAGTGCGGTTGTCAACTAACTTTTCGGGTACGGCAGACAGAAAATAACCGCGTTACCTAAAGGGAACCTCTTTGTTAGGCCTGTATGGTACAATGGTAATAGAACTGCTGTTCCTTTCCGCTTCATATTCTAATAGCATCGTCCCAAACATGAGAACAGTCAATACTGAAATAAGAGTTGGCACCGCATAAGTTAGGATATTTGGTCAAGACCATATCATCAAACATACAACTCCTTTATTGATTACAACACTGATGGTCTCTCGGATACACGGCAGGATCAAGTATAAGCTACCTATTCCACTATAAGATCAAGCATACAGTTCCAAAGGGAGTGATGCAAGAGAGCTGGAGTAATACGGCATTGGCTCACTATATTTGAACCCATTCACCCTGCTTTTATCAGTCGTTTGCTGACAGAGCTTCCTCGCTAGTCATACAAGCGTTGTTGGAGATCCAGGGTCACTCCTCCACAACTTGTTAAGAAGCTTCTACTTTGCAATAATACAGCTTCAAATAAATAATCTATATACAAAATCAACTTGGTTTCTATAACTTTCATGTCCCGGCTGGTATCAGTCCAACCCCCAGCAGATTCACCACAAATCCATATTTGGCCAGATTCCCCTAACATCTTTATATCGTATATGCACTCCACCATACCACACTGCCTTCCTATATATAAAGAGATAGCGACGCACAAAAAGGCTTCTGTCGGCTGTTGATTCTGGACAGACCAGGCAGTGTAAGCAAAGATGCAGGTCAACCGCGGAGCATTTTTTATGTTCCTGATCTTCTTCTTTTTTTTCACACCCGCTGGATCCCCACCAAAGTTTATGTCTGAAGTGGAGCACGCCAGACTAACGAGCTATCTCGACCTTCAAGCTTATGAGCTTCAAGTAGTGCAGAATTCTACTTGGAAATCGGGTTTCGGTAACCTTACCGGTCTGCGCAAACAGTATCCGGACGCCCCAGCATATGAAGGGTCTATTCTTTCCAAAAAACTGCTGGAGTTGGCGACGTCAGTATGGAATTCCGAACAGAAAGTGGATCAGGACGGCCATGCGATCAAGAATGTTTATTTTTCCAATATCTCGGGCGATTTTCGAGGTGGATGGGACAGGCTCACGGATCTCGGCCTGACCCCCATTGACATGCCTCTGCCCCCGTTCGAAAAGAACAGCACGACAGCAATGGCCCAGTACGGTGACTTTTACGACGGACGGTTCGCCACTCAAGACAATGATGAAGAGGGTGAACCATATTCAGCGCCAGGCAATAGAACAGAAACCTCGGGGCTTATCCAGATGTCGCTTCGGGAAAGTGGCCGCCGAAAGCGAATCGAGACCAATCCGTTGAGGCATAATAGGACTGTGGACTCCATTACCATGGAAATCACGATCTCTGACGAGCTAGGCGACAAACCAAACGATATAAGACTTCGCGGATTGCATGTCAAAGATAGTGGGAACGTGGTTCTTGCCACATCTTCCCTGAAATTTTCTGGTGTTGCTGGTTTGCCTCACTTGGTACTGGAAGAGCGCCTGTTTAACGACTCGCAAAGGGCTGTGGTGCGCCATCTCAACTCTTCTCTTAACTTCAAATTCGCAGACCCATTCTATGGGATTGTCGAAGAGCAGGAAGTGCTAGCCGAGCGCTGTGAGTTCATACTTTACGGCCATCTCCACTCGACCGGATTGTCTGAAGACGATGTGCGTGACATTGAGGATGAGCTGCGCGAGCCGATTGGAAGGCCCCATGCCAAACTACCAAACTTAAAACTGAGTGGTATCTTATACTCTCCAGACTGTGGGTTTGCCATGCAAATCAAGGACCTGCAAGGTGAAAAATATGAGCATTATTTCAGCAGAGTACGCTACGCCATCATGGCTGGCGTGATACTGTTATTGGTAGAAACAATAGCTACTGCTATTCAAATGAAAGACACTATCACCCCGTCTACCTTGTCCAGAGTAAGTTTTTGGACAATGTCTATTATGGCTTTCTTGGACGGGGAGGTTTGCATGACGGCTCTGGTAATGTCTTTTCTTGATCAATTATCAATGCCGTTCATGGCGGTTGCATTTGTATCATTTGCACTGACATCGCTATTTGACATTCGCTACATGGTCCTCATATACAGGTCCCAACAGATGGAAGCTGTAGCAGATGCTCGAGCCCGCCAGGCTGCATCTGGAAGCCTATTTATTGCCAGGGCAGATGGGACTATCGGATCTGCTCAACCAGCATCTGAAAACGCGGGACAAGACAGTGACTCTCAACAAAATAATGAAACCACAGGTGAATTACCGATAGCAAATACGCCTACTATTGCACCTCCTTCCGATATCGAACAAAACGAAAGAGTCATCGTCATGATGATCTACTCACGCTTTTACTTTACATTGCTTGTGGTCATGGTGCTTACACTGGCCGCAACATCTTGGAGTTCAACCTTCAGACGCCTATATGAGTATGCTCTTTTCACGGTTACATGCTCCTTCTGGGTGCCACAGATATACAGAAACGTTATCCGTGGATCTGGAAAGTCATTTCTATGGATGTATGTAGGTGTCACCAGCATTGTTCGAGTGCTACCTGTCTTTTATTTATGTCTCGACGTCAACAACGTTATCCACCACAGATATGATCCTATTTTCGCCTGTTTCATAGCTGGATATGTGTGGTTCCAGATAGTTGTCCTTGTCGCGCAGTCTCTTTTTGGGGCTAGATTCTTTGTACCAAAAGGATGGCTCCCAGAACTTTATGACTATCACCCTATACTCACGGATGACGATCTTGAAGGAGGATTTAATTTCCAAGCTGATGCCAAAGACAATCCTATAGCTTTGGCTCAGGGAGGTGGTGCCTCTGACGATGCTGCCAGCTCTGGAAGTGAGGAGCCTTTGTTGTCATCCAAGGCACCTACTACTGATTGCGCCATTTGCATGACTCCTGTTGAGCTCCTGGTAATATCAAAGGACAACGTCCACAGTGCATTAACTCCATCTAATATCATAGCCCGGCGCCGGTACATGGTGACGCCTTGTCGACATGTGTTCCATACCGATTGCATGGAGCAATGGATGCGAACAAGACTTCAATGTCCTGTATGTAGAAATCCTCTCCCTCCTATATAAGTTAACGATGCATTATTTTATTGTTTCTAGCAATGTAGGGCATTAGTCCATTATCTAAACTACACATCTCATGCTACCTACTTCATACTGCACGATGTTGCGACATAACTCAGTCTGATATTGTCCAAGATTATTCTAACTGGGATTATACATTTCTATCTATCTTGAATGCAAAAAATTAGGTTCAAACTTCGCATTGGAGGCTTTCATGAGCCATTCTCCCTTAGCTTGCGACTTTGATGGTATTGGTCTCTTTTCTCTTTTCTCTTTTTGATCGTACACAAGCAGTTACTCATGCTTGGGCCTCTTCGTCTTGGGGTGAGTGTTCAACAAAGCGTCCCACCATCGGAACGACGAAGCGTAGTTTCCAAGGAAGTACCGGTGGTGATCGTCGTGGTGGTCGGCACCAGCCCAGAAGGGAAGGAAATGGTGAAGAGACCATGGGAACTCGTAGCCAGAGTGGGCATCAATGGCCTGGAACAATCTCAGCATAACCCAAACGTAGACAGTCAACATGTGCAGTTGGCCAGTCAAAAAGACCCACATAATAGGAATACCCACAGTGCCTACTCCAAGCAGAGCTACTTCAATGGGGTGGGCGTATTCGGCAGCGAAGCCAAACGGAGCAGCGTATCGGTGGTGCTGCTTGTGAATATACTTGTAAAATGGTCCATAATGGAGTCCCCGGTGCATCCAGTAGTGCCAAGCATCCTCCATCACAAAGAAGATACCGATGTGAAGAGCCATCGTCTTCCAGTCGGGAAATGGCACACTCACGCTAATACCGAGGTACTCGCAAACAGGGTGGAATCCCCAGATTGGAAGCGCTTCGACCATAAAGTGCGACAGCAAAATCGACTTGATACACTCCCACTGTTCGCTGAAGTTTGGCTCTTTAGTATGCTGTATCTTGTACTTTCGAAAGAATGGAATGAAATCAATGATCAGCCATGGCAGTGCTCGTCCAAAGTATAAAACCTCATGGAAAACAAACATTAAAAGACCCGTGGCGATCACATCGTTGGCCATATAGGCATAATACCCAGCCCATGCTTGCTCGAAGATATTCAGCTCCGGGGCCACAAGAGCTACGTTGTTGACAGTTTCGAGGTACGAAGCCCCTGGCAAAACCGCGTTATTTAGTACCGAGGTCATAACTAACAGATCCTCTATTCCGCCAAAGTGAAAATACTATGATAAGCTGTTATACTTGAATATCACCACTATGGTCAGCGTTCAACTGGTATACGGTCGACGATTTAAACGGATGCCTGTTGTTGTCAGGTGTCGAAGCGAAACATGGCCTGATGGGCTGTTCCCAACACGGGAACTGTGGGTATGGGTCTCTGTACAAATTTGAAGGATACGACCTAAACGAAAGAGCAACGGCAATACCTAATCCTGTGTAACTACCAAATTGGGCAACCCTACTTCGACCGTGGGAGCGATCAAAGCAGAGGTCGAGATCTAGAACTTCATACTGTAGCCTGTTTACAATGTACCTATGTTATTGAAATCCTAGGTTCGTAGTTCCAAAGGGGCCATATTCGTCGTTAATAATGTTGAACAGCATTGTGTTGTCCGCGCTGAAGTCAAAGGATCCGTTAACGAGATCAGGAAGAAACTCAAACACTGGTTTTGGAGTAGTGCTGCTAGCCGAAGAAACGCTTTCATGTAGCATTTCTAAAATTTTCAGGCACCTTGTAGCAGAACTCGACAATCGCTCAAAATCGCGTAGCAGCTGTACTGCAGTCTTCCAAGCAGTTTCCATGGACTCAGAATCCAATTCACTCTGTAAGCTCGGTTGCAGCTTTGCTGCCAACAATACTGTACACGATGTGTATACATAAAATATACAGTACCATATTGCTGGGAGGTCTGTCGTATCTTTGTTGTCGTAAATTAGAGCGATCAGCTTCGTAGCGGACAACACACAAAGTCTGCACACAGTCTTCTCCAGAGTGGACTGTAAATAGCTATCACCGCTCTCTAAAACAGATATAGACCGCGGTATGCTACTACCCACATGCGGAAGTAATGTTGGTCTATAGAGCATGATCTCCAAATGAAGGTATCTTGCCTGTAGAACATTGGTCTGGCGCCTGAATGGACTGTTAAGAGGGTGTGCTTCAACACTGCATATCTGCAAATGCCGTGGGACATCTTTTTTGAACCTTGTCAACTTAGCTTCTAATTTGAGAATATTATTCAGAATGGAAACTCGAGCCTCGTCGTTTAAAATAACATCTGCATCATGAGCATCATAGAAGTTCCGGAGGATATCTGCCAAAATGTCATAGAGCTTCAACGTCTGTTCGTAAAAGGACAGGACAGATGGAGGGCTTTGAGCTGGTGGTGTTAAAATCCCTTCCTCTGTTATATAAATATCGTCAATGTAAGTAGGGGGAAGAACCTTGAAATCTTGTAGAATCATTAAGGGCCGTCCAAATGTTGTTGACACAATCCTATCCATCAATATACATCCATACCATAATCTCCGGCACAATTCCCGTTCAACAACACTTGGTCTCGAAGCAATTTGATGTTCTCGGTATAATCCTAGTTCATATGCGATCCTTATAGCAAGGCCAACGACATTCCAACACGCTGGGGGTTTGAGAGTTGCTTGCAAATACTGCCCAACCAACAATAACGCTTGAACCAGTACTACTGATCCAGAATCTCCCGTATCCATCACATTGAAATTGAGATGCTCTCTTGCTTTATCGAAATAAACTTGGGATGAGGACTCTTTTGCGTTGCCATCCATATTTGATGAGAACAAACAGCCAAAAGCAAACACCATGTTCATGATACAGTAAAACATGTGCAACTCTGTTATCTCATCATCCGTATCGCTATCATGAGAATTGTAAAGTCGAGCGTCTTCAGGGCTCTGGTCGTTATCATGAAGCGGTGTATCCCCATCCTCCATTGTAGTCGTTTCCCACACACCGTGGTATGCTTTCATAAATGAAGGTTGATGAATGAATGGATAGAGAGAGTAAACATATGTAAAATAGCAGTGAACATACCGGTCTGCTAATTGGCGAGGAGGCACAGCCCAATCTTCTTCTTTTCCCAGCCTACGGTCTTTAAAGCCTGAGGGACCAGTCCTAGACCATTGAAACCTCTTTCCCAGAGATGACATATAAAAAGGTCGGTTTGTGGTAGATGATTTCGAAGAACTCCCCGGGATACTCTCTGTGTAGCTGCTCATCCTATTGCCCAGTTCACTAGTTCCTGCACTTACTGCTGCCTCAACTAGTTTCATGAAAGAAACTGCCGAAGAGGATCCATAAAAGTCCTGCCGTCTGTTTCCACGTTTGACGATAGTGGAAGCACCCATAGCGTCAGGAGCAACATGGTTTTCTTGCTGCCTGGAAGAGCTGCGAGCCGGACTTATAGAACCGATGAACTCAGTAGTATCAGGGTCACCATGCGAGCTCTCTGGAGTACTTAGAGATTTGATTGAAAAATTATCAGAAGAGATCCCGATAACACTCTTTGTAGCTACATCAGGCGATGAAATACTACCGAGTTTTTCTATTGACGCTCCTAAAGGCGAAATATTATCTCGGTTCTGCAGCTCGGCAACCTTTCTCTCTAATTCCTGAACGTACTCGGAGCTGACATGCGCTCTGCTAAACTTCGAAGCATACGAACAGTCGACATTTCCTTTTAAGCATCTTCCACAAGTCGGCTGCTGTCCGTCGCAGCGCACCTTTCGCTCCCGGCACTGAGAGCAGGCTATGGACACTCGTGGCCTTTTAGCTCGGGTCTTTGATTCCGAGCCTCGGTCAGGTCGGGATTCATCTTCATCTGAATAATCACCATTCATCCTGTTGCACCATAATTAAATGATACAGCTTCCAATACTCCTTGCAATGCTTTCAATTTGTTGCACTTCGGATCGATTAGTCCTACCTCAGATTTTGGGACTAAACCACCAGTACCACGGGATGACGTACCGAGGGGCCATCGTACGGCTGACAGCCCGAGATTTTTTAGTGCGGGGAAAGGCAGCCTTCCGCGATGGTCGAATGACGGCTATCGGCGCTCCAAAGATGCCATATGACTAAAAGTAACTAGAAAATCAGTCATTGACGATGAATTAAAAGATATTGAAATAAGGAGGTGGATTCCATTACCCGACAATTTTTACTAAGTTTGCGATGTATTCCCGCGGGATCCACATGCATTGCAAAAGATTTGGAGCGGACGCCTTCCGATAGCTACCTGTCGCAGACGTTAAGCGCATTAAAGCGGGAACGGACGTTCCGCACTACTACCTCATTCAGTCTTTAGTGCGATGTATATATAAATGTATATGTATGCGCGTGTATGAAATGCCATCAAGCAGAAATAGTAAAATCAATGTCTAGTGCAACTGGTAGTTGTGTTTGCGGAGCAGTCGAGATTGCTCTGTCTGGTGAAAGCATCAAGAACTTTGTGTGCTTCTGTTCTGATTGCCGAAAAGGATCAGGACATGTGGGCCAGGCCATAAGTCAATTAAAGAAAGAGAATGTCAAGATTATCGATGCTCAGTCTCATATCAAGGAGTATGTGATAACTGCTACAAAGAGCGGGTTTCCTAAGCGAAAGCTGTTTTGCGATCAATGTGGTGCTACTATCACGACGATACCCATGAAGTTTGGAGGAGAGATGCTCATGGTCAGAAGTACGCTTCTGGATAATGGATTCGAGAACTTCAAACCTGAATCTTCCATTTTCGACGTCGAGAAACAAAGTTATATAGGTAATGATTGTGAAATCTTGCAATAACCCACAAAGTATTTAATCTTTTACTCTAAAGTTACATTAGTAGTTCATTACTGAAAGTTCATCTTGTTCACTAAGGTTCCAATCTTCTCGATAGAAACTTCCACAGTGTCGTTGTGCTGGAGATATTTTGGTGTTTTCATTCCCATGGCCACTCCGCTGGGAGTTCCGGTCATTATAACAGTACCCTTTTGGAGAGTGGTTCCTTGGCTGATAAAAGATATAATTTTAGACACATTGAAAAGCAGGTCATTTGTGTTAGTATGCTGTCTGACTTCTCCATTGACTCTGGTTTCCAGTTCAAGCTCTCCAGGATTGGAAATAAGCTCTGTAGACACCAGGGCGGGCCCAAGTGGCGCATACTTGTCAAAGCTCTTCGAAAAACACCATTGAGGCACACCACCAGCAAATTTAGGGTCCCTTTGCCATGTTCTAGCTGATACATCGTTACCAGCAACATAGCCCGCGACATAGGACAGCGCATCAGACTCAGGGATGTCTTTGCCATCCTTGCCGATCACAACGCATAGTTCCCCCTCATAGTCACATTGGTTCTCCTGTGCAATCTTAATAATTGGAATCGGCTCTCCATAATCAGCTACTGCAGGGGATGGCTTGTAGAATATAGAAGGATAGGGAGGCGGGGTTCTACCGCCCTCCTGGATATGTTTCATGTAGTTTAGCCCAACGCATTTGATAATTGGCACATCTCCAGGAGTAAGTGGCCCCAGAAGCTTTTCTACTTGAAGTACTTTGTCGGTTACCTCAGTGCTGTCAGCGAATATGTCATCACCGTGTATAACTTTGGCGCTGAATTTGTTGCCCGACGCAAACAGCTGCCCAATGTCGACGTCCTCAGACACAATGGGCTCACCACGATACACCTTGCCGTCTTCTGCGATAAATCTAATAAGCCTTTTCCATGTGACCATCTTGAATTGTTTCTTGTGAAAGATCCTGTTTAATGGCGGCAATAAATACTTTATCAATGTGGGGGTTGGAAGCGGAACCGTTCCGCTTCGGAGCACCCTCCGAGGCTCGGTTCAACGTGCCGAGAGTGATCTAGTTGGCTGTAGTACGGGTCTGTTCCGAGCTTTCCCCACAATGACAACTGGAATTCCGACCCGAGAATCTGGATTATCTTCTAAATATCAAAGCCCATATATGAAGTCGGGTTTGGCCTCAAATCTTACAAACAGCAAAAACGATGACTGTGGATCCGAATTCCATTGCCAACGCAAAGTCAAACTTGATAGCATCTCTAAAGCCTTACAATACAGAGCCTCTGTGGACTGTGATGTCCGCAATGGTGCCCCCAGCTCCTGGTCCGAAAGCTATCCCTACTATTTGGAAATACAATGACGTTCGGCCCCTGTTGCTCGAAAGTGGTCGTCTTGTTAATGAACATGAAGCTGAAAGACGTGTACTGATGCTGATCAATCCAAATTTAAAGGCTCCACAGACAACTGATACACTTTACGCAGGCCTACAGCTAATTAATCCTGGAGAAACTGCTCCAGCACATAGGCACCAGGCTTTCGCCTTGAGGTTTATTATTGAGGGAACTGGAGGTTTCACCGCAGTAGAAGGAGAAAAGATCTATATGGAACGAGGTGATGTTATTCTGACTCCTCGCTGGGAGTGGCATGATCATGGAAAAGAGGGAAATGGTCCTATGATTTGGCTAGATGGACTTGATCTTCCCATGTTCCAACATATTCCTGTTAACTTCGCCGAGGGATATGCAGAAAAGCGCTACCCCAGCACCACTGGTGTTAGCGAGTCGCCAATAAAGTTTTCTTGGTCAGCAGTTCAAGAATCATTAGACAGATCCTCTGAACCATATTCATTGTATGACTATGAACCCAAGAGGAAGGGTGATGCGCATTTGTCTACAATCATTGGAGCACAGGCTGAAAGAATCAATGCCAACAGCCAAGGACCAGTTCGCCAGGAGACTTCCTCTTTTGTGTACCATGTGTATTCAGGAACTGGCCAAACTATCATAACATATAATGGCACCACGGAGACGATAAATTGGTCTGACAGTGACACATTTTGTATTCCAAGCTGGGCTGAATTTCAACACGTCAATGAAAGTGCCCACAAGGCTTATCTTTTCAGCTTCTCGGACAAGCCTCTTCTTCAGAATTTGGGCATCTTCAGGTCAAAGTAACTATGGTAATGTGAATATTATGTTTTCGTATAGTAAAGCTTTTAATGTTCGTTTATATATTAATGTAACATTGGACTTATAATAGTTTGAAGCTTTTAAAACATTGGAACTAAATTAATCAAACAAGAGCTTGTCAAATTAAAGGGACAAAAAGCCTGCAATTGCAGCAACAACAGCGACCATTCCGATAGTCTGCTTGCCAGCTCCACTAGAAGTGGAAGAAGTAGAAGGAGAAGCGGAACTGGAAGCAGCGCTGGAGGCAGCACTGGAGCTGGAGCTGGAGCTGGAGCTGCTAGAGCTAGAGTTAGAGCTTCCAGCAGCCTTAGCCTCGGTAGAAAGGACACCGCCCATAACCATGGCTGGGGAAGAAGAAGAAGAGGTGGATCCAGCAGCCTTCTTGAAAGCGTCCAGAGTGTTTCCACTAGAAGGAGGGTTGATGGCACCAACCATACCATTCTGGCAGTGAGAGAAGGTAGTCTGAGAACAGTAGAACCAGATGGGGTCAGTGCTGTTGACCTGAATGGTGAAAGTCACTCGGTCACTAGTGGCAACAGAGCTCTGGACAGGGTTGAAACCAGAAAAGAAACCTCCCTCCAATGGCTGGCAAGGAGCATCGAAGCTAGCCTGGACAACAGAGTGGTTCAATGGGTTGAAGTTGAACTGAACGAAATCACCGACAGCAGCGGTGATTGAGTTGGGAGTGAAGCTCAAGTCAGAGCTGTCGTCAGAAACCTCAACAACGTGAACATTGGAGGAACCACCGGTAGAAGCAGCAGCAGTAGATGCAGCAGCAGCAGCAGCCGAAGAGACTGAAGAACTAGATCCAGAGCCAGAGCCGGATCCGGATCCCCAAGAGTCACCGTAGTTCTGAGCCAGAGCAGAAGAAGAAAGTGCAGCGATAGTAAGGGCTCCGAGGAACTTCATTGTAATTGATTGAACTTTTTAATGAAGATTATCTGACAGCCCTTTGTTAATTTATATAGCTTACCAAGACAAGCTATTGCCCCAACCATTCGAGATAATCTACATCAGAAGCACCTCGTATAAATGACAGGAGCCAGCACTAGGCATGACCCCCTATGCTAAGCCTCCTTCTACTTAATGAGGATTACATCAGCCGACATCAGCGATTCGGAATCGCTGCTTTCGCCAGCCAATTACCTTGTGTTTGACTCGAATATACGCATTACTCAGCTGTCAAACTGTGCTTAAACACGCCTGCTAGGACCATGCGGAATGCCCGATTAGGCATGGCTGGGCATCTAATCCATGGGCTTTATGCATTGTCGTGCATAAGAAGCCCTGTTAAGGTCCCTCGTATATTCGGGTCAAGGGTTACTGCCCGTCGTAACGGTTGTTATCCCCCAGTGCCGTGATAGAAAAATGTGGAGTTGAATTATTCCGTCTCGTATTTTGACGATAAAACTTATACGAGACGGAGATATGGGGCTGAGCTGTGAGGCCCCATCTTATTCTTAATGCCGATAGAGCGCGTATAGTAATAAAAAAAAGCTGTTCCGATTTTGTTGTCGTACTTTTTCACAGCCTTCATCTTAACGAGATTTTTGCGAGATTTTTTAAGAGCTTCGGATCCTAATATTTACTTGCTATATGACTGTTTGATACCTTTTTTTGACGACAAATAATATCATGACAAAAATATATGAATTTATCATAGGAAGTGGGTTGATCCAACCAGATTTCGTTGGAAAGTTGTTGTGGTGCGTTATAGGAGGATTTATCATATGCTTGGCAGTATTGTCTCTACTATCAAAGGTAGTTGCTTCTATACGAAGGGGTCATGTTCGTAAAGGCAGGAGCAATTTCTTTGGCAAGTTTGCCAGTGGCCTGAAAGCGAGGCTTTCTACCATCGACAACGTGCTCTCGCTCAACCTTGGTACGGTTAGTTTCGGAAACTGGGAGCTTGTCAAATTCCCTTCGCTTAGGCAGTTTATAATAATTGCTGGTTACATCGCGACAGTGGTTGTTCTGATGTTGGTGCACCTCGAGCCGAACCAGATTGGTGATAAGCTTCAAAGGGCTTTGAGGGCTTCCAACTTAACTGTATACCAAATTCCTATTATCATAGCTCTAGCTTCTGGACAGCGAGCTCTACCATCTCTTATCTCTATCTCGTCAGAGAAGCTTAATGTGTTTCATAGATGGGTAGCAAGAACTATGTTGATTACATCAACAGTGCATTTTGTGTTTGTAAAGCGGGCATCTGGATTCACTTTGAAAGAACTCTACAACTATAACAACGGTAAATATGGCTTCGCTGCGTGGATATTTTTGATTTGGATAATTGCGTCCAGTGTGCTACCCATTCGAAGTCTCTGTTACGAGTTCTTTGTCATTCAACATGCCATCTCGATCTGTATGTTCCTTATTATGGTTGCCATCCACGTTCCAGGTGAAGCGTACCCTCCATTGATGACTGGTATCGGTATATTAATTGCCACAATCATTGTCAACAGTATCCTTTCTCTGTGGACTAATAAGGGTGTTGCCGGCCTTAAGTCGCATTTCCAAGCTACCATCAAGCAGAATCAAAAGGCTGTATCTCACTCAACACAAGTGAAGGTAACCGGTTCGGGTCTCCCATCATGGCGGCCTGGTCAGTATATGTACTTGAATTTTCCTACTATTGCACCTACGGAATTCCATCCTTTTACTATACAGTCCCTTCCTGCTGATGGTGAGTTGGTCTTTAACGTGGCAAGAAGTGGCGGTTTCACCAAGAGGCTTTACAACAAATCTTTTGAGGAGCGAAATGTTCCTATTACCATTGGGCATCCTTATGGAAACCCTCCCGACTTCAGGCAATATCAAAGCACTCTATTTATCTCTGGTGGTAGTGGCATGTCGTTCACTCTGCCTATCGCTCTGGACCTTGTTCGAAGGCTCGAGAGCGAAATGAGGACAGACATCACAGTCGTAGGAGTATTTCAAAATCTGCAAGATATCGAGCCATACGCTAAACAATTGGCGGAGTTGGCCAATCATGGAAACTCTCAAACCGTGATAAAGGTGGTTGTGTTTATAACTCGAGAATCAAGTGATCAAACGCATGAAGCATCTGAAGAAGGTACCGAGCCCAAGTCAGATATATTACCTCAGGCTGCCGATGTGAACTATCATAGACCACACCTGCCAACATTGCTGAGGAGCTCTTTGCAGGCATCCAACAATGGTTTGACCGGTGTCGCCATCTGCGGACCCCCAAGGTTTACGTCGGATGCTAACAACGCTATCGCATGGCTCAATGTGAAGAAATTATTCAGCATTGGCTCAGGAATTCCCAACATGGAAGTCCATTGTGAAACCTACAGCTATTAACTGATCCCACATAATTTTTAATATTTATCTATTTAGCGACCAACAAATCTAATTTCTAAAAACCTGGCACCAATGAATCCCACAGCTGCAAAGGCAAACACCAACTCAAACCCAATATCTGCCCCAAATTCAGGATCTCCTATCAGTTTGGCTATAGGACCAACCCACCAAACCTGGGACATTCCTACAACAGCTCCCGCTATACCACAGCACGTGCCAAAAGCAGTTGCGAATCCAATGGCCAGCCTTTCAGGATCGTTATAGATCTCTACATCATAATTTTTGAATGCCCGCTTGAACACAAAGTGTTCAGACAGAGCTATAGCAGTGTACAATGCTACCCAGTAACCGATAATGGTCATAAAGTTTTGAATCACCTCTGCAAAGTGATAGTAGGCAGGGATAGACAAGGCGATTCCTGCACAACAACAAAGAATTGACCAGCATAGCCGTGGAATGCGGCCAAGACCACTCCAAATAGTTTGGGCTGAGAATCCGATCGAATACATGCTTGGAATGTTATTGGAAATGGTTGACAATGCTAATATGACTTGGCAGAAAGAACCAAATCCATGTAGCGAATTCTCAACAAGGACAGCGTAAAGCAGGCCTCCGACAGAGTCACTGTGGTAGTGGGCTTCAAAGGACGCATTTGTATTGATACCAGTGGCACAGGCGGCTCCCAATATCATAGCAAAAATACAGGGGAATGCAAGTCCCCCAAAAACCCACCAGAATACTTTTGCTCTCGAGGAGTTCGATGGCATATAACAAGTATAATCAGATGCCACTGGAAGCCATCCGACTGCAAATCCAAATACTGTACCTCCGAATGACAATACGCCAGCAGCCTCAATAGGACCTGAACCCATGGAGCCAGCAGAAAAAGCATGCGACTTTGCCAATCTGACAGCTATGATTATGAAAATAATGAAGTTGGGAATCCAGCTATACTTTTCAAACCGCTTGACAAAATGGTATCCGAAAATACTGATTGCAAAGCTACCAATAGCCAGAATTAGGCATGCAGCCCATGGAGGTAGCGCTTCATTCCCCACTACGTGAAGCATCTGGGCAGCAACCATGATATTTATGGCTGTCCATCCCAGCGTACTAAAGAAGTTGAAGGCTGCTATTATTCGGACTCCATAGTAACCACACCAGTATCTTGCAATGGTCACTTGACGCAAGCCAAATTTAGGACCGAAAGTAGCGAAAAATGCAACAGGGAGAACTCCCAAAATGGAGAAGAATATGATAGTGAGCACCGAGTCCCAGAACTGCAGGCCAAAAGCAGTTATACCCAGAACACCTGTACTAAAAGTCGCGATAACCATGTTGCCGCCCATCCACATTGAAGCAGCATTGAGATAAGAGCTGTCGGTTCGCTCCTCCTCTGGAACCTGTTGAATACCTCTAACCTCAGCCTTCAGGTACTCAGAAGCAAAATTGTTTAGTTTTCTTCCAAATGAGATCTCACGATCATCGTCTGCCAGTGTCGAAGACACAGTAGGACTGGGTATTTGACCCTTTTCTATATCTAGCATACTGTCTTCAGCATATATGATGCTGCGTCCACATAACCTAGGTTAACAATTTGGTGGTTACTGCTTTTTTTTTAGAAAAGCACAATTGGTCAGCTAGCAGCAAGCTATGAATTTGTGGAGATGGAAGCATTGTACAGTTTTATACTGGGCAGATCATGGCAGAAACTTGATTTCTTATCAGCGTAGGATTGGATGCCAGACGCTGCCGTGCCCGCATTTGGCTAGGATCTTTCATCAAACTGCATGTGGTCTTAGGTTATTTCTGTTTTCAGAGCGATATGCCGAAATCATTTCTTAATAGATGCTCAGTTTTCAGGAAATTTTCCATCGTGAATGCGGGTGGTCTCTAAATTGGAAAAACATCCTGTCGATCTACTGAGAACTAGCGCGCCTTACATGATACGGCACCATGACAGCTGCGATACTCAGTGACATGTACTCTAAAACTGAGGATTTTTTTAGACAGGTTGCAGCAACAAAGCATGCCAAAACTTGGTAATAGCTTATAGAAAGTCATTTATTGGACAAAAATGGCCAATGGCTGCCAATCTTGAGCCATTTTTGCAGTTTATGCTCTGAAATCTCTGGATCAAATATTCATGCCGCCGGCAAGCCACCGGCTGTACCTGTCGGGCAATCTCTGGCTCCTGCTGATCGGTACCGCTTATCTGAAAAGCAATGAAACCTCTTAAGAAGTGCCGAATGAAACCAAATCAACCATCATATATAACCTCCGAAACTTTTCGCTAGTAGTTTTGATCTTGTCGTGTATGATGCCATCAATTTGTGCTCCTTACGGCAGCAGACATAAATGCCAGTAATAAAGTCACTTGATGTAACCTCTAGCGGTTGGGATTCAGTGTTATTGGCACATTCCAGTATCTATAAATCAGACGATATATCGTTATCCCAACTCAACTATTTGCAATCTCAATTTAATTGTTTGCATTTCACCGTCTAAAGTTGTTGAACAAACTTGTCTCACCGAGACATCCTTGTCAAGTCGGGACAGAAAGCCTCACCAGCCATCGGCAATCGCATTGGGCTATACATATAATTGACATTTCCTGCTGGGGGTGGCAATTAAAATAAAGCATTTGACCATTTGCTGTAACCAGAAATTGTTGTAAATAAATATGTCTACGGGAATTAAAATCCTCACTATTGGAGCTACAGGGCTTGTGGGACGATTTTGTGTTCAAGAGGCTGAATCGTCGTCTAAAGTCTCAAATGTGATAACTCTGACCCGACGAGCTCTGGAATCCAAAAGCCCCAAGCTTACTCAAATTGTGAAAGATTCAAATGAATGGAACGATGCCATTTCTAAGTTGGACTCTGTTCCTGAAGTGATGATTTCCAGCCTGGGAACCACCCGAGGAAAAGCTGGAGGGTTGGCAGCTCAGTATAAGATCGACCATGACCTTAATGTGGAGGCAGCCAAAGCAGCCAAAGACAAAGGCATTCACACCTTTATTTTGGTTTCTTCTATGGGAGCAGATAACCGGCTCCCTTATTTGAAAATGAAAGGAGACATTGAACGGGATGTGCTGGCTCTCAAGTTTCCTCGAACCATCATCTTACGGCCCGGTGTGTTGATTGGAGACCGGGAAGAGTACCATGGATTCGGAGAGATGGTCTCGCAGAAACTGGCTCGTGCTGTTGAAGGAACATTTCTAAGCCGAGCGCTTCCTTCTGTCAAAGCACAAGACGTTGCCATTGCTGCCGTTAAGCTTGCTGCTGCCGATGATGGGCAGTCTGTAGTGATTCTTGAGAACAGCGATATCCTCAAGGCTGCAGGAAAATAGCTTATACAAATAAGGGCATAGTAGGCAATTTTGGGTGATGATTTGCTTTTATCTCGCTCGTTCGTTCATCTCATCTATCGGCTATCTACGACCCCGTATCGTATCATTTTATATATATAATCCTAATCCCACCCACCTCATTTATTGAACTACAACATTAAACATGTCGAACGATCAAATCTGGTCACCACACTGTACTTTACAATATACAATGATACTCAAATACAGCGGTTAAGTTAAATATTAAATGCTGTCCTATGAATATTCAGTACTCTTCTTCCATTCCAGTCTTAGCCGATTTCTACAGCTACATGCACCAAACATACACGTCTCGTGACCTATGTATCACGTGAGTGGAATATTTCCGGTTTCGGAATACGCAGTCACGACAGGTGCAAAAATGCGTGCTGGGTATTTCCCAGTACAGAGGGTTGGTGTGCTGCACTCATAGACTCTTTTTCACTGTTAGACAATTCTTTAGTTCGACAACCACAGATCCAAGTATGTGAAAAATCGGTCGAGAAAAGCTCAACGAGCGGACACAACGGCGTAGCAGGATAGCGGCAATGAACCATTGGTCCTTTGATGTAAAGAAGTAGACTGGTGGTGTTTAAGATTGGTGTTTCTGGCGCTGTTGTGGAGGCTCCAAAGAGCTTGATCGAGTGCAAACTGTGAAGAAGGTTAGACTAACAATAGTATGGGTATCTCTCGTGATTCTCGCCACAAAAGATCGGCCACTGGTGCCAAGAGAGCTTTCTACCGAAAGAAGAGAAAGTTTGAGTTGGGTCGACAGCCCGCCAACACCGCTATTGGTCCCAAGCGAATCCACACTGTTCGAACCCGAGGTGGTAACAAGAAGTTCCGAGCTCTTCGAGTTGAGTCTGGTAACTTCTCATGGGGTTCTGAGGGAACCACTCGAAAGACCCGAGTTATCTCTGTCGCTTTCCACCCTTCCAACAACGAGCTTATCCGAACCAATACTTTGACCAAGTCTGCTGTTGTCCAGATCGATGCCACTCCTTTCCGACAGTGGTACGAGTCCCACTACGGTGTCACCATCGGTAAGAAGGGAAAGATCTCTGTGTCTGAGGAGGCCAAGAAGTCCAAGAAGATTGCTGCCCGACAGGCCAATGCCAAGATTGCCCACTCTCTTGAGACCCAGTTCGGTGCTGGTCGACTCTACGCCGTTGTGTCTTCTCGACCCGGCCAGAGCGGACGTGTTGACGGTTACATTCTCGAGGGTGAGGAGCTTGCTTTCTACCTGCGAAAGATCACTGCCAAGAAATAAGCAACTTGACCGTGCCTATTTGGCTGTATCATATATAAAATTGTCATGATCAAGTAATACATGTTTTACATGAGCATTATTCTTATTTGTAGTCTGCTTCCTCAATCAAAATGTCTAGTCAATTAACTCATTGGATATGTTTCTAAGTTATTTGCCAGTGCAAGCGTTTTGGTAGTAGTCGTAATGGTTTCAGTAATTTTTTTCACTGATGAGCCGCGTTCACTGCTAATCACATCTTGTCATCTCAAAAATTTATTGCCATGAGCGTGTACGACTCTGTGGAGATAGAGGACATGACTTATGATCCAGCTACAACTTTGTTTCATTATCCTTGTCCTTGTGGCGACCGGTTTGAGGTTGCCATAGATGATCTGTTGGATGGGTCGACCAATATTGCCACATGCCCAAGCTGCAGTCTGACAATTGAAATTATCTTTGAGCCTGAGGATCTCGAAAAATATTCAGCTTCTGAAGCTGTACTATCTAACCAGCCTATAGCTGTGTGATATACTTGCATCTCTATTTATTAATTATCGCACTTGTTTGTACAACTTGGTTTGTCACAGTTATTAGGTCTGGCTGCGACCGCTTGCATAGTTGGGTGGATGGATGATTTAAGGGCAAGTTCATCAGCGCTCTTGGATATTTGTCTGGATATTCCGTGGATGGTTTTTGTTTAGCATATATAAAAGTGGTTTTGTAATCATATTGTCTGACATAGGTCTGCCAGTAGTATTATGACTCGTATTTATGTTTCTCAATATTACTAACAGTGCATAACCACGACATGAAGAGACACTACCACTATCAACTTAGAAATACTCCAAATAACTATCATTTGTGTTCATTTTTCAAATGCCTCACGCTGCTGCACAGGAATCTTGGCATCAATGAGACTTAATAGACCTAAAGGTCTGGAAATGCATCGACTTTCGCTTACCTGTCCGATTATTGTAATTTTGGGTCGGTATTTTAGAGTAACGAGTCAAGCTATCTACCGTCTCCAGGTACAGATAGATTTTGTGTGCTTTGAGTGTATCTCTTAAATCCATAAGATGCTTTGCATAAGAGTCTAGAAACTCGTCCCCGAAACGAGTCTTCTGTTTCAGGTCAAACGCTTTAAAACGCAATACCTCTTCACCACATAAGCATTCAAGAGCGAGTTTGGGAATAACCACATTTTTGAACAATCCATCGTCGTCATCGATGCCTTTGTCAATTTCGATGGTATCTTCAATGCGATCAAGATACTTTGTTGGTATACGCATGTCACCACCATAAAGTTTGAACTTTGGAGTACCCTTTGCTTTTGGAGAGGGCACAGGCTTGTAGACCCATCGACGAGTGGAATGCTTGAAGTTATTAACAATCAATTCAAATTCGATAGAACAGTTGTCTCTGAAATATACCAACAGACAAGCCCTGATGTCCAAGAAATCATCAAAATTGCGCATGAGTCTGTCTCTTGCAAATGCAATAGTTCCACTATTTGCTATTTCGATTAGGAAATTAGGGGTTCCAAATATATATTTGTGAGGACCAAATTGGATTATGGATGGCCATATTCCGGAAGTTGTTTCGCAGTATTTCAATTTGCGATCTTTCTTTGCATGCAAACTCGCCACTTCGGGTCTCTTTCCAGGGCTCTCCAGAATTGCTGAGAATTGATATATTAGGCTCTCCAGATTGTCCTTAAATTTGCTCCGTTGTTGTCCGCTTTGGCGATATATAATAATGGTGGTCTGTAGTTTCCTGTAGTGATAGATGGAAAAAGATGGCAATAAGAATGCTTCCAGCACTAATGTTGCATTGCAGCTTGCACATATTACTGCAGCAGAGGGTTGCTCACGCCAATTTCTCTTTTCCATTAGAAAACTGAAGAGCTTCTCCTCATCTCCGGTGAATTCGAACCGTGCCTTAGAAGGAATCTCCTTGGACTTCAACAGATCTTCAACGCTGAGAAAGCTATCACATTCACAGTCAGACATACATGTGGACTTTGCTAACGATTCGTTTGGGTCGTCGCACGCCAGCATTTCGTCCAATCCAGAACTCATTAGAGGCTTTAGATCCTCTAGTTGTATATCTGCTTCCAGACAAGCAACTTTTTGTGCTATCTTTCGACGAGATAATAAATAATTTCGTTGGATTAATACCGCTAGCTCTGTACTTAAAATAGTGTCGAATTTATCGTTTTTCAAATATGGCCAGGTAGTTTTATTACGAGGTGTACTGGGCATGCATCATCATGTAAGATTATGCAGCTTAATGAGGAAACAGCTCCATCACCACAACCTAGTGAGAACAACGCCAGAACTTGGCATATAATTCAAATATTTCCACTGTAGCATTGTTTCGGTAAATAATCACCGATAAAACTTTTTCCGGATATAGCTGTATCTTGTAGTTCAAAAAAAAAACTACAGCACCTTCCGTTCTCGTATGGTCTCCCACTACAATACTGAGTAAGGCTCTCACAGGCTTGAATATGACTGATCGGACGGGAAGTCTTATTTTCCTATAGATATGGCCGTAGCTGGCAATACTATGGAGATCAGCTACTTAACTAAGAAACAATTTGAGAGACAAGAAAAGAGTTAAGCTGGCCAATGCATGTATTATAGCAGTCATGGAACCTGGGAGCTCTCGCACTTTATGGATAGATATTATTGACGTGCGTTTCGCGACCTTTGGGTGGCTGAAAGGAAGGGAATTGGGTGCCACAATTAAAAGCGTTGTTGCCATAGTTGGGTCAAGAAATATTCATGTAAATTACTATAATAGGCAATTCCTAAATAGGAAATACCTATTTGGGTGTCTTTTATTTGGTTTGAGCTATTCTATAGTGACATTTGATTAGCATATGTTTGAAAATAATGGCGGTACTAAAGCCTTCTTGTTGTATAATAATTATTTAGATTTGCCAAGCAAATTTAGTCGAATAAGGCTCTCAGCAGTTGCGACAATTGCATCCTCTCTCGGGCGAGGCTTCCAATTAAGAAGACGTATGGCTTTCTCACTGGTTATGTTAAGGTCAAGGCCAAGTAGAGGGAGAGCTCCTTTCAGTACGGGGTTATTTACTGTGGCAAGGCGTACGACCCAGTTGGGTAATTGTCGAGTGGACACCTTTTTGCCAGCGTCACCCATGCGCTCTTTCAGAACTCGAGCAACTTCAACCATCCACATACTCTCTCCTGAAGTGGCAATAAACCGTTCGCCATTTGCCACGGGATTTATCATTGCTAGCAAGTGTAGGTCTGCCACATCTCTTACGTCTACAAAGCCAGAATTTATTTTCGGACTTCCTGGCTGTCCATTCAGCATATTCTTGATCATACCAATGGAATGAGAATAGTCTGCTCCAAGAATGGGGCCAAGAACTCCGGTAGGGTTAACAGTTGAAAGCTCCAGTCCATTTCCTTCGCTCTTTATGAAATCCCATGCGGCCTTTTCAGACAGAGTTTTTGACTTCTGGTATGGCCAGATATTGCCGTTCACATTGCTCCAATCAGTTTCATCAAATGGTCGCGTTCTTGGCTTGCGTCCGTGTCCGGCCAGAATTGCACCCGATGCGGATGTTAGTACAACTCGTTTAACTTTAGCATCTCTAGCGGCTCGCAGAACTCTTAAATTGCCTTGAACAGCCGGTTTGATCCAGTCATCCTCATTTTTCTGCTCACCTGTGGGTGTCGGAGATGCTCCATGTATCACATACGAACAACCGGTTGCTGCTTCTAGCCAGCCTTTATCTTCGTCAAGAGTAGTCACTACGAATGAAAGACGACTGCCCGCATCAACACCACCAGTTTTCAGATGTGTTCTCACTTCATTTTCTCTAGATAACTTTCGAACAGTAGTTCTCACAGTGTATCCGGAATTTAGGAGGGCCATGATACAATATTGTGCAATGAACCCCGTGCCTCCTGTTACAAGTACAAGTTCACCCGCCATAGTTACAGCAATTAGATATAATCAAATACAATATTCAGCACGTTAAGGCCAAGTCAAATGATTTAAAATATTTTCTAGAATCATTGGTGGCTAATGTGCGATTTAAATATTTGCCTATTGCTGCTATTCGTATTTTTCTTTTTTTTAACTCCGATGAAGCTATCATGTCAGCGCCACGACAGGAGTAACCCTAATGTTAATAATCTTGTTTGGGAGGTCCCTATTGTTGAATAGCTCGCTAATAACAGCGGCCCTCCTATCAAATCCAAATAAAGGCTTGAACATAGTAAATAATTGCAAAAAAATGACGTTCAGAGTAAAATCGATAGCCTTTTAGCGCTCATAAATTCGAACTGTGGACGGTTGTAGAGGCTTGGCAGGAGTCTTGTTTAGACCTGTCTAACTCCGATGCCAGGTATTTCCGTGCATATTGCCGATCATCTGCACGCCATCTCGGCCCAACTACACTCCGCAGTAAAGATCGCCCTTTTTGACTATTTCTGGGGAAATAGTCTATTTTTTGCATCAGTCAGCCTCGGTAAGCCCGCAAAACGTCAGGCGCAAGAAATATCTTTTTGTGATAGTACTTCGTTAAGGGCGCACTTCAGGTGTATTCTCATTCCATCGGGGTCTTTTGTCCGTTCGGGGAGCTATATACAAGGTTACATCTCTCGCTGAGAGCTCTTTTTTGTATTTGGATATTAAGTATGCATACAATGAACGCTAAGTTTGCCACTCCAGTATACTTTTAAATCCCTACGTCCTGATCAGCCTGACTACTCAATAGTGACGCAAAGTTATGTCTTCAAGTTGCGAGGAGTATGAATCAGAACCCACGCTCTGAAACCACGTGTAAGCCATCAGCTGTATCTATTACCAGAATCAGAACCTGTGATATAGATGGACTACTTCTACCATTGTTGGACATTGTTTTTTGCTCTCATGTTCTGTGCAGTTTCTTAGTCAAGTACCCACTCTGCATGGTATTTACAGCTACGGCCATATCTATAGGAAAATAAGACTTCCCGTCCGATCAGTCATATTCAAGCCTGGGAGAGCCTTACTCAGTATTGTAGTGGGAGACCATACGAGAACGGAAGGTGCTGTAGTTTTTTTTATTTTTAGCCACTCTAAGAGGGAGAACGAAATACTTTTTGATTTCTTTTCAGAATTAACTAAATTAATTAGTATGCCTGTGCTAAATATTTTTCGTGGAAAATGGCCCTCTGGTATAGATCCGTGCTCAGTCTAATGGGATATGCAAGTGCTCTGCATATACGAGGAGTGAGTGCCTCGGCAAGCAAGCCATAAATAATACACAAAAATGAATAGTCCAACAGGGGCGATATATTAGTATTATTATGTAGCAAAACTCTTTGACAAAGTGCCCATGTATAGTAGTATATAGAGCCGGGGTGGTCTATGTTACCTATACTCGTATCAACCTATTGCCCTATTTGAGTATGCAGTATATATGTCTGCTTAATCCTGGGGCAAATCGAGTAACTTTACGTCTTTACATCCACTTAACAATACCAAGTTGTCATTGTAACATCATATTTACCAGAATATCCAACATATGAGCTCTTCAAATCCGTCAACATTGACAGCTCGGGCTCTCGTGTACAGAAGAGCGGGAACAGAACCCCAATTTGAGAGTGTATCGTTGCCGAAATCCCTTAAGGCCGATGAGGTGCTGGTAAAAGTCAACGCTGCTTCGCTCAACCCTGTGGATAGCAAGCTATTCAATTCGTTTTTCATGTCTGCTATACCGGGGATCAAAGGAATTGGCCGAGATTACGCTGGTGTCGTCGAAGCAGTGGGCTCGAAAGCAGCCGCCAACTGGACCGTCGGTGAGCGAGTTTGTGGGTTGCAGTTTCATGCCTATGGAGTGGGGAGCTTGTCAACGCATTTAGTTGTCAACCAAAATTCAGATGTTTTAATAAAGACGCCGTCGGCGCTAACAGAGGAGCAGGCAGCGGCATTCCCGTTGACATTTGGAACGGCGTACCAATTCTTGGAGACCTCGAAACTGGACGAGACCTCTACAGTACTGGTACTAGGTGGGTCTACTTCAGTGGGAATATTTGCAATTCAGCTGGCAAAACTAATATATAAGGTCCGCCATGTGGTTGTTACGTGTTCGCCAAATAAGGTTGCCAAGTTGAAGCAATTGGGAGCCGATACATGTATTGACTATCACGATGAGGACTATGTTGATCAATTAGTGAAGTTTGTTAATGATGATGGCAGGCTGTTCAATGCAATTGTCGACAGTGTTGGTGGAACCGATGTACTTAAAAGAGAGAGAGACCTTCTGCTGCCTCCAAGCGATGGAGCCTCGTATTCTGCTATCGTTGGGGATAATAGGACTTTAAACTACACCAGCTTAGCCGGCGACAGAGTAGTTGATCTGTTGTACAATGGATTTTTCATGGGACTGAGGGTGCTGAAAGGACGGCTGGGCGGTTTGAGATACTTTACAGGTAATGTCACACCAGGAAAGTGGACCAATGAAGCACCTGACTTGATCCAGCAAGTTGAAATTATTGTCGATAGTGTCAACGACTGGAAAGATTGGAAAGAGGGATGGAACAGGCTGACCAGCCAGAGGGCATTTGGAAAAGTGGTTTTAACAATCTCCGAGTAGGCTGTCTCTCAACGCTTTTTGTTTTTATATAAGCAAAGTATCAATATCTAATGACTTTAATTTAATAATATATCAAGAACTATTGCCGGAATACAGTCGTCTAGAGATTATACAGACAATTAAGGTTCTAGTACCCAGGTATTCTTTCTTGGGTATGCTAACCCTAGAGCTTGCATAAATCGGCCGTGTGGTCTAGTAGTATGATACTCGCTTTGGGTAGCGATCTCAATTAAATTGAGGGTTAAATCTGCGAGTGGTCCTGGGTTCAATTCCCAGCTCGGCCCGTTTTTTTTTCATTATTGGCTTCAAATGCTGTCTATTATCTTGTAACAGCACACCATGCATTGTTTAATTTCAATCAAATGATGATTCGGCTAAGTCATTTTAAATAGCAGTCTTATGGAGTTGGAAAATCAACGGTATTTTTTAGTACAGACTAGTGAAACAATCACAACATGATCTACAAACCTAATTGAAATCGACTAAGTTCTTCGGTGGACATGTGAAGCAGATGCTTGATGATTGGGGAACACCAGGGTCTCGGCAATGACAGTGTTCTCTCGTCGAGTGACTGCGTTAGATATCGGTCTGTCAGAGTTGAGTTAAACTTACGGGTAAATGTGATCACCTCAGCAATATCCTCAGCTATGAGAGGAGTGGTTCCTGCGTATACGGCATCCGCCTTGGCCTTATCTCCTCGCATTCGCACCACTGAGTTAGCATCAACGAGTATTTCTCCACAAACTTACCAGAGAATTCGGTCTCCACAGCACCAGGCTGGATCTCAATGACTCGAACTCGAGTGTCAATGAGCTCCTTTCGCAGGGAGTGTGAAAATGATCGTAGAGCAGCCTTGGTAGCGCAGTAAATGGCTCCTCCAGGATATGGGTCTCGGCCTGCAATGGATCCAATGTTGACAATGTCTCCATTACCCTGGGCCTTGAATTTGGGCACATACTGCTGGGTCAGTGCGATGAGTCCCAACACATTGGTGTGGAACATGACATCAATATCGTCCTGGGAAATGTCTCCAACCTTCTCGGTTCCAAACACCATACCTCTAAAGTTAGCCGGCTGCATGCGATCCAATGGGACTTGTGTTGCACTACTTACGCATTGTTGATCAAAATATCGACGCTGGACCACTCCTTGGGCAACTTCTCCACCCATTGTGGGATCTCCTTGTACTTGGACACATCCAGCTCAACTGGCAAAACCTCAATGTTGGGGTACTTCTCCTTCAGAGACTTCTCCAGAGCAGACAGCCGCTCCAGACGACGAGCAGAAAGAATCAACCGAATTGATCCGTTGGCAGCAGCAGCCAGCTCATGTGCAGTGGCTTCTCCAATTCCAGCAGAAGCTCCAGTGAGCAGAATGGTTTTTCCACTCAGTCGAGACGCAGCGGCAGACCCATAGGAAGCAGACATGTTTCTATTTAGCACAGAATACAATTGACCCAATCTGTTGATTCGTTTATTGATATGTCGGTTGATAATCGAACCAATGATCATAAACTTGTGTAAAGAATATGTTAAAGGAAGAGTTGACTAGGAATTCCCAATAGCGCCTTTATAACGTGCGATAACGCCAGGTTTGGGGGAGCCGGGTACGGGGCGTGGGAGCCAGATTTGGGTAGCACGGCTGATGGACCGTCGGTTTAACCGAGCTCGGATTAGTGTGGGGGCCTTGTCATCAACCATGATATTAGGTATTTCACGCAAAGAATCCCTGTAGAGATACGGTATAATTTGTTTTATTTACAAGCTGTGTTGATTGCCATTGTAGATGTGTGCATTGAGTCGATGTCGTTATAGTATGTATATATCTGGGCATAATGTGGTAAATTGAAAGGCTGTATAACTCGGCTACAACTGCTAAACACCATGCACAACCATCTGTGCGACTGTCAGCCGGGTACATCTTATAATTATGCTCAATTGACAGGACTAGTGTCTGACCCATTCGGATACTCCGCAGATAGGGCGGGATCCATCAAGGTTGATCCGCAGTGGTGCTACTTGTGTGTTGGCGTTGCCAATTCTGACGGACACAGGGAATGTCTGTATTTCAACTCAATTGCATTAAACTTAGTGAAGCGGATAATTTCCGGGGCGTTCACATAGATTGATATTGGAAACAGTATAGAAATACTCCCGGCTTACGCTGATTTCCTATACAAAGACGTGGGTCACTACACTGAACGGACGCATATCATCCGAAACTGGGGTAGTGTACCACCGGACGCAACTACTATATGTCCAGTAATATATAAAGGCCCATCTGCAAACCAAATCTGACAATTCTGACTACGACTTAAAAAGAATTACCAAACTTTGAGTAGGGTACCCAAGACCTCGGCACAACCGTTAACTGTAGAATGTACCGGCAGTATATAGATACAATGGGTTACTAACTGTAGCTCAGTATGGTCCCCCAGCTCACGAGAAATTGGCTGCCAATGGCAGGCTTGCGCCTTTGATCCACAGCGTATTGAGGTAGATATTGCATTTATAGTTTTTTTCAAGTGGTTAATTGTGTAACGGGTGTCCTGTCTTGGTTGGACAATCCAAGATGGGTCTGAGATTATACCGTTCCGAACTTGATCTAGATAATGCTAGCGCAAGGATATACAATTTCTTCACCAATTGGTGCCACCGCACACTAACAATAGATTCTCTAGATATGACTGACAAGATCACTTTTCTGTTGAACTGGAAGGCTACTCCATACCACGCACCGGTCTACTTGGCGCACTCCAAGGGATACTTTGCCGAGCAAGGGCTTAAAGTTGCAATTATGCAACCCAATGATCCATCTGATGTTACTGAGATCATAGGTTCAGGTAAGATTGATCTCGGGTTCAAGGCCATGATCCATACCTTGGCAGGAAAGGCCCGAGGATATCCTATCAAGTCAATTGGCTCACTTCTGGATGAGCCATTCACAGGAGTTGTGTACTTGAAAAACTCTGGTATTACATCCGACTTTCAGACTCTCAAGGGAAAGAGAATTGGATATGTCGGGGAATTTGGCAAGATCCAGATCGATGAGCTCACCAAGTACTACGGAATGACTCCCGACGACTATACTGCAGTGCGATGCGGAATGAATGTTTCCAAGGCTATCATCAATGGAGACATTGATGCTGGAATTGGCCTTGAAAACGTCCAGATGGTGGAACTTGCTGAGTGGCTGCACTCACAGGGAAGGCCTCGAGATGACGTTCAAATGCTTCGAATTGATGAACTGGCCGAGTTGGGATGCTGTTGTTTCTGCTCGATTCTGTACATTGGAAACGAGGACTTTATCAAGCAGAATCCTGACAAGGTCCGCAAGTTCATGGCTGCTTGTAAAAAAGCGACCGACTTTGTCATTAACAGCCCCGAGAAGGCATTTGACGAATATTTAGAGATCATGCCTCACCTCAACACAAATGTCGACAAGAAGATTTTCGAGCGATCATTCGCGTACTTTTCGGAATCTCTCCAGAATGTACACAGGGATTGGGAAAAGGTCACAAGATACGGCAAGAGATTGGGGGTTCTCCAGGCTGGTTTTGAGCCTAACTACACCAATGAGTTCCTAACATGGGAATTGCCAGCCGAAGTATCTGATCCCACTATGGCTCAAAAGTTGATGCAGCAGCACCAGCTCCAGTGTTCTGTTAGCGGTGGCTGCCGACGACTTGTCCTTGCCTAGAAGTCGGATCTGAGCCATACATAGTAGTATTGGTCCAACCCAGTACATTTTGTGATTAGTTGCCATTCAACATGGCTCATATACCTAGCAAATATTAACAATGGTGTCAAGAGAATATATGCCGGGCTGACTGCTGCCGCTCGAGCAAGACTACTGTAGTTATGAGTGATTTTTGATAGATTGGAGTGCAGTTTCAGACTTTACAAAAGGCTGCTCCGTTTAAGGGACTCCCTGCTTGGCAGTTACCGTTTTAGACGGTTGTACGAGGGATTTTGGCATCGTTTGACTGCTCGTTTGACTGCTCGATGACAAAGCTCGCAGCTGCCTCGCTGAAAACCACCATTATTGAAAACCACACAAATGATCGCACGCAGAGCAGCTAGATTACAGAATTTGAATCAATTGTTCAACGCGTTTTATGGATTTTCTCGTTTACATCATATAGCCAGCCTACGGTCAACACGTCGGATGACGCAAGCATTTCGTAATATCATCCCAGGGTACGGACCTGCTATTGCTGCACTGCAACCATGTTGCTGTCCTTATCTCTGCCAAACTGCATCCTTGCGCTGCACCTCCAGCCATTGGCCAAGTCACCACGCCCAGTCCAGTAAACTCATCCCCCATCTCGGAGCACCCGGATCCTTGCCAATATAGCTTCCTTCGCTGGTTAGGTTTGCTGCTTACCTCGAATTACTGGTTGTGCGGATCTGCCCGAGATAACTCCGTCTGGACCACAGCAGCCCATCATGCAGCCCAACCTGATTAGGCATGGGAGCTGCACTACAACCGCCCACACGTAGGCAGCTATCGCAAAATTACCGCCGTTATCGCCAGGGACAGCAGTGCTGCGGGCAAAAGTACCGATCTCTGTGTCATATCTCAACTGGTACTAATTCCCAATAGGTCGATTATATTCCGGGCCGGATGTGGATCTGGGATGCGTCTGGCACCCGGGCCATTCAAAAAAGTGCTCCAGGTAATGACATCAGGCTTCACGGATTACTGATCAAAATGGTAGCTGCCCGTGACTCAAAAGGGGCATTTCTGCTGATATATGTCGGCTCTTAAATGTCGTTTTGATTGGGGAACTCTGAAACCTAGTTTTATGGGCAGTGCGGGGACGGGGCCCACCACCAATGACGGGTCGCTTCACGTTTCCGCGTTGAGATAAAGCACCTGCAATGACTTGATCTTCACTCAAAGTCTGCTGCCACAAAAGATTGCCCGATAGGGATAGTGTAGACGATTCAATGAACATTATGCATGATAAGCAACAATGGAACAGACGTGGACGGGGGGACAACGGTCTTGGCAATAGATATAAATGGCGCGCGAGGTCCTGAGCGTAAATCAGTGCTGGCCACAAATTCTACCAGTTGGTTATTAAGTGGTTGGAGCATACATACAAAAAAATGGGTGCTGAAGATATTGCTGTCAGACAAGAGTCTCATCACACTGAGTTTTCGTCGTCCGAGAAGAATGTGTCGGCCGACGACCATCTGTTGATGCAGTTGGGGTATAGGCCCGAGTTGAAACGACATTTCTCGGTGATTCAGGTGTTTGGTATTGCGTTTAGTATCATGAGTTTATTACCGTCCATTGCGTCTGTGCTGGCTATCAATATGTCTGCCGGTCCGGTCGGTATGACTTGGGGCTGGATTCTGCCGTCGTTTTTTATTTTATCAGTGGGTGTCGCCATGGCCGAAATGGGTTCTGCTTTGCCCACATCTGGAGGATTATACTGGTGGACATATAAGTTTGCACCCGAGTCTCTAAAGAAGCCGTTCTGTTTTTTGGCTGGCTATGCCAACACCCTGGGACTGGTTGGAGGTCTGGTGTCGATTGACTATGGTTTCGCTGCTATGGTTTTGTCGATTCCTGCCATTCTTGATCCTACTTTTGTTCCTACCAAGTACGACACTTATGGAGTATTTGTTGCTTGTGTCGTTACTCACATTGCTATCGGATCTATCGCGACCACCATCATGTCGAAGCTTCAGACATTCTGCATTATTATTAATATGATCATCATTGTCATTACTATCATTGCAGTGCCTATTGGAGCGTCCCGAACTGAAGCTGGTCTGAACTCTGGACATTATGTTTTCACCAGCAAACAGAATTTCACTGATTGGCCCTATGGATGGACGTTTGTACTAGGATGGATGTCTGCTATTTGGACCATTGGTGCATTTGACTCGTGTGTGCACATGTCTGAGGAGGCAAGTAACGCTGCCACTGCTGTGCCATTTGGTATTGTGTTGTCTATTTCCATGTGTGGAATTCTTGGTTTTGTTATTTTGGCGGTATTGGCAGCTTCTGTCAGTGATATTGGTTCAGTTTTGAGTACCAGCACCGGCCAGCCAATGGCCCAGATTTATTTGGATACTCTTGGCAAAAAGTGGACTGTGGCATTAATGATTCTGCTATTTATTGTCCAGTGGTTCATGGGTTTGTCTATCCTTGTTGCTGCTTCCAGACAGACTTGGGCCTTCAGCCGAGACGGAGCTTTGCCATTTTCCAAGTACATCAGAGTCGTCAACCGAAAATTGGGAGTGCCCATCCGAGCTGTGTTGTTCGATGGCTGCTTGGCTATTATTATTGGACTGCTTGTATTGGTGGACAGCGCTGCTGCTCAAGCTTTGTTTTCGTTAGCTCCTGCTTCCAATGGATTGGCATGGATGCTCCCTATTGCTTGCCGACATTTGTTTTTTGAGAAGGATGCATTCAAGCCCGGTCCCTTTTATTTGGGTCACTTCTTCTCAAGGATCAATGGTTTGTTTGCGACGGTGTATCTTACTTTCATTATCTTTGTTGTCAGTATGATGCCTGCCGGTGGCCCTGATCCTGCTCCTGATACCATGAACTACACCTCTGTTATTAATGGTGTTGTTTGGGGTGGTGCGCTTTTATATTACTTTATCTTTGCTCGAAAATGGTTTGAGGGTCCAAAGCAGACTCTCGAGCATGAGGAGCTTGAGGGTCTGGATATTATTCCTACTCACTCCCAGGCCCATGTCCAGCACCAAACACCCGCCGCTGCTGAGAAGAAATGAGGCTAGTTATTTGTATTGGTTTTCGTTAATAGAAAGAAGTTCGTTTGTCTAATGTATTTGTTTCTTGGTTCTATTTTGGTTGTAAAGGAGTATCTAAACAGCTATTTGTCTCCATAGAAACAAAAAAAAATTGATTCGACCCAGGATCGAACTGGGGACGTTCTGCGTGTTAAGCAGATGCCATAACCAACTAGACCATCGAACCGTTAGGAACTGGTATCCTAGGGACAATATAAGCTGCTGTGACACTTTTTTTTTGTAGCGTTCTATAACTTTCCAATGGAAATGCATTTCTTTTAGCTTGCGAAGCAATATCAGAGCAGTTCCATGCAATGTTAATACATGTATTGAGAGTATTGAGGTATGCATACAGACCAGCCGTCTAGTCTCAAGCTGTGAGCTATCAGAATTAAATGCGATCTCTAGATCCCATGCGAGCCAGAACTCTCCATTGTAATGATGATGAGACATGTCTTAATATGTGGATACGGGTCTGTAGTAGCCCGCTGAGAACCTGCAGCCATCTCTGATGCAACACTGATGCAACGTCAAAGTCTCGACTATTCTCACGTTTCCCAACAACAACTGAATCATTATGAAGAAGCCTATGGATACTCTCTGAACCTTCTGCATTGCACAGAGGCTATTATTGATGCGTCTTGTCGCCTGATTAACTGGAATCTACAGCCGATCTGCATCACCGGAAAAACTGGTTAATCCGGCCCATGCACTCTGTGCCTCAGCATTATAAAAAGGCTTCAACCACTCCAAGACAGAAAACACCTTGTCCACAAACTCATATCATTACAAACAAATTTTAAGTTTAATTTCGCGTGCGACCAAGACTTTGCGTGAATTAGCTGGTCCATGACTGTTTCCATTCATTGTCCCCACTGCCGATGTACCCCGTCGGAGAATTTTTAATGCATGCAGATCTCAAGAAAACCGTTTCATCCTCCAATCTATATAGCTCTTTATACCCGAATACACTGCCCACCGATATCCCCGGAAACTTTATGTTGCATTAATTATAGTCCATGCCTCTCTAGTGCCCATTCCCTGAGCCCAAATATAATTAGTCCCGGTCCCCGCTCTCAGTCGACGACGTCATGAAGTCATTGTACGCCCCGCATGCAACCCTACTTCTGGTGGGGACAACAAATTGACCGTTGTCGGACCACAGTTGCGGCGGATTCACACAGTAAAACTTACCTTTGTGACACCACCAGAGAGGTCTCGTTGTAGCTGTAGAGCTATTTGTGAGGTGGGAATGAGTTTGAGCGAGTACGTCAAGCAGGTGGCCAGCGAATTCGCTGTGTCGGACGAATGTCTGAACCAGTGCGTGCAACATTTCATTGATCAGACCGTAGGAGGTCTGGCCCAGTCGGCAGCCACCAACAACCGAGGGATGCCCATGATCCCTACTTTTGTCACGTCAGTACCGGATGGAACTGAGAAGGGTACATTTTTGGCGGTGGATCTGGGCGGCACCAACTTTCGAGTGTGTTCGCTCGAGCTCAATGGAGACTCGACATATAGCATGGTGCAGGAAAAAGAGCCCATTCCTCCTTTGCTGATGAAGGGCACTTCAAAAGACTTTTTTGGTCACCTGGCAGACCGAATAGAGAAGTTTCTCAAGACGCACCACGGCGACAGATGCCAGACTGAGGCTTCTCAGCCTGATACTCTGAAAATGGGCTTTACATTTTCTTTCCCAGTGGACCAGACGGCCCTCAACAAGGGAAAGCTTATTCGATGGACCAAGGGCTTCGACATCAAGGACGCGGTTGGCCAGGATGTTTGCGAGGCGCTGCAACGGGAGATTGATGCCCGAAAGCTGCCAGTGCATGTGTCTGCTCTTGTAAACGACACTGTGGGAACACTGATGTCCAGAGCATATTCCAAGCCCTCGGATGGACGAACTTTGATCGGGTGTATTTTTGGAACCGGTACCAATGGAGCTTATAGTGAGCGAATCAAGTCCATTCCCAAGTTTGATGCTGCAGGCCATCCTGAAATCACCGACAAGATCATGGTGATCAACACCGAGTGGGGTTCCTTTGACAATGAACTCGAGTATATTCCAAACAACCGGTTCGACACCGCTCTGAATTTGAACACTCCCAACAAGGGCTACCACATGTTTGAGAAGCGTATCAGCGGTATGTTCCTTGGAGAGCTGCTTCGACTGGTGTTGGTGGAGCTTCAAGAAAAGGGCCTGTTATTTAAGTCTCAGTCCGGAAACGGCAATCTCAGCTTGCCATGGTCGGCGGACTCGTCGGTTCCTTCAGTTATTGATGGAGACAGTTCTGCAGACCTCTCTGTCAGCGACAAGGCCATCAAGGAAGCATTTGGGTTTGAAACAACCGTTGACGAGCGAAAGGCTATACAGGTGTTGTGCAATGCCATTGGTACCCGATCTGCGTACCTGTCTGCTATTCCCATTGCAGGTTTGGTTGTCCACACCAAGGCTTTGGACAAGTTTGAGAAGATCGACGTTGGTGCTGACGGATCTGTGGTGGAGTTTTATCCTCGATTCCAAGAGAATATCCATGAAGCTCTAAGCAAAACGATCATCGGCAAGGATGAGAAACGAATCTCGATTGGTATTGCAAAGGACGGAAGTGGAGTCGGTGCTGCTCTGTGCGCTCTGGTTGCAAACTAATGTATATATTGGACACAACTACGGTACTCAATTTATTTCGCGCCATTATGTATCATTATCTCATTAATATACAAAGTTGAAATAAATATGTAAAATAAACAAGTTTCGTTTCGTTTTTATGGGTGTTTTGACTGATCTTCACCATCTTTTGTTCGGTCGGGTTCGTCAACATCCATAGCATCATGAGGCTCTTCTTCATTATCATCTACTTCGTCGTCATCATCTTCTTCCTCCTCTTCCTCTTCCTCTTCGTAGCCAGCAGATCCACCACTTTCAAGCGACAATGCTCTCTCCTGCCGGATCTGCTCTGCCGAGAAATCGATTACTCCCGCGCCCTGTATCTTTGATCTGGAAGACGACGGCTGATCACCAATGTCTTCAGCGGCTGACGGTCCAGAATTACCCCACGAACCATCTCTTGGCAATGATCTGCTGTGTTCTGACCTCCAGCTTTGCCTTCGGTTTTGAAACCATATTTGTACAGTCCTGGGTGTCATTCCTAGCTCCATGGCGAGTCGCATTCGTACTTCTGACGATGGAAAGAAGGTTCGCCGGAATACGTCATTGAGCTTGTTAACCTGCTGGCTGGTAGCCCGTTTCCGTTTAGGCTTTACAGCTTTAATAGCATGTTCTGCTCTGGAGATCACGTTTGGAGGTCGTGGTTGTATAGGGGCATGTGGTTGTATTGGCATCATGACTGATTGGACATGAGTCGAGTCATCAGATCGAATTCGCGCTCGAAACGCAGCTCTGGTATGGTCTGGTGGCATGGTACCAAACTCCAATGATGACAGTGACCGCGCCCTACCAGGGCTGTCTCTACGGGGTGGTTCTCCATAGTGGTACCGTTGTACATCTGGAGGGACAGGCCCGTGGGATACATATCCAGCAGGACCAAAATGCTGCACTTGTTGAACCTGTGAAGTAGGACCAACAGTTCCGCCAATAGGTATTTGAGACACAGGCTGGCCCTGCTGAGACACCGGCACCAGCATCATCTGTGCAGGACCTGAGGGCGGAGGCGGTGGAGGCGGCCCTTGCATAGCAGGACCACCAGCCGGATACACAACCTGTTGAACCTGCTGTGGTACATAAACAATTTGTGGACCAGAGTATGGAGGCGATGGAGCTCCATGGTATACATAATACCCAGTTGGCGGGTGAGACCCCGGTGCTGACTGCGGTATGCTCATAGGCCCTCCGGGTCCACCACTGTACCTGTATATGTGGTCCTGGTATCCATATTGTGGTACCAAAGGCCGCGACGGCGGAGGAGGCGGTGGTGGGGGGGCCATCCCACTTTGGTATTGTACTGCCGGTTGATAGTACACATATGACTGATGAGGAGGAGTATGGGTGACATGCTTGACTTTGCGTCTTGATTTTTGAGACGCTCGCTCCGACGCCTCGTGAGGAGGACTATAAGCCGGATTGTATGTTGAACCATGCTGGCCAGGTCCTGGACCTGGTACTCGAGAAGGACCTTGTAATTGATCATGCTGACCATGTGGTTCGCGGGGTGGAAATTCCTGAGGTCCTTCATGAGGTAGCTCTTGAGGCCTGGATCGCGGAGATGGTCCACGAGAAGGGGCCGATGCATAAGAGACAGGAGGAGTTTGGTGAGTAATTAATGGATGCTCTTGTTCCTTTGTTTGGTGGGTTTGATGATGGAGAATCTGCTGGCTGCCAGATGGAGCCTGGTGGTGTGGTTCCGCCGGCACTGACCCAGAATAACCATGGGATCGATGGCCTTGAGTAGGAGTCTGCACAGGAGTCGATTGGCCACTTTGTGGAATTGACTGAGGGGTCGGGTGAACCCCGGTTGGCCCAGCAGACTGTGGAGTCTTGAGTGACAATGGAGGCTGTTTGCTCCCGGAAGTCTGGTCCGTCGGGGGAGAAGTTTGAAATGCTGATTTGGGAGTAATAGTTTGACTTACAACAGCCTTTTTGTCGCGATCCTGGCTGTCTGCACCAGTATTGGAGCCCACTCGTAGATGCTGAGCAGATGATTGTATATCTGCTGGTGGACCCAAGTCAGAGTAGTACTCCATACTGGCTCTTTCGTCCAGAGATACCGTCGAATCATCTCTAATGCTGACAGATTCTAACAGAGTCTTCAGGGAAGGCAACACTGGAGGCACTCGAGGTCTGTTGTAGACGGTATTCGTCGGGCTTTGGGGTGACGACCGCAGGATATCAGAAGGCTTTTGGCCAGTGGCTCTGCTTACTCCACTGGCTTCAGGAGCTCCACCTGCTCCGCCGACTCCTGCTCCGCCAGAAGGATTCCTGCTATGATTAGGAGATCGATTCGAAGGAGGAGGAGTCGGAGGCGTAATAGGAAGAGGCATGGGGAATGGTGGATTTTGAAACTGAGCAGTGTGTCGAAGATGATACAGCTCATAGATTTGTTGTCTATCAAGACGGGGCCCATGGAGGGGACCGGGACCCAGGGGAGCAGCCCTTGGAGTGGGAACTGCAGCGGATGCCACCATAGTAGATGCACCACCACCACCACTGCTAGAGGCTGACTCGGGCCGCGAAGCAGCCAAAGTCGAGTTTAATGAAGGCAGAGCAATGCCTGTGGTGCCCATTGAAGATGTGGAAGGAATCTTAGAGGGGGAATGAGTATCTCGTCCTGGAGACCTCGGAGGAGGTTCATTCATTAATCAGTAGATCCCACGCCAGTAACTGAGATATGCACTTGTTATACACTTGACTATCAGGTATCAGTTAAGATGGCTACGGTGTAGACCGTAAGATGAAGTTCAAATGCAACAGATAATAATACAGCCAGGCAACCATGCAATTGCTACACAGACAAGTGTGTGAGCGCAACCTGTTGTTTGAATGCAGAAATAAATGAAATAGACAATTGCTGCCAGTTGACAACCAAAATCTATCCCACTATAGTCCAAAGCTTATCGGGACAGGAAAAGTCCACAAATGGCACAAGTGGTCCTCCAAAAGTACCCACAATTGGACCACAATTGGTGCCCAATTAGTCCACAAATGACACAAAGGGTTCACTAAAGGTCCTGGAACGGTTGCAGGTCTGGGCGACTCTGGGGTTGATCCAAATAAAAAAAAAATAAAAAAAAAACAAATATAATAAAAAAATAGGAGAATTCACAGTCCACAACGAGAATGGCTATCTGCAGGGAACTGACAATATCGGGAGCGTATTTGGGATGCGCCAACCTTGTTTCGCTAAAGCACAAAACTTTAAGTTGGATTGGAGATGATGTACGTATGCACCAGACTCAAAGGTTAGACAGCGGATGCTGCAGAGGAGTAGTCGATGATCCAGACAAGCTACCAGCTAGGTAAGCCCAAGTTTCGAGACCCACAAAGCTTAACCAACAGCAAAGGGAGCAGACGTCAATTTCGCATCTAACAGGGCAGCCGTTCGCAATGGTTTTGCGCCATCGCAGGACATGGAATAATTATATATGAGTCCCCAGAGGCACTGGTGGTAGGAGAAGGGATCGCCGTCGCCAGTGCCAAAACGGACAAGCGCACGCTAACCCCAACCGTGTGAGGTGCATTTTTACCACCAAAAAAATAAAGGACTTTTACGCAAAAAGCAACCAGGCACAACACCCACATTGCTTTTGGTCATCGACAAGCGACCGAGGAACATTGCACTAAGGGAGGTTAATGTAAATACTCCGGCTATTATGAGCCCGTATCTGCAATAGCCCGTGTGCCATTGTATGGATTGACTAGTGTTGTTTTAGCTGAATGGTGGTATTTGGGGGAGGCCTAGGCCTAAGGGTTTTTTTTGCAGGTTTCTTTTATTTTTATTATTTGCTTGGTTTGGCACCATCCACTTGGGGGACACCGAGACAGTACAGTTTGGAGGGTCCGCAGGGCCTGGCAAAAACACGGTGCGCACGCTCGGATGATTGTGCACTTGTTCTTTTAGCCTCATGTTTCTTTTTTCTCGTTGTACCCCGTACCGTATTGCGTACTTGTTACATGAAATGTATGTAGCTGACACTAACGCCAACAAACTTGAGATGCATATGTAAGCGAGTGCCCTGAATAAGTTTGTAGATCGCAGTTGCTTTTGTTTCGGCTTATTTGGTTTTTGTGTACAGTACTGGGCCATGGCTTATTCGTACCCCTGAGAGGTCTCACTGCCCAATACTACCCAGCCGTTGGGGGGTGGTGAAGGAGCAACTTTGACAGGTGTGGGAACAGAGAGCAAAAAAAAAAACCCCCAAAGCTGGGTAACGGACCGATAGATACAAGCAATGGTGGCGAGAATGCGAGTAGCCACTCCATCAACAAGAGATGGAGCTGGGGTCGTCGCGTCGCCAATGCACCATGCCTTGTAGTCCACTACTAGCGAGATCCTACGCGTCAATCAAGGGTCTGATCCTCATCGTTGAAGCAGGGTGTGCTTGAGATGTTATGATTTAACTGTATCAATTGGCACACAGAAGCAGTTGTTTCAAGAGTGCGTGTCAAGTCCATACCCAGTAAAGATCTTGACATATCAAACGATCTACATGCATTGATGATGCATTGCATGTTTTAAAAGTATTGTCGGGATTTCTCCAAAAACCACCACAAGCCTAACGGTCAATATAGCCAGCCCAGTCAATTAATTACACTCCAAATTAATTGCTGTCCATGCCGTTTACGGACCACTCTCGTATGGGTGCAGTGGATGTGCCGGGTGGTGGTTGGCACCGCAGTGGCTGCGATTGCATTGTTTCCCCATGTGGCCATTGTGCGTGGATAATGGTCCCAAAATGGAAATACCAACGAACCAGTTCACCGACCGAACGATTTGTGGACATGGTGATCAAACGGTCGGCTGTCAAAGAGGGCGATCGAGCTCTGCTCAGTCTGTTAATTCGGTTGCATGTGCTAGCAATTGCTGTCTCATGTGTTGTTTTGGAGGTGTGTTACAGGTGTTGTAGATGAGATTGTTTGGCGTTTGCACTGTTTATTATGATGTCTACAGGTGTTTTGTATCATGCGTATCATGTATATCATGTCATGTACCAATGTATCATGTCAGAAGTGTTGGCAATTGATGGTGATGGTGCCTGGGCGTACCTGAGGGTAGTGCCTGAAAGTTCCTGGGGAGGTTCCTGGGGAGGTTCCTGGAGGTTCCTGAGGGGTACCTGGGGTACCTGAGTGCCTGGGGTGCCTGAGAGGTACTTAGGAAAGTTGTCCCCTGCCATTGATGTAACCACGAAACATATATGTGGTATGCTGTACTGCTGTTACAGCTACCGTTATGTCAAGTGTACTAGTTGACGCGGACCTGTTAGCACAATAGTCTCAGACATCAGCTGGAGCGCACTACTGTATCAGAGGGCTGAAAAGGGGAGGCCGCTAGTCTGTTTTAATTAATTTGTAAACAAGTGCTGCGGTCTGCAGGATTTTTAATATGTCAAGAACGAGTTAACCGCTCCACATGAGGCCCACTTGAGTATAGTGCATTGTTCTGCTCTCAGGCCCCGCGCATGCATCGACACTATGTTTGTTTTGGAGGTTTTGGCTGTTTCAACGCCAATGTACCTGTCCCACTTTGTGCATATTGCCCACCACTTTGTTAAGCGCCAGTTGCTTATCGGACCAGGGTATGGTAGGGGTGTTTCCTGTATGAGACCGCTGAAACAACCTTGCATATTGCCTAGCGACAAAAAATAAAGGGGTTGATCTATATCCGCGAGTGTTTATCGTTTGTGTTAGTACTGCTTTCGGTGCAATCCACCGAACCGTTGCTATAGTGTCGCAGTGTGTCCAGCCCTGTCGTTTTCATCAGTGCATACCAAAGTGCACCGGCCACTGTTTGGCACTAATCTAAGTGCATTGGTACCCGCTGGTATCCACTAGACACACTGGCGTCACTAGCTTTCATTTCAGATATTTATTTTTGTAGCCATGCATGGCTCACTGTTGCTGTTACCAACTTGGGGCGCTGACACTATGCCAGGACACACGAGGGCCCCACTTGGGTAGGCCTGGCAATATGTACAATATGTACCAAGAGGCTACTATTGCACTTTGACAGCTAAATTGCCGACTATTGTGGGATCTGGGTGCAGTAGGTAGGCAGTATCTTGCCTAAGGGTTGCGACCAAAGGGGAAAAAGCAACGCATTGAATAATGAACTAGATCTATTTGCAAGTACCGTTGTTGTGGTGAGCTGTACTAGATGTGGCTAGACATGAGCCATTTAGGCATAATTATGTTACGAGGGCCGCATTACACCAACGCATAACTGGGTTGGCACGCTAGCACCAGTACTTGCGAATTGACAGCTTATATCCACCACCCAGAGCCTCGTCGTCACCGCAGGAGTACAGCAATCTGCGGTGCGCAAGGTTTAGCACTGTTGGTCGTATATTTCTTTTGGTCTCTAACACAAATGGCAAAGAAGGGTGCACAGCGGCAGAGAAGCCCCTACCCTGGCCAGATCTGATGCAGCCCTAATCGGCTTACTTAACGTTTGTGGAACAGTTCAGGGACCACAGGTGCAGCAAATCCCTGGATTGGTGCAGATGGGATCTCCTCGATCTCCGGTCAGTGACTTCCACGCTTTCTTGTTGTGAGTACTACGGCACTATGGCGTTTGTGCATGGAGATGCACCCTACACATTGACGCCTTGATCTTTGTGCGTGTGCGCACAGCAATCTGGTGTACGGTACATAGCATCAGAGGTGGATTTTTTTATTTTTTTTTTTTGGTGGGGAAAGAACCAAATGTGTTGAGCAGGCTACTCCACCACACCAAAAAGGCCAATCAATGGATCATGCCATACAATCAATTGGACCAATGTACATATGCTAGTGGCTTGGATCGTTTATTGCTTTTGCAGTGTACAGATTTCTTTGTGCTTTAGTACCGACAGTTTAATGCAGAAGCGTCTTGGTTTTAGATTCAACTGATCGCCCTACCAAGTTGAAACCCATGCTTCGATTTGGTTTCAACTTGGATTGACCGGCACCGTCGTTGCCGCATTGGACTGACCAGTGGATTTTCTGTGCTGTAAAAAATATTCTATGGCGATTGACGGTCTGGTTCGTAACCTTCTTCTGCACTGTGTATCAGATGCAAGTTTTGCCAACCCTAGAAGCATATAGTACTAGTCGCAGCAGCCATTACCAACTTGTGCTCAAAGTACAGGTGTGTGTGCTTTTAGCTGTGCATGGTACAGCTATTGTTCTTACCTGTATGTGGCCATTGTGGGTCCGTAGTTGATTAGTTGATATGACTCCATCGGCTCGACCTGTGTAGCGTATGCGCCTGGATGAATCTGTCCGCGGGTGGGTGGATGTTCGTCCGGGTGCATCAATCGAACGAACCTCCGATATTACATTAGGCGCATCTCAGCGATTCAATCTGCTTGTCGCGGATTGATACGGACTATCAATTAATAGTACCGATCAGGACAATTGATAGATTAATTGACTACTCGATAGAGCATTATCTCTTGTGCCGAGGACCGAGACACATAGTTGATGCTGTGGTATTGACAGCGTGTGCTCCAATGAGGTTTGGTATCGTTACAGCAGCAACACTGCTCAACGAGCCTAAAATGGTTCTGTGGTGATTTCCGTAGCAGTAATGCTGCTGTGCAGTTCAAGCTGCGAGTGCTGCTACTACTGCTGTAGTGGTAGTGCCGTGCTGGTAGCGCTGTCGCATTGCTGTCGCAGTCTCTGGTAACATTGCTGCAGTCATGCTGTGAGTGCTGCTTGGTGGTTGCTGTGGAAAATATTGCTTTAATACCGCTTGTGTTATGGTGGTGGCTCTAGCGGTGCTGTGGTAGAGCAGTGACAGTAAAGTACATGCCCGCTGGATCCACCTTAGCTCTGCACAACCATACTACAAATAAATAATTTACAGACACTGCTACGCCAGACTTGTAACCATTTTTTGAACCGTGTAATAAACACATAGAATTGAACCTGAATACCTCTATAATTTTAACCCATAAATAACGGAATGGCCGGCATTCCAATCTATAATACAATGAAAGTGAATAAATGGACATTTCTGTCCACTTAAAGAAGCAGGGCAGCGGCGGCTACTGCAAGTGGAACAAATCCAATCTGCACCAGAGACCCACTGCCAGTCTCAGAACCAGAGGGCGAGCCAGACGCACTGGTGCCGTTAGAAGTGCTGTTAGAAGCAGATGAGTTGGAGGAGGTGCTGGAAGTGCCATTGGAAACCAGAGAGCTGGTAGTAGGCACAGCAGCAGAGGTGGAGCTGGCAGCGAGGCTGCTGTTGACAACAGCAACAACTCCAGTGTTCTCGGCCTCAATGGTGGACACAACCGAAGGAGCCACAGTAGAAAGGCTGGTTGGCACAGTGATGGTGACCTGCTCAGTGGTGGCGCCCACAATCTGCGTCACTACATTGGTAATAGTGACCTGGAATGTAGAGGTAGCATCAGCCTCAGATGACTGAGCAGCGACTACAGATCCAAGAGCGACGAGCGACAAAAGAGCGTACATGTTGATAGGTATCGTAGACAAAAAAAATGAATGACAGGAAGTTTTTTATGAGATTTTAACTTGGGTAGTTTATTGGGGCCGATCCACTTATATAATTGGCGCCCAACTGGTCTGTCTGAGAAAAATCCATGTGCATTTCCTATTCCTCAGTTTACGCACTGCTTAAGTTGCAGCGCTTCCCCAACTGGTGCGAGGGTTGCCTATTGAGGCACTCGCATATGCACCTCCAACGGTTGCACCACACCTCAAACGATTGTGTTTCCAATGCAACTGGGATGCTAGTGCCAGTTAGTAGCGCCTTGTATGGCCGCCATCCGATTGTTTGTTGGGTTTATGAGGGTCGTATAGCCTTGTATTGGCTCGTTGGAGCTCGTATGACTGTTGTAGTGGCTTTGTCTGGCTCTTAAAGGCCCGGGACATCGTCTCCGACTGGTTGTCCGAAACTGTTACTGCTTTCTGACAATTTAACCAATTGGGCCATAGGTCGGCAACCGAATTCGGCATTGTCCAATTTGATGGGGCCCAACCCTGGCCGGTGCAATCGAAGTGCTTAGCGAGCACCCGGAGCTTTTTTCGCCACTGCCAAGATCACCCATCAAAAGAGCCAATCGACCGATCCGTTCGCGATGTTTTGGGTGTTTTGTCTGTCTGGAGGTTGTCCGAGTGTGTAAACAGTCGTCTTAAAGAGATGTTTGAGTCAACGGTGAGCAGCGGCTGCAAATTTTACTTGTGCCCTAACATCGGGCCCGTTTGGCTGCGGTATGCACCCTAACATCGGGTCTTTCGTTATTATTTGTACGGGAAGGCGGTTTCAGTAGTTGCAGTGTCGTAGTGATCTCCGGCTGCACATACAAGTCTACGTTTCAGTCGGCGGAGTCTGGGCCGTGGTAAGTAGAGGTTCTCTGATGTTCGCTGCGGCCTAGTGTGGTTTGGTGTAGGTAGCAGCCAATTGAAAGATTGGGCGTAGTAGGGATGATGACCGATGAGTATTTCAGTGGTACTTTGTGATGGACTGTGCTCCATTTGAATCAGCCCTGTGGTTTCTTTGCTGTTGCCAGCTTGTCTGGTATTTATCTGTAGCTGATGTGTTATATTGTGCCTGCTAATTACCGATCACATATGCATGTTTGACATCTGACATGCCACGGCTATACAGTAAACACCAGCCACTGAATATCAATAAACAATTACAACAGAAATACCAGACAAATACATCAATAACACCAAAGAAAGGACATCTGAAAACAACAGAATTGCCTTATTATGATGTTCTGGCCTCCTACGTCCAAGTTGGCCGAGCGTACAGGAAGTGCTGGATACCTCGATTTGAAACAAGCGACCAGCAGTTGACCGCACTACAAGATCCAGATAAGAGACACCACACCAGATTCCAGTCCACCAGAAAACCTGTTGAGTCGGCAATGGATCACAATGGCGCCAGAACACCACACTTGGGCGCTCATCGCTCCCCGCATCTCCACACGTCACCCGGCTGGACCACAAGATACACCCAGCGTAGGATGCAGTACACCAAACAGTAGCGAAATTTTCTTCACTGCAACAGCAACACCCAAAGGAATTAGTCAATTGATCTGATCTCTACAACCAATTGCACCATGGATGCCGAGAAATTAGCCCGTCTGCAGAAGTCCGTCCGAATCGGAGGTAAAGGTACTCCCCGACGAAAGGTGAAGCGATCCACCAAGTCTGAGGGCGACGACACCAAGCTCCAGGGAGCTCTCCAGAAACTGCATGTCCAGCCCATCACTGGCCTCGAGTCGGTCAACATGTTCAAGGAGGACGGCACTGTGCTGCACTTCCCCCGAGCAACCGTCCAGGCTGCTGTTCCTTCCAACACCTTTGCCGTGTACGGAAACCCTGTCGAGAAGACCATGAACGAGATGCTCCCCGAGGTGCTGTCCTCTATGGGCCCCGAGTCTCTGGAGCAGCTGCGACAGCTCACTGAGCAGCTCAAGGCATCCGGTATCAACCCTGATGGCTCTGCCAAGGAGGCCGAGGATGACGAGATCCCCGACCTTGTTGATGGCGAGAACTTTGAGGATCGAGTTGATTAAGCACGACATCACGCATTACGACAGACGAACCACTTTGAAAAGTTGGTATAAATTGTATATATCAATAAGTTTGTACTCAAAAAGGCAGTCTCTGTCAACTGTGTAGATCTGAACGTAGACGGTAGTGTGACTGTAGACAGGACGAGCAGAGCAGGATCACTGTTAAGTGTCGATTCGGTCGATTCGGTCGAGCTGCACTTGTCGAGATGGTTGTTGTTATCAGGATCTTCAGGTATTGGTTCAGTGTTGTAGGTGGATTGACGAGGTGGACTGATACCGTTACAGTTAGCTGAATCACAGCATCCGATGGCGGCCTAGTTTCATGACAGGTTATGCTTGGAGCTGTACCCAGCCAGTTTGATCTACACACTACTCGAGCGTCACTTTAGCTCGCTTGATACGCTGTGTATAGTTTAATTGATACCTTGCCCGTAGTTCACTTTATTACACTTGTACACACTTGATCATCATTTGACACTTCACAATCAACTTGACATTTAAGCCGACATCTGGCTGTTCAGACGACGCGCAAGCTTAAAACCAGAGACACTCCGACGACACCAGTTAAAGAATGGCACGAGCTACAGAAAAACTAACAAGGAATTTATTCAAGCTACAACTTCAGATCCAGAGCACCTTTCCATCGCTGCTCAGCAACTTCCCAGTTAAGAACCTTGTAGATGTTCTCTATATACGCAGCCTTATTGTTATAATACTGGATATAGTAGGCATGTTCCCAAAAATCAATACCAATCAGAGGCTGGCCATTTGTCACTGGATCTTGGTCTTTAGTGGTCACAATGTCCAAACCTCCATCGTTATTCTTCACCAGCCATCCCCATCCGCTTCCTTGAATTCCAAGCAAAGTCTTTGTGAACTCCTTCTCAAACGAGTCAAAAGATCCCCATTGAGATGCTATAGCCTCTTTGAGCTTGGACCCGCCTGTCACAGCACTAGACCCGCCGGCAGCCAGATTCTGCCAAAACAACGAATGGTTAATATGGCCTCCACCATTGAACCGAATAGTCTGCTGGAGCCCAATCTGAGCTCGCACATCTCCACTCTCGACAATATTCTTCATGTTTTCAATTGCTGCATTGAGATTGTTGACATATGTTTGGTGGTGCTTGGTGTGGTGCAGCACCATGATATCTTTTGAGATATATGGCTCCAAAGCCTAACAATTAGCGTCGAAATGCTTGGGGCCAACTTACATCATAACCGTATGGGAGGTCCGGAAGCGTGTACATTGTTTGTGCTACCAAAAGCACACGGGCCAATTCGCTATTTATACAATCGAGCAATATAGCCATTAAGGTGCGAGCAATTAACTCATGCGATGTCACCACCATAACAGGGGTTCAGAAGTACTGAGAATTCCATGACCAATCAGATACTGCAATTGAATTGCAAAATAGCACAAAAATAGCGTAATGGACACAAGAGGTGTACTGGAAGCCGATATCGATGGTTGCTTTCGAATTGCACAATTGCAGCCAATAGTCACTGCTGGCACAGTAGGCCCCATACCATGCACAATATAGACAGGCACCTATAGAATGCACAAAGAGCATGCCTCAGGAGTACAACCAAAGAACCAGAATTCTGGGAACTTTACAAACCAACATTGCATACCACGCAAGTACTCCAACCCCATCAATGCCTTCTCATCTTATCTCTAATTTTCCACATTCGATGTGACTCTAATATGAATCATTTTGCCGCCCAGAAATGCCAATGGCTTGTTAAAATCGGTATTCCTGCTATAACTAACTAAGCGCTTAGACATGTAGCTTGGACATGTACCTTGACATGTTCCGATTTAATACCAACTCCAATTGTGTCCTCAAACGAATTGTTATGAACCACGCTCAATTCAGAGAACCAACTGACAAATACAGGCCCAGTCCCGATAATCTCCGTCGTGAAACGTCGTCTTATCCGATGTATCCTGTTGCACAACACATCATGGATTCGCTTTATCAACAATACGATGCGCGGCTGTGATCCCGGTCAAACCTTATTACCCACTTCGCCTGTAATCGCACCCAGCAGCTTGTCACAAGCAAAATAAGATTCCAAACTCAAATACTATCCTTTCCGACAGCAACATGTATCAAATGCTGTCTAGATATTGCGGCCCCTTTACCTGCTCCCAATCGACGATCGCAGCTTGAAACAGGTCCCCGCCTGTGATGTGGCTCGCCCGCCTACCAGCATCATGCACAATACATTGCGTGAAACGCCAGACAAAAAACAACGCCCTTGCAGTGGATAGGCGACGCTAGCCAGACTAAGAACAGCCACAGCTTGGATAATGTACAATCGCGGCCCTCCGTCGGGTCTTCCTATGCGTGTGATCTGCTCCTGCATGCTGAGGCTTTGTATGACATAGTGATCTGCCGAAACCCCCGACCTTAACCCATCGAAGCTTTGTTGCCAAGATTTGTAGGTCGCATAGCCCACCACAATTGACAGCAACAGGGGTCTCTGCGACAGAGCCATATGCCGAGCACACTGCCAAATACCAGCAGTGGAAACATCCACCACACAGGCCCAACAGATGGCATCTCATCTGCTGGGCTGCGGTAATGCTTTGCGTTATTTTCTTTCCCCACATGGTGCGGTTTGGGACGCCGCTGATGTCGACAGTGTCGCATCTAATTGGGCTGGGGATGTTTAAAGTTGCGGTATTGACGGATCCACACTAGTTCGAGTGCCGCTATAAATACCGTTAAAGTCCCCCCCGATACAAACACCTATATTGACATCTGTAATTAACTAAACTGAATCTAACTACCAATGTCGTTGAAACAGGACATCAATGCCGAGACTTTGCTTGCCAAGCTGCAAAAGACTACCCCAGATAAGGCAGTGAAGTTCCGGGCAAACCATCAGTATGTCAATGCCAACCAGGAGTATGCTCGATATGTGAACGAGCCAATTGCCAAGTTTCAGATCGAAGAGGAAGGTGTCGATTCTGTCGTGGCTCGAAAGGTCATCAACGACGAATTGGACTTGGACGGTACTCCTGCCCTGAACTTGGCGTCGTTCGTCAACACTTATATGGACGAAAATGCTGCCCATCTTATTATGTCCAATGTCACCAAGAACCTTGCTGACAGTGACGAGTACCCTGCATTGATGATGATCCACCAGCGATGCGTTGCAATGATTTCAAGACTGTGGAATGTGCCCAAGGGAAGCCTCGGTGTTGGAGTGGCTACTACCGGTTCTTCTGAGGCCATTCACTTGGGAGGACTGGCATTGAAGCGAAGATGGGAGGCTGCTCAGATTGCAAAGGGCCGAAATATCAGTGGAGTGACTCCCAATATTGTTATGGGTGCCAATGCTCAAGTGGCCCTTGAGAAGTTTGCTCGATACTTTGATGTCAATGCCCGAATCCTGCCAGTCAAGGCTGACAGCGACTACGGTTTCGATGCTAATGACTTGAAGAAGAATGTCGACGAGAACACCATTGGAGTGTTTGCTATTCTTGGTTCCACTTACACTGGACATTACCAGAACATCAAGGCAGTTTCAGACGTTTTGGATGAGATCGAGAAGGAGACAGGCCTTGACATCGATATTCACGTTGATGGTGCCAGTGGTGCCATGTTTGCTCCATTTGTTACTCCTGATCTTGAGTGGGATTTCCGTCTGCCTCGAGTTAAGAGTATCAACACATCTGGCCACAAGTTTGGTTTGACTACAGCTGGTCTGGGTTGGATCATCTGGAAGGACAAGAAGTACCTTCCCAAGAACCTGTTGTTTGTGCTACACTACCTTGGAGGAAGTGAAGAGACCTATACTCTGAACTTTTCCCGTCCTGGTTTCCCAGTTATCCACCAGTACTATAACTTTGTGTCCCTGGGAATGCAGGGCTATCGATCTCTCCATGGCGGATCGCTGGCTAACGCCCGTCTATTGTCTACATTCTTGGAATCCACCGGATATTTTGAGGTTCTCAGTGATATCCACAGGAAAAAGGGTGTCAAGGGACTCAGTGATGGTGCATCAACCGATATCTCGAATCCTGACCACGGCTACTACAATGCTGGTCTTCCTGTAGTGGCATTTAAGTTTTCAAAGTCTTTTGCAGAAAAGTACCCTATGATTCCACAGCAGGCGGTGTCTACCATGCTTCGGGGCCGTGGATACATTATTCCCAACTATGGTATGCCACCTGAGCTCGAGAAGATTGAGGTGCTGCGAGTCGTTGTACGAGCTTCGATGACGGTTGACCTGTTGGACATGCTGATGGAGGACATCGTATACTGTATCCAAAGGCTGATTTCCTCGGTTGAGGGACACAAATATGAGGGAACTGAGTCTGAGAAGTTATACAAGACTCTGCTCAACTTGACAATGTCTAGCGACGTTGCTGACTTTGAGCACCCCGATTTGTGGGAGATCCACGAAGAGTCTGGAACCAGAGATTGCCATCCCACTGGTTGTTAGTAGGATTATATATAATCTATATTCAAACAAATGCTATAAATTTTCAAGTGAAACTCTTATTTACTCTAGAAGTTAAGTATTGCACTGGCCACTTGTAGTTTGCCGATAAACCATACTGCCAGAGCACTGTTGATGTGCTGCAGAAAAGTGTGGCTCCAAGTGCCATACGGGGGACTGTCTTGAGAAATAATAACTTGACATTTATTAATAGGCTTAAAAGAAACAATTATTTCAACAGTCCCATGTTGTTTGTATATGGCTTGGAAACGGAGTCTGTGGCTTCTAAGACCTGCGCATGGAGAGCATTCACGACAACAGGGGCTGGGTTCCTACAATTATGAACATTCTTAGCTCAAGTACCTCGGTGGTTTCAGGTGTAGCGGATCTGGCAAACCGTCTCGGACACAGCACATCACATGTTCCCACGGACATAATCGGTTTGCAATCCAACTAATATTAACGGAATCGACGTATACACGTTCCCGGAACTATACCCGGCTAACAAAAAAGCAACTCTATGGAATGATCCACAAGGCGCTTTGACTACAATGTCAATATAAAATAACAAAAAACGGAGAGCTGCACAAGCGGAAGTAGCACCAAATGCAGACAGGCAATACGTGGATTGTCTAGTCAAAATACCATTGTTGTCTTTTAAAGCATAAGAAATATAATTGAATAGTAGATTATACCTCATATATCGCTCCCGACCTTTCTAGCAGGTATCCAGTTGTATCATCAAGGTATATATAAGTGGGGAATTAACTATTGTGAGTCATGGCGGGTTTCTTGACGACCGGCCAATTTTGCAATAGTCGATTATCGTGCTATGGTTAGAATTGGCTTAAGCTGTAAGCTCATTTTGAAATGGCAAGCAAACAAACTGAGGGTGCTCGTATAATGATATTTTGCTGAATTGACAAGACTTAGTAGTAAAATTTCACTCATAGTGCAACTTTAAATCACCATCAGTCACTTAGAGATATTAACCGTGACCTCTACAGTAGCGCCAAGTTCCCTTAGGCCCACTGATATGTATGAAAAGAAATTGCGAAATATCTTTAAAGCAAACAAACCAGAATTATCCATGTTAGATAAGTAGCAAAATGGGTATCGTATAACGATAAGTGGCCGTTGATGTGCTTAGCTGCTATCTGGTGCCCACGTATAGGCCCAATTTGAAATACAATTGCTCTAAGAGCCATCAGCTATGAGCAAAATATCGGCGATTGGCATTTGGTAAGAGCGAGATTGGAAGAACAAGACATTGGAAAGCAGATATAAAAATAGAAGGTGTAGAGCTGCTTCATGGGCAGAAGAAAGCTCCAAGGTACCCGGTGGTTAAAGACAAAAAGGGCGTAGACGCCCGGTCCATTTTCTAACTACATTGAAGCAGTCGCCATGGCATGGAATTACGGACGGGGGCGCAATCTCACTTTGTCGGGATGAAACTCGGAGATCAGTCCCGGCCAAGCGAAGTGCAACCTGACGAACAATCGACGGGATGCTATCAGCTGCCAACATAAATTCAAAATCACACAAAGAACTAGTTACAAACAAATCATTAATATAATCATGTCATAAGTTGCTTTATTCAGCCGAGCACACAAATCTGCAATGGTTCATCCGCTATCCCTTGGCGAATCTCAAAACGCCCTGCTATGCATACGTACATACATTCAAGGCAGCAGCAGTATGCAGCGCAAGCACAAACAGAACATGCATACGTTTGACAGCAGAATCGGCGCCATCACAATGGACATCCTGGGGATTATGAAACATGCAAAGCTGGCCTGTCGTATCAAAAGACGCACCATATTGTGTAAACAACTCAAGCTAGAAAATATGCAGTACTATCAAAGAAAATATCTAAACACTGCCAAACTGCTATACAGCAGTACGAAAATTGAGGCAAGACAACAAGAGACAGCCATAAGCAGGGTTAACCAGGGTTATACACCTTTACATGCAACAGATCTCTGGCTTAGATCCTATTCTTTGCTTTTGTTGTGCATGGCTGTTTTCGGCAGAGGCTTTCAGGAATGCACGCCTATTTGCTGGGCACTATGAGCGTTTCAAAATGCAGACCGCCTGGAATTCTGTTAACCGTGCGACTAGCATGAATGCACATATTCGTTTTAGTTAAAACGATGGACTTAGGTTGTATGTTGACTAGTAGGTGCTATCAATTTTAAAGATGATTTGAATTGTTGTGACTGAAATGCTGTCAGCAGCAGTGAAAATCATTTATTGTAGTGCCCGAAGAAGTGGGATTCTGCCTCCAGAGAAGGATGGATTACTATTAAGAGGTGCTCGCGTAGCCACCAAAAAAACCAGTAGAGTGCTAAGAGTAATAATGATCAAGGAAGTCCCAACAATATAGAAGCAAGTTTCCAAGCAAACTTGTCAAGATTCAATGGATATCGATTCAAGTAGAAATGAATTCAAATCATTAGTAATTGCCATTGGTTAAGGTACACGTATGACAACAGGAGCTTTGGATAGTTTTCAGGTTATGAAACAAGATAAGGGATGGCTATGAGCAAAGAGGGGATAGAATGAAAACAGACAAGGCAGATAATAGCGCACTTGGAATGTTGTGCAAACGAATATTGACACGGCAAACGTTTCTTGTGTAAACTAACAGTGGATCCATTGGCAAGGAATGTTTCAGCGGCAGATATACGACCACGAAGCTGGGACAAAATACTACACACCTGTGGTTAATAATTTTAGCAACTAGATCAGAACCGAGTCCGGCCAATACAACCACAAAATCGGTTAATTTAAAAACGGCTTTCCTAACATAGTAGAATGAAAAACAAGAAAAAAACATCTGTCTTCTTATGTGCGTACCCGCAATGGTCTCAGCGCTGCGGCCGACATCTGCTGCCTACGGGGGTTGTTCTCCGGCCGGTAAACTAGTGGCCCCGAACTAGAAAACAGGCTTCTGCAACCTGACGCTCGAACCATGTTCCAAGTTTCCAGATATTCGGCCCAAACTTTTTGAGCTTGAGCGAGCTACAGAGGCGCCATACCACCATTATCAGATCATGGCCTGGAATGGTCTGGTCCCATTGACATTATCATCATGCCGATTTAGGCCCCACCTTCGCAGTAGAATTCAAAAAAGCAATTCCGAAACACAGTTAGCTTGTCGGCAGCTCTGCCAGGAACGTACAGCATCCTGTAGATTGTACTTGCACACGGTTGTCTAAACGATCTACATTTTAGCTGCGAGTGTACGTCCTCGGCAATTGCGAGGGGGGCAGATATCCAAAAACGACCCAGTGCAGGCAGTTGTGCAGCTTAAATGGCTTTTTTTGCTTTTTCGTTTTCTTTTTCAATTAGTCGCCCATTCACCACCGGTCAGGTTCGGCACGCACAATAGATAGTAACAACAAAGTTTTGTTTTATCAGATCCCCAGGGTCCAACCTGGGGAAGAGCCAATCTGGATGCAACCGTTTAACGGCATAGCCTAGTGCCACTAGCGTGGCGCTAATGCTCGGTCTAGCACGTACATGAGCCCCCCATTACCCGATAAAAGGATCAGTCTCTTTTTTTTGCAATTGTCACTTGGGAATACAACAACCGAGGGTAGGATGTACGGTGGACTGGCAGCATATGCCAGGCAAAAAAAGCAAATATTGCGATAAGGGCGGACTCCAGTATTGACCTGTCTGGGAATAAAAAGCAAAGATGCGTCAGAAGCAAGGGTTGGGAATAGACAAAGCAAGTTAAATTAATCATGATAATGTTCTATACATATGCCCTAACCCCGACGCCTGGCATATTGGCAGCGTGCCAGCTGCGATCTCATGTTCTGTAGGTGAGGGTTGGATCCCACCACGGCTGTCAAACTGGGAGCCAGTGCATTGAACTATGGCGTACTGACGGGAGTGTTGATGCGTGTGGCTCATTTTGGGACAATACCCACGCCCATTGCGGTTCCTTTATTTTTATTTATTTTTTTATTTTTTTGTTTTACATGGGCGAGGTCAATTTTGCTTTTTCACCTTTTTTCGCATTTTGGGAGGGGCACTAGTTGCTTTTGTTGTTCGATGCGTTTTTTGGCGGGAGCGGGTCTCAGTTGAATAATAATATATACAGGGCCCCAGGGGCTGCGTATAGAGAAAAAAACGTCCTACTAAGACCCGGTGCGTAGATTGCGATTCCGCTGTTTACATAGTGTGCCTGCCTGTGCTGTATAGTTTGTGGTCTGTTGCACCTGTCAAGCCCAGTTAAAGTTGGTGGGGAGATTATCAGAGGAGCGGTTAGGCCCTAAGTTTGCCGGGTATTTCAAGCGATTTTTGGCTGCACGTCAATTGGTATTCAAGTGATTTGTAGACTAGTTCAAAACACCACTGCGACAGTGATTTAATTCGTTTTGATTGTATTGAGTTTGTGTCGACGTGTATTTGTGTGTGTGTGCGTGTGTGTGCTGCGCGGGATTCTTTGTTACGAACCAGTTGTTTTGATTCATACAACTAGTTTGTGTTAGCTGACTTTGCTTGTGGTAGTTGAACTGAACTGTAGACAAGCGTCGGTATTACAAAAGAGAGATAAGCGAGAAACACAACAAAAAAGACAGCGATAAATACACCCTCTTTTTCGGTACTTCCTCAACTACAGCAACCTGATACCCGGTTATTTCATGCATTTTGTTTGTGGTTGGCGGTTTAGTGAAATTTTGGTTTTTTTGAAATCGCATTCTCGTGGTCTTTAAAGAATGGGCCTGTCATATTTATGCTAATACCCACAGTACTTGTCTAGAGTGCTACTTCAACTCGCACGCATCATTTCGCATCATTTTCTAATATACCCCATAATCGAACTTGCGACACGGACTTTTAACGCTATTGTATGGCTGCTTCAGATGCTTCTTCGGAGCGTGAAGGCCGTCCCGGCACTGACCTCCCAGAAGATGAGCCTGCTCCCAAGCCAGATGGTCTAATAGCCACTGCCGACCAGTCACTATCTGGCGGCTCTCATGGCGACCCCTCTTATAGTGACCCCGCGCCCGATACTCCCCATGTGTCCACGGACTCCAAACCTGCTGGCGGTGCCGAACCAGGCTCCACAACCACCACCAATACCTTTCACAAACCGGCGCTGTCTATCTCAACAGCCGATCCTGCGGATCCTCGCGACACCGTTAGTAGTGGATCGTCCGAACTGGTTGCCTCATCGGCCAACGCAGCTTCGCCCACTCCATCGCCAGTGTCGCCGACTAGCGCCAGCCGTAAGGGGGCCAAGCGATACAAATCGGACATGGAGTTGCAGCATGACGCTAATGCCCATGATGATGGTGCTACATCCAATCTGGGAAGGCCTAGGTCCCATTCGGTGGCCGGCACAAGACTATCATCAGGATCTGGTGGATCTGGCCCCTCCCAACGCCAGAGGACTGCAATTGCCTGTCAATATTGCAGACGTCGAAAGGTGAGTAATCATTGTGATGTTTATTTTTGGTTGTGATTTTTTTTATGTTTATGTTTTTGCTTTTGTGGTTTTTGCTTTATTTCGTTTTTGTCTTGATTTTGTCTATTTTTTTTTTGGGCATGTTTTTTTAGTCTGCCTGGATGGTGGTATCTCGCTGTGTCATTATGCCGACAGTAATGAAGACTTGACAATGATCGCCTACTGTCAATCAAAATGCTGTTTTAGTGGTATGATTTGTCTAGGTTGTCTTTGTTTTGCAGGCGGATATTTGCCTTCCAGCGGATGATTGTCTTCAAACGTATTCGCGTATTTCTAACTTTTAGATACGGTGTTCTGGTTTCGACCCTTCAGTGGAGAATTCCAAATGCACAAACTGCATAAGATACAACCAACAGTGTTTATTCACTCCGGTGAGCTCTGCAGCCATGCACACATTGTCCATCCCTCCGTCAGTTGGTGCATCATTTGGGCATCGACCCCCCAATTTGGTTGCATTGCAACAGTACTCATCTCCAAGACCGTCACCCTATGACTCGGTCGTGTATCCTGGCGTCGACCCGTTGCAGGCGCCGTTGTTGACAAAGCCACATGCTCTGGCGTCCGGAGCTAGTCCGGGATCTGCTCTGCCTCTTAGTGGTAGCAGCAGTAATGCTGGCAGTGTCAGCAGTAGTAGTAGTGGTGGTGGTAGTAGCGACAGTGCATTTGGTCGCCTGCACCCTCAGCTTCAGGCAGGGGTGTCGTCGTCGTCAGTTGCATCTCCGCCTGCATCAATGGCGTTGTCAGAACACGCCTATTATTACCCCCCTGGCTCGTCATTCCCGCCAAGACGTACTTCGCTGCCTCATTATTCCCACCGTCAACTGTATGGTTCTCCGGCAGTGCTTACGCCGCCCGAGCCCACTCATGATCATCATCATTATGCACCTCATCATTTAACTGGTCAAGGTGATGTGCTGTCGTCCTATGTGCCTGTTGGGGTTCAGCCTGGTTCTGCATCAGCTCCACCTCCACCTCCGCTGGCCCCTTCTGGGTACTTTCCAATGTCAGCACCTCCACCACCTCCTCCAGTGACCAACATTCTTCATATACCCCACCCATCTGTGCACTCGCATTCTCATCTGCCGCTGCCGCCTCCTCCGAACTCGGCACCCGTCGCCCCAGTTACTCTATCAGTGCCTGGCAATGCGCCTTCAGTGGCAGCCGTGTCTGTCGTTTCACATGTTCCTGTGCAGCACAGTCAGCACCATCAGCACCAACAGTCTCCAATGCTTCGAGGAGTTGATCAAGCATTGAGGCAAATTGGAGAACAACAAGACCGGTTGGCTTCCGGAGATGCAGTGACGCGACCATCAGAAATAGATTCACAAGATCCCATGGAACCAGAGCAATCCAACCAACCCACCCCAACTAAAGAGCCACCTCCGCCACCTTCAGACTCAGGCACAGAAGCCAGTGAGTCCACATCTCCAGACAAGGATGGAAAGCGGTCTGGCAAAGTCCATATATCTGATCTGGTAGAGTGATGTCTATCGCCACGCCAAATTTTTTTGAGGGGACTCGTTAATTATTTATTTTCCTACTGGAGTGTATAGTAGTCTAATGTAATAACTGTATAATACTTGGCTGAACAACTAATTGAAAAATTCAACTAAACAAGCAGCACAAAAAAATTCTACGAAATACGGCTTATGGTCATATATCTACGTCAAAAAGTTTCATCATTATCATGATTAATCATCCAAGCTCACTACATACGGTCGTTTGCAAGGCCGAACATTGGTGACTTGCACATCGTCATCACTTCGAGTCCTCTTTGCTTTAGAAGGAGCTAGAGTGGTGCGAAGAGGTAAAATACCAAGCGGCTGCACACTCTGCTTGCAATTCACCGCCTTCATGACGGCGACTGACGAGGCCGGAGTAGCCAGCATCGCAGCAGCAGTAGCAGACCTGTATGCAACCAAGTTGTTGTGGTCAGGCTGGCGGAACCCAACTGGTTGGCGCGTCAACCCCTGAGAAGGTTTTCCATTCTGAGCGGAGTGCGTCTGCACTGATTGAGGATCGCCAGCACTGTTATTATTATTAGTATCGGGGTCGTTAATATGATCTAGACGAGGAATCTCGTCCAAATTGCGAGCCTTCTTCTGTAATGCCACAGTTGATCGAATGAACATCCATTCGTCACGTTTGGTCATGTAATACGCAGTGGCTGGAGACCGAGACGGGTCTTCAACAGCCGGCGTGGGAGGAAACGTGATATCACCAGCAGCAATGTTACCATCAGCAGGCAGCGCTTTATCGACAATTTCAACCGTACCAGACGGTGCAGGAGTTGGTGGAGCCATCACAGCAGGATGGCCGCCTCCCGTCAAGTCGATAATGTACTCCCAAGGATCCTGAGACAGATCAGCATACTCAATGTTGATTGACGAGTCCAAAGAACGAATACGTCGCTTCCATTGTTCGGGATTTTCAGAGGCACTGTAAAGAAGAACAGTGCTCCATCTGTTATAAACGTCTTGAGATACATGCAGTCGCCAGTCAGCAGCCTTGAGGAATTGGATCTCATTGCCAGTAAGCTCTTTAATGGACAAGCCGCTGATACGGGACCATGCACTAATACTGTAATTTCGGTCCTGGAGACACTTGGAGGCGAGCATCAAGCTTGCCAAAAAGGTTCGTCGTGGACAATGCAATGCAGTGGATTCGAGGGTACCATTCCAGGCATGCTCGAATATAAACGGTTTAACCACCACTAAATAGTACAAAGACACTTGAAAAGTGCTGTAAGAAGTTCGAGATCGCTTTAGCGTCTCTTGGATGAATTTGCGCAGAGGCATAGAGTTAGAGGAAGAAGAAGACGGCGATGACGATGAGGTAGCCGATCGAGATCGTGAACTGACAGGCAGATTCCAAATGGCATCAATCAACAGCACTGCCGACGCCACAAGCGCCTCGACAAACACCGTCTTGCTTTCTTCGCTCTTCAGCAAAGTGGAAACCACTTGCTGAGAAGTTGATCGAGGAACAGTTCCTGGACATGCTGAAGGTGGATACACCACAGAGTTGCACACCGAAGTGGCCCCACTATTGGTGACGCCACCACCACGGGCCAACACCCGCAATGGAGTCTGAGTGGTGATGACGGTGTGGGTGGATTCGTCTACACCCTTGACCTTATCGACCACAACTATATCTGGCGAACCACTGGTGGCGGCTGAATCGTAGTCAGTAGAACTACTGAACACCGATTCATCCGAACTGGATGGGGCATCGTCGGTGAGATCATGAACAGGGATTGAATGCAAGCACATATCGACAGGGTCCCTCGAATGTAATGAACACGATAGTGAAAGTGTTGCAGGGAGCATAATAAATAAATAACCTTGTCAACCAACCAAATGGCTAACCAAACCAGTCAAAAAAATAAGACAACAGCGAAAAGAGCTTGTTTGTCGGTGGTGTTGCTATGTTCAACAATAATTAAATACAAGCCTTAGCAGAACTAAGAAACAAGCGTTTCTCGTCCACCAGCTGTAGTGGAAACTCCGGAAAAACTAGGCTTCCCAAAGAGCCTAATATATGGATCTTTGATCCTCAGTCACCCGATATCGGTGTGAGACGAGATGAGTCTTTGTGATGGCGGGGTTAGGGCGCGGCTGTTGACACTGATGACTCAGTATAGCGACAGAGGGCACCCCAGAACTACCAATAAGGCGCGGGCGAGGCGAGGCTTCCAGTACGAACGGGAAGCAATAGCAGCGGTGGATACAGGAACTGAGCGTGGGATTGCCACAAGGGTGGCAACTAAGAGCGCGTGGCAAACGATGTTTAAAACACCATTGCAACACACAAACGACTACTCTGGGAAACTGCTCACAAAAAAACGCACACTAAAGATAAGGTGCCAAACAACAATAAGGGACAACCAATCAGGCCAATACAATCACCAAAACGAAACACACAGTTGCAGCGGAGACTCAGCCAAAAGCACTAGCCGTTGGGTCAGTTCAGTGACAATTCAACAGCGATAGCGCGACACAATAGTGGATCCGTGACTTTTAGATAGTACCCGGGAAAAGCCAAGTAGTTAAGTTCACAGGGCCGTGCAATGATAGTATCGACCTGCGCCGCACCAGGTCGGACTTTGAAAAAAAATCCCACTATGAGTCGGCAGCCACGGGCCAATGAGACGCCGGCCAAAATAACCAGTTTAGGGGGCCCAGACCGCGCCCAGAGGTGACGGTGACGCACTGGTATTATTTGCAGTGGTGTCGCTAACTGTTTTTGACAGCAGCGCCGTGAGGGTCGGTACCGTTTCGGGCAACTCCCACCACGGCACCCCATGCAGCGCCGATCGGGCAAGGGCTTGTGACTAACAGCAATGACTCAGTGGTTGCTGGTTTTGGGATGTGGTGGCACCGTCCAGGTGTTGCCGACTGTGGAGGAGTCACCGCGTTGCTCGGATCGCTTGCCGTGGTGGGTGGTTGGGCGGGTGGTGCTTGAGTTGAAGGCTGCTGCCGTGGCCAAGCCTGGCGGCGGTCTGGCGGTTGCGTATTGCTTCTGTGCAATGGTGTCTTAGATTGCAAATTTTCATAGTTGGGCGCTGCCGTGCCTTTCGTCAGGGACGCTCCTCAGCGGCCGTCTACTGCCGGCATAGCTCTCCAGGTTATGCATGCAGTGACGTTGGAGATGTTAGGTGTGTACCGGCTGTCAATGATACCGTTTCAGACCATGCATCCAGCAGCAATTTCAAATGCATTGACTCTACGGCTGCGAGTTATAGGGCGCAAATTACAGCCGTAACCCACAGGTGTGGAATCAAACTTCTGCACTTTTGTGTCTGTAAAACACAAGCATGGGCAAGCGTAAACTTGAAAGGGCCGTTGAGGTGTGGCTGCAACAGCACATGCGGTGTCAATGCACGACTTCATATTGAATACAACGCAATAAATTACAATGCTGTAGAGCCTAACTTGGTGTCGTAATATTGCTAATTACACCAGCTACACACAATGGGTTCCTTATGAGCCAAGCACGCTCAGTACACTGGCATCAAAAGCCCCAATCAAGATACCTGCAAAAACAAGCTCTAATGACCCCTTGCAAGCCTTGTTAAATATAGGATCTATTTTCTCTAATCCGGCATGGTAGGACGTCAATTGCATCTCAGCTTTAAGTACAACTGCTCCTAAATCTACCAACTTCTTCTCCAACACGGCGAGGCTGGCACCTGAATTGCCCATAGCCCCATCCAAGAGCTGCCCTCGTCCTTTCACGTAGTTGCCCAGCATGATCATTTCATCACCCATGGCTACAACGAGGTCTGTTACCTTGGTAATGGCAGGCCCTCTGTGGGGAGTTTTCAGATGGGTTTTCACTGCTTGTATGAAATGATCAATGACAGCATCCGCTACTTGGGACATTCTCTGTCTATAGAAATCGTCAAATTTATCTATAGCAGTGATGGCCCGCTGCCGAAGCGATCTGGCAGTTACCAATAGTGCTTTCAGCTCCTTCACATATTGCTTGCACTGCTTAAGACGCCGAGACAGCACTACGAGTTTCTCAAGGTCCTCCACAAGTTCAATGCCACAAATTGATGAAGGGTTATCGTCATCTGAGAATTCGCTGTCGCAAATCGATGAATCGCTGTCTTCGTCCATGGTGAAACTCACTGTATAGCAGCAGGATCTAGTCGACCTGATGGGCGAGGCGACCTGTCAAGGGTTGGGGCGTAGATCTCTTCTGCATCATGCCATTTTAGGTGCTGCCCGATAGTCGATCCAGATCGTATGCCAAAATTCAAAAGTATCTGAATGTGACCACTCTAAACATACTTCTTAGAAAAGATATACTTGTATAACTGGAAAAGTAACAATACTCAGTTTGACTTTCATGGCCAGTGTTCAAGGGAACGCAGCCCGATACAAATGTACTAAAATGCCCCTCATTCCGGCAACTTATTCAATGACGGAATTTAACTTCAGACGGGCAGATAATACCACGGTTCCGCCATTAAATAAATTATCTTCTGCTAACACAACAAGTACTACAGTTCCCTGGGGAATCGTTTGTCAAACCATAACAACAACAAACTGTTAGCAAGAAGGTTGTATGCAAGGCATACTTCAATTTCTAATATGGCACGGAAGGCTGTAATACTGTCATAGAGATAGTACTATTCTGCATATATCATAATTTATTGATCAGGCATCAGGGGCTTAGCTTGAATCTACTTTAATAATTACTCCGGCTCATTTCCTAACTTTTCTCTCCAGCTCTAGAATTATCTCATCCTTCTTAACGAGCTTACGATTTTTTTCACTGAGCTTACTCTCTAGTCTTTCTATAAAGGTATCCTTCTCATCGACCACCTCTTGGAGTCTCAATGCTCTTCGGTCACTCATAGAAACTGCTAGCTCCAAGTCTTTGATCTTGTCGTCCAACGTCGAAATGGCAGCATTGGGTTCTCTGTAGTTACAGATCAGCACTCTGGTGGTGACCATGATGTCTAAAATAACTTTGTACGCTGCCCTTATAGACGCACAATCCTTTGTAGAAGGGAGCCTTTTCAATGAACACAAATGAACACAGGACCATAGCTGACAAGCACCTGCAAACTCCCTCACTGCCTCAAGGTATTCGACCTTAATATCAGAGTCTCCGGTTTGCAAAAACTTCAAAACAAGCATCGGATTGAGGTCCTTCACAGGCGAGTGCGAGAGGGTTCCGTCGGATTCCTGTAAACGAAGATGGATTACGCTTTCAGTAGAAATGAGTCCGGTATCATGGTAATGAGGAAATAACACGAATTCTGCACTCAACATATTGTTGCACTTTTCAGAGAACGAATTGAGCTTTTTAGAAAACTCGACTTCGGAATAAACTAAGTCTCGATCCAATGCATCGACATATTTTGAATTAACATGCTGTTCAGATGGTAAAGACCTCAAGAAAGTTTGGACCTCCTCATATCTTGCAGCTGGGTGAAAAAGTTTCATTATCTCTTCGTTTGTAAAACAGGAATTTGAGCCACTATGGTGTCGACAAATCTTGGGAGAGATATAACCTCCATAGTTTCGCTTATGGATTACCATACATGAGCATAGTCTAGTTGCGGGAAACGTCAGTAATTGTGCTATAAGGAACCTAACAGCACTGTAGCTTAGATGGATTTGAGCCCAATAGATACAACGCTTGTCTTTATGCATTAATTACAATTAAACATAAGCAGTATAACAGCAGCAGCAAGCAGGCCCACTTTAAGTAGATACAGCCATGGTTTACCCCAGACATAGGCTGAACAATTTTTATAATGGATATACAATGCTATGTGACTATAATCGTGGACAGAAACATAAATATACAAAGTGCATCATGTCAAATGCTCTCATGGCCTTATCTCGACGTACTTCTGCTATAGAGAAAGTGTGCAGTTGCACAGGCGGAGACAAAGGAAAATCGCTAAAGCTATATTATCTATGGAAAAACACACCGCGACGGCCTTTTATTGTCCTTTTGTTGAGAGCAGTCGTTTCCTGGCCATGACTGTTACTATCGTTGGCACAGCCGTTGCACACCTTATCGTTATCTGTGGGGCTAGGAAGTTACCAACATCACAAAATGAACGAACCAGACGCGGTGTCGTCACCCGTGGCTGCTTCTCCACAGCCTCCTCAGCATTTATCTGAGTTCTACTCATTTGTGAACTCTGGCATCGCATCTCCAGCCTTGTCATCAGCATCGCGCCTTGACGCGGACGCTCATACCTCGAATAATCTCAAAGCTTCACACATGAGTAACGTCCACCCTCCTTCTAGTCCTTTTACACGGGCTCACTCCAACGCCAACTCCAACATAAGCATATCTAGCAACGGTGAAGCCGCTATGTTTAGTCCTCAGCTGTCCCATTCATCTCAGTACCCTGGAACCCCTTCTCATAGCTCTATGCAGGGCCTTCACTCGCCTCATATCCCCCACGGAGCTCTAATGAATGGTGCTGGTGGTAGCGGAGCTGGGAGTGGTGCTGATGGAGGAGGAGGATGGTTTGGAATGCTACGACGACCATCAGTTTCGTCTTTCCGGACTAACGCGTCAGCTGCTTCTACAGCCCAATATGCCAACATAGCTAATAATCATCCTGATCTTCCAGCACTCATGACATCGTCCGAAATAGCATCTAACGTGAGCTGCTATCAAAACGTGTTGGATGCTGCTAAAAAGTATCGAGAATCAGTGTTGGAAGTATCCAAAGCTGCAGCGGATTTTGGAACTGCGTTAGAAGAGTGTTCACGATGTAAGGGGGCCGGGTCTTCATCAGACGGACTACAGGCAGCAGGAGGACTGCACTATTTGGTATCCAATCACCAGCAAATTCTCGCTAAAAGCATTCAGTCGGCTTTTGAGGTGCCAGTGCAGCGACAGTTAGAGGCCTACAAACAACAGACCAAGGCGAGTGAACATGCATTTAAACAGCAATTAAACGAAAAGACCAAATATCTGAAACAGCGCGAACGGGATACTCAGAGAATGGCCCACAGGCGGGTCAGACATTTAGGCGAGTACCGCAACTATTTACTAGAGCTGACATCGTTAATTGATGATATAGACAGGCTCAAGTACAACTATTTTCAGACTGCATACAACCATGCTGAATCAGCGTCCAACGACGTGCTCAATTATGCTGCGTCTGTGGTACGTGCCGAGGTTGAGATTTATGAGGGAATAGCTCGAAAGGGGTGGTCAGGTGGAGGCTTAGAGGACTTAATATCCAGCTGTCCAGACCCATTTTCGGTGGAGGATGATGATATCAAAGGCACTTTGGTAGGTGGCCAGTATGGTGATGGTGATACAATACGAGACCGGCCAAAGCAGAACCGAGAGATATTCAGCGTGCTACCAAGTGAGTCGATTTTGTCGAGGGGTGACAATCAGAATAGCGTGATTTCAGCGAATGATGCAGACAGCGATTTGGAAACCGTCAGTGAGGAAGGATCTAAAGATTTGGGCCTAGAAGAGTCAAGCGAACACTATGACAGCTTTTTCACTGAACCATTAGTACCGGAATCAGACTCGGCTCCACAAGCCCCTTCTACCCCAGTTTTGCATAATCAAAGATCTATAGACGACGTAATTGGATTTTCTGGATGGAATAGCGAGATCAGCTCTAGTACTCCTTCTTAGAGTGAATTTTGGCGCCATGATTCAAAACGAAAACACATAATTACCCAGACATGTGGATGTACACATTTGTTGGACCCCTGCGACCATAACCAGTGGAGCCAATATGACTACAATGGAGTGTACTATTGTGCTTTAACGATCTCCACATTGATACACTGTACACTAGTGCATATCACATAATTGATTGATGTCATTTAGGACTTGTATTTAAGAATAGATATCTCATCCATGTTGTTGAAAACCGTAAGCTGTTCCATATATCACAGTCTTGATGACATACGTCATGTGCACACAGCGCATGCTGAGGCATGTCATTAGTGGGGTATGGTGCGGGGGGTGCAGAAGGAACATTGTCTAGATGGACCTAAACTTACCGACTAGCCGAACACGAAATGTCACTTGCAGACGACGAGTTTCCGTCCTCAGCGGTATTTGAGCTGATGAACGAAGCCATGAAGTATGAGCCGTCTCTCAGGTCCAAGTATTTGAAGCAGACCAATGCGTGTATAGTATTCACTCTGAAAAACAAGGCTGGAGACACTGGTACTTGGTTTGTCGAATTCAAGAAAGAAGGTATTGTTGGTCGAGGAGAACCACCCATCAAGCCCGATTTCAGGCTGAATATAAGCGAAGAGCACTTTGGCCAGCTTATGGAAGGCAAGGCCAACCCTCAGAAGCTGTTCTTGACTGGAAAAGTTAAGGTCAAAGGGAATATCATGAAGGCCGCGTCCATGGACAGAGTGCTCAAAAACGTGCTAGCGGAAGTAAAATTGTAGGTCATTTATTATACTGTACATTAAGATATTAGCTGTTGAGCCATGTATGACACTAAATGTTGTCGTGAGTCAGCTGTGTACCAGTTGCCAAAAGCCCATACAGTGCCTCCCTTAAACGAGGACTTATACAGTGTGCTTATTGTGAAGATAATCAAGGTTCTAAACACTTGGGAAACATGAGATGAACTTGGGTCTTTAATTTGGCTCTACCTACCAAGCTCTATCCTAGTTTGGAGGTGTTGGTGAGTTTACCCAAGCCTGACAAGACAGATACCTGGTACCGTACGAGTGAATTTCAGAGTGAAAGCCAAACAATCTTGGCTAATCATTTGTGCCCTGCCCTCCAATTGCATAATCTTTTGTAATTCATCAGGTACTGAACCTTTGGTATGATGATGACCTAATAAGCCGTAATCAGCAATGCCCACCTAACCTCTATCAAGCTAAATCAACGATAAAACAGTCACTCAAAATACCGATTGACCCCTCGATTCACCTAATATTCGTGGTGCATTTCATACTTGTGAATATTATTGCTTGGCTTGATAAATTAAAGCCTTTCTGGTTACCAGAGTGATGATTATATTACAAAGCTTTGCAGGATTACTAATCTGTTACTGCAAGACTTGTGTGATGAGCCGGAAACAGTAATAATATTGGACGATGATAATACGGGTTAGTACAAATACTCCCACTATTGCTCAACCGCGGCAGCAACAGATATGGCCAAGGTTCACAAGTTCCAGGTGGGTGATATCGAAGTGATTGCGTTGTCAGACGGGTTGATTACTCGACAAGTGGACGAAATCATGAGTGAACCAGACACTGTACGCAGGTTAATGGCAGCTGCAGGTAAAGAGCTTCCATGTCATTTAACTATAAATACATTTTTGATGGAAATCGAATCTAAGTTAATTATGGTCGACACAGGGGCTGGCGAAGTGTTTTCCCCGTGGAAAAGCTCGCTCGCGGAATCCATGTCTATAGCAGGTTACAAGCCTGAACAGGTGGACGTAATTCTTCTCACGCATATACATGGTGATCATTCTGGAGGATTATCAGTTCAAGGAAGTCCTGTTTTCCCTAACGCTGAAGTTTACGTGGATAAGCGGGATATTGAGTTCTGGATGAGTGCGCAACAGCGAGAAGTGCATAGCAAGATCCAAAACAGCTTTGATACTGCAGGTCGCACTGTGGGCCCATATTTAGCTGCAAATAAGATCAGGACTTTTGATGGATCTGTCGAACTGTTTCCCGGAATAACATCCATTCCCCAGTATGGTCATACACCTGGCCATTGTGCCTACAAGGTACAGTCAAAAGGCATCAGCCTGGTTCTATGGGGAGACTTGCTGCATGTGCAAGAAGTGCAGTTTGTGGACCCTTCCATCACAATTGCCTTTGACATAGATCAACCACAAGCAGCCAAGACCCGGCTGGAGATTCTGAAATCAGTAGCAGACAATGACAAGTGCTATGTAGGAGGAGTACATATCCATTTCCCAGGAATTGGGCAAGTCCAAACTGTGGATAATAATGGCAGCTACGCATGGATCCCTATCTGAACTACGGAGGGTGGAGGAGGTGGTGGTGTGTGTGTGTGTGTGTACAGTAGCTATCCAATTAGTGCATTCTCAATAAAAAGTATAAAGGTATCGTTTTACTAATACTCGGCATCCTCTTCGACGGTGGTGTCGCTGCCAACCTCCTCGTAATCGTGCTCAAGAGCAGCCAAATCCTCTCGGGCCTCGGAGAACTCTCCTTCCTCCATACCTTCACCGACATACCAGTGCACGAAAGCCCGCTTGGCAAACATGAGATCAAACTTCTGGTCCAGTCGCGACCATGCCTCGGCAATGGCAGTGGTGTTGGAAAGCATGCACACGGCTCGGTCGACCTTGGCAAGGTCTCCACCAGGAACATACTGGGGAGGCTGGTAGCAGATACCGATCTTGAATCCGGTAGGACACCAGTCCACGAGCTGGATGGACTTCTTGGCCTTGATGGTAGCAACAGCCTGCTGCACATCCTTGTTGACAACGTCACCTCGGTACAGCAGACAGGTGGCCATGTACTTGCCGTTTCGCAGGTCGCACTTGACCATTTGGTGCGAAGGCTCAAAACACGCGTTGGTGATCTCCTGCACCGAGTTGGCCTCGTGGTTGGCCTTAGCAGCAGACAGCACGGGGGCGTATGTCACCAGAGGGAAGTGGATTCGAGGATAAGGCACCAGGTTGGTCTGGAACTCGTTGAGGTCAACGTTGAGAGACCCATCGAATCGCAGCGACGCAGTGACCGACGACACGACCTGGGCAATCAGTCGGTTGAGGTTGTTGTACGAGGGTCGCGCAATGTCGAGGCTTCGTCGGCACATGTCGTAGATGGCCTCGTTGTCCACCATAAATGTACAGTCCGAGTGCTCCAAAGTGGTGTGGGTGGTCAGCACCGAATTGTAGGGCTCCACCACCGAGGTCGAGTTCTGGGGGGCAGGGTACACGGCAAACTCCAGCTTGGACTTCTTTCCATAGTCCACAGACAGCTTCTCGAGCAGCAGAGCGCCGAATCCCGATCCGGTTCCTCCTCCAAACGAGTGGGTGAACAAAAAGCCCTGCAGACCTGAACAGTTGTCAGCGACCCGTCGAACTCGGTCCAACACCTGGTCAATGAGCTCTCGGCCCACCGTGTAGTGGCCTCGCGCGTAGTTGTTGGCTGCGTCCTCCTTGCCGGTCACCAGCAGCTCGGGGTGGAACAGGTTTCGGTACGTTCCATTTCGCACCTCGTCAACCACATTGGGCTCCAAGTCCACGTAGATGGTTCGCGGCACGTACTTGCCCGAGCCTGTCTCGGAGAAGAACGTCGAGAATCCTTCGTCTCGGGGGCCGTCCTTCTTATCTGCGCTCAGATATCCATCGGGCTGGATACCGTGCTCCAGGCAGTACAACTCCCAGCACGAGTTTCCAATCTGACATCCGGCCTGTCCGACGTTGATGCTAATAACTTCTCTCATCTGGTGCGGTTAGCGGTGTGTTTTTGTCGCTGTTACAAGCTCTCAATGCCACTTACAGTCGTGAAGTTGATTTGTCAATTAGGGGGTAAACAGAAAAAACGTCGCGTTGCGTATGTTTTGTTGGTTGCCATGGCGATCGCGTCGTCAATAGGGGCACCACCGCCAGGGCTGGGGTTCGCCTGGGTACCATGAACCTTACCATATGTTGGAGTTGAAAGTGATATAAATTGATGGCGATAGCATAAGTGGTGAATAGAGGATTTGAAGTTTTTGAGGTGATTTGGAGTCAAATGTTTTGGTGTGCGATCTTGTGTTTGTGCGGAATAAGCTGTTGTCCATCTGTCGATTGGCTCATGTCTGCAAGCCTTAATCAAGCCTTAATTAGGTGATTGTGCAGGTGAGTGTAGGTGATTAATTGTTTAGGTGATTAATTGTTTAGATGATTAATTGTTTAGATGATTGATTGTTTAAATGATTAATTGTGGGACACACTCTGTACGGGAATCTACAGCTGATTTATTTACGGCATTGATAACGAATTGATGGACCTATATACCATTGCATGATGGTACGACATCAGCTCGATGTCAGCTTGATATATATGTAGCATATAACTGGAGAAATGGTGGCTCATCATAGTTGAAAATATAGATAATAAAAGCCGATACAAGACATTTGGTTCTGTTGTGAGTTGGTAACTGATTAAATATCTTCCTCTTTGCAAAGACTAGCTACTTGCCCTGTAACCTTATATTGCAGTGCTACAAAGATCGTCCTACAGATGCGCACTATGAAGAATAACTTTAGTTTTTAATTTTAGCTCATAATTCAGCACCCCTTATTTCATGGCAAGTCCTAATCATCATACTATCTATCAAAACGTTATTTAACTGCCAGATAAAATACAGTCTGGCAAAAATGCCCCAGCTGTTCCAAGCACAAACGAAAATTTACAGCCAAAAACTACAACTCAAATCGTGAATATCAACATTGTACGTTGCTAACAATTACATACATTGCAATACAGCACTATACAGTACCTTTTTAAACATGGCATTAATGCACAGCATCCGCTTACTTCTTTCGCACAACACCAACGGTCTTTCCTCGTCGACCAGTGGTCTTGGTGTGCTGACCTCGCACACGCAGTCCCCAGTAGTGTCGCAGACCTCGGTGAGCTCGCATTCGCTTCAATCGCTCAAGATCGTCTCGCAGCTTAACATCGAGCTGGTTGACGAGCAAGTGTGAGTCCTTACCGTCGACAACATCCTTCTGTCGGTTAAGGAACCATCCGGGAATCTTGTACTGGGCGGGGTTCTGGATGATAGTGACGATTCGCTCAAGCTCTTCGACGGTGAGTTCTCCAGCTCGCTTGCTGAGATCCACATCGGCCTTCTTGCACACAAGGTTGGCGTATCGTCGGCCAACACCTCGGATGGTGGACAGAGCGTACATGATCTTAATCTTACCATCGACGTTAGTCGACAGCAGACGCAAAATGTGTTGGAAGTTTCCCTTCTCAGTGACGACGAGCGACATTTTGACGAATTTGACTTGTAATGTGAAGAAGAGTCGGTTGACAATTTCGCACTGTGTAAATGCACCCGAGTGCCTCGTCCCAATTAGGAAAGCAGTCACACCCATTTCCCAGATAGGCATGACTTTTAAACAAATGGGTGGCACGTCTAAACGCATGGCTCCTCGCACCCAAACCCGCCTAGCCCTACATACACCATCAATTTTAGGTTGATGGGCATATATATATATATATATATATATACCACACAAACTAGCCATGGAGATACTCAGTGCTCGGGATAAAATGATGACCAATTTGGAGGTTTTTGGTCATCTGAACGAGATTTCTGCCAATAAAAAAGGTCCGGCTGCCGAAAATTTTGAAACGATATTGGTAGAGCTCAAGGCTTATTTATGCGATCGTCCTGCTGGAAACCCCAAAGACCCTCAGACAATTGAGAGAATGACTGAGTTTTTGAAAACTTTGTCTAATGAGGGTTTTATGCTCGAAAAGGCCGAGAAGCTACAGCTTATAAACTGTGCACCAGCTTCCCATGCTGTTTTGTATACACTAGTCGAAGAGGTCGAAGAGAGATTCTCTGAGGACCAGATCAACCGTCTTCTCGAGCTATCTATCGAGTATCTGGGTTCTGAGCCTGCTCCTGCTGTTGATGAAGTAAGGTGAAAGTTGATATCTACGACGTGTGTGTGTGTGTGTGTGTGTGTGTGTTTGCTCGTACACTTATATATTTGTGAACTGGTCTCAGACTTTGGTCGAGACTGTCCGCTTTTCGCTTGATTTCTACACGGCTATGAGTGGTCTACTTATAAGCGATAATGGTAACAGGTACATTGAAGCTTGCCAGATGCGATGCAAAAGTTGTCCTCATACCTCTAGCTATAGCATGGTGGAGCCAACGTTCCTGGTCCCAGCTAACCACCTGTGGGTTGGCATTGGACCTTTTTATTAGTAGCTGTTCCATAAGGAATAAATCGATGACTACAGATCATATAGCGCAATGATTATCTTTTATATACATTACTCTTGTGGAGCAGCGTCTTCTGGTCCCTGTAATCGGCCACCTTTTTCACCTTGCTTGCGCACTCCACTTACAATGTCGTCCACTCGCAACAGCAAACATGCACTCTCGATGGCAGTCTTGATGGACTGCAGCTTGATAGCCTCTGGCTCCCAGATGCCGTACTCATTCATATCCACAATCTTGCCGTTGTCTCCGTCAATGCCAAAGGTATGTAGTCCCTCTGCATGCTTCGCTCGCAGCTGGGTCAATACTCGGATAGGATTGGCACCACAGTTCTGGATCAGAGTTCGAGGAATCACTTCAAGAGCATCGGCAACTGCCTTGTACGGCCATTGCGAAACACCCTCGATAGCCTTGGCCTTCTCAGCCAAACGCACACTGAGTGCCATTTCGGTGGCTCCTCCACCTGGAGACAGTCGTGGCTCAAAGCATACATTACGGGCCACAGACATAGCATCCTGGAGGTTTCGGTCAATCTCCTGTAAGATATCCTTGGAAGGTCCTCGCAAAAGAATTGTGCACGCACCGGGCTCCTTGCATTCGGTCAAAAATGTAAAGTATTCATCTCCAATCTTCTCGATGTTGAACAAACCACACTTGGTTCCAATATCCGACTCTTTGATGTCCTCTACTCGGTTGACGATGATAGCGCCAGTGGCTCGGGAAATTCGGTTATTGTCACCCTTTCGCACTCGTCGCAATGCTGAAATGTTGGACTTGAGCAGGTAATGCTGGGCCAGATCAGACACACCCTTCTCGGTGATGACCAAATCAGGCTTGAAAGATGCTATGGTCTCACACATGGTCTTGATCTGCTCTTCTTCGATCTGTAGAATTCGATTCCACTCCTCTTCTTTGGTGATCTCAATGTTGGTCTGAGACTCTCCTTTCTTGTATTCCAGGGGACAGTCCAGCAAAAGCACTCGAGGATTCTCAATACGTCTTCGCATCTTGGGGTGGGTGATGTCCTTGTTGAGCATCACACCGTCCAGCACCCGCGAATCCTCAATCTCGCCACCAGGCACCTTCTCAATTCGAGCATATCGCTTGATGTCGATCTCCTTACGCCCATTGGCATCAGTTCTCATCACAGTCTTGACGGCCTGGAGAGCAAGTCCACACATCAGCGTGCTCCATCGAGCGACAAACTTGGTACCAATAGAAGCGGCAATGAGCTTGATCATCGCCTGGTCGTTGTCAACATCTATGGGTCGCGAGATTTCATGGATCACGTCCAGCGCATCTTTCAGAGCCTCCTTCAGAGCTGAAATAATCACCACAGGATGAATATTTCGCTCCAACGGTGGATATGTCTGAGCAAGGATTTCACCTGCCAGAATGATCACCGTGGTTGTACCATCTCCAACCTCCTCATCTTGGGCTCGACTTAACTCGATCATGGACTTTGCTGCTGGATGAGTCACGTCAATCTCCCGCAGAATCGCATGTCCGTCGTTGGTAAGCACAATGCCTCCCATTGGATCAAGCAGCATCTTGAGCATGGCTTTGGGTCCAAGACATGTTCGCACAATGTCTGCTACGGCCTTGGCAGCAGTGATATTTGACACCTGTGCCTTTCGGCCCGTCTGCCGCTCACCTCCAGCGTCTACAGTTAGCGTTGATCCACTTCCGTTGTGCTCTACTTACTCATCACAACTACTGGTGCCTGCATTTTTATTGTACGTAAGTGAAAAGCTGTGCAAGTTGATTTCCAACCTTGTGCCGTCATGAGTGAGGCGTGACGCGGCTGACATACGCGACCGTTGGATTCAGGGGGTGGTGTCAGTATTGGTGGTTGAAATTTTGAATTGAGATATTAATATAATTATACACGAGCTCTATAGGCTCTGCTAGAAGAACAAATATTTGAAGTACGTTTTGTTGAAGTGAATTTGAACCTTGTCAAGAGAGACGGGCTTAGCGAGTATCCGGCTCGGAACCTTTTCGGGATTGTACCAGAATCAACTGTCCTCTTACGATGCTATATTCAAGTGTAAACAGAATCAGATTTATTATGTACGGGAAAGCGACCAATGCCGCTGTCATATTTCGATAGTTGGATTTATAGTCGGACAATGTCGCTGTGACATATCTATAGTTATATTTTTGGATGCATTCGTGCAGTTTCGTCGACCTTTAATAGAATTAACTGGCGTGATTCTTGACATCTGACTTTCAGCAAGGAGTCCGACGCATGTTAATGTCTTTTTGTAGACATATGCCCTGTTCATTTTCGTACCACCCCATTTCGGCACGGGTAGACTTGTACCTAACAGGTCGTTAGGAATGCAGTAGCATACCCCACACCCAGTCTGGTGACAAGTCGACTGAAATAAACTACGCTAGAGAAAGTTTAGACATGCTATTATTATCCATTTATTTATAGAAATTGCTAGCTACGACATCGACTTGCCATGCGTAACCATTGGCGAGACGATACGCAATGGCACTGAAATTTACACTGACACTACAGTGGTATAATGCTAGGATGGTACAGTGGTACAATTGTGCAATGATACAGTGATACAATGTACAATGGCACTGCAATGGCACTGCACTGCAATAAGTCACAGCTCTGAGTGCAGCGAACTCGCATGGTTCGGCGAGATCAGACTAATGGCATGTACCATAAGGCATTTTTGGGGTAACATTGCTGTTGCAGTGGCTAATGCAGCGCTAGTCTAAACTAAATCTTCACTTAATCTTGGGCTCTTTCATTTGCCTGCAAGCAATAATTACAAACTGCCGCGGTACATGACTCAATGGATAAATTGTAGGCAGAACGGGCATGCAGCACCGACGATCATGGCTTTACGGATTACGGGCTGATATGTCAAGACCACAGCTGCGCAACCACTGATTGCTGTGTGCACCGAAACGTCTAGTGCCACTGCAGTCGTAACTGGCGGTGAAGTGCGGGGTCTTTGTGTCGAGGCCCAAAATTATCCTGTTTAGGGTAGTCCCATTACAGTAACATGTCTGGGAATTCGGCCACTAATGGGGACGATTGCTCAGCGATCCGTCTCGTAGTCGGCGGCTTCAATGAGACGATCATAAGCATCCTTGCAACGTGCAAACTCATAGCTGCCAACGAGATCTATCGGGTGTACCGGGGCGCGCCCTCCTGTTGTGGGCAGCAAACTACCATGGTTGCTCGATAACAGTCGACTGTTCCCCACCCCGATCAAAGTGGTGAAGAGTAAACACCCCATTTGAACCGATGTTAGGATGTGTCTGAAATAGGTCTGTGCATGGGGTGCCATAGTACTATGCATATGTTAACATGCGTCGACCTGCATATTCGTGTCGAAATGGGGCATTCCTCCAGCCCAAGAGATTTACGTGCAAAACGCCGAGGGATTTACGTCGTGCCTCACTGTACGGTTAACCAAGGATCAGAGCAGCGGGGCAGCTAGTACTGGCCTGATCCTCGCTGGCTTTATTTTTTGTGCTTATTGTCTTGACTGTGCCATTGTGTAATAATTGGCAATCTACAGCAAACAAAAATCTGATGTCTCCCCCAAATTCATTTATGATTTATGACGTGACCCTGAAACCGGTGCATTACTTCTGCTTTCTACCGTGTGGGTGCCTGCTTATGCATCTTGGCATACCGTCGTGCGTGCTGTATACCTATAACACTGTAATTTAAGAAACAATGCACCAATTTTTAACAGCTTGAGACCGCATGGAAGTTGTATTGGGGCAACGCTATCATCACTGTACGGGGAGCCGACGGGGTCGGCTCTCTAACAGTGCTATGACGATGCCCTTCGCAGTCGTCATGCCTTTGTACATACGGTGGATCATGTCTACCCCTCACTATGTACGGGTATCAAGGCCCACTAGCAAGATCAGCAAGTTCCAGTACTAATTAATGCACAGATCGACCCCATACCAAAAAAAGTCCTGCGCTTGACACCGGTATTGGGAAGCGATCGGCGGGGCTAAAAGAAACGATTGCCTGTTTGGTCAACGTTCCAACAACAACAGACAAGCCGATGATTCCATCGGGTGCCATGTTCATGCCAGTTGGTGGGGAAATCTGCCTGCCAAGGGCACGAGCACCGCTGGACTCAATTCAATGCAACTATAAATCCCCACCCCATCGCTTGCATGTCAAGATAACCGCGCAAAAACCCTTTGGGTAGATCAGTTCTTCTCCAAACAAAAAAATGCCTGGTCGTTCTGTCGTTAGTAAATGGACTCCAGCGCTGCTGGTAGCTACACTCGCTACTTGTGCTTCTGCTCAATCGTCTGCGTGCTCTGCACCGTTCCCTTCGTCGTGTGCAGCTCCCTCTGGTGACCTTGCCAGTTTGGTCAGTGCTCTTCAAGCTCTTCAGTCTGATTCATCCAACACCGACCAGCAGGTCCAGGCGTTTGATGCCAGTCAAGGTTTAACTGGTGCTCTGAGCATTCAGAACGGTGAGGCCCTTATTCAGACCGACATCAACAATGCAATTTCTTATGCTAGTCAGCTGTCTACAATTGCAGCCTGCGATGCTTCTATCATCAACTCTGTTGGTCAGACCGTGGCACCTGTGGTTACTCAGCTTCTGAATGACCTTGGATCCAAGGCTCCTGCTTTGAGCAGTGTTGGTGCTGCCCCTATTGTGCAGCAGGATCTTGAGCAATTGTATGCTGGTCTTGAGAGCTTGGAGTCGGTGGCTTACAGCAAGGCTCCATGTGCCTACGTTGAGAACTTGGTCTCGGTGTTTGCACCAATTGAGGTTGCTTTCACCAGTGCTTTCGACACTTACTCTGTTCCTTCGGCTAGTGTTGCACCTCAAGCCACTGCTCCTGCTGGATGCAGCTCGCTTCCTCCTTGCACTTCTTCTGTTCCTCCTACTTCGTCCAGTGCTGCTGCCACCTCTTCTAGTGCTGCTGCCACTTCATCCAGTGCTGCTGCCACTTCATCTAGTGCTGCCGCTTCATCTAGCTCTGCCGCTTCATCTAGTGCTGCCGCTTCGTCCAGCTCTGCTGCCTCATCCAGTGCTGCTGCTACTTCATCCAGTGCTGCTGCTTCGTCGAGTGCCGCTGCTTCATCTAGCGCTGCCGCTTCATCCAGTGCTGCTGCCACTTCATCTAGTGCTGCTGCCACTTCATCTAGTGCTGCTGCTTCGTCCAGTGCTGCCGCTTCGTCGAGCGCTGCCGCTTCATCTAGTGCTGCCGCTTCATCTAGTTCTGCCGCTTCGTCGAGCGCTGCCGCTTCATCTAGTGCTGCCGCTTCATCTAGTTCTGCTGCTTCTTCCAGCGCTGCTGCCTCATCCAGTGCTGCATCTTCTAGCGCTGCCTCATCCAGTGCTGCATCTTCTAGCGCTGCCTCATCCAGTGCCGCTGCTTCGTCCAGTGCCGCTGCTTCATCCAGTGCCGCTGCTTCGTCCAGTGCTGCTGCTTCATCGAGCGCTGCCGCTTCATCTAGTGCCGCTGCTTCATCTAGTGCTGCCGCTTCTAGCGCCCCTGCTTCTAGTGCTGCTGCTTCGTCTAGTGCTGCTGCTTCTAGTTGTGTGCCTGCTACTACCACTGCTGCTCCTACCAACTGTCCTTCGCCTACTGGTGCTGTGTCTTCCGTCATCAGTGCCCTCCAGGCACTCCAGTCTGACTCTTCAAACACTGATCAGAGTGTCAAGAGTTTCCAGGAGAGCGATGGTCTCACTGGTGCTCTCACCATTCAAAATGGAGAGTCCAAGCTGCAGACTGATATCAATAACGCTGTAAGCGCTGCTCAGGACATCAGCTCTTTTGACGCTTGTGATATTCAGAGCATTATCAATATTGCTGACAGTGTTGGCCCAGTTGTTGTACAGCTTTTGAATGACCTCGTTGCTAAGGCCAGCGCACTCAATGGTGTTGGAGCTGGTTCAATTGTCCAACAAGACTTGGAGCAGCTTTACAGTGGACTTGAACAGCTCGAGTCCACCGCTTATGGCAAGGCTCCTTGTGGTAATGTCCCTGACCTGGTTTCTGTTTTCGGTCCCATTGAGACAGGATTCACCAGTGCATTCTCTGCCTACTCTGTTCCCTCGGCCAGTATTGCTCCTGCTGCTACTCCTCCTGCTTCTTGCGCTGCATCTTCTGCTGCCTCGTCTGCTGCCTGTGTTGTTCCCACAACCTCCGCACCTGCCAGCTCTGCTGCTCCTACTTCAGGTGCCTCTTCCGGTGCTGCACCCTCGTCTGGATTTGCTAACTCTACTTCTGCTGCTGCTTCCAGTGCTCCTGCATCATCTGCCCCAGTTTCTTCTGCTCCAACTTCTGCCCCAGCCTCGTCTACTGCTGCTTCATCTGGCGCTGCGTCCAGTGCTCCTGTTTCGTCTGCTGCTCCTTCCTCTACAGCATGCAACGTCCAGGAGGCAGTTTCATCTCTTATCAGCGCTCTTAGTGCTCTTGAGACAGACTCCTCCAACACAGACTCTGCTGTCAAGGCCTTCGAGTCTTCGCAGGGACTTGCTGGTGCCCTCACCGTCCAAAACGGAGAGGAGCAGCTGCAGACCGACTTGGACGACGCTGTTGCTGCAGCTCAGGCTTTGGTTCACGTTGTCGAGTGTGAAGCCGAGAAGATTGTTGCTGCTGCCGACTCGGTGACCCCAGTTGTTGTTGGATTGTTGGGAGACCTTGCTGCTAAGGCAGCTGATTTCTTCGCTGTTGGAGCCGCCGGTGCCATGAAGCGTGAATTGATTGCCCGTGCCGATGGTATTGTTCAGGGAGACTTGTTGTCTTTGTACGCCAGCTTCCAGGCTTTGGAGCAGGCTGCTTACACCAAGCTCGACTGCCCCATTGTCGAAGAGCTTGTGCCAGACTTCAACTCCATTGATGCTGCTTTCTCTACTGCTTTCTCTGCTTACTCTGCCACTCCTACTGCTGCTGCTATCACTCCTCCTGCTTCTTGTGGTGCTGCTTCTGCCACTGGATCTGGATCTGCTTCCGCATCTGGAAGTGCCAGTGTCATTACCACTTCAGTTCCTGTCACCACTACTTATGCTTCGGTTGTGAGTGGATCCACTGTTGAGATCACTGCCACTGCTTACAGCACTGAGGTCATCACAGTTTGCACCAAGTGCGAGGGCAAGACTACATCTCCTGCTGGCGGCGAGACCGAGTACACTACTGAGGTCATCACCACCACTGTGACTGTGCCATGCAGCACTGCTACTGGACCAGCGGGAGCTGTTACTACTCAGTACACCACTGAAGTCATTACTACTGTGGTCACTGTTCCATGCTCCACTGCTCCTGCTACCAAGGCTGGCGTCAGCTACACCACTCAGGTCTTGACAGTCACCGAGACCGTGCCATGCGCGACAGTCACTTCTGGAACCGTTGAGTCTACTCAGTACTCTACTGTCACTCACGAGGTGACCGTTACTGTTCCTTGCTCTACTACTCCTGCCGTTGCTCCTACTGGTGCACCTCCTGAGGTTGCGCCAGCTGGATCTTCTCCCGCTGCACCTCCTGCAGTTGCTCCTGCCGGAACTTCTCCCGCTGCTCCTCCCTCCGTTGCACCAGCTGCATCTTCACCAGCTGCTCCTGCTGCTCCTGCCGGAACAAGCCCCTCGGTTGTCACTGGTGCTGGATCACGACTGACTGCTGCACTCAGTGTTATGGCTGCTCCTCTTATCGCAGCTCTGTTGATTTAATTTCTCTTCTTGTGACTGTACATTACTAAATAATATCCACAGTTTATAAATGGTATAGCTATAGCTAATAACAATTTGTTTCTGATTCTTTACAATTATCACTGCCACGCAAAATGTATACTAGGTGTGAGTGGCAACAGCTTATCACATACCCATTGTGGGCGGATTTAAGCGGATATTTTTTTTACGGAAATTTATCCGTCGTTACTCCTATAAGTCCAGCGTGTTAAATATTGCCTATATTGGTTGATAACGACTTTACAGTGTGAAGCCTACTGACTGATTTTCGGGGTTAACGAATGTGACGGAAACGGAGCTAACTTTAGGTTATTTCCGAACGTCATCATAGTGCATAAACTCCGGGCCGGCCAAAAACCGCTCCGATAGGAAAGAGCTTGGTCCACTATAAAAAGAACGATAAAAACCGATTTATATTTTCTTATCTGGATAATTGTTTAAAACATAATTTTCTATTCCTATTGTATCGTACTATGACTACTAAAGTGTTGGTGACCGGAGGCACTGGTTTTGTAGGCAGCCACTGTATTGTGCAGCTGCTACAAGCTGGCTACTCAGTAAGGACAACCGTGCGGTCGCTGTCCAAGAAGCAAGATGTGCTTGACATGCTCAAGACAGCCAAAATCGATGACAATATAGCAGCAGGTGTGGAGTTTACTGAGGCCACTTTGACATCTGATACCAATTGGGATAAAGCAGTTAGTGGCTGCACGTACGTGCTGCATGTGGCATCGCCTATCGGCATGGACCCTAAAAATGAGGACGAATTTATCAAGCCAGCCGTGGAAGGGGCAGTACGGGCCCTCAGGTTTTCCGCCCAAGCCAACGTCAAGCGTGTGGTGTTGACTTCCAACTTTGGAGCCGTAGGATACAGCCACAAAGACACTTCAACTCTAATCACCGAAGAAGAGTGGACCGACCCCAACCAGAAGAACCTGGCTGTCTACAACAAGTCCAAAGTGCTTGCAGAAAGGGCCGCATGGGACTATGTGGCTAAACATGCCCCACAGCTCGAACTGGCAGTGATCAATCCAACTGCCATTCTTGGACCATCGTTCAGCGCCAGGCTTTCTCCTGGCCATCAGCTGCTTCTTAGACTCATGAACGGCAGCACTCCCCGGGCACCAAATATAACGTTTGGTATTGTGGACGTGCGCGACGTGGCGGATCTGCACATTCGCGCCATGACCAACCCAGCTGCCAAGGGCCAGAGGTTCCTCGCCATTGCCGGAGGTATTATGACCATGCCTGAAATCGCACGGCTACTTCGCCAAGAGCTAGGCGAAGCTGCCTCTAAAGTGCCTACCAAGACCCTACCGGATTGGGTCGTGCATGTCGCGGCTCTGTTTAGCGCCCAAGCCAGACTCATCGCCCCGCTGGTAAACATGTACCGAGAGTGTACGAGCGACAAAGCTAAGACGCTTTTGGGATGGCAGCCTCGGTCCAACAAAGAAGCTATCTTGGCCACTGCCCATTCCTTAATTGACTACGGTAACCTCAAATAGCAGTCTTCTCGTAATTTATTCGCTATAGTAATTTTTAATCGTTAAATTCCCTCTCTCCCCCCTTTGTAACAATACGACCGATGATGTAATGTAGTTGGTGGGCAGGGTTCTGGCTGCATAACAGTCTTTTTTTGGGGATTTGGGAGCTTAGCAAGCTATATATAGGTAGCCGACACACTTTATAGCTAAGCCGACCGAGTTCTTTCGAAACATCAAAAAAAAGTCATTCGTTATCAGATAGCGACCCGGTATATGTCGATATGATTGGCCTTGTATTTGTACTGTCGCTGCTGACGGCAGTGTTGGGCATCGACCTAGACATAAATGATGCTTCGAGCATCTATGAAGCACAGGCTCTGGTATTGCAGGGTCTTTTGGATTATTACAATGGAAACCAGTCGGGCCAGTCACCTGGAACGTTCCAGCAGCCATATTTCTGGTGGGAGTCTGGAGTGGCGTGGGGAACGCTCATTGATTACGCGTATTATTCCAAAAACGACACCTATGTAGATTTGGTGAAGACGAGTCTTTTGTATCAGACTGGGCCGCAATGGAACTACATGACTCCTAACCAGACTCTGGTAGAAGGAAATGATGATCAAGCTTTCTGGGGAGTGGCAACGATTGCTGCGGCCGAAAAGAACTTCTCCAATCCTCAGGGCGGATATCCATCGTGGCTGTATTTGGCCCAGGGAGTGTTCAACACCATGGCCGCTCGATGGGACAACACCACATGCCACGGTGGACTGCGATGGCAGATTTACACATGGAATGGTGGATATGACTACAAAAACAATGTGGCTAATGGCTGTCTGTTTCACTTAGCGGCCCGGTTGGCTCGGTACACAGGGATCCAGCTTTATAAAGACTGGGCCAACCGAGTATGGGACTGGACCACTGGAGTCGAGTTTGTACAGTTCAATGCAGCAACCGCAGGCCTACCGGCCTACTACCGTATTTATGACGGTGCTTATACAGAGCAGAACTGTACAGATATTCGTCCCTACGAGTGGACTTATAACTACGGTCTGTATATTTCGGGATGCGCATATATGTACAATGTTACTGGTGATTCTATATGGTTGGACCGAGTCAACTTGATCTGGGAGCGAGCCACTGTGTTTTTCCAGAACAAGATCATGTACGAGGCCGCGTGCCAGCCCGGTGGTACTTGCAACACTGATCAGCGATGCTTCAAGGGTATCTTTTCTCGGTTCCTCGGTCTCACGATGCTGTTGGTTCCCAACATTCAGGATCAGATTATGCCATACATCCAGGCTTCGGCTATGGCTGCTGCTGCGTCGTGTTCCGGAGGTTTCGATGGCCACACATGTGGTCAGAACTGGCTGGACTCTACCTACGATAACGTCATTGGTTTGGGTGAGCAGATCTGTGCTCTAGATACATTCAACACGCTGCTGATCAACACTATGCCTGGTCCTTTGACTCAGGACACTGGTGCAAGTTCTCGTGGAAACATCAGCGCTGGTCTGCAAAGTGCTAGCGACGACATTATTCCTAGACTCACCCTCCACACTAAGGACAAGGTTGGTGCTGGCATTATTACCGGTATTGTGGTCATTGGACTTTTAGCTGGTTCTTGGAGTCTTATGTTTTAGTGTATATTTTATAGTACTGTATTTAAATGGGCATGCATGTGTTAAAAGAACAACCAGACTTTGCAAATTTGAAAAGCATCGTTCTATCATAGGTGAATTATTTGTTGATAAGCTTATTAAGTTGTCTTGATATCCAAAAGTTTGCTTGTTGACCTGTCAGACTGATAATGACTAAGCTGTACCCTTATCAGCTTATCACATAGTGCACCGGACTTGGTCGATAGGCAGACGGACATCAGCGTTACATAATGCGGTTAACTTATCAACTAAGCCCCAAAATGATCAACCCCGCACTCCGATTGAATATAAGACTGGCAGTTTCCGGACATTGTCGTTCGCTATTCTAGGCAGATGTCTACGGTCACAGAAGAAGTCAAGTACGTAACTTACCATGCTGGCGGCAAGCCTGGCAGGCGTCCAATTCTGACCGGACTCAAGGCTAAACAGTCGTTTAACGAGATCCCGGCAGTGGACGTATCCAATATGTTTTCAGAAGATATCGAAGTGCGAAGGGGTATTGCCAAGGAAATTGCCCGTGCCTGCCGTGAAGTGGGCTTTTTCTATGCCGAAAACCTGCCTGTTTCTCAAGAATGTATCGAAACAGCATTCAGCACCATAAAGGAATTCTTTGCTCTTCCAACTGACCAGAAAATGGAGACCCATATCAACAACTCTGCGTATATTCGAGGATACGAGTCTGTTTTTGAGACAAAAATGGATGCCACCACAAGAGGAGACCTTAAAGAGGCATTTCTGTTTTCCGACGATCCATGGGATGAAGAACAGAACTATCCTGGAGAGCTCACAGAAGATATCCCTCACAAGAATCAATGGCCCAGCAACTTTCCGAAGCTGAGAAAAGATCTTTATTCGTATTATAGAGAAGCGGTTGCTTTCTCTCGTGGACTATTGCAGCTGTTCGCACTTGGTCTCGATCTAGAACCGACATACTTTGACAACTTGTGTAAATTTCCCATGGCAGCAATTCGGGCATTACACTATCCTCCTCAACAAGTTGAAGGGAATCAAGATGTTGGAATTGGTGCGCACACCGACTACTGTTGGTTCACTCTCGTAGTCCAGGAGGAGAACGGAGTCTCTGGCCTCCAGGTCCTTAATGATAATGGAATTTGGATCCCAGCAACTCCACGACGTAATTCGTATGTGGTGAATGTTGGTGACTTTCTGCAACAGGTCACAAACGATCAATTTAAATCCACAGTTCACAGAGTTGTCAACACCACACCGGGAAAGTCCAGATACTCGATGCCTTTCTTTTTCACTCCTGACAACGACTCGGTAATCGAAGTGGCCCCAACTTGTATCTCGAAAGCAACCCCTGTCAAATACGAGGCTGTTCAGGTAGGCGACTACTTTAAGCAGCGATTATATGCAGCTCGTATCAACCATCCGTTGGCTAAAAAGATGTTTCCTGAGGGCCTGGACAAGGCTTACAAATCTTGAGTATCTTGAGCATGACATGTGTTGCATTTCGAAAACATCAAATCAGGTATAACTTATAGGTAGACAGTATCAATGAATCAAGACATATTTTATTGCCCCTTTGGCTGTCACTGCATGATATGTTGTGCTAGCAGTTATTCCCACACATAATCTAGCCTTTCACATGGACTATAAAAGATCCCCCCTATGATAAGCTCAATATGAAGTCACTGCCCCCTATCTGACATTTTCTTGTCAGAAACATTTCTAGTCAGTTATCTTGAAATCAACCCAAAAAAAATGACCATAAATGTCAAATGGATCTTATTCAGACTCATTATTGTGCTATTATCTTATATGCATTCCTGTCATAAGTTAGCTGTCATAAGGTTAGGCAGGCGATGAGGACAAAATCCGCGGAGATAACCCACGTACAATACCACTTGGGGGTGGTTTGCATTCATGTACCGCAACTAAACTGGCCCATACGATGTGATTCTCAAGGGAGCTGCTGAAAAGGGTTTCAAATGGATCGAAAGTGTGTTTTTCTGGTTTTGAAGCTGCTTCCTCAGGTGGTGAATCACCTAAGAGGGGATTTTTCTTGGATTGTTTGTAAGCAGGGCAAGGCGGTTCTTGGGTAAATGCGCGGAGTTAAATGAATAAAGTTTGTCAGCTAACAACGTGAGTGGCCAACCGGTGAAACTATGAACCGGGATTCCTATTGTTGTGGAGACATTACGTTATCATGATTAACTTTCCACATTACAAATATTGCTGCAGATTGCTGTTATAATGATGTCAGCATTGTTTTGTCGTTGGTTTGTTCTGAAATATAAATAGCTGCCTATAGAACCAAATATTCTCATTATTATTATTTGTTAATTAGTAGTTACATTACAATGGGTGCAGTTTATCTTGTTTCTGGAGGAAACCGTGGTATTGGTTTTGGCTTTGTCCAGCAGCTGTCTGAAGAAAAGGGCAGTACCGTTATTGCTACTGCTCGAGACGTCGCCAAGTCCACTGAGCTCACTGAGTGGATCAAGACCCACCCCAATGTTCATGCTGTAACATACGATGCCAATGTTGAAGGAGATGGAGTCAAAGCTGCCGAGCAGGTTGCAAAGATCACTCCAAAGATCGATGTTTTCATTTCCAATTCGGGTGTTTTCGTCGAGCACAGTTCTACTGTGTTGAAATCAGAGCCCAAGACTTGGCAGACACATTTCAATGTCAACGTTATTGGGCCCGTCACCTTTACTCAGGCCCTATATCCTCTTCTTAAGGCCGGATCTGCTAAGAAGATCGTCTATATTTCCAGCTTGGCTGGGTCAATGGGCTCATACTTCCCTGCCCCCGGTGTGCCTTATGGAGCTTCCAAGGCAGCTTTGAACTTTGCTTCAGTCGCCGTCAGCAAGGAGCTTGAGAAGGAAGAGTTCACTGTTATTGCCCTCCACCCTGGTGTTGTAGTTACTGATATGGGCAACGAGGCTGTTGGTTTCTTTGAGAAGGCTGTGCCTGACATTGCTGGAGCTTTGAAGGGTATGACTATCACCACTGACGACAGTGTTGCTCAGCAGATCAAGGTCATCCAGAACCTTAAGAAGGAGGATACCGGAAAGTTTTACAGTTACGATGGAAGCGAGCTTCCTTTTTAAACTTGTCTGACGGTAACCTGTCCGATGATAGACGCTCGCAACTCTACGATCCGAAAGCATATATATAGCATCTAGTAGATATGTGATACTTTGATATATGCGTGTTTACAAAGACTCGTAGGGCCTATAGACGTTGTATATTACTTAGGAAGATGCAGAAGCCGCCCTCCATCAATAACATGGCCAGTTCCATGAGTGAATCCACCCGCTTTACTCACGAGGTACAAGGCTAGCCCTGCCATTTCCTCAGGTTCACCAAACTTTTGCAAAGGAATGGTCTTTCTAATGGCCTCGGTAGTCAATGGCACACTCATATCCGTCGGAAACAAACCTGGCATGATCGAATTGACCCGGACCTTATACGGCTGCAGTCTAGTAGCTAGACTTCTTGTCACACTTTCAGCAGCTGCTTTAGATGCTTGGTATGAGGCAGGGCTCACAGGATGGTTTGATACACCGGCAATTGAAGAAACAATCACAACGGTTCCTCTGCCATCACCTTTCTTAGCCGCCTCAGCAAGTAAAGGCAGTAAGCCAAAAGTCAAAAAGTACGGTGCAAGCGAATTGACCTTGTCAGACTCCACCCAACCATCATAGTTTCCATTAAAATGTCTAGCAGCAAACTCCTCGACAGTTTCGCTATCTGCCACCTGTTTAGCCTCCACGGGTACAAAGATACCCGAGTTGTTGATAAGGATATCGAGCTGGGTCTCGGACGTAGTGAACTCCTTGACTACAGCCTCAATGCCAGCTTTGGTGGATAAATCTCCTACAATTGTCACCACCTTCCCCTTCTTTGATAGGCCATTGATCTTTTCTGCGGTTTCCTCAAGCTTCTCCTTTCGCCTACCGGTTATATACACGGCTTTAGCACCGTTATCAATCAAAGCCTGGGTGATAATAGCACCAAGTCCAGTGCCACCGCCGGTGACTAGAGCAACTCTATCTGTGAGGTCAAACAATCTCGATGCTTCAAAAGTCATGGTTTAAAATGCGATTCTAACAGTTCTTCTCTACTGTTCTCTATTTGTAATGAAGATAACTTGGCAATCTTGCATAATTTGTGGTTGTGGTGCGTCATGCATCTACTCGGCTAAACTTGGCTCTCATACTACCTCCCTGTATGACTGGATAAGCGACTTTCAGACCACGTATTAAAGCAAAGTAACTATAAGGAACGTTTCCGGTCTCAGATCTATAGAATGTAGTCATCATAAGCTTATAATTTCGCTTACCAGCGATTGAATTGATTAACTAGCTTGTTGGCTACGTACCCAAAAGTTGCTGATACTAGTCATATCAATCCAGACATGATATGACTATTATGCTAGACTCCAGAAATATATTTAAGTGGCTGACACAGATTGCTCTACTTGATTCAGTCTTATGTCGACAAATAGCAAATTGAACCGATGGTCGTGTACCTACGACTCCTTCTTGTACTACGAATGAGCCTATTTCATTAAGCTTTCACATTTTGTTCTCATATCAGATATAAAAACACTCAATAACATGATTCCACTAAAGTGTCAACTGGTGGAGTCTTTAAAGCTACTCTCTTTCAAGAAAAGCATAACCAGGTCAGTGGAGAATAGGCTTACATGAGATTTTGGAGTCGTTTTGACGGTATTTTGAGAGAAGAACTCATTCTAGTTTCAGGAGTCCGGAGAGCCTTTGATATTACAGAGACAAGCTTAGTTGTTGGTTGCTACCAACGCAGTCCAATAACACCTCTCAACATTCCAATGTTTCCTCCGCGTATGATCGCTGTGCCCTTTATTGTCTGGTACGTTTGAGGGGTAAGCTTTGAGCGATTCGAATCGAAAACTGCACTCAAACTTGCAAAATGTCAATTGCAGGATGCAATAACATCGTTAATTATCTTCCAATATTGTTAAGTGTAATGATGGATTCATCCTTCAGCAAGTGAGCTACAATGTTGCATCGCTGGTCGAGTGAGGAATGTGACATCTGCAGAGAACTGGGGCCACCATGAAATTTCGTCATCTGAATGCAGATGTAGTCAATTGGCTAGATTCCATGTAATATGATTATTGAAACGTGTATACTGTACCCAATATCTTACTAACAGCATTTCTTCCCCGTATCCAATCGTGCATGACAATGCCAGTCAGCTCTTAATAGCAGGAAACCAAAACACGCCCACAAAGATTTTAAAACCATCCTCTGTTATGTGGTATATGAAATGGGAATTAGCACTTAAATGACCCGCATTTTGTAGTGTTCTACACTCGGCTATTAGACTGTCGAAAGCAATTTAGTACTCCTTGTTCTCTCTTCTATATACTGTTGTGCTTGCGTAGGGTTGCCGGAATGGGGCGGTCTCTTTCGGCAGCAAACTCCAACCCAAGGAAAGAGTGAAGCCAAACCAATCTCAGCTCCTTGAAAGATAAAATTGCATAAAAGTAGCATGCCGGACAGATCGCCTGGTTTCAAATTGTGTGGAGCGAGCAGCCAATCGACGCAATCAGCTGCACCTATGTCAATTAGATCGGCTGTGGGGGGACTTTCCTAATCTTAAATAGGAAAATCTCTTTAAGCAGCCATAATAGAAACTTGAAGTACTATACATTCTAATCGCTTCCGCCTACGTTTAAACAACCAACTTCAATAGCATATGAAGTATTGAAAATATGGATTATTAGCTGACTTTATACATGTGGTGGTCTCTATATTGCCTTTTGAATTTGCCGAAGTGGTTTTTATAAAAAGCAAAGAGAACGGCCGTCATAAAAAAGCAAATACTACCATGCATAAAACTTGGCTCAAAGCCAAGCGAGTAGCTCCACGGTAGGCCGCGAAAAGCACCGATAGCCAAGATTCAGACCATAGACAACAAGCTACCTGCCAAAACCTCTATAAACACGGTCTCCCTATCTCAATTAGATATCAATCATGGCAATGTCCCGAGGATATGTATAGTGTGTGAGTAGAAGATTTGGTGTTAGTTAGCGACCTCCTCTACGAGAAAGTCCAAGCTGATCAGATTTGCCATTGCTGCTGTTATAATATTTTCATTTTCTTTGGAAGCACTGCTCGTGATGCCCAACTATCGAATAGCCTAAAGGATTTTGAGGTTTGTTCCCATGGCTGAGCCAGTGTATCAGCCCCCAGCGATTTGATTTTCAATCTAGTACAAGAGAAGATAGTCTAGTGCTGTAAAGTGCTTGGATCGAGATGTATGGCTGTGGGCTTTCTTGATCGTGGAGGTCTGAATATTCATTGCTCCCGTGATACTAGTACATGTGGTGCAGCATAACGGGCGCCCGTCATAATTCCACCATATTTCGGTATCACGGTGTCATTATGAATTGGGTTCAATTTGGGTTTATAGTGTCTTTATATATTATATACTTAAACATATTTTATTATTGGATTTGTAGTATAAAACGGTAGGGCTCGCATATTAGTTATACATGTAGGAAATTTGGTAGTTCTTGATGGGCATGGTTTGTCCATAAGCGCATGCATGCAGCATATTTAATGCCGCAGTATGCCCCGTCAATCCCACGAGCGCCAGTTGTATAAATAGTACCTATAATCTGCACTCTCAGTGAAATACTATTAAAATGCTTGGAGGCTATCAAAGAAATGATGATGAGATTGAACTAACTGCTAATGCTGCACCCCCTAGAACATACCCATTATTCACAAAAATCATTGTTTCTGTTGCCATAGTAGTTGAGACTGCCGTCTGTATAGCCCTCATCGCAATCGTCGCTCATCTATCTAACCGTCCAAAAAGCTGTCCCTCTTAGCTGTCAGACGCGCATAATAAAGAGCCCAAAAAATGGAACCGGATTGAAGTGGGATAAATCAATCTTTCCTTTGTTAGGACAGGGAGTGTGACGCATAGAGTTCTCAACGCTATAACAATTCCTCCCGGTGATAGGAAATAATTGTTGCGAGATTGCCAGCCTAGATTAAAATGCTTATCTTTGAAGATTTAATCGGAAAACGTGTGGTGCTAGCTGGGAGTTCGTGCCTTAATCTCGTTACACTATAGCGACTTCCGTCACGTGCAGCTGTCAATGCTCGCTTCCCTTATGATACACTTGCTGGTTTCTTTAATTCATAAGAGATGATATGAAGAAGAACTATCTGTCCTTCCTACAATAAGGATGCGTTAAAAAGCATCATGAGTAATAAAGATGTACTGTTTTGTTTATATCTAAGTATCCCTTAGTTCGTTTTTAAGAACTATCTTGGTTTTACAACTGGTCTCGACCCTGCCGTGTCCTAGCCTACCGGATTTTTATATATAATATTCGACACCCTCTCAGTTGACATTCAAAAACTTGTAGCCCTGAGCGGAAGCATAATGATTCAGCTACATGACTTTAGCCCACATGCACACCATTTGTCGTTGGCCTAGTGCCCCATAATCGTTAACCGTGTGGCTATTAGCGGTGCTGCGCTGAAACAAGATATAACGTGGAATAATGCGCTGCGAGCACTTGTTTGTAGAGTATAATTCAGTTAGAAGTAGGACTGCTGGTCAAACATCTATCTGCAAGGATCTGTTAACTATATTCCATCTATATATTCTTAAAATGGCACTTCACTTCCATCATAGCTGAAAAACTTGCCATTATCCCTGATTGAAAGTTCATGGATAACTTTCAACTGAAATTCAGCACTCTGGTCTGGAGAGATTGCTTTTTCCATCAGTTGCTGTGCAACGTCAGGAGATACCTCAGCAAACTCTGCCATTCCTTTAGTTCCCATGTCAGACATGACAACACCCGGGTGAAGAGCAATAACTGTAAAGCCTTTGCCAGACAGCTCATGGCTCAGAGCTTTGGTGATGAAATTCAAAGCTGCCTTCGATTGTCCATAAGGTACGGCAGGAATGGGAACATACGCAGCTATAGATCCAGCAATGCTGGAAATATACACAATCTTCTTTTGAGCACCCCGGGAGAGAAGGGGATAAAGTGCCTGTGTCAAAGTAGTGGGACCAAGAACATTCACAACATATTGACTGATCCAGGTTGCTGCGGGTGTCGACAAAACAGGAGCATGCGATTCAGTGATCGCACCAGAGTTTGCGATAAACACGTCAACATGATCAACAAGCTTCATAGTGTCACTAACTGCTCTATCTGCTGATCCATCTTCGGTAGCGTCATACTTGACGACATGGACATTAGGGTGACTCTCAATCAACTTGTTAAGGTCAGTCGCTTTCGACGCATCCCGAGCGGTCACAATGACAGTGTTGGACTTCTGAGACGAAAGAGCTTTTACAAAGGAGAATCCAATACCCCTGTTACCGCCGGAGATGAAATATACAGCCATTTGTCGTTTTGAGTTATAATGTTGAGGAGGATAATGAGTTTCCGGACTATTGTCCACTACTACTTATATAGTCATTGCGGGATACAACAGTATGTTTATGGATTTCCAATCCTCTCAATATTTGGTGATACGAATTTGTAATAATGCGGACTTTGGGGTGAGAGCTTTGCCATAACCAGTTAGATTGAGTGTTTGGAAGAGCCTGGTTGGTGTGATTTTAAGTCCGTGGAGTTACCTGACTGGGAAACTCATCACCAGATGTGACAGATTATGCATCAGCTTAGTAAACAGCCACTGTCGACAGCTTACCCCGGCAGCAATATATTGCTCATTGATTACGTTATCCCTGAAGTGTTTATAAGCTGTGGGTGATTCACGAGGGCTTGGCGAGCTTAGTCAGATCTTTGTAACCGGACTAAGAACAGTGGTTTCTACAATCGGCTATCGAGTCAGGAACCATGCTGTGGGCTTATATCAGTGATCCTCGTTAATTAGCGGTATGCGACCCATCGTTGGCAAGGGGGGCTGGCAATTTCATTTATCAGATATGCAGTGTTGCAACATAAATGACGGCTTCAAGAACGTTATAAAAATGGATTTCTGACGGCCAAAAAGACGTTGCGACATGAAATACCAGCGTATAGCTGTTTAGAGATGAATCTGCACGTCACTATAGAGGGAAGAGACTTGAAAAGTTCAAGATGCCGGTGGGCATGGAAATGGTGAAGAACGATTGACTTAGTTTAGAGCGTATTAGATACAATTGGTCCATAGAAGATGCAGAACAAAAATAGAAGAGCGTTTGGTTAATAACTAGCAAAGTAACCGAACGAGCTGACGCAATTGGGCAATTGCAGACCGGCGGACTTATCAGACATGGCTTGAAACAACCTTAAAAAGCGCGATGCACATGCAACAGCATGCTGCATTAGTATTTCTACTTTGGGATGATCCGACTTCATTGCCCGGTGGTCAATTGAGAATGCGTATTATTAGAGGTCTGTATGAAAACGAAAATCAATGGATTGATCGCTTAGAAATAAACAGGGCTAGATATAGGTGTGGTCAATGTAACCGGTCTGCTGAGCATCCTATTCTTGCTGCAGCCCGAGCCGTCGTTTCGCCCGGCCAGCTATGGAAGCCTCGTGAGGCCCCGGACTGCAGATATTGGGGGTGTCGTGATGAATACCCGCTAGGCCATTCCTCAATAGGCTATCGATGATTATGTCCTAGTAGTTGGACAAGACCCAGACGGGCACTCAAACCAGAGTCGGCCGGAAAACAAGTGTTTCCACAATATATTACTATTCCGTGCCACCGTAAACCACCGAATGATGGATTTGACGGATATGTATTGGTGCTATCTAGGGACCCTTTAGGCCCATTGCAAGGCTGCTCGGGACGCTAGCTGTATTGAGTAATTGATGAGGGGGTTCCAGCCGGCGGCATCGGTGTCCAACCCAGCGGGTCCGCAAAAGGTAATCGCTAACATTGCTAAACTGTTGACAAGGCAACAAAATAGAGAGAGCTTTTAGATAATTGTCAAGAAATCATATTCACAGCCGTAGACCTCGACCTGGATCCTTTTGCAATTCAACACGCCCGTCCGGCAAAATAGCCACCATGTAGCAGCTGCACACCGGAAAATTACTCATTTGATTTATCCGGGCTCAGCGGCAACCAATCTTAGCGCCAAAAATGTCCGTGAGGCTCATGTGAAGTTTTCCACAGCCCAGACTTTTTTGTTTAAAAGGCCCGCTGGAACCACAACTTGTTTGGCGTTCAAATAAGTCACACTCGAGTCCTATTGCCATTGACGACTCAAAACAATGCACACGGCTGTGCTGAGGACGTCACGGCCAGCAGTTCGCGTGCTGGCCCGAGGGTTTGCCGATGCCAAGGTGAGAATCCCAAATGCTACTACTGTTAGCCCACAGGCTGCACCACAACCAGTCACGCCTAAGATTGTGACTCCTAGTCCAAGTCCAGCTGCTCCAACTCCAATTGTTGAAAAGACGGCTGTGTCGCCTCCTTCTCCTCCCAGTGGTGGGTCGGGAGGTCCTAAAGGATCCGGCAGATGGGGATTCTGGCGGACGACCTGGAACTTGACCAAGCTGTCGGCAGTTGCTTCACTTGCCTACGTGGGTTGGTCAATCTATGAGACTCGACACCCCAGAGACAACCAGTTGCCTCCGGACCCATCCAAGAAGACGCTGGTGATCTTGGGATCTGGATGGGGATCGGTGAGTTTGCTCAAGACCATCAACACATCCAACTACAATGTCATCGTGGTGTCGCCTCGAAACTTTTTCCTCTTTACACCATTGCTGCCATCATGCACCACTGGAACTGTTGAGCACCGATCCATCATGGAGCCGATTCGAGGAATCATCCGAAACAAAGAGTCAGACGTCACATACTATGAGGCTTCTGCTACCAAGATTGACTATGAGAACCGAGTAGTGACTATCCGAGATAACACTGCCGAGAACGAGGAGGCTGCTGATGAGCGACAGATCGGATTCGACTACCTTGTGCTGGGTGTTGGAGCCATGAACTCGACATTTGGAATTCCCGGTGTCCAGGACCATGCCTGTTTCCTCAAGGAGATCCCCGATGCTCAGAAGATCCGAAAGAAGATTATGGACTGTATTGAGAGTGCTTCATTCAAGGCTGCTGATGACGAGGACCGAAAGCGTCTGCTGCACACTGTAGTTGTGGGAGGAGGACCCACCGGAGTGGAGTTTGCTGCTGAGCTGCAGGACTTTTTCGAGGAAGATTTGCGAAAGTGGATTCCTGGTATTGCCAAAGATTTCAAGGTCACTTTGGTGGAGGCTCTGCCTAACGTGCTGCCTTCATTTTCCAAGCAGTTGATTGACTACACCGAACGACAGATGAAGGCTGAGAAGATTAGTGTGCTCACCAAGACTATGGTCAAGAGAGTCACTGAAGACAAGATCATTGCTGAGGCGACCCGACCCGATGGATCAAAGGAAACCTTGGAGATGCCCTACGGTCTCTTGGTATGGGCCACTGGTAACACTGTGCGACCAGTTATCCGAGAACTGATGTCGAACCTTCCTGCTCAGAAGAACTCGCGACGAGGTCTGCTTGTTAACGAGTACCTTGTGGTGGAGGGAACTGAGGGCGTGTGGGCTCTTGGTGACTGTACTGCTACCAAGTACGCTCCCACTGCCCAGGTGGCTGCCCAGCAGGGATCTTACCTTGGAGGTCTTTTCAACCAGTTGGCCAAGGCCGAAGATCTCGAGAAGGATGTCAAGCACCTCGAGTCTAATGCAGCAGCAGCTACCGATGGCCCTGAGCGAGCTGCCATTGTGAGCGAAATCGATGCCAAGTCACGACGTCTGCGACGAACCAAGTCCTTGCTGCCATTCGAGTATTCTCACCAGGGATCTCTGGCCTACGTCGGATCCGACAAGGCTGTGGCCGACCTCACCCTGTGGGCAGAGGGCAACTTTGCTTCAGGAGGTCGTCTCACTTACCTGTTCTGGCGATCTGCTTATTTGAGCATGTGTTTCTCCATGCGAAATAAGGTTTTGGTGGCCATGGACTGGCTCAAGGTCAAAGTATTTGGACGGGACGTTTCGCGAGAGTAATAGATGCATAATATAAGCGCACTGTTTGATATATTAATAGCTGTAGTTGTTTTGTTTTTCTTCAGTTCTGGTTCTGCCTCTGCACCTGTGGCGTGACTTGTTTCCTGTTCCTCACAAACCTCAGCACTGACCTTGAGACAAAAGCCTGCAATGTAATGCAGCACATCTATCAGTGTTTCACTACGGGCAATTACATTTGATTTTAACCGCTGCAACTGGACCTACCTACTAAGTGCTTAGGTTTTTTTTCTCTCCATTATTCTGGTGTTCTCCCTGTAGTGTCTCGTACCATCACTACCATAATGCCTGTCTGGTACTATGAAAATGCACGTCACGTCTGGGATGCATGAGACTCACACCCTTCTTTGCATCACATGCAAATGATTAAACTAAACAAATACGTAAAATGCCTAAACGCATGTTCTAAAAATATACCAATACATTAGCGTGATGGATCATCACTAATCAAATATATTGAAATCTCGCCTATCGTAACTTTTGTTCCCAAAGTCGCGTGTGTACCGTGGTCACGAATTGTGCCAACGATCGGCTCACGATCATCCCCACCTTTACCCTGATCGGTTTTTAACTTTCCCCATAGTAGACCAACCGATTCCACCGGCTGTCCAACCACATTTGGCACTCAGCTACCGAATTGAAGTACGGTCCTGACGCGATCTTTGCCCGGTACTGTGTGATCTGGTGTTTTATTGTTCGTGACGCGTTTGTATTGTTAGTGGACCTGGTCTGTGAGCGTTGCCAAACTTAAAGTTTTATCAGATCAGTAATGTACCTTTAACTGGTACCGAAAACTTTCCATTGAACCATTTGACGTTAATTCCTAATCTTGAGTTCCGGATTTACCTTGCCTGCGGATCTGTTGATTTTAGGACCAACTTGGCAATTATAATTGCCTTAGTTTAAGGTATTTGATTTTTTTTTGCTTTGCTTTGCTATTGACTGCAATGTCTCAGCCACAATATAGATATCAGACCCCGCCGCCAGGCCACCAAATTGCTGGTGGTCCTGATCTGCGAGGTGCTAGTGATATGGCGCCACAGTATGGTGCCGAGGTGCCGTATCAGCCTCCTCTGATGAACGCTCGATATCAGGATTCGCGAGGACAATATGTCCCTGGACGCTCACAAAGCCCGTATCGCCAGCAAAGATCTCCTCCAGTTTCACCTCCGCGAAAGGCCAATAAGCACCGACCACCTCCTATCCAAACAGGATATCCGATGCAGAATGTTCCTGCCATGGGTCCGCCCTCGCAAAGAACGCAGTCGCCTGGGTATCCTCCTCAAGGCTATGCCCAAAACCCAGCATACCCACCAATGCGAGTAGAGTCTCCTCACTCAAGCAAATCAAGTTTGAGAAGCCCTACTGGATTTGCTCCTGATTCGATAAGCTCTGCAAATAGAGAGATGGATCCCTATGGCAGAATAAGCTCTCCAGTTTCCACAATGGCTTCTCGACCCACTGCAAGGGTCCAGACTGGTCCCTTGGGTCAGCCTGTGCACCACTCTAAGGGCCAACCTCGAAATGCTCATCACGACCCACGGTCCTATCCTCAGCAGCACCAACAGCAGCATCAACAACATCACCAGCAGCAGCATCGGCACCAACAGCAGCATCAACAACATCACCAGCAGCAGCATCGGCACCAACAGCAGCCTCAGCAGCAGGCTACACTGCATGCTCATCAACAGGTCGCTCGACAAGCTCCTTCTCCACACGGATATCCATCCGAGCAGCCAACCGATCGACGGGCGCAAGGTCAGCCATACCCGGCTCCTCAAGCAGCTCGCTCGGGTCAGCAGAGCCGAGGTGCGAATCCTGCTCAAAATCAGCATCAGGCGCCTCGACAGCAAAACCAGCCTGGTTATCAACCTCAGTACCAAAATCCCCAGTCACAATCTCGACCGGTGAAACAGCAGCAGCAGCAGCGTCAGCAATATCCTCAGCATCAGCAGTATCCCGATGAAGGTTATCCTGATAATCGTATGTATCCCCAGGCGGGAAATGCGTACAGCAGGTCGCAGCCAGACTTGGCTTCATCTATGAATAATCTTTCTATCCAGGATCAGACTCTGATGCAACCTCCTCGTCCAGGACAAGCTTCCTACGGAATGTCTCCAAGCTCAAGTACGCCTGATCTCACTCGCCCTTCTTCTCCTGCTCCTGTGAGTTACAAAAATCCACCAAACGCAATCCAGCATCCCCAGCCTACAACCTTCTATCAGAACCCAAGTGTAAGCAACGGATCGCTACCGCCAGTTCCGCCAAAACATGAATATGTCGACCGTTCCCACACATCCTCTCCTGGACCTGGTGCGGGCATGTCTATGCCTCCATATCCCATTGATGATTATGATGACGGACATTTCCAGCAAGATGAGAATATGTTACCGAGCCCAACTGCAGTATCATATGATGCTGATCCCAATAGCTATGGTCAAATGCCTGTATCTCAAAGACAGCAAGGAAAGCCGGGTCGCATTTCGACAAATAAGATACCACCGTCTTCAACGGTTGCAGAGGCTCCAATCTCTCCTCTGGCTGCAGAGTACCGTAAAGAAATTGTCGAAGTTCCTATGCAGCTGAATAACCCCGCAGGTGCCGCTTTATCTGATCATTATCCTGACTTGAGTGCACGAGCTGCTCATTCTCAGGATGCGAACTCAGGATCTCCTGAGTTGCAGGATGAGGTTCTAGACATGTATCTAGAGAGGTCTTCGAACAAGAACGAGCCCAAGCCCCAAGGACAAGCCTATGGCGCAGCACCTCATGATTATGGCCAGTACGGACCCAGTAATGGTTACCCTCAGGATCATGCTCAGAGATCTCATGAGGATCCCAGGTCACAGACAACTAATGCTGCTCTATACTCAAATCAATCGTATCCAGCTCAGTCTGTTCAGCACGGTGATGAGCATTCTTATGGCTCGGTAGCAGCTGCTCCTGGATCAGACCTCCCACCGGCTCCACCAGCCCATTCTTCGCGACAGCCTTCTCAGCCGTCGTCATCTTCGCAAGAGGGAGGATCGGGTGGATATGACCAGAGACCTCCTCCAATGCGGCAGTATAACACTACTGCTGTGGATCCGCTACAGGAAGTTCCAAATACCACAAAGCCTAAGGAATTGACTAGTAGCGATCTGGAAAATGCACGAAGTCTCGCACGATCTCACCCCAATGATCCTAAGCTCCAGCTGGATTTTGCTAAAAAGCTTCTCAGCGCATGCCAGACTCTTGCGTCAAGGTATGCTGATGCAACGACGCCTTCTTCTAAACTTGTGGACGCCAAGACTGAAAGAAAAAATCGAGATGCCTGGGTCAATCAAGCTTATAAGATTATCAAACGGCTCTCCAGTCAGTCATATCCTGATGCCGCGTTTTTGCTGGGTTCTAATTACAGCTCTGGAGGAATGGGTCTGGAAGTGGACTATGACAAGGCTTATGAGCTTTACTCTAAAGCTGCGAAACTCGACCATGCTGAAGCTGCCTACAGATTGGCTGTCTGCAATGAGATTGGAGCTGGAGTTCGTCGCGACGCAGTGAGGGCTATTCAATGGTATAAGAAAGCAGCTCAGCTAGGCGATGTATCTGCCATGTACAAGCTTGGTATGATATCGCTTAATGGTCTTCTGGGAGAACAGCAGAGTCTAATGGAGGCTGTGACATGGCTCCAGCGAGCTGCGGATCGCGCCGACAGTGATACTCCACATGCAGTTCACGAGTTGGGTCTTTTGTACGAGAGGGCGGATACAATTCGCGCAAATAATGATATTAATGACTTGGGGGCGTCGGTGTTGGTGAAGGACGAGCAAAAGGCTTTTGATTTGTTTGTTAAGGGGGCGAAGCTGGGCTATCCTCCGTCGCAATTCAGGCTTGGTTGTGCATATGAATATGGTTCTTTGGGATGTCAAATTGATCCAAAGCGAAGTATTGCTTGGTATAGCCGAGCAGCTGAGAAGGGTGAGCCTGAGAGTGAATTGGCTCTGTCGGGCTGGTATCTGACAGGTTCAGAAGATGTACTGGCTCAGAGTGATACAGAGGCTTATCTTTGGGCCCGCAAAGCGGCAGAGAAAGGACTTGCAAAGGCAGAATATGCTCTAGGGTACTTTGCTGAGGTGGGAATTGGCATCAGAGCCGACATCGAAGAAGCTAAAAGATGGTACTATAAGGCTGCTGCTCAAAAGCACCCTAAGGCTATAGCTCGACTGCAAGAGCTTCGCAATGTAACATAGTAACGAGTGATGCACTACAGTTTTATTTAGTTAATTGATTAATATAGACACGAAGTTACCTCAATATTTTCCAACTTATAAAGCACATCCAAGTCAAGTAGAATGCAACTACAGGCAATTGAATTCATCCCGCTGCGGGCATGACAAGTATATAGTTTGAGTTAACTGCTGATGGAGACAGTAAACGTACATGCTGCACGTTTCTGAGATTGGATCTGCCTTGCAGACGCGATGAGGGGCCTGCGGCGTAGATCCGGGACCGGGCCACAATATACAGGCTAGATCGAGCTCGAGGGCGGCTGGGCCAGTTGTTTCTTAACATCAACTTGAGTTTTGTTGTTTTCGACAGTTCATAGAAATTGATAAGCACCAATAGAATGTCGCACGGAGGCGAAGAGGAATTGCTCGACTACTCGGATACCGAGGAGGTGACCGCACCTATCACCCAGGCCGACACCACAGACGCGAAGCCAGCCGCTATTGGAGGCGAGGAAAACGGTGAGAAGAAGGGATCTTACGTGGGAATCCACTCTACCGGTTTCCGAGATTTCCTTCTCAAGCCTGAGCTTCTGCGAGCTATTGGTGACTGTGGTTTTGAGCATCCATCAGAAGGTTAGTTAGCGCTCTACATCAAAGTGTCATGAGGCAAAGTCTATCATTATTTTCATCTCAATCGTCATAAACAATTGTGGACCTTGTGGCTGGCGCGCTTCCTCAATCAAAAAACTCTCTTCATCTACTTCATCTCTTGATTCAATATATTGCGCGTTGCTGGCGTTTGGCGTATCCTTCGGCTGTTGCCGTTGTCCGCGTTTTTGCCTGCGTGGACATGTGCTGATATTCTGTGCATGGACGTAATGGTATGTCGTGCTGATTGGTGCTACTAGTTAGCAGGTAATCTGGGCCTTGAGCCTGGAAATCAAATATGGTAAGTGGAGATGAAGGACGATTTCAATTGAAATTAAGCACTGGGAGTTTGACTTAATATTCTCTTTAGTAGCGAGTGGAGGTTTGTTTATGTTGATACCACTGATGAACTTGAAAATTTTTGATAGTCTTACCTCGTGATACCTTTGAAGATACCTGAATACCCGATCTAACAATAGTACAACAGGTGTGTATTCCCCAGTCCATTCTTGGTACCGATGTTCTATGTCAGGCCAAGTCCGGTCTCGGTAAGACAGCTGTTTTCGTAGTTTCCACCTTGCAGCAGATTGACCCTGTTCCAGGTGAAGTGTCTGTTATTGTTCTGTGCCACACTCGAGAGTTGGCATACCAGATCAACAATGAGTACACACGATTCTCAAAGTACTTGCCTGATGTTCGAACTGCCGTGTTCTATGGTGGAACTCCCATCCAGAACGATATTGACCTGCTGAAGGACTCTGAAAAAGCGCCTCATATTGTTGTGGCTACTCCTGGTCGTATGAACGCTCTTGTTCGAGACAAGCACATCCGTCTCAGCAATGTGAAGACTTTTGTGATTGACGAGTGTGATAAGGTCCTTGAGGCTGTTGATATGCGACGAGATGTTCAGGAGATTTTCCGAGCAACTCCTCATCAGAAACAGGTCATGATGTTTTCTGCCACTCTCAGCCAGGAAATTCGACCCATCTGTAAGAAGTTCATGCAGAACCCCTTGGAAATTTACGTTGACGATGAGACCAAGTTGACTCTTCACGGTCTCCAGCAGTACTACATCAAGCTGGAGGAGAACCAAAAGAACCGAAAGCTGAACGACCTGCTGGACCAGGTGGACTTCAACCAAGTTATCATTTTCGTCAAGTCGACTTTCCGAGCTCGTGAGCTTGACAAGCTGCTCAACGAGTGTGGTTTCCCTAGTATCGCTGTGCACTCTGCTTTGAACCAGAAAGAGCGAATCGAGCGATACAGACTGTTCAAGGAGTTTGAGCGACGAATCTGTGTCTCCACCGATGTGTTTGGCCGAGGTATTGATGTCGAGCGAATCAACCTTGCAATCAACTACGACATGCCTATTGAGGCCGACCAGTACTTGCACCGAGTTGGTCGAGCTGGTCGATTCGGTACCAAGGGTCTCGGTGTGTCTTTCATCTCTACTGAGGAAGACAACAAGGTGTTGGAGAAGATTCAGGAACGGTTCGAGGTTAACATTACTGAGTTCCCAGAGGAGGGTGTTGATCCTTCTACATACATGAACACATAAATTATGTAGTGTAATTCTAATTGGAGCACTTATTATGACTTATCTTTTACCCCCCAAAGTACATGTATCGTGGGCACTAAGACCGCGGGGGTGGATATTCCAGCCCCGCGGCTAGTGCGTCATCATCCCGCGAACATCCCGCGCTGCCACCGTTGAGTTCCGATTACTCATCGACTTAGATATCGTGACTCGTTGCAACAAATAGAAATATAAATAGCCATTCAAAAATGCCTCTAATACTCATTTTCTTTTATCGTTCTTATCTCGAAATATAGTCGCGAGAAAGTTATAGTTTGATGCAGAGAGGTGTTATCATATCGAGCGTGCGTCGAGGCTTGGGGCTTCGACCCAGATATAATAATCACTGGATAAAGTCCGTGTACACGATACTGAATGTCAACTCAGCATCAAGTCATCAAAGAAGATTTACAAATGGTAACATTTTGGGGTTATCAGATAGGGGATCAAGTATTTGCTTGGATGAATTTAGCCTATCTCAGCCACATATTATGCACTCCACGAATGGTGAAACCCCCAAACAAAAGAAAAAGACTCTTGTTATCCTTGGTTCAGGATGGGGATCTACATCGCTACTGCGGTCTATTGATGCTGCGGGTTATAAAATTATAGTTATCTCTCCTCGAGATTTCTTTTTATTTACTCCATTGCTACCATCAACTACCACGGGCACAGTGGAACATCGTTCAATAATGGAACCAATCCGGGCAATATCTCGAAATAAAGATGAGCCTATAACCTATTATAAAGCAGCTGCGACCAAGGTTGATTACAAAAATCGCTTTGTCACCATACAACACATGTCAGAGGACGGTAACGCAATTGTTTCTGAGGAGGAAAATAATATTCCGTTTGATTACCTTGTTGCAGGCTTGGGAGCACGAAGTGCTACATTTGGAATTCCTGGAGTTGAAAAATATGGTAATTTTTTGAAAGAAGTTGCAGACTCTGAGAATATACGCAACAAATTGAAGGCGATAATTTCTAGCGCTGCAAAAAATGAAGCTGAGAGCAAGAGGCTTTTACACACAGTTGTTGTCGGTGGAGGTCCTACTGGTGTTGAGTTTGCTGCGGAGCTTCAAGATTACTTTGAAGAAGATTTGAAGCGGTGGATGCCAGAGGTTACAAAGGAATTCAAAGTCACATTGGTCGAAGCTTTGCCAAACCTGCTAACTTCGTTTTCTAAGTATTCGACAGACTACGCAGAACGACACATGAGGGCAGGAAAAATCAACGTTCTAACAAATACGGCTGTGAAAAATGTAACCGAGAAGATTATCACAGCTGTAACGACAAATGCAGACGGCTCTAAGAAAGAAATAGAAATGCCATATGGCTTACTTGTTTGGGCAACAGGAAATTCTGTCCATCCAGTCGTTCGGGAATTCATGGACAGCATTCCACAACAAAGAAACTCAGTTAAAGGTTTAGCTATTAATGATTACTTAATGGTTGAAGGTGCGGACGGCGTCTGGGCTTTGGGTGACTGCACAGCGACCCAAAATGCTGCCACTGCACAGGTGGCTCGTCAACAAGGAAAGTATCTGGGAAAATTGTTTAACCAACTTGCAAAGAGCAATAAGCCAGATCACCACTTGGACGAACTACGAGCAGAGTCTGCGTCAAACTCAGAGAATAACAGTAGCTTATTATCACGGATCTGGGGCCCAAAGAAGCTGGTCCAGCCATTCAAGTATTCTCATCAAGGTTCACTAGCCTACATTGGATCAGACAAGGCGGTGGCTGATTTGAATATATTGTCTAGAATTCCGTTTGCAGCTGGAGGCCGTCTGACGTTCTTATTTTGGCAATCAGCCTACTTAAGCATGTGTTATTCTATGAGAAACAAGATCCTTGTAGCCATGGATTGGATGAAAGTTAAGATGATTGGACGTGATGTTTGACTACTGATGTTTATAAATACGGTATGACAAATGCATAGCCGTACTAATAATGAAATCATCGCTACAATTGGCAGATCTCATGCTGGTTTCAGTGACTTGAACATATGAAGATATGCAGATCACTGCTTATACATGTATTTGTTGTAGGCAGGTCACGGTAATTATCCATAGAGCATAAAGTTAAAACAGCCCTAGTTCTTAAGTTTCTTTGAAAACACTAGATAGAAGACTGCATCCATGATGGTCATTGGTCAGCACTCAATTTTGAATTGAGAAATAAGAGTTCAAAGTTTGATTCTGCCTTTAGTGGAAATAGTTTATCTCACCACAACTGGAATGATACCCTAGTATTTCGATGGAGAGAACAAGACATGCACATCTCAGCAAGCTTAGACATGCATTAACTCACCTTAGACGCACTATGAATTTGCGAGCAAGGTTTTGCACATATCATTTTCATAACGCCAGTATAAGACATGGGAAGGAGCAGTGAATATTGATTATTTCACTCCATAACAAATATAGGTCGCTTCGTACTCCACGCCCTAGAGGCTAGGTATTATGTATAACAGGCACAACATCCCTCAGTAAAGTATATTTTGTAGGAATTTATACTCTAATCAAGTTGTTGATTTGAGACTTAGTTCAACTTGCATTAGGTTTGTCGATACGAGTTTGGATACCGATTCATTATGGTGCAGGACGGTTACGTTATTGGTGCATAGACACTGACCACCAAGGTACGCAACTTTCGAGCTAAATCTGTAGAGTTTTGACAACTGAGGCTTGAATTATGTTTATAGCAGATGCAATATCTTTATATACGGTCATTGAACTCAAACAGCCATCATACCAATAATTTGCTCTTCAAATTACTCATCTGTAGGCCTGGCCCATCCTGCACTGGCTCCCACCAAACAACCCAACTGAGAATGTATGTACGAGGTGCGGTTCTCAGCCCACTCATAGCTGTCTCGTGCCATCGGAAGCCAGCTATCCAATGTGGGGCTGCTTATTTCTTGTCAGCACATGCCGGCCCTAACCTCTGACGTATTTTTCATCCTCATCGCCCCGTTCCCCATATAAATACGAGCATATCCTCGGTGAAGGCCAATTATTGACCCGAGAGTTTTGAAGGGATTTTGAGGGCATTTCAAGATGGACAAGGTATTGAGGCAAGCGAAATCACTGTGCCCTTTTTTGCAGCAGACGTCTACTGCAGCGTTGCGGTCCATGTCGGGCCATGGTGCTGCCAATGGGCAGTCTTCGTTGACTAGCGCTGCTGGTATGTGCCCAGTGATGAGCCGAGCTCTCGAAAGACAGCAGCGGGAGTATTCCAGCGCTTCCAAGCCTGTTAGCGACTCGGTACGAACCCAAACTGATGCCGGATCAACAGCCGGAGCTTCTGACTTGGCTGCCGCTGAGTCATTGTTTGTTGAGGTGCCTGCAAAGAAGGCATCAGGGGCTTCTAAAGTGGTGAACAAGGAAGTCAAGGCTGACAGCTCCAAGCCTTTTGAGTATGCCAAAGTGTACCGAAATGAGCTGGATCGTAAGCGAAAGGACAAGTCGTACCGATACTTCAACAACATCAACCGACTTGCTGAAGAATTTCCTCGCGCTCACCGATCAAAAGAGACAGACAAAGTCACTGTGTGGTGCGCCAATGACTATTTAGGAATGGGCGGTCATCCGGAGGTTCTCAATGCCATCCACAACACTGTGGACAGGTACGGGGCAGGTGCTGGTGGTACTCGTAATATTGCTGGTCACAACATGAGCGCTATTGAGCTGGAAGCCACTGCAGCCAAGCTGCACAACAAGGGAGGTGCTCTGGTATTTTCGTCATGCTTTGTAGCTAACGATGCCACGTTGTCTTTGTTGGGACAGAGATTTCCTGATATGGTGTATTTCTCTGACGAGAGTAACCATGCGTCGATGATTTTGGGAATTCGACATTCTGGTGCTAAAAAGGTGATTTTCAAGCACAACGACCTTGCTGACTTGGAAGCTAAACTCAAGCAGTACCCTATTTCTACTCCAAAAGTGATTACGTTCGAAAGTGTTTATTCCATGTGTGGTTCTGTTGCTCCTATTGAGGCTATTTGCGATCTTGCTGAGAAATATGGAGCTCTCACGTTTTTGGATGAGGTCCATGCTGTTGGTATGTATGGTCCTCATGGAGCTGGAGTTGCTGAACATCTTGATTTTGACCACTACGCTTATGGAACTCCCCCGAAGCGATCGCGAACCGTGATGGACCGAATCGATATTATCACTGCAACACTAGGAAAAGCTTACGGTAATGTAGGTGGATATGTCGCAGGATCTGCTGAGTTTATAGACTGGCTGAGATCATATGCTCCTGGATTTATTTTTACTACTACTCTTCCCCCTGCTGTAATGGCTGGTGCTCGTGCTGCTATTGAATTTCAGGCTAGCACCACCGAGTTCCGACGTGCTCAGCAACTTAATACTAGATATGTCAAAGACCAACTTGCCGGTCTTGACATTCCCGTGGTGCCAAATCCGTCTCACATTATTCCAATCCTTGTTGGCGATGCTGAGAAAGCTAAGGCTGCTTCGGACATTTTGTTATCTAAACATGACATTTACGTACAGGCCATCAACTATCCTACAGTGCCAATTGGTCAAGAAAGACTGCGTGTTACTCCTACTCCTGGTCACAACAAAGCTCTTTCCGATGAACTGGTCAAGGCTGTGGACGAGACTTTCAATGAGCTGAATCTCAACAGAGTATCTGACTGGAGAGCCCAAGGAGGCCTTTGTGGAGTAGGCGAGGAGATCGATCCGGTGGAAAACCTTTGGACCGATTCACAGCTTGCTTTTGAGCCTTCTCACATCTAAGCATCGGCAACCCCGGGTCTTAGTTGTCGCTTGTCGGGGGACTTCAACAGCTCTTGTCTGATGGTTCAACCCTTTGTGACGTAAATTCTCCCGATATATATACACTACAAGATATTCGATATGTTTAGTTAACAAATAGTATGCAATGATTTTATTCAAAAAAACAAAAAAATCCAGTAGTTGACTAATAATGGCAATAATAAATACAAGTTCCCTCTCTTTTCTTCTTTTTAGTACTGGGAGGTTTGAGAATACAGCTCAACCCAGTAGTGAATAGTATTGAACACTGCGTTGAGCTTGTCAGCCGGTACTAAAAACCACTCTACATGACGTCCGTTCTCCTTGCAGCCATGACACTGAACATGGCCTCTTCCGAAGAGTGCTCGCAGCTCCTTGTGGATGGCGGCTTCGGTTTTTCGGGATTGTCGAGTCGGCCACCCTTGCTTGGACGCACTGTACGAGCTCGCTGCATCCGAGTTTCGAGGGGGCTTCAACAGCATTATGGGATGGTGACACTGGTTTTTCCATTCTTCCAGCCTTTTAGACGGATCTTTTGTTGTATGGCCCACCTTGACCAACATAGATTGCGGTTGGTTGCCAATGCTAGATTCGGATTGGTCCTTGCGAAACAGACGTTTTATCACAGACGTCGTGCTGCTTTTGGATGATTTAGATGACTTGGATAGTGCAGAATCCACGGATGCATCAGATTGGTAGCTCTGCTTACGAGCATGTTTCATGGCCGACTTTGGGCTCGCCTTGGCCATGGGGACAAACTGCTGGATCTTGTGGTCGTATATATGGACATTGGAGTGACCGGCCTCCAGAGTGTAGATGTAAATATAGCCAGGAGATATAGTTCTGGTGGTCAATGTGAGCGAATTCATCATTCTCACTATAGACACATCTTGATCAGCATGATATTGGCAATAGTTGTCAGTACCAGACAGCAGTATCAAACAGCGGCGGCCCTGTTTGGTAGTGCCTAGGCACTGGTGAGACATGGCAGGATTAACTGAGGTCGACAAAATGCCACGCCGCGAAGGAAAAAAAAAGTCTTTATACAATAGGTCTAGTGGTTCTAAGCATGAAAATAAGCTGGCTAGCTGCCCAGGATTGCATGGCCCTGCCGCAGCGATAATATAATCTCAAATATAATATTTTGTCTAGTACCCTGTATACGTCAACAGATCGGCCCCTGGGCTTTCCTGAATAGGCACAGCCTGCCACATGTCTGGGGCCTGATGTGTCCACGCTTTTTGCCGTTTGGGGCCTTAGTGCTGGCTCGGGTGAGGCTCGTTGCCCTGCACCGAACCATTCGATGCGTCACTAACCCCATGGTTTCTCAGTTTGGCTGGTGGATCTGGCTGCAGGGGCCCATCGGAACCGTCGTAAGGTTCAGTACCTGCATGGGAACCAAGATCTGGCGACAGCGACGGTGTGGTGGAGTGGTGGCTGTAATCCATGGTAGGAGAGGCTGGAGCCGGGTGTTTTGGGGTGCCTGGTGGGGTCGCTGGCAGAGGCGGCTTGACTGACGACTTGGGCAAGGTGCGAGTGATGGCCTGCCATCGACGAGACCGAGCTGGTTTTCGTGAACCACGACGATTGCCCCTCATATACTGGAACGCAACAAATCCTGTGGCTGCTCCCAGCCAGATGACGGTCGATGTAATGGTTAGCAATATAATCAATGGAGATGCTACTACAACTGTACAATGTTAGCATATGCAGGAGGCGAGACAATTGAAACATACTGCCTAGTAGAGCGAACACTGAGGCGATACCCAGGAGGCAAATCGATGTAAAGATAAGAAGGCCCGCCATTGGTAAGCCAGCTAATATAGAGTAGATCAGCACAAACAGCTTAAGAGGTTAGTTGATGCTATGTGGTCAAAAGTTGTACATACGCAGAAAAATGGATGTACGATGACTTGATCAACTGCACGAGACAAGAACCGTTTGGTGATAGTCAAAATGTACAAGGTACCACTACATTAGCACTACTGGTTATTCAGCTTACACTATAAATGCTTCAAAAGTGCTGTGACGAGAAGGATTGGTCATGGCCGATACAAGCGGGCTCATAAATAATGCCAAAGTTATAGCTAACTAATAATTATGCGAGGTATGTACAATGGGTGGAGTGTGATAAGCCGCCAGCAGGTTAGGTGCGGTACACTACCGGGGAGTGGATTCCGTGAGACATGTGTCAAATATCACAAATATCCAATTACAAAGCTTTGTTTCCATTTGTGGAACTTTGGATGATCAATGGTACGTGCTGGTGAAGCCTGTTTCATGGCTCACTTGCAGTAGCACACATGTTCAGTTTTGATCAGAGAAATCATCACGAACTCTTGGATGGGGGTGCTGGAGGAGTTACAGGGGGGTTACCCTTGGACTTAAGCACACTGTGGACGATTTTGGCATTTTGCCTCTGTTGTCGCATCCTGGCTCGACATTGTTCCCAGGACGCTATAGATCCAACCATGAATCCTCCCATTCCCCAGTTGAGACCACGGTGAACAGTTGATCTGGTCGAAATCAATACAGCAAAAATCACCGTACCTACTCCAAGACCTGTTAGAATGCCTTGCCTGAAGCAGGGAATGGTATGGACCTTTTTGAAGTCATCTGTCGATATAGTACCAATTGCTTTCTGCAGGCTGTTGGAATTGGCCTCGGTACTTGCTGGGTCAGGGGCCTGAGCTGGTTTGGTCTCAAACTTTGGAGGTAGATCTTCGAGCAGCACCGGGTCAGATTTGGCTGGCTCGCTTGGCTGAGAATCGTCCTTCTTTTTACCAAATCCCCACATGAAAAACCGAGTCGAAAATCAGATGTCAGTCCAGCCGCAGCAATGGACATACTTTATACAGCGAATCTAATAACGGGATACATAAATGGATAAATAAAGCCAGAGGGCTAAAACACCAGACAATTCAGAAATTAAGAATATTATATTTGTAGTCGTATTACCATTATGCTTACAATGTAGATTATTTACACTACTGCAACACATGTCGGAACCCATCGCTCACGACCTTGGCAGCAGATGCCAGTTGTTCAGGAGACAATCCATCTGTCACAGTGATTTTGATAGCATGATCCACGTCGAACCTTTCAAACTCTTGAAGCATCAGGAGGCGGGTTATCAAGACATTGTGATCCAGACAGTAATCTACAATGTCTTGCAACAGCTTGTCAATGGCCAGGCTCTCGGCAGCACGGCCCTCCACTCCCTTGAGCTTGCGGTTCAGAATAGAGTCGGGGATGCGAAGAATGAGCAGTGGAGACTTGTCAACAGATGCAACGTCGATGTACTTGGATCGGTACAACACATCCTTGAACGCCTGTACCTTGGCATGTAGACTCTTGAACCGGGTGGCTCTGAACTCAGGATCAGAAAACAGCTCTACCGCAGCACTAGTGCAATTAGCCAGGTATGCTGGCATGGTGGCCGAAAACGTGTATGCAAGTGAAGTGATTCGCTGATGCTCAATCATGCCTGCATTGCCTGCACAGAACCCTCCAGCAGACCCAAATGCCGACGACAGTACTCCAATGGTTATATCAATATCAGCGGCACGGTCAATGCCGAGCTCTTCAACCAGACCGGCTCCAGTGGGTCCAATAATTCCCAGTGCATACGACTCGTCAAGAAGGAGCCGGTACTTGTACTTTTTCTTGAGCTCTATGATTTTCACCAGGTCGGGGCTGTCACCCTGGGACTGGAAAATCGACTCTGTGATTACGAACCGCCGGGGTAGCGGTCCCTTTCTGTGTTTGGAGTTTGCCAACTTCATAACACGCTCAAGGTCTTCCGTATCATTGTGCTCATACCAGAACACAGTTGCTCGCGACAGCTGGATACCTTTCTGGATAGAAATGTTGACCCGCGTATCAGCGACAATTACGTCTCCTCGCTTCAAAAAGCAAGGGATCACAGAAGACGCCGTGGCCAAGTCCTGCGAATATAGAATAGCATTATCGGAACCCAAGTACTTGGCCAGCGCCTTTTCACACGCATCGTGAGCATCCTGGTGGCCGTAGAAGCCGGCAGGACCACACGAGCCCACACCATGCTTGCGGATCGATTTGACTGCAACCTGCTTAATATGAGCATTATTGTTCATATTGTATACATCCGTAGATGTCAGGTTCAGAATATCTGTGTCGGCGTCTTTGCCTGCCAACCGGACTACGGGACCATTATGGCCAATGATCTCTGGCACCTTACTGACCAAAGTCACGTCGCGTGAATCCATGGGTCGCACCAATGGCTCCGGCTGCCACTCGTCGATGAGCTCGTCTACTTCATCATCAGTCAGTGGCACGTAGTTCTTTTTGTTGTACGAGTATTTGGATGCCAGAAAGTACCGAACTGCAAATAGGAGAAGAAACAGCTCCAGCACTGAACGCATCGGGTCATCCTGATAAGATGACTTGACATACCGCATCACAATTGCCGACCCGGGGATTGTGGACACAGAAGACGTCAAATTCGCCATAGCTGAGTCCACCAACACGTTGATGTCTTGGATGATTTTATCCATTTTGCCAACGCCAGCTGCACGAGTGAATGAAGTAATGCCAAAATGAGATGCTGGGGCTTGAGCCACTCTACACCACGCTTGAGGGTAACGACCGTAGTTGGAATGGTTCAATACAACAAAACGACGCGTAAAAAAATAGCAGTAGATAACTAATAAACGGTCGTTGAATGTGTGTATCTCGAATTACGCAAAGTTTATGGTTGAATAATTGAATAATAGCCTGTCTATGCGAGCTGAGAATTAATGACGTATGTGCGCTGCACAGCCCAAGGGAGGAAAGCTGATGAACTGGTGAGCTCGAGAGAGACAAACCAATATTGTAATCACAAGCTTTTAAGGAGCACTGTAAACCGCTGTATTTTGTATCGGACAAACTCAACGTTTTTTCTTTTTCCAATATTGCAGTTTAGCTTTTAGCTCTTACAAAGTTGAAACCTATTGTATTTTGTATCAAGCAAATTTCAGCGCATCGTTAAAGTGTGACATATGTGAACCCTCAATCATTCACTAGCTGAATACTTGCCGAGGCCATTGAATGAAAGGATGCCATTTTTGGTCCAACTTGCTCGATATACCCGTAAATAGCTTAGTAGCGCGCTGTATAAAGTACCAGTTGTCTTCAACCTTTTTAAGGAGGATGCAATAATGAGCCAATAGAATTAAAGCACCGGGGTGTCCATCAGCAAGCAGGCTCATATAATTATCCGATAATTGAATAGGCCAGCTTCTTAAAGCATCCCACGTAGTAAAGGATTCAAGTGTGTCGGCATGAGAAAGCGCACTAGCCAGCTGTACCGCAGCATCTCGAAATGTATTGACATCGGAATCTTCCCATTCTACAACACCAGGACCCTCTGAAATGACTAAAAGCAAATGGCTTGTCAAGCTAGAAGTGTCTTGGTTTGGAGAGGGAGTTATAGGAAGATCCCATGCCATGGCTAACTCTTTTACTGGGCCCGAACCAAGAGTATCCCACACATCACATAAAATAACGCACCCTGTGCGCAGCAAATAGAGCCAAGTAGGCAGAAACCCTGCAGTGCTATGATCTATCAATAACAGCTCCTCATCTTGGCGCTCGGAAGCAAAAGCGCAGATCACCAGAAGGTATGAAAACACCAGGATAGCATTACAGTTTTCTGTGGTCGGTTCTGCAATAACCTGTCGAAACAGTCGCATAGCTTCTCCTTGATGTGTGCTTGCAAGGATAGTATATTTCTTGTCTCTGTGAATGTAATCCAGGTGAAGTGCAGAGCAGGCCAACAGGCAATGCATAAGGAATTTGTGTTCCTGGGCTAATTTTGGGATTACTGCTTGCCATATATGTCTAATATCCTTTTCAGGTGATAGAGTATAACTGGTACGCTCTATAAAATGGTCAAGAAGTAATTCGTCACTGTGGGATGGGTTGTGAACAGACTCATTGGTGAAGTACCGGATCATATTGCCCCTAAAAAAAGTCTGAACCTGCACTGGACGCCAGTACATTTCGCAGCCTTGGCGATGATGAAAGGTACTCCAATGTTGCTTCATTCGCTTTTCTGTGATACTTACATATGGGCAACTGTTACACTGCAGCCCATCTTGAACTGGCAAGTACGGGACGGGAAACTGTGTTATGGCAGTGCTGAGGACCTTGTCTTGCGACTCAAGTGCGAATTTTTCCGCGTACCTCATGTACGGGCGTCTATCGGACCGGAGAATGCGATGGATTTCCTTCAGGTGGCGAGATAGTGCCCCTGGTTGGATGGCATATTGGCATGATACGCAGAGTAATACTCGATATTCTGGGAGATACCGCAGCAGCTCAGAAGGCGGGAGATCATTACACACCATACCTCGTCAGTCCTAATAAATTTCGTCAATCCTAATAAATTTCGGCTATTTAGACTATACGTTGTAGCGCATCCTGATGAAGCAGGGGGAAAAAACACTAAGACTAATGTCCCGGATTTTGGTGTGGCGAGCAATCAGTTAAGTCCGACGCACCGGCGGTCATAAAGCCAAATCCAGTAAGCCCGGAACCGCACCGTCGATTTAGCCTCGAATTATCAGGAGCCACACTATATGGAGAAAATCGACGGTCCCGTTCTGGACATGGTCTCCAAGCTCACTAGCACTAATATAAAATAGCCAGAAATGTAGCGTTGTTTCCATTAATTTTTTGGATAGAGCTGAGGTAATTTCTGGATATGGCGTATTCTCATTCGGTTCTGATTACTGGTGGTACATTAAGTCTTGGGTACCACTGTGCAATGGAAATTGCCAAACAGCACCCTGAGTACTTGGTAGTTATTGCTTCACGGACAGATAATTCGGCCGCGCAATCTATAAATGAAACCTTGAAACAGCAGAACGTGATGTATCTTCCCCTCAACCTGGCATCTCTAGAAGCAGTTCGGACTTTTGTCAAAACCTGGGAAACCAAAAAACTCCCTTCTATCAAGGCACTATTCTTGAATGCTGGACTTCAGTTTCCCAAAGGACTCCATATGACGCAAGACGGAATGGAGACTACTTTTGCCGTCAACCACGTGGGCCATGCGCTGTTGTTCCATCTGCTGTATCCATATCTAGACCCCAATGCTCGGGTGCTGGTAACAGCAAGCGGAACTCATGACCCTGCTAAAAAGACCCATGTTCCCGATGCAAAATACACCACTGCTGAAGAGCTGGCACACCCTTCAGCTGAAACAGTTAATAATCCAGGTCGACAGCGGTATTCGTCCAGCAAGCTGGCCAACGTCCTATGGGGTTATGCACTGCAGCGTCGGCTTATCCAAGAAAAGAAGGGCATCACTGTGATATCTTTTGATCCTGGTCTCATGCCAGGCACAGGACTGGCTCGAGAAGCAGCCGGAATGGAGCGGTGGCTATGGCTTCACGTGTTGCCCCATATGATTGGATTTTTGAGGTTGGCACTTGACCCGAACATTCACAGTGCCAAAGAGTCGGGAACCAGCCTGGCATGGATCATGTCGCAGAGCAAAGGTGGTGTATATTATGAGGGCCGCAAAATAATCAAAAGCAGTGTGGATAGCTACGATGAGACCAAGCAAGAAGACCTGTGGAATTGGACGGTACGAAACATCGCTGCTGACGAAGAAGAAGCTGCAACATTTGACTCTCTGAAGTGAGAACATGTAGCCTATTAGATCTGATAGTTAATATCTTAATAACCATTTGGAAATTATTGTCCGTAAAACTGTAAAGGCTTGCAGAACACAAAGCATGATCTGATATACGTACATCAGATAAGGCATATGGGATCACCTGTAGAAACTCTTAGTGTTATGGAAACCGAAACGATTAAGTGGACTCTGGCGATAGAATCCAAATTTGATGGTAAGCTTTAAACGTACGAGAGAACTCGGAGTATATGGCAGATAAATTTGGAAGACGATTTAGAAGCTTGAAACCATAAGCAGTCCAAATCCAGCTGGTGGGCGTTCCATTCGTAAAAACTTTCAGTGGCAATGTTGGAACTATGCCGTAGTGGTATCGCGACAATTTGGAACACAATTGACCACTGCGTAATGTATACAAGTGGGGATTCCTCACAAGAACGGGCCGGGACTAATCCAATTATATCGATCACATTTGGTTCCAGCTCTTCGTACATACGCAACAATGTTGATATGAATAATAATTACTATACCACAGTCTACAAGCTCTTTTCAATCAAGGCTCGCAATGCCTTTTCTATGTCAGCAGTTGATGATGCCTGGTTCAACAGAACCTTTGACTCCCGGCCAAATTCTAAGTTAGCGACAAAACACCCACTCCGAATACACACCATATCGCACGTATGCCGAGGGAACAGCATTGGCCGACTCTCGAATCAAAATAGGAACTGAAGGGTTGTTCTTCTTCAATGCTGGGTACCATTTAGTCAAAACAGTTCTAAAGTTAGAGCCCCAGCCTTAAACGAGCCATACGCACCTCAAATGTTTAGATGCAGCATCGGTTTGCGACAAGTGGAACCGCAGCTCTTTCAGAGCCTTTGGAAAAACGTACTTGACCGACGACATGGTGAAGGACGAATCAGCAGTGGTGGAAAACTGTATGCGGCAAACTGACTGGACCGTGAAGAACCGCGCCGCACCAGCTCAGTTGGAGCTGAAGCGTTCAGTTGTATGTGAAGATGGAGCGTCAATTGACCACGAAATAAACACTTCAGGCTTGTTTTAGTTTGCTTACAGGTCAGGCCTTAGCAGTCTGATTCAAGTGATGCAAGCTGCTTCTTAAATAAATCAAACCTGCCCAATACCCATACATTAACTATGGTCCTATTAAAGGTAGTGTTGCTGTCATGTAACCGCAAGACGAGTGAGTGAACTCAGCAGATTATTCACATTGTGAGTGAAATGAGAAATTCTGAAGCTGGCACATCTTGAACACATTTTGGCCTTGCTACTACTAAACATGCTGCTGAGAATAAGACATGTATTATGCATAGATCTGCATGATAGTGGCATCGCATTAGGGGTCAACTGAACTGTACTAGGAATATTATGGACATTACAAACTCGATAGCTAGTATGAGTCTTTTGATTCTTGGGTGAGATGCCAGTGGACTTGAAACGGAAGCGAGCTTGTCAGTCATTAGACCGGGCGACAACAGGGAACCATCAACATTCGGCTAGCCCGAGAAATCACGGATACATGCATTTAGAGGGAAATCCACGGCCATGACCCTCTAAGCCAAACAATTGATAGAATACGTAATTTCTGGATAGTTCATTTTCCATCGCAGTATTGGAGTGCTCGGATACTGATTATGAATGGAAAGCATTGAAGGCTGGGGAAGCACCCCCACATGCGCGCGGGTCGAAGAAAAATGCAGCCATTGTGCCACAGGTTGGCGCCAATCAAAAGAGAAGGACTATCCGTAAAATACCCCCCAAAACTATCCAGTTACGACTGCGACAGCCGTGGCGGTCTTAACGGCCTTAAACTGAGAACCCACCGATAAGTCCGGGCTGACACATGGATGTGTCAGCCGGTGTCGGCAGGGCACGGATACTCCGCGCGTTGGGAACAGTCACCGTCTTAACATTACAATGGCATCAGCAGGAGCATCTAGATTTGCCAGGTTTCTCAACTCTGAGACCGGTCCCAAGACCGTCCACTTCTGGGTAAGTAGACAGTGATGATACACAGCATTGTCAATGTTTTTTTTGGTGCTTTTGGACAGGAATTTGCTAACCCAGGCACCGGTTATGAAATGGTCGTTGGTGATTGCGGGTATCAGTGACATGCAACGGCCTGTAGAGTCTCTGTCAGGAACACAACAGATTGCCTTATGTGCTACTGGAGTGATCTGGACTCGTTGGTGTCTTATTATCAAGCCCAAGAACTATTTGCTTGCATCTGTTAACTTCTTTTTGGGAACTGTTGCTGGATACCAGCTGACTCGAATTTACAGTCACAACCGAGCTATCGGTCTCACGCCTTCCCAGACCATCTCTTCTATGATCTCAGGCCAGAAAGCTGGTACACCTGCCGAAACTGTTGAAAAAGTTGAGGCATAATAGAAATTGTTGATGGGGTCCATCACGGTGTTTGCAGCTTGTAACCTGGTTGGAATAAGCCAGACACTTTGAGACAATTGGATTTGTAAGAGTCTTAGATTGAAAATGGATAGGCGTGTATGCGTCATATGGATTATGTCCACACAACTAGATTCGTACAATGAAGCACTGAACCCCTCCTATTGCTGCATTAATAATTTCTACCGTTGGATTCATCATACCTTATTGTGCTAACCTTGAAACAACAGCATAGATTGTGCTGACATTTGGTATGCCCTTTCAAGCCATTGTGTAAGCCGATTTATTTTGCGTAGGATACGGCTCGTAAAGTTCATGTACGGTGTTTTTTATGGTGTAGGAGCTGTAACCTGTTCAACCTTTATAAACTTTGGCTCCGATAAGTTATTGTTTAGCAGGCCACTCTTCTTCCATGGCGTATTCTGTTCGAAATACGACATTACTTTCAATGCCTCTCTAGTACATAAGTCTCATATCGAAAGCTTATCCGAATTGTACCGGATATACAACTGTGTTTAGTTATCAATATTTTCGCACACAATTTAGGGGAAATCATCCATCACTTGAGCGATAAAGGAGAACAAATGATATTTACTATCTATGCTGCTGATGAACTACTAACACATTTATAGCTAACGGCTAACATTTATGATGGTCAACCCAAAAGCTACCGATTACGACTTATCACCAGTTTGTACAAATATTCAACTATATGCAATTTCATTACGTCATGATCTCATAGCCTATATAACGAGACAATTCACATTATAATTTCATTAATCGCTCTCAAGGTTCTGGCAAGCTTGGCGAGTTCTGACCTCCATACGAACCTTGGAATTGCTCTAATGCATCTCGACCACAAATTTGGTCTTTCAGCAGTGACGCTTGCTTTGGCGGAGTTTTCTGTACTCGGTCAATTAACGAATGAATGCAGAATTGACACCGTGATATTTAGCTATCTTCTAGTCTGGGTCTCCTTCGAGGTGTCTGCCCAGGCTGTTCCTCTTCGACACCTTCCCTTCTACGAGATCTATTAGCCACCCCAACAGTAGTAGCGCTTGCCTCCACAGCATTCAGACTAGACCACAAAGCTTGTAAGACTTCAGGTGGTAATGTACCAATGCTCGTTATCAAGGTTCCGCGATCTATTTCGCTGAGAAGCTGGCCCGTGAGTCCGTGTCTGCTGTGTCTGCTCACCCATGTTCTGCAGAATATAGCGCCTTTTGAGCGGATTCGTCTTATGCTTTCCATAAACTTGTATTCGGAAACAAATAACAAATCAAACCACAGACAAAGCATAAATCAATATTGGCGGGTAGAGGATAAAGTAGCTTAGAAGAATTGGATCGACCTCAGCTCAAAGATTTCTGTTTGGAAATTCCAGATATAGCGTTAGTGGTTTAGCGGTAAAATTCGTCGTTGCCATCGACGAGCCCCCGGTTCGACTCCGGGCTGACGCATTTTTTTGAACATACAAATCTTTAGTTTTTATCTATTAAATCTTGTGTTTAAAAATATCAGCTCCATTAATAGTGTTATGTCCCAGATCAATTGGACTGTTTATTAAGACCACAATCGAGTATCACCAAAACAAGTCATGCCTACGTTATGTGAACAATATATAACTGCCATACTAATTATGATGTTTTTGACATCACATGTGTTTTTTTAAAAATTTAGCTACTTTTTAGTGCCTTCTGAACCTTTTTTCTCAGCAGCTGAGTTAGATATTCGGACGCCATTTCACTTACAGGCTAGCTGCTTGGCTCGCATTATAGCGGCCTGTTCTTCTTGCCGCTTACGAGGATCGCCATCTTGCTTCTTCTTCTGACCCTCCTGCTTCTTGAGGTTCTTTTCTCTAGCCTTCTCCCTCTGATTGCCTCGAGTCATGGTTTGCCACTACTGAAAATCACAACCAAATGGGTAGTCTATAAGCCCAGTGGCCAAGATAGATAGATAGATGTACAAAGTGGTGAAGTTTAGTACTACGATACACAATCTCGACTCAAGCGGCTCACCCATCTCGGCCTACTCCATACTCGAATTGACTTGACGTGTAAACATTCCTCTTTTAACGAATTCACATCATCAAAAATAGGAATTGGGATGGATTCTGACGATAAGGCGGAAAAGCTGGCAGCTGCCAAGAAGAGAGTGAGTGTGTTTGCTGAAGATACTCTTTCTAATAGTAGTTCGAAGAGCTCAAGAAGCAGCAAAAGAAGAAGACCAAAAAGGGCAAGAAAGCCAAGGCGGAAGAAGAAGGAGATGACAAAGTAGAAAAAGACATAGACGAATTGCCTGGTGGGTCCGGTGTTGGGGATGAAGCTGAAGATGCTAAAGAGGAAGCTGCTGGAGATACCCAAGAATCAGCCTCCAATATTGAAGATGGGCCGATTGATGAAGCAGACACTAAAGATGAACCAGAAGCTAAACAATCTGATAATGCTGATGATGCTACTTCCAGTTCTAAGATAGGCGAGTTGGAAAAGGCCAATTCGCAGCTGACTGAACAGCTTGAACAACTGAAAATCTCTACTGATGAAGTGTCGTCTAAGGCCAACACGCTCCAAGTCGAGAATGAAGAATTGCAAAAAAAGATCAAGGAACTTGAGGAAGAGAAATCCGCGTTCAAGTCTAGTGCAGATGAGAAGAGCTCGGCGGAGAGTGAGATACAGTCATTGAAGGCTAAAATCGAGGAGTTGGATAAATCAAACAAGAGTGTGACCACTTCGAATGACAATCTATCTAGCCAGGTAGCTGAGCTGGAGAAAACCAAGCAAGAGCTCAGTACTGAAGTGAAGAGCCTTAAGAGCAGCAACGAAGAATTGACAGATAAAGTTAAGAACCTAGAGGCATCTGAAAAGACGTTGTCTTCAGAAATACGAGACAAGTCTGGAACACACACCGCTGAGCTCGACACTCTTCAGAAATCACACAAACAGCTCGAGTCAAAGATCGAAGATCATAAGAAAACCAACTCTGATCTACAGCAGAAGATCAAGGAACTTGAAAATAGCCATGACCAGCACAAGACTGGAAGCACAAGACTTGAACAACAAGTTAAGGCTCTCGAATACGAGAAGTCAGCCCTCAATGACCGACTTATTACGCTTGAGAAGGAAAAGACTCAGCTGACTGAGACAGTTGACTCTTTGTCTGCTAAGAAATCGGTGGATACAACGGAGAGCGATAAAGCTGGAGGCAAGGTGCAAGATTCTGAAGAATCTTCTCAATTGGTTATATCTCTACGAGCTGAGATCGCTTCTTTGAAAGCTCAGCTATCTGAACACGACAGAGAAGTCTTGTCTAGTCCTCCTCTACAGCCTAGATCGTCTACAAGTGCGAGACGGCCGCGAACTACTTCTTTTGTGGAGCTCGACTTGTCTGGGGAGTCTTCCCGCATATCCGATATCCGACGGCAGATGGAGCAATGGAAGGGATGGCAGATTGATATGCGCGGTTGGAGGAATCGTGGTATTGGCCCTCAGTTTGCCTTATAGTGACAGATATATCGTGCCGCTAGGTTATTTAAATGTGTAGATACGCTGCAATCCCAGAAATACAGCACTGACATACTACTTTGAAACTTTTATTTTACACAAACATGTATATGCGTCTATCTATACACACACACACATATATATATATATATTTACAAAATACTTTTATAAGGTGCTAGCTGACTCGACATAGCAGCTCTCCTCCAACTCTCTTTCGAGCGGCCTCCTGAATCTCCAACACCTCACCCTCTTTGGTTCGTATGAAGAGCACCTCTCCCAACTTCAGAGGCTTGACGGTTCGAAATGGACGGCCCATGACCAAGGACTGGAGATCCTTTTGAGTGGCCATTATCCGTCTATTGGGCTTGCTGACAAGATGCATGGATCTGAGAACTGGCTGCAGATTGTGGTACTTGAGTCCCAGCCATAATCGCCGAGTGGCAATGTTGTCGTATGTGGTTGGAGTGAACTCCTTGTCGGGACTAGTGAGATCTCCTCTTTGAACTGAGGACAAAAACCCTTCCTTATATAGACCCAAGGCGATCTGAAGATGCAGTTTAGTCATAGGAATCGACGTCAGTGGCCGATTAATCCTGCTGACATTCTGTAAATGTGAGCATACGTGTGCCAGATTCACAAGCGACATGGCGTGATCCTAGTAAACCCGTTTTTAGTTATTGCTGGATGGTTATTAAAGTCAACAGGATGAATGAATTAAGGTAGTGTGCAAATGAAATTTCACACAATTCAGCCCTAACCGTCAACAGTGCATCGAATCGTCCTGGAGCTGCAGTACTAACTGAACCCACTATTCACCAAGGGAAGGTCAGGGATTTCGACGTAAACTTCATTTAAATAATGTTCTGGGGAGGACTTCGAGGTATGGCTCGTGCCATTCGTCCAATGCCCAGTATGTGGCAGCGACAAACTGCACCTTTGGCACCTTTGGCGACACGCGGGTACTCGCAGGCCCGTCAACAGTCGCCCAAACTGCGATGGTTTGTGCTGATTGCATTGGTCAGTACTGGAGCATTTGCGTACTCTGTGCGAAAAATCGATAGGAAGCTGCCCAAGGCTATCACCGAGGAGGACTACGAGAAGGAGAAGGAGCAGAATCGATTGAAGTACAAAAAGTCTGCGTTTTCCAGCGATGACGTGTCGGTGTTGTTTGTTCTAGGAGGCCCAGGAGCCGGCAAGGGAACCCAGTGTGCAAACATTGTCCGAGACTACGGATTTGCTCATCTGTCTGCTGGTGATCTGCTGCGGGAAGAGCAGAAGCGACCGGACTCCAAGTACGGCCAGCTCATTGCCAATTACATAAAGGAGGGTCAGATAGTCCCCATGGAAATCACAATTGCATTGCTTCGCCAGGCAATGGAAAAGCGCATTTCTGAGGATGGAACCAAGCGGTTCCTTATTGATGGATTCCCTCGAAAAATGGACCAGGCTATCAAGTTTGAAGAGGATGTAGCCGTTTCCAAGTTTGTGTTGTTCTTCGAGTGTCCTGAAGAGGTCATGCTCAAACGACTGCTCAAGAGAGGAGAGAGTAGTGGTCGAACTGATGACAACATTGAATCTATCAAGAAACGATTCAGGACTTTTATTGAGACCTCGATGCCTGTTGTCGACTACTTTGGCAAGATAGATAAGGTTGTGTCTGTCAACTGCAACGAGCGTCCTGAAGATGTTTACAACCATGTCAAGGCTGCACTCAAAGCTCGGGGAATCGATCCATAGACCTGTGCTATAAATAATGTACATTGTAATATATAAAAAAAAACAAACAATATAAGTAAACAAAACATTAAGATGCAAATCGTAGCTACAGCGTAGTGTAGCTTATTATTTTTTGGACGAACCAAATCCAGAAAAACCCATCATAGCAGCCATATCTCCATTATCCGAGGACTGTGATGGTGGCTCTGACAATCCCTTTTTCAGCTTTTTTCGCTCTGCTCGACGTTTGCGCTTTTCGTTACGCTCGTCTTCTTCAAATTGTCGTCGAGCAGCAATACGCTTGGCGATTTCGTAGTGCTCATGCTTATGGCTTTCTTCTTTTTTCTGTCGTAGATATGCTAAACGTTTGCGGACGTCTTGAACGGTTGCTCGTTTGGTGTTTTCAGTCTGGCCCGAAGCATACAAGTGTTGGCGCGAGTTGATGTGATCAAGATATTGGATATTGTCTTTAAAGGTCAGGTCACAAACTTGACAGTAGAACCCAGCTCCTTTTCCTCGTTTACCCATTGATGCGCCAGCAGGCACAACAGTCACTTTGTTAAGGCCCTCATAGAAATCTATTCGGTCTGCCCTCGCTTCTGCTTCAATACCATCTTCTGGAGCAAGCTCCCGCCCACCTCGTTCACGCTTCTCTCTCTCGGCTTTGAGCCTTTCTCGACCCTTTCTGGCATACTCTTCAAGGTCCCATTTACCTGAAGGTGTTTCTTTTGATCCGTAAAACGACATTCATCTAACAGTAACAAGGTGAAGCACGGCTGGCTGGATAATCCATTTATAAATGTCCAAACCCTGATCTAGAAAGCGATGACTACTACGCGGATATCAACACAGCTGACAAATCCAGAATGAAGCTGGTATTATTGTCTCAATAATTCTTGTTGACAAGTTCGTATGGAGCATACTGGAGTGCTTCATTTGTATGGCAGTGGGACAAGTCGATATTCGTCGTCGGGTTAGGGAACTACAGGACAAAATGTGGGGTAGATCACCAGCGATTTCATTCAGGTAGGTGATACATGTTATATATATTGAGTTAGAGATAGTAGCATGGCTTTATGGGTGTATAGAGATATATGATATAGGTTGTCGAGCTGAGAAATTGTAAGTGATGGGTTATGCGGGATGGCACTTAAACAACGCCGGGTTAGGTCCTACTCTCAAACTTAATTTCACCATAATGAGAGATTATCGAGGAGTAAGCAGCTTGGACTAGCGTGATATTCGTTGTACTAACATAGGCAACCGTCGAGGATCTTGACAGACCACCAGCTGTTACTATAGACCCCAATATGCTTCTGTCTGAGGCACTGGATTTGTCTTACGAGCGGTCCTATTCACATCTTCCTGTGGTATCTCCAAAGACAAAAAGACTATTAGGCTACTTGACAGCAGAATTGCTTGAGAAAGAAAATGGTCCTCGAAGTGAGAACAAAAAGGTGGCAGACTACTACATTCGGTTTGATCGAAAGGCGTCTCGACCATTCCAAAAGATCACTCCCGACACTTCTTTAGAGCAACTGGAGGCTTTCTTTGAGCAGGGACAGGAGTTTGCTGTCATCACTGACGAGACTAGAAAGTTTGTATTGGGAGTCGCTACAAAGGAGGACCTTGAAAAGTTTGTAGAGCACCGACCTTCGTTGAGTTAGTATCTGAGGTTGTAGTACTTAAATTTCATGACTGCAAGTTGCATCTACTATATGTTTGCCGACCAGCACATTCGAGCTCGTAAATTAATATATGAAGAATTACAATGCGTAGTATAGCGGAGTTGCGACTGCGACAGGAGGTTATAGACTTGGGGGCTGACTTTCAAAGGCATAATTGACTGGCTCACGCGCCAGACGAATCAATGCTTGGTAGATTGTACCTGGCTCTCTGCTTCTAACTCCTTTTGCCTCTGAGCAGCCAACACAACTTCCTGGAACTTTGCAGTATTTGAGACAGCTCGCTTGTGAGTTAACAGCTTTGCAGTAGAATGAGCCTCGTCTTCCTCGTCGCTGTCTTCGTCATCCATATCCAGAGATCTGATTCGATTGGCCAATCTGACAGCCTCGATAGCAAGCTTGAACTTGAGACGAGCATTGAATCCGGTTCGGATAGTGGGCAGCAAATCGATGGTGGGGTAAGAAGCCTCGCCAGTGATCCACTTGTCGTTTAACAGCTCGTCGGCAGTGGGTCTGTTGTCGGGATTGGGGTCAAGCATCCGCTTGATGAAATTCTTTGCGTCTTCTGATACATCCTTCCAGTATCTCTGATGGAACACCACCTGGTATGCATCTGACACCTCTGTGAGGAATTCGTCTACAGTTTCAGATCTGAATGGAGAATACCCTGACAGGCATGTGTACGTTATGACTCCCACACTCCAGATATCACATGGTTTGCCGTGACCTTTTCCCAAAAGCACTTCCGGGGCAGCATACCCAAATGAACCAGCCATTGAGGTCAACTTTTCAGAGGGCGAGCTCAACGCCTTTGCAATGCCAAAATCAGCCAGTACCAAGTCTGACTGAGCGTCTTCTGTAACATACAGAAGATTCTCTGGCTTGAGGTCTCGGTGAACAATGTCTTTAGAATGAAGATAGGCAACCGCGTCAATGACGTCGCGCATGCATTTGGAAGCGTCCGTCTCTGTGAAACGGCCCTGGTTCACAATCCTGTCAAACAGCTCACCTCCTGTCGCGAGCTGCGTGACTATATAGAACTTTTCTTTGCTTTCAAACCAGTCTTTGAATGCGACAATATGAGGGTGGTTAAGCTTCTGCAGCATTTGGATCTCTTCGAGAATCATCTGGTCGTTGCCCTTAAGGGTCTTTTTGAGGATAATCTTGACAGCAACCTCATCGCTGGTGTCGAGTTTTTTGGCCTTTCGCACCACACCAAAAGTGCCAGCACCCAGCACCTTTCCAAATGAGTAATTGTGTTTTTTGGAGTATGATGCTGGTTGGCCTGTCACCTTGCTGATTAGATTATGGAAACTCATGTCGGAGATAAAGCTACAATGATGAGATCCATTGGAGGGGCCGCATCGACACATTTAATATATACATTTGGGCAGTGCAGGTCGACAACGCCTCTATACATGGGACTAATAATAATACCGCCACATTGGCAGCGCCATGGTATGTGACAGCACTCAATTATAAGGTCAGTGCGACCACCAAAATACGTACCACTAAGCCACAAATGGTGATGGCGTGAAACTCTAAAAATGGTCGACTGAGACCTACATACAGGACAAGGCGGAAGGATCTCCAGCACCGAAATGCATGTATATCCCCACCATAGTTTCATATAATACCAGTGTCCATATCAATTATTAATTATATATAAGTCTACTTGTCCTTTGAAAACTCGGAAAACTTATCTTTGGCAAGTGATTCCGCCTTTGAGATCTGTTCGTTCAGCGCTTTGGCATCGATGTTTCGAGTCTGAGCAAACTCTTTGATTTCGGAAGCATTGGTGGGCAGCTGGATTCCAGGCAGACCCATGCTATGCTGCTTGCCCTCGTTTTCGTCTTTGGGCATAACTGTGTGGGAAAATGAGTTGTCTTCAGGCATTTTGTGTTTGGTAGTTAATATCGAAGGGCAGCACCTCCCCCGCCTTTATAGTTGCAGGTGGCGCTCCGGGTAACCGCTCGATACCGTAACCTGCAAGCAACTTTAAAGGCATTGTTGTAGGCGGATCTGACAATGGCTGGGGCAAGCAAATCATCATTTTGAAGCGTTGGATTATCGGTGGCAACATTTGCTGCCAATCTCTATAGACATAAAGCTCCGGTTAGTTTTCGTTATGATCGAATTGAAATACATAATAGTTGCTGGTTGAATGTTTGTACACAGATCCGTTCAGATTGCAGACGATCACTATAATATAGTATACGTCATGAGACAAACTGTCATTGGAGGTTCGACTCCAATGTCTAGATAACCGTAGAGCTCTCGGTTGAAGCCAAACTTTTCGTATAAGCTCAGACCCATTTGAGATGCACGCAGGCCAATTTTAATGGGGCCGTAAGCAGTTGAGCACCCGTCTTTTGAAACAAATGGAGTCCTTCCCGGAGGAATGGCTTTTATAGTATTATCCAGTAGAAAAGTACCCAATCCTCTACGGTGGAACTCCGGGTCAATAAAAAAATCAGCCAACCAAACGCATATATCAGAGTCGTAACGCTCCTGAACAAGCTCTTCATAGGTCATAGACGCAAACCTATCAGCGTCCTGTTGATGCACTGGAAACTTTTCAGCCACGAGGGCTTTTTCGGCTTTCATGCGTCTAAAGTACGGCTCGTTTAAGATTGGGTGAGACCCATATTTCAGAATAAGCCTGTAGTAATTCAAGTCAGCCAACAAGTCGACATAAAGTTGATACACTCGCCATTTAAGCCATCCAAAGCCTTTGATAGTAGAGGGTCTTAGATCCTGTAGCAGCTGTGCAGACAGAAACTCGGGATATGCGTAATGGGCATACCCAATCAGTCTACCAGGGGACCCATCTTGTGCTGCTGTATAGAGCCCATATTGGACATGGGTATCTCGAACCAGACACTGATAGAGATATCCAGCTGTATACATCACTCTTTCTTTATACATCTTTTGGCGACGTATCATCTCATTCAATCTCTTAGTTCCACTCGGAAAATTTTCCGTGAAGCCATCTGCAATCTCATACCTATATACTGTAGGGGTAACATAATTGAAGAGTGCATCGTTGGAAAAGCATTTGGTGAACAGTTCAGCCACATCTATCATTTGATCCCACGACATGGTCGCAGGATCTATTCGTCTAACGACGAATTGTTTGTCTCTGTGAAGCTCCATATGACAACTGACATGGATGTCCAGCGGCCAGCATTGGTCATGTTAGGTTGGTGTCTGCACAGTCATACATGCAGGAATCTGCAGGCTGTAACTATCCACCTGTTTACAGATGTTTTTTTTTCAAAGGATCTATAAAGTTCCTACGGGTATATAATCAAAGAATTCATTCAGGGACTTAATTAAATGCTCCTCCAGTGAGCACTGGTGAGACACTTTTAATGTGTAGTGGGAAGTCTTCCACCACGAAACGAATGAGGTTGGCGGGCACTGTGTTCCCGGCTGCGTATAACTATATTTTGCTAACCTACCTTATATCGACTTATTGAAGCATTTACTTTAGCAGGGAGCATTGCCGACCCGTCTCACCAACAATCCTTGGTCACTATTACGCATTAATATACCCTTGACCTAGCCGATGAGCATTCATGCAAGTGCCAGAGTAGCAGTTTGCGACCGAGCAACCTGTAGCAAGAAGCACGAAGTACATCTAGCAGGACACAATATTGCTCTCAAAATTCAGCAAGACTCCAGGGCAACCATAAGGACTGATTTTATTCGCTACCCAAACCAACCCTCGTATTAAAAATAGCCTTTGTAAATAGCGAACAAATGTTAGCCTTGTTTCACTGCCAATAGTCTTTAAGCTAGGGTTAGTCCAAGCACTGGAATACTAAAGAGCCTTTTTTCCAAGCTTAAATAGAAAAGCATAGCTAATATGATATAGCTTTCCATGCCTGATACAACTAATCTAACGCACCGACCAGAGTTTGTGGTGCCGCTGAAAGTTCACGACTTTTTCGTAGAGTCAAAAGACTCACCACCCACCTGATTTCCGGGCAAATGTGCCCCCGGAAGTGAGTCAAGAACCTGACCGGACGGATGCTTCTCCATCTGCAGCTAGCCATGCGTTAGTGCATGACAGCAACGGCAATTAATCAGTCACTTGGTATCCGCCCTACAAGTGTATAACAAACACAGAGACAAACCGACACCTGTTCTATAGCCTTGAACATAGCTAAAATGTGATTTTGAACTTTTGGCCGCCACGGAAATGTCACCATAGCGGCCAGACAGGAGGGGGTTTTTCACAATATGGTGCAAACTGTCATTCCATGAGTGCATGCTCACGTGCCGCTCGGCCCTGCCATTTATAGCGCAAGCGGCCAAGCCCGGTGTGTGGCTGATGAGGTCACATTGTACATTACACTTCACAAGGCGGCACTGTCGGGATATAAAACCAACAGGGAGACCCAGGTTATTTTGCTCACTTATACATCACTGAACACTGTAGTCTACATTCTAAGACGGACTTTCGCTACGCCAAATCTTTGTCTGTAGCGCTCACACCGTCGTTATTGTTTGTCTCCCATCGGCTACCTTAGGTGGCTAATCTGATCGACATATCTGATTCCTGGTTCGGACAGATACGGAACCTCCCACACGACTGATAACGGTCACTGCCTTGTTTTGTACTTAACAACTTACTCATAACACTCTGATACCATGGCCACCGCTACTTTTGAACTTTCTATTAACAGCTCTTCTGGAGGTAAGTAACGGATGTTTATTAGATGCCTAGGGCGGTGTATTGTCGACATGGAGTTGGTCCTTGGGATGCCCATAGGACCACCGCACCATATCGGGGGTCGCAATGGTCAGGAAGCACTAGTATGACATGATGAAATATAAAAAGGCCTCAAGCGCTAACTGTAGTATTCACTCTAGAGGTGACTTCTTCCAGCACCGTTGGCGACGTGAAGAAGATGGCTCTTGACCGAGACCCCTCTTTGGCAACCGCCACCCTGGTTTTGGACGCTACCCATTTGGATGACTCCAAGACTCTGGCAGATTACAACATCACTGCTGACTCTACTCTGAATGTGGGCGCTATCGCCAGCTCTGCTCCTCGTAAGAAGAGCAAGAAGCGATGCTCGGCGGCCAACTGCGTATCTGCGCCCATGCGTGGGGTAGGTGACTGTGGGTTCTGCGAGGGCCACTTCTGTGGTAAACATAGACTCCTAGAACAGCACAACTGCATCGGCCTCCAGAGCTGTAAGCAGCAACTGCATGAGCGCAATGCTCTCAAGCTGCACCAGCAGCAGACCGTGGCCAATAAGGTCTAGCATATTTATTGTAACGATACACACTTATTAATCTTAACGCATTATCTAGACGACTGTTTTATTTATCATGATCTCGTAGTCCAAATTCCACGGCTTCCAGCACATTGTCCACAATAGCAGTTGGTGTGACGTCCAGATCATCTCCATCTCTGTAGACTCCTGTTCGTACCAAAACGCTCTTCCATCCATAGCCATCCGCTCCTTTGATATCTGACGCCGGGTTGTCTCCAACCATATACACAGTAGGCGAACTACCAGTGGATGATACAGTCAGTTTCTTAAGGAGCTTATCGGCATACTGGTAAGTGTAGGTAAATGGTTTCCCGATAACATGGTCTTCGAGCTGGAATCCACAGGATTTGTGGTACAACGCCTGAATGATTGTGCGAAATGCTCCTTGTCCAAATCTGGGAAGCCTATAGTCATTGGCCCATAGCAGATCATTGTTGGAGAAATGAATAGGAATAGATGGCGTGGAAGACTCTTGGCTATGATGTCTCCTGGTTCCTAATAGTCCTCCCTCTGACAGAAGCAAATCTACAATGATCTGGGTGTCGACTCCCATATCTCGAGGGTCATTGAACACCAAGATTGCATCAAAAGGAGCCGAATCGACATCAACAGTATGGTCGACCCAATTATCGAAATCCTGTCCACCGTACCTGTGAAACGGCCACGAAGAGGGATACTTATGTACAATATCGACTGGCAAAACAACCTCATCGAAACCATAATCGTTTGCAACATGCCTACATCTATCTCCATCGCCTCCTACAACCAATACCCTTCTGTATCTGCTTGCGAGATCGCGGAATGGGGTATGGCTCTGAATAAACTGGTTCTGTGCAATATGGATGCCACCCAATTTGGAGGTCAATTCTGCTATCCGATCCTTTTCTGATTTGCCACCACCATTTGTCAACAAAATCCATGGGATTCCTTGTGTGTTGAGTCGTTCTAGAGCCTTAGGTGCCTGCTCAATGGTCTTTGAACCTCTTAATAAGACTCCATCTATACTTTATGAGCTTATGCAGATCCACACAACCTACTCAAATGCAAATGCAATATTCCTAGTGACCTGAGAGTACTTTCTATACAATCGAGGCAATGGCAATTGCCATCGGCCTCTCAGAAGCATTTCTATAATAACAGTGGAGTCGACGTTCTGTCGGATAGAGATCGCTTGAATAGGAAATGGGTAGATAGATGGATAGGATAGGGGTTCGGTTTTGAACCCCTAACATTCCCATATGTCTATGCTTCGTACGAAGATAGCTCTTAGCAGGTTACCGTGCGGACAGCAAAATGGCCGAATCCCACAGACGCGCCTATAGCGATTCACATTCCAAATACCATGCTAGTTAACGTTAAAATGCTGGAAGTTTGGCAATCATTTCAGCCTTTTGATTCATTCGATCACAATGAAATGATGAGTTAAGGACTGCATTTGCATCTAGCATGTTGCCATTCACCCAAATAGACTAGTAGAACAAATAAAACATCGCCAAATATTCGCCAAAAATGCGAATTGAGCTTCAGAGTTTTGACAGAAATGCCGATAAAGATTACATTCATTCTACACAAGCATATGGTGTCAAGTCCATTAAGGTATAACCTGTAAGGTAGTCCATATATATTGATGTTATGAACAATGTATCTGGGTATGAGCGAAGTAGACTGTGACGTTTTAATTATTGGAGCAGGACCAAGCGGTCTTGCTACTGCAGCGAGGCTTCGCGAGAAGACCCCTAGTGCGCTTTATTCGGAAGTTGAGCATCAACGGTTCCATTGGTTACGAAACAAGCATGTTAACCTTCTCAAGAACAGACCGCACGCAATCAATACAATTCCCGAGACATTGTCAATAAAAGTAATAGATGCCGTTTCTGATGATTGGCTTGGACAGTGGGACAACCAGTTTGCAACATGTGGAATTCCATTTTTAAGATCGCCTATGTTTTTCCATCCAGACCCCGCAGATTTAGATGGGATGATTGCATTTGCATATGCAAATGGCCGACAAGCCGAATTATTGGAAATTCAGAACGTCGTGGGTAAAGAGCTTTCTAAGCATCAGCAGAAAAAAGCTAGGAATAAAAGAAAGCCGGTTGAAATTGACTACAGAGATGAAAAAGATTTCTACCGCCCATCAACTCCATTATTTCACGATTATTGTCGAGATATCATCCATAGATACGGCTTGGGAGGAATGGTGACAAAAGAAACCTGCACCGAAATTGACTATGATGAAGTGGATAACAAGTTCACGGTCAAAACTAATTTGACCAGTTACACAGCAAGGATTGTGGTTATGGCCTGTGGACCCATTGGAAAAATTAATTACGAATTCAATGAGTTTCCTGCTGGTAGTTGTCATACCAGTCATATATTTCGTAGGGAGATTGAGTTCCCGCCTAAAAATCCTAGGAAAGTTGTTGTTGTGGTTGGTGGCGGCCTCACGTCGGCTCAGATATGCCACAAGCTTATTCAGGAGAAGAAAGCTACTAAAGTGTATTTAGTGTGTCGAGGGGACCTCAAGGTTAAGCATTTTGATTTTGATCTTGAGTGGGTCACAAAATATAAAAATGTCCTCAAGTCAACTTTCTGGATGCTGGATACCGATGAGGAGCGTGCCGAAATGGTGCAGGCTGCTAGAAATGGAGGCTCTGTTAATCCCGAATACCTGAAGATTCTCGATAAACACGCCAAGAGCGGTAAGCTGGAAATAATTAAACATTCCACAATAAAACCTCACAATTGGACCGGTTCGAAGTGGGGGCGTGTGGAAGTAAATGGGGAATATGATTTGGCAGAGGAAGTCGATTATATTTATTATGCGACAGGGTCAAATCCCAATGTTACTGAAATTGGGTTCATGAAGCAAATAGTTCAAAAATATCCTATAAAAACTGTCAATGGGCTCCCATGTCTAACCGACGATCTGGAATGGTCAACGAAAGTTCCTTTGTATGTCGTGGGAAGGCTTGCATTTTTGAGGACCGGCCCAGCTGCTGCGAATCTTGAAGGAACTAGATCATCAGCTGAGAGGGTATCTTCCAGCATTCAAAATAAGCTCGAATCAAATACAAACGATTCTGTACACTTGGATTCAACTATTTTGGATCTGGCTGGAGGTGGATACAACTGGTACAGTGTACTGACATCCGACGCTTGACCCCCTGGCGGCTAAGTGTTCAGACGGATCTGATATGTTGCGTTATTTTTATCTCCTCTTACCCCTCCTCTGCCATTATATGTTTAATAAAATAAAAATAAAAATAAAAATGCATTGTTGTGACGTTTTGTGACAAATATATGACTTGCCGAACTGCCGTGATCAGAGTGTTCTATCTATCTCCACTAGAAGATTCAACGAATCATATGTCTTTCCAAGGAATACTAATATAATCATAGAAATAAGAGATGAATCAATAAAAAACAAAAATATATTTTTTAAACCTGCCGGTATGTAAAATAGAACCGAGTCAATCTAGAACTCTGGTTATCACCAATGGGGCCTGCCAATGTTACATTATACCATGATGACATAATGATCCACAACTGCATGCCAGATCCTCCTTGGGACCTCTTTAAAACAGAAGTTCATTGGATAACATTTCCTAGTATTAGAAACCAACGTATTGTATAAGCCGGAATAAAGCGCCTGAGGGTGTGACCTTTCCGCGGGAAAGGTCCAATGTGGAAATCATGCTCACGCTTCGTTGCTTTGTGTATGTGGTGCTGGATGCGGCACTATACAGGGGCCTCGGGCCCGGGTACTTGGTCAATTGACTATTTAAACCGATCGATGACAGTTCTCAGAACAATGAAAACAAGATTCCCTTCTTCTATTATTCGAACCATGTCATCAGCAGCTCCAAAATTAGTACCTCCTTTCACTAAGGAAACCGCCATTGCCAAGGTTCGGGCGGCTGAGGATGGCTGGAACACTCGAGACCCCAGCAAGGTGTGTCTGGCTTACACTGTTGATTCTAAGTGGAGAAATCGATCGGAATTCGTCAATGGCCGTGAGGACATCAAGAAGTTCCTATCTCGAAAATGGGACCGGGAACTAGACTACCGGCTCATCAAGGAGCTGTGGGCATATGACGGAAATCGAATTGCGGTGCGGTTTGCCTATGAATGGCATGACGATAGCGGCAACTGGTTCCGGTCATATGGAAACGAGAATTGGGAGTTCAATGCTGAGGGATTGATGGAGCGCCGATTTGCTTGTATCAATGATTTGCCGATAAGCAAGTCTGAAAGGAAATACCATTGGCCCCTTGGTAGACGTCCTGATGATCACCCTAGTTTGAGCGACTTGGGTTTGTAGTCGTATTAGTACAGATATATAAGCGGGACATTTAACATCAATACAAACATTATGATATTATTAAAAAAAGATTGTTATTTTAGTTACAAAGATAGCTAACATTAAATCTATACAGAGGTCTCAATCTCGGCATACAGAGGCTTGAGAGACTCAGCCTTAGGATTAGGAGACTTAAAGATAACCTCGAGCTGCTCAAGAGTTCGTCCTTTGGTTTCCACAAAGAAGAAATACACAGTTGCACACTCAATAAGATCCCATAGACAGAAGAACACGTAGAACCAGTACTTGATGTTCTGCATAGCAACGGGGGCAGCAAATTGGTTGACAAAAGACGCAACACCACCAACACACTGAGCCACCATCTGGGCCTTCTGTCGGATTCTGTTAGAAGCAATTTCACCAGGATAGATAGGAGTCATGGAAGTAAAGCCAATGGCATAGATGACACCAAAAATAAAGATAAATGCAATAGAAGCTCTCGACACAGTTGTGTTGCTGGTGTCTTTCTGGAAAGTAGCGGTGGTAGCTGCAATGATAGCAAAGCAAGCTGACATTCCGAAAGTCGATCCCATAAACATCTTTCGTCGACCGACAACATCATGCAAAAAGGATCCCAATGCTGCACCAGCCCATCCAGTAATAGCATAGATGGCATTCATCAACACCTGAGTATGAGGGTTGGTGATTCCAACAGCATCCAGCATAGTTGGCAAGTAGTACGATGATACATTGTTTCCAGAAAACTGACAGAACCATCCAAAAACAATAATGAGGAACAATCGGTATCGATCGGCTCTGGTGGAAAAGAGCTGTCGCACGTCAAAAAAGGTCTTGGGGTGGGACAGTCCAACATTCTGCAGGGAGATGATCATCTCAGAAATCTCCAAGTCTACTAGAGGATGGTCAGCATCTCCATTGGCGTGGTACTTGATGATGAAGTTTCGGGCCTCCTCAATTCGGTCGTTACCAATGAGCCATCGAGGAGACTCAGGAATAAAATAAACAGAGCACAGAACAATTCCGGGGCACATCATCTGCAGCCACAGAGGAATCTGGAAGGCCTTAGGCGAACCAGCGTACTGGACCATACAGCCATAAATAGAAAATGCAGCAATAATGGAACCCAGGTACCAGAGGGTGTTATAAAGACCGGAGACAGCACCTCGAACGTGGGGAGGAGCGATCTCAACACAGTAAGTGGGAGCAGAGACCGATGCAATAGTGGAAAAGAAAGACAACAAAAATCTTCCACCAACCAGCACAGGGATGGTCTTAGAGGTGGCAGTAACACATGTACCGACAACAACACCTAGACATCCCACAGCCATACCAAACTTTCGACCCTTGTAATCGGAAATCCATGCGAAAAGAGCACCTCCAATCTGACCAATGTTGAAAATGGAGAAAACCAAACCAGTTCCTGCACTGGCCTCCTTCAAGTGGAAATGCTCTCGGTACTCGTCAAGAGCGTTGATGCTTCCCATGAGAGAACCATCGAAACCGTTTAGAGTAGAGCAAAAGTACACAAAGAAACAGATGACATACAGGCGAAGCATACCTGGTCCAACCAAGCTGGGCTTATTGTGCTTCAAGACATCGTCAAGAGTAGCAGAGCCCTGGATATCACCATCTACCAAAGCATTGTGAGTGTACTCATCATGGTTAGCGTCCGACTTGTCGCTTTTCTCCAAAGCCATTTTAAATTTTTTGACACTGAAAATTCAAAACAAAGCCTTGAAGTTCATCTAGAGACTTCGCTGCCTTTAAATACCTGCTGGTGCTGCATGGCGTAACACTGAGTTTGATCGCCCTTGCAATCCCCGCTGCCCCATGCTACTCAAAATCCTCCACTGATGCACTCCAAACGGGAAGGTAACGCGGGTTACATGAACCCACATATGCATCTGCATGAGGGGCACCTAAAAACCGGAGAAATCCTAAATTCCGATACGCGAGTAGCAAAACAATGTTCTCGGCCTGTTTTGTGTCGATCTGCCTGCCAACTCATAAGGTGAAGACTAAACTAACTCTTTATGACAGCTGGGCAACTTTGCGGGTACTATGTTCTGTTCTGTAACAGACAGGTTGGCTATTTTGATTCTTAGTGCCATCCCGGATTTTCTTTGCGTCAACGACCCACCCCGGAGGCGTCCGGCACTGCATAGCACCACGGTCACCCGGGCTCAACCCAATGATTGCCGGAAAAATAGCGGGGTATATGGCCGACAGTCCCCATTGATTGCGGGGCGGTGGGATCGCCGTTGTATTGAAGAAGGTTACACCGCTACCCCCAAACTCAGGTTGCAAATTCTGGTATGCAGGGTTAAATCATAGTGAGGACTTTCCCCAGCCAGCTCGTTCTAAACAGGCAAGTTTGGGATCATCATTAGCGATCCTTCCATGAATATCAAGCTCAAGACTTGTCACACACACGCATGCATCCATGTTTCTTTTGGCTTAATTCCATTACCCCTTGGCGGACTCAGAACTTTTGAACCGACCTCATATGGATTCAATCTCTGATGACACCGGTAAATGGAATTTTCCAGTGGCACGGAAAATTTCCTTCCCGATGCACCTGCATGTCTGTTGCCCCTCTCCTTTCCCCCGTAAATTATCCGGCATCCTAGCCTACAGCTAGCTGGCAGGTTGTAGGCATATTGCGCTTGTGCCAAGCCATTCTAACCTGTCAGATGACACTATCAGCTACTTCACTGAGAATTAAGAATCCAATAATGAGATGGTGATTGCCAAGGCATGATGATATACACAAAATAAACTACATTCGGATAGACAGTGATCTTCTGGTTGGTCATAAGGACTTCAATGGAATATACACTCGCGCCATTAAGCTTATCAAACCTACTTAGAGTTTCGGGTTCGGCTACACATTAGATGGCTTTTGCCGTCATTAGCGTGTACGATAAATAGCAGTCCCGCACGGATAATTTTTGACATGCATTGGAGCGGGGCAGTTACCGACAATCCCCATTTGCCGCGCCATACTCCTCAAAACTCCGTGCGGTTTTCCGTAACGAATAGAGGGGCCGGTTACACTCGAACATCCACCTCAATACTCAAGAGAATTCTAGCTGTAGTGGGAATCCAAAGCATGTTTCAAGTTTTTTTTTTTTTTTTCATATCAGAGCTAATTGTGCCAAGCAGCGGATCTATTGTTATGCAAACTGCAGTTTCAGTCAAGCAGATATGCCTTTTCATGAGGTCTATTCTTTAATATGCGTCAGCCAAAATCCCTGTTCTGAGAGCTAGATATCGGGTAATAATGCGCGATTTACTATTGAAATTATTGCCCCATACTCAGGGCTCTTCATCTGTTACCAAACAGACGGCTTTGGTGTCACAAGCACGTGATAAGCGTTATCTGACAGGTTGCTGTTGGATTTGCAATGAGCATCGATGTTTGATAAGTAATAATGCAGGCGTAATCTGTCAAAGTCATGCTGACATATTACATCAGTATATTGATAACGACTGCAATAACTGTCAGGCTTAGAGCAGCAACAAACCTGAGCGCTATGCGTCAAGTTGGATTTCAAATGTTCAGTCAACCAGCTAATTTGTTGCTAGCGCTACAGCTGTAACCGCCAAGCAACTAATGCACTTCTGGATCTCTATTTCTATGGAAATGAACAAAAAAAGCTGTAATACGCCAAAAAGAAGTTGCTATTTGTGGGATTCCCAGAGATTATTGAACATGAACAAGACTGAGCAATTGATCAAGACATGCATATGATCGGTGGATATAAAGTTATTACGAACATGGAATGCCAAAATATAGCCAATGTCGTCGGATGAGCGATTAAAAATCGCTTACCATCTCAAGTCCTGAACCAAAATCCGATAGATCACTTAAGACCGATCCGATTTCATTCCCGAAACCTTGCCCATACCGGATCGAGATTGCACGGCTGAGTATTTACTCGGACTTGTAAGCGTGCTTACGAAATGTTGTAGAGCGTCGCTTCGTTTTTACAATTCGGGCCCAAGAAAACCACGAGGATTCCCCGGCCCGGAATATAAAATGTCTCAATCAATTGAAAAAAATTGACCAGAGTCGGTTTATTTCTGTTCTTTCAAGCGGTTTTCGATTAACCGCTGTTCAGTCGTTTTCGGATTTCTTACTAAGACGGACGACAGATGAGATGCTCTGTGAGGCGGAAGCGATCCGCACGGATGAGGTTGCCGGCCTTAACGCAGGTCGGAGCGCAAACTTAGTATTCATCTCCGCATTAGAAATCATGTCGGATATAAGACTAGATATAAATATATAGGATTCGAGATTCTCAACTTCAATCATATCATAGGCATTCATCACAAGGGAATACACAAGCATGAGTCTCTTAGCGTCAAATAGTTTGCATAGGCCTAGTACTACGCAGGATGAGGATGACAGCTCGTCTTCGCGAGCTTCATCTCTGGATAGCCGACCTGAATTAGATGCCGACAGGGTGAATAAAGAACTCGACTCGGCTGCTGATAGAGAGAAAGCGATTCCCAATGAAGATACCGAGGATCGCAATCTGGTTACCTGGGATGGAGTGGATGACAAAGAAAACGTAAGAAATATGTCAAAATTCAGAAAATGGATGATTTGCTTGATTTTGACATCTACAACTCTAGTGCTGACGGCCCTGAGCTCGGCTTGGGGTGAAGCGAATGAAGCCATAGCTGAGCACTTCGGTGTTGGCAGGGAGGTTGGAGATCTTGGATTATCTTTATTTCTTTTGGGCCTTGGAGTTGGACCAATAATCAGTGCTCCACTTTCTGAATTTTATGGAAGACAGCCAATGTACTGCGCTGGCTTGCTGATATTTTTCGCGATGCAGTTCCCCACAGCCTTCCCGAACAATGTGGCTGCAGCAATAGCACCTAGATTTTTTGTCAGTCTTGGAGGAAGTGTCTTCATGTCAAATGTTCCTGGAACTTTTGCAGATCTTTTTGATAAAAGTGAATTAGGATTGCCAATGACTGTTTTCACGCTGGGACCATTTCTTGGTCCAGGAGTCGGTCCTGTGTTCTCAGGATTTATTGTCCAAAATGCTGGATACAGATGGGTATTTTATGTCTTCATTATGTGGACATTCGCTATGATGCTTCTTATTGTATTTGTAGTTCCTGAGACGTATGGACCCGTATTGTTGGCTAAGAAGGCGAGGCGTTTGAGAAAAGAAACTGGAAACTGTGATCTATACGCTCCATCCGAGCGACTGGAGAGGTCTTTGTTGCATGCCCTTAGGGATAATTGCAAGCGACCCATAATCATGTTATGCACAGAGCCAGTCATGATAGTCTTGTGTGTTTATACGGGCTTTCTTTTGGCGGTTATATATTTATTTTTCGTGGCATTCCCTGTGATTTTTGAAAATACCTATGGCTTCAGCATTGAATTTGTTGGAACTTCATTCTTGGGAATCACAATTGGTATGGCTTGTGGTACCGCTACATTTCCCTTTTGGAACAGGCTCTACCACAAAGAGATCGAGAAAAATGGTGGAGTTGCTGAGCCAGAATTCCGACTTCCACAGATGTGTGTTGGATCAATTATCGCTCCTATCGGATTATTTATGTTTGCATGGACAATCTACTCTGAGGTTCATTGGATGGTGCCTATAGTAGCCAGTGGAATTTTTGGTTTTGGATGCTACTTCACGTTCAATGGAATTTTAACTTACACTGTGGAAGCTTACAGACCGTTTGCAGCAAGCGCAACTGCTTGCAATGTGTTTGTCCGATGTGTCATTGGGGCGTCGTCTCCCCTATTTGGAGTCCAGATGCTAAATGGCATGGGATACCATTGGGCTATGTCACTCTTGGCTTTTGTTTCATTGTTGTTATGCCCTTCAGCATTTATTTTCAGATTGTACGGAAAGCAGCTGAGAATGAAGAGCAAGCACGCTTTGCATTGAGATATTTATTCTATATAGCATTTTACAATTTGGTCAATAATCTTAATTGGAGATATCTAACATAACATCCTAGTAATGTGAATAAAATGCCCCTTTCCCTTTTTGTGCTTGAAAATTGCGAATTACATAATCTGGACTATAGCACAAGTTTTGTCCTCACTTCCAGAATTGTGGCAGTACACACCGTTAGGACGTAAAGTGGCAGGGTGGATCGAAATGATTGGGTTCATGGTATTTTTACATGTTCACTCTTTAATTCGTATATATAAATGTCATAAGATATTAACTCTAATGGGCAATGTCTTCCCAGTCACGGCCCTTAATTTTTTTCAAGTCTTCTTGAGTCACGGCAGCCTTATTAGTAAAATAGCCACTGTGGATCTTAGCGTCAATCTCAACCCGAGAATCTGGTGGAATCATCTCATCAGGAATTGGAACTCTTTCGACAATCTCAATGCCCTGCTGAACAATGGCATCGTATTTCATGTTGGACATGGATAGCATTCTATCAATTCGGGAGATGCCCAAAAAGTGAAGGACATCAGGCATCAGCTCTTGGAGACGCATGTCCTTCACACCTGCGATATTCTCAGTTCGCATAAAATAGTCCGAAGCCAAGTCACCCGCTCGCTTACGAGCACTGTATACCAAGTATTTTGTGACTTCTCCAAGAGATCGGCCCTCTTTCCTAAAGTAAATGACAATACCCAATCCTCCTTCCTGGGCCTGTTTGACGGCCTCTCTAATGCCAAACATCAAGTAGGGTCGGCAAGTACAAATATCGCTACCAAAAACATCACTGCTATTACACTCATCATGGATTCGGAGTGCAATTTTGGTTTCTGGCTTTCCCAATTTAGAGACGTCTCCAAATATATACACACTGCTACCTCCAATGGGTGGCAAAAAAACTTTAATGTCAGTTCTGGTTATGAGTTCGGGAAATGAACCTCCAGTCTGTTCAAACAGAGCCTTCCTCAATTCCATTTCGCTCAAACCCAGTCTCTTGGCGACGCCTGGCAAATACCAAACAGGTTCAACTGCAATTTTTGTAACATTAAGGTCACCATTGTCGTTGATAACGACCTTACCGTCAACCTTCAAGTTTCCAGCTTTAACTTCATCCCTCATCTCTACAAGCTGCATATGAGCCTTGGTGATTCCAATAGTGGGTTTAATATTGAGTTCTTTGGTCAATTTCTCGTGAATCCATGGTGACATGTGACCAAAAGGATCTAAAGAAACGATTTTATCAGCGTCACCCCACTGAGGAAATGGTCCCAAAGACACCACAGGCTCAGCCATAGTGTAGTCAGCGGCATGATTGACATCCAGACTACCTGTGGCAACTGCCATAGCCTGATAAACACTGTAAGGACCAGAATGCGCGCCAACTGCATTTCGCTTCTTGATTGCCTGCTCATTTCTCGACACAACAATAGGCCCTCGCTTCAAAGGATCCAGCTGACCCCAGTTCACTTCGATAGCCTCAACTCCCTGCTCTTGTGGGTAAGAAGTGATTGCAGTTTTAAATGAATTGGAGTTAGAATGGCCACCCTGTATGCCTTCTATATGCTGTCGGAGCGATTCGAGCTCTTCTGGGCTCATGCTGTGCATCTGAGCCAAAATGTTACTGGATCCATTAAGTAATGGTACTGAGATCTCACTCAACGTAGTCATTGTGGGAAATTACTGATTAAAAATGAAATGACTTCTGTGTTGATAATGATTTCGTTAGGTTCTCCCGACTTATTTATAATTTTACAGATTGCAGTCAGTCGATCATCGCGAGCGCACTCCGGTGTGTAACATTCCCATTCAAAAACCTCATAGGTACTTCTCGGTCCACGGCAGCCTGCATATCTGCCTTAAAGAATCGCAAGCGTTAGTCAATTCAGGCACTCCATTTGTTATCTTGACAGGTGCGTGCCCCATCTGCAAGGCGATTAGGTCAACGGCCGGCGAAAATGGGAGGATTTCTCGCACTGACCCGATAAGCCATTACTTCTTTGGGTAGAACCCTAATATATCACGACCTTTAAACTGCCAGCGAATGTTGCACTATAAACCTGGACACATATTCATTCAATTTGTCAGAGTGACCAGAGATTCGTTATTCCAATAAACGGAAGTTTCGAGGAGTTTGAGTGTCTTGGTCTCTAAGCTGATAGGCATTATATCGTTTATATAGGCGAATAGATCAAAGAATACATTAGTACAATCTGATAGGAGTCCGATGTGTAGCCAATATGGACTGTTATATCGATACTCCTTCAGAAAAATCCAAAGACGACGTTGTCAGTGAAGCATACTTTGAGCAATCTTTAAGCGACACTTATCAAAATTTTATCGTTGATTCCAAATTGCAACAGAGTGCTTCTCAAGGTACCGAAGTGTTCAGCGTGTTTGATGATCCGTGGGATTCCAGTACGGGAGCCTCGTATGATTCTCTATCGAACCATGGCATGCACAAGGCACTTGAAATGGATGTGAAGAAGGATGACGAGGACTATTCTATGAGTGGAGAAACAAATTACGACGGCAACAACCAAGAATCACCAGCTTCTCGTTCTCAGCGCAATAGCAGCGGTTCAAGGTCTAAAATTATTCGAATGAGACCGTGCGATGCCTGTAGAAGGAGGAAAACTAGGTGCATAATGATGGAAAATTCGGACACTTGTATGACTTGCCAAGTGAAGGGGATGCCGTGCACCTTTGTTGAGGAGCCCCTTCGGCGAATAACTATTGATGCTAGCGCTGAGCACGAAAGTAGAAAGAGGCACCGGGAAGAGAGCACTAATTTAGGCGACTTGACAAATTCTGTTATTGGTGAAGGAGATGCTAACAGAGGCATAAAGTATGCTCGGCCTGTACAGGATTACTCGTCAATAAGGGGTTATTCAATGCTGAAGAAGACGCTCAGCTTGCAGTATCCAAGATCTACTGTCTTGCTGGGCGATACGGGAGTTTTTGATAGTGAATTCCTGACGTCAGCTTCTTTTGACAAAAAGCAAGAGGTACGTCTAGGAAATGGCGCATTGATGCGGAAGGTGGGAACAGACTCGGTGTTCATGTTACCGTATGACAATAGAACCCGCGAGTCAGTCGAAGATGCTGATGTGGTTGAACAGCTTGTGGCTCCATACGGGAAAAAGCTCATTGACTTATATTTCAACATGGTCAATCCTTGTATACCTATTCTGGAGAAGCCAGCTTATTTCGAAAAGTATTCAAGGACTCATAGAGAATTTATGCCTTGCCTTCTCGCTGCAGTGTACTGTCTTGCTTTGAAATGGTGGGTTTATGATCCCGACCTGGCATTGCTTCCAACGCCTCCCGCCAGTGTCTCTAATACCTTGTATGAGCTGGGAATGGCTAATTTTAATGTGAATTCTAACAATCCCAAGATATCTGCAGTTCAAGCAGGCATATTACTCATACAGTGCAGGCCAATGGATGAAAGGAACTGGAATATATGCTCCCAAGTCATTGCAAATGCAGAACGTGTTGGTTTGGGCCTCAATTGTCAAAATTGGAAAATTCCAAAATGGGAGAAAGGGCTTCGGAAGAGAGTCGCATGGTCTGTGTATTTGCTTGATAAATGGCTATCTCTAGCCCAGTCGTGTCCGTCCCATATAAAAGATAGCTACTGGATCGTGGGCCGTCTTACGAATGATGATCATTATGGCCTACATTTCAAGGCAAAAGAGTCGCCAGAGGAGCAATCGCCTAGTTCTGAGACAAGTAAGATTAGCCCCAACAATCCAGTAAGTATGGTATCATGCTCTGAATCACAAGGCTACGATCTTTATCGCGAGATGATTGGTCTCACTCAAATAATGAGCGAGATTGTGGATACTCTGTTTAGCTATCAGGCTAAAAAGACCATAAAAGATGCAAAGGTAATCGCAGAATATGCAAAGCCATTCCAGCTTAAACTATGGAATTGGTATAAGGAGCTTCAGGATTTGATGTCTGCAGGTGGACATGAGTCCAAGTTGCCGGTCAACTGCTTCCTACAACTTTCATATTTTGCTACGGAAATAACGTTGCACAGACGCATAATAAGGTCGTTGAATGCCGACACCCCTGCTGAGTTGACTAAGTTGAGTCGAGAAGCTGCAAGATCGCTATTTTTAGGTGCTACAACGTTTATTGAGACATTGTCGCAAGAGCAGATGGAGGCATTTTGGTATTTCTCGTCAACTTTCAATATTGCCCTGGTGGGATCTTTTGGTGCATTACTATATATGACCTCTCAAAGCGAAGAAGAGGCGTCGTTCTACCGAGAGCGAATCTCTCAGTATAGATGGAAGCTCAGAGTTCGAAGTCGACATGAAGAAATGTCTGGAGGGTTGAGGCTGCTAGATGTAATGATGACCCAGATCCCAGGCTCAGATCTATGGGAGAACATATCTTCATAACATTCAAGTATCATGTTGTAATGCAAATCAATTAAATTAGCTCTTTAAAATACACACCAAATAACTTTCTAATTCATCTATACTCTCTTCAACCAACCAAGCAATAATTGATCGAAATCGGGAGCGTTATCGAGGTAGACGTGATGTCCTGCGTCCTTGATGATCCTGACCTCTGCCTTGGCAGCTTCCCCTGAATTTGAAGATTTCAAGCTGTTGACAGCCTCTTGACCAGCTTCTTCATTCATCCAGTCATGGTCACCGTAAACCCAGAGACTCGGGCACTTCAAGCGACCAACCACTCTGTCAACCATGGGCTCACGCGCCAGGGCACCCACAGCTAAGAGCCTTGTCATACCATACTCGCCAGATCCTCTTGCAGTGAAAATCTTGTACGAGTATAAATGCAATGCCTCTCGCTCTTCTAGCGTCAAATGTGAGAACCTTCTTCGGGTCCACATAGACACAAGCCTAGGTGCAAATCCACCTGTGAATCTTAATATAACAAAGGGGCTGATATGCATATTCCACAGAAAAGTATAAATGCTTGGGATTCTCATCTGCCTTTGCCGTGAACCATCAGAACGACTAGGCCCATTGGCCATTTGATCTGCATTGATGCCACTCATGTCTTCAATAATTTCATCTTCATCGATAGTGTCACTACCTATTACAGTTGTTCCAAATGGAGATTTCTTTTCCAAAGCACGGGAATATCCTCTATCGATTCCAGCAGGTGAAATTAAAACCAGCCTTTCAACGCGTTCAGGATACTTGAACGCATATGCCAATGCCAGGTAGCCACCCATCGAGTGACCCACCAATGTGAACCTGTTGAGATTTTTGGCCTTTCTCCACTTCTCAAGTGAATCAATAAACCAATTTTCTGTCTCTACAACAGCCTTTATACGACCATTACTATCTTTGTCTGTGAAGTTGTTTGACTTCAGAGAGAACCGTGGACGAGATGAATTACCAAAGCCCAGCAAGTCCAAAGCATGCAGTCTAATACCTGGTATTGAAGACCATTTATCAAAGTTCTTAAAAAACAGTGCTAGCCCAGCACCATATCCGTGAAGAACAACCATGTCATTGCTGTAAGTCTGATCGGTTGTTTCAGGAAAAGCTCCATTGACAACCTCGAATTCATTTATATGAAGCCCTTTACCGATATCAACATGCTTTATTTCTGCTTTTCGGATGCCATCTGACTTTGGAAAAAAAGGTAATTTCTCCAAAACTGCCCGCTCAGCGTCTTTCCGAGAAGGCGACCTCATCCACTGGGAGAAAGACTCCATGTAAGTCATAGGACCGGACTTTTCTTCGCTGGCATCGGCCATCTGAACCTCGGCCGACATTCTAGATGTTTATATTTGCAATGTTAAGTTATTAATCGGACTCGTGTGATCAATACTCTGTATATATATATTTTAGAGCATGAAATGCATAATTTCGGTTTTAAGCTTCGCCACTGCATCATTCCATCCGACGCCACTTTAAATCCGATAAGGCGGCTCAGAATACCACGGTAAAATCCGGTTCGGCTCGCGCATAAAGTCCGTGGAGATTTAAAGAGAATGCTTAGGAGATATACACAACCTAACTACATTAAGCAATAAACACAACCAATATGACTTATTTATTTGCCATTGAAGACTCTAAGGTCATCGGCAGAGAACTTTACAATCAAAGCATAGATGATTATCAGACCTGATTAACCTCTGACAGGATTAATACCAGATCCTCCACATACTAATACATCCTTTAAATTTGAAAAACACATGTGGACTGAATTATACGCCACACTAGGAGCACATCCACCAATATGAGGCAGAACTGTAACATCATAACGGTCCAAGAGCTCCTGGTCGACGGAAGGCTCAGTTTCAAATACATCCAAACCAGCAGACCCAATATGACCCGACTTCAACCCTTGGATCAACGCCTTTTGATCAATTAGCTTGCCTCTCCCAACATTAACGACTTTGGCTCTTGCAGGGAGCATTGAAACAGTGCGATCATTTAGAATATGATGCGTTTGGTCGCTTAGCGGCAATACCAGAACTAATAGGTCTGATACTTGGACAAGAGAATCAAACGAATCATGATAAGTAAGGGGAATTCCTTTAATGACTGGAGAATCAAGCTGTTCTGATGTCAAAGGGTTCCGTTTCAAATAGTGTATATCCATGTCAAGTGCATGCAACCGTTTGGCTATAGCCTGCCCAATGGCACCAAATCCTGCGATCCCTGCTCGCTGCCCAGCGGGAGTAGTTATCGCATATTGACCAATCTTATGGGCTAAATGGCCATTAGGAAGAGGTGGAACCACCTTGGTTGGTTGCGCAATCTCAGTATCAAATCCGATAGTAGATCTGTGGGCAGTTCGAGTCTCTTTATGAGTGCGCAATGCGTGTTCAAAGAGCGATGTGTATCTGTACGCAGATAGTGTTAGATGCAGCGCAACATCGGCAACTTCTCGAGACGACACGCCAGGGCAATGCGTTAAGATAATGCCCTTTTTACGAAGCGCTACATGGTCATAGTGGTCATATCCTGCCGACGGTATAGCAATGATCTTGATAGTATTGGGAATGGCATCAATCAGATCGCCTCGCATACCTCCTACAGACTATTTGTAGTTAGCACCACCAGAAATGTTATTAAAGAGTAGTCAAAGATTAACTTACTGCAAAACCCGTCCATAAGGGGAGTAGCCCAACAATATCGCCATCTAGATTTTTAAGCTTTTCTATGGTTTTCTCTCTAGTCTCTAATATCCAAGACTGCTGTCAGTTATCCACGCCCAGCCAAATAAATATATACCTCAAATACAAAGTATTCACCAAAGGTCTCCAGAAGGCCATTATCTATCTTCTCAATAGGACCAATTACCAGAATTTTATGTTTTGACTCAGCTGTCATTCTTATATTATCTTGGAAGGTTGTATGTGTCAGACGGCTATTGCCATTACTATCACGCCTTCTGTACCCGGTATAAGCTTATCGGCACCATAGCCGCGTGAACCAGTTGCCAAGCTGGATTATGCATGTCACATCTTTAGAACCGGACCCACGCCAGCATCCACCGGCACACACATTCACAGTAGAGAAACAAAAGTTAAATGCTTTACAGCTATCGCAACATAATTGTCTTCACGTACATATATCTTATCAGCGATAATCATATGAATGTAGATTGTCGGATTGATCTGAATAGTAGGTGGAAGCAACACATTCCACCTGAAGAGAGCTATGTCTCGTAAAATGTTGCTTTGGTATCTTTACATATGCGCTATATATTCCCTGCACCCCGCGAAAAGCGGAGTGCGAAAATACGATGGCATTAGGCCGGATGGTTCACCCCACTCCCTCAACATAAAAACTGCAAATGGGGCAGTCCGTGCTACAGGTTAAGATGGATCGTGTTTGACAAGGCAGACGATCCCCCACAGAACAGGGTAGAAATGTGGGGTAAAGCGGTAAATTGAGCGGCGTGTCCGTGTTTCCTGGCCATTAAATTATGCTGTAGCTCTTGGACCCCTCTTTATTACCTGTTACAGTCTAAAGCTCATCGGTTCATGGCCCTCATTTGTTCAAATAACCGCAAACTAGTTGAGCTGGTTCGGGTTAACCGATTTTGGCATATCCGTCAATAACTATCTACTGAGCTTTGTTAGTGCGAATAGTGTGATGTTGATCTGATGTGCAAAGAGATGCGATCCCACTAGTCCAAGGTTGGTTTTGCCGTTGGAGTATGATCCATAAATGTTTGGGAAAGTGGGGTCATCGCCCTCGAAATAAATACATCGGTGTATCCCTCCTGGTTTAAAACAGAAAACATTCGAGTGATCATGATGGAATCAGAGACAATACCTGCAACAAAATGGCAAACTCTGAAGAAGAGTAAAGTATTCGTATTTTGGAGCTTCTTCTCCTTTTTGTCGCTGGTAGTTATTGGGTTTGATCTTTCTCTTCCTGGTCAGATTTTATCCATGCCAGCTTTTAACAAACAGTTTGGTCGACTTTATAAGGATGAATATGTAACTCCGGCACTTTGGCAGTCTCTTTGGAATGGTTTCAGCCAACTTGGACAAGTAATTGGTGCGCTTGGTTCCATACCAATAAGCCATATGTACGGAAGGAAATGGTCATACATTGTGGCATGCTGTGTCTGCATCGTTGGAATAGTTTGCCAAGTTGCTTCATCAGAATGGAAATTGATGTTGGTAGGAAAGCTAATTAACGGCTTAGGATTGGGCATGTGCTTTACATTCGCTCCATTATATATAGGAGAGAACTGCTTCCCAGAGGTTCGTGGGTTTTTCCTAGTATTTCTGAACTGGTCCATCACATATGGCCAATTCTTTGCTAGTCTGACCGCCAGGTGGTCAGAAACTCTGAGTGGAAATGCCGCTTGGAGAGTCCCTGTGGGATTCCAATGGCTTTTTCCTGTCATTACATTAGCTATAATGCCCTTTTTCCCTGAATCTCCCTATTATGAAATATCGGTTAAGAAAAACAAAGAGAAGGCAAGGAAGGGTCTTGCAATTCTCTATGGCAAAAATAATACCGAATGTATTGAAAGGAAAATGAAAGAAATTGAAGATGAGATTGCTGTACAGAGTCAGATTACTTCGGACGTGACTTGGAGAGATTGTTTCCGAGGGTCCAATAGAGTACGTACTTGGCTGACGTTCGCTGTAGGTGCCACTCAACAGGTTATTGGCACTTCGTTTATCTTTTCTTATTTTGCTTACTTTGTCGAGCTCTTTGGAGTGTCCCAGCCTTTTGATATGTCGGTTGTTTTTTATCTAGCAGGGATCATTGGAAATAGTATGGCATTCTACTTGGTGGAGAAAGTTGGTCGGCGTCCATTGATAGTTCATGGGTTGGCTTCCATGTGGGTATTGCTTATTCTTATTGGTGGACTAGCATTCGCTACTTCATCAAATATACCTAATACTCTTGTTGCGCTGTTTATTGTTTGGGGCTGGATATATGATTTCACACTAGGTGCCGGAGCACTGGTGTTGTCGTCTGAAGTTTCGGATCTTTCTCTACGAGCCTACACTCAACCTCTTGTGACAATCGCTAATGCGGGATTGGGATGGGTTAGTAACTTCGTGACTCCATATTTGATAAATCCGGACGAAGCCAATTTAGGAGCTAAGGTTGGGTTGATATTTGGCGGTCTGGGATTTTTGTGTTGGGTCTGGGCCTATTTCTATGTTCCTGAAACGAAGAACTTTACCTACGCAGAATTGTCTTATTTGTTTGAAACAAAGGCAAGTCCTCGAAAGTTCAATGAAGAGGTCTTGGAGTATCGTAACTCTAGGGCAGCCACTGAAAAGCTTGACGAAGCAGAGAAAGCTGAAGTGTCACATGTCGCAGTTGTCGATTCCACCGCTTAGCTGGTATTAAAGTTACATTTTTTAGTAGTATATTAAGTCAGTCAATATTTACATTCCCAATACCTCGGAACATCTGTGGCATACATGCTCGGGTTCTTTAGCCACAAATTTCCAGCATCTTGGGCACTTGTGAAATGACGGCTGGGCGACTGTCGCAGTGATGGCAGCATTCTCTATAGCGCCACTTGCAGAGTAGTCCCATTCTTTCCTGTCATCCACCTTTTTGTTGATGTGTACATGTGAGGAGATTAAAATATCATTCAAGTCTTCTTCGTATTTTGTGATATCGATCAAAACCTGGCCGTCCGGAATCTGAAGGTAAACTTCAGCACCTAAAGATGATTTTATGTGTTTTCCGACGCGCCCTTTCTCCATTGCCTCGTTTACTATTTGCCTTAAAGATACCAAAGTCTTAAAGTCAGACAAAATTTGTAAATTGTTCCATTCACTTGGCAAGCGAGGCCATCCACTTTTAAATGGAGAATCATGGCCGGATTTGACAAACTCAGGACTTGCATCCCAAACTTCTTGACTAAGCAATGGAGTAATAGGAGCCAAGAGCTTGCTGTAAACAGTAAGAATCTGAGATAGAACAAATTGTGCCGTTCTTCTGGAGTCGCCTCTCAGACCATCAGCATATAAACGGTCTTTAACAATGTCAAAATAAAACGCTGATAGCTCCACGCTCAAGTGATGCTGTATACTTTTCACAACTCGGCTATAAGCAAACTGATCATAATCTCTAGTGCAATCCTCTAGAAGCTGATATAGCCTAGCAAGAGCGTACTTGTCTACAGCCGCCAAGTCTTCATACTTGATAGAGTGGTCTTCAAACCCATTCAGATTACCAAGCATGAATTTGAAGCTAACTCTTAGCTTCTTTAAAAGGCTCGCGACTTGCTGCACTATTACTGGTGATAATGAAATATCTGACGTATAGTCAGCTTGAGCAATCCAAAGTCGCATACCATCGACACCAAGACTAGTCCTTACTGAACCTTTGCCAAAAATAAGATCTGCAGGAGAAACAACATTCTTCAAAGACTTTGACATCTTTTGTCCCTTCTCATCCAAAATAAATCCATGAGTAATTACGGTCTTAAAAGGAGCCGTCGGAGTGTTGTCAACAGAAACCTTGGTCAAAAGCGATGACTGAAACCAACCTCTGTGTTGGTCTGAACCTTCAAGATAATAATCAGCGGGGGGATGACTACCACGTCTATCAAGCATTGTCCAACTTGTTCCACTATCAAACCATACATCCATTGTTTCAGTTCCTTTAACAAGCTCTCGCCCAGACTCACGATAAGATTCTGGAAGCCAATGACTAGGATCTTCCTCTCGTTCAAACCATTTCGCAAGTCCATCTTCCCCCATTTGTTCCATTTTTAATATGATATGCTCAATGCTCTCTTCAGTCATGATTTCTTCCCCAGACTTTCTATCAAATATAACAGGAATTGGAACACCCCACACTCGCTGTCTTGATATACACCACTCACTTCGAGACACTGTAAAGGCTGTCAGACGTGTCTTACCTGATGCAGGATGAAACAACACGTTGTCGAGAGATGCTATTGCTAGATCTTTTATAGAGCCGACGTCAGCAAAAAACTGCGGTGTCGATCTAACAATGACTGGAGTTTTACTTCTCCAGTCACATGGTACATTATGTCGTATTTTCGAGCTATCCAGTATCATGTTGTTCGAATCAAGCAATTCAATCACAGCTGACTGCCCTTGCTTTCGAGCATCCAGCCCAACAAGATGAGATAGCTTATGATGTAAGTCGCACGAATATCTACCAAAGTCATCAACAGGAGAATAAGGTTTTATTCCTGCCTCTTTGCAAGCCAAATAATCTTCTTTTCCGTGCCCAGGAGCACTATGGACAAGCCCAGTACCATTATTCGCTGTCACATGGGAAGCAGCCAATATTTTATACTCGTCGCCATCACCTCGCAAGGGGCATGTATAGGTTACATCTAACAGGACGGAACCTTTAAATACGAGGTCTTTTATATTAATTGAACCAGGTATTTCAGAGAATCTATCCGCAGCAGCTATGACAAACGATCCATCTTGTAGTTGAGCAATTCCATAGTCTATTTCCGAATTAACTGCAATTGCCATGTTTGCAACAAGAGTCCAGGGAGTTGTAGTCCATATGGCTACATGAAGTTTTGAAGCATCAATACTATGGCGTTTGAGATAGTCTTGGAACTTCACGCTTAGTGACTTAACAGGATACCTGACAATGACAGTTTGGGAGGTAACTTCTTCGTACTGCAATTCAGATTCTGCCAGAGCAGTTCCCGATTCCACACTCCAATATACAGGACGCTCTTGACGAGAAATAAGACCTCTGGCAACCATCTGCTTAAAAACTCTAAGCTGACGGATAACATAATCCACGGTAAGAGTCCGATACACTGGTCCATTCCAATCAGCCATAACAGCAAATCCTTTAAAAGATTCTTTCTGCTTCTCAGACACTTCTAGTGCATGCTGTTTTGCGAGAATTCGACGTTCGGATATTGACATATTCCTTACAGCTGTGCTCCCCTTAGATTTAGTGGCCTTAGCTAATGCTGCTAGCTCATTGGGCAGACCATGGCAATCCCAACCAGGGATATAACTCACACGACGCCCCCTTAAAACATTATACCTGTTGATAAAATCCTTCAAAGACTTATTCAAGGCGTGGCCAAGATGTAAGTCTCCATTCGCATATGGAGGACCATCATGAAAGACAATCTCGCCCTCCTCAGGAAGGTTCTCACGCTGCCATCTGTAGAGTTCGATACCTGTTCGAGCGATGTAAGTTTCCGAATCTTCAGTTGACAATTTGTTCTTAAGAGTAGTTTTTGGCAATGCCAATGTATCAGCATACTTTTTATAATCTGACTGAAACCTTCGGATGTTTATGCTTGAACTTCTAACATGAAACTTGATAGTCTGCAACATTCCTATAAAGTATAGAGATGATCTATCTGCTGCATGAACAATCAGCCTAAAATATAGTGGGATCAAAGCCGTGGGCGATAATTAGCAGTGATATGAAACCCAACACTGATATTTGTTCTAAGGCTAACCATTTGATCTAACCTGCTCACCATGCATACTCGGAACTACCCACCAATGCGCGCGCCTCACTGAAAATTTCAAGCCTGCTGCATACCAAATCATAGATCGATTCAGTTGAATCGACAGAGTCACATAAAATGATTACCAGGCTGGCTCCAAAACAGCAGATTCTGGCTAGCGATATCATGAGATTAGGTACCAGGCAGTTCTCTAGTATGCCAATTCTGTTGGCGCCCAGAGATACTGTGAAACGTGGTGATAGCCGTAAAACATATCTTCTGGATAGCTATGTTCGGCTTTTGCGGTCTAATCCAGTTATTTTAGTCGCGCATAATAATACTTTATTAAAGTCAGAAGATGAAAGTATCAGATCTCAGATTAAGAAGCAGGGTGGCCGATTTGTGGTAGCAAGGTCTGGATTATTCAATGCAGCACTTAGGGGTCTTCAGCATGATGATCCCGCGAGTGTTGAAGCCAACAAGCTCTTTGGAAGATTCAAGCACCCATTGGGAAGTTTATTTAATGGCCCAACAGCAGTTATCGCTTTACCAGAGCTGGATCCGAAAAAGGTTGACAGCATTGTCAAAATACTCGATAAAACCAACGAAAAGCTCATCTTGCTAGGAGGTCAGGTAGATGGCACTGTTCTCAACAGAGCTGGTGTTGACAGCTTTAAGTCTCTTCCCTCTCTGGAACAACTGAGAGCCGATCTCGCTGGTGTTCTTACGGTGCTTGGTGGAGCTGGCCTCGTGCAGACCTTAGAGTCTTCCTCGAAGATGTTGTACTTGACTTTAGATGCCCATAAGAAGGGTCTCGAAGATGCATAATGTAAATATATTGTAATTTAACGGATTATCTACAATGGTCTATGAAATTGTAAGACTTACAGATCTTTTGGTTACAGAAGGGCCCATTTGTTATTTCGTGCTCTATTAGTTTGCTTCAAACCATTCACTTATATTATTCTAAGAAGACAATAAATAATCATGCACCAGAAACGATCAATGCCTATAAAAATAGTTTTTAACCGGTGCCAAAACTTTACTTATGCTTTCCACGTCTGACTCCACATCCCTGGCATTCAAAAGATCTTCACGCAGAGCAGAGATTTCCATGTTCAAGCCGTTCTTCACTTCTTGGAGCTTCGATTTAATAGAATACAATTCCAGTCGTCTCTTTTCTTCGTCCTTAATCCTTTCGAGCATTATTTTATGCCTGTCGGCTTCTTTGAACTCAGGGAACTCCTCCAAGAATTCCTCCTCAGGTAGCATGTTGAGACTCAAGTATTTGTCCTCAACATTCTCGCTCTTGTCAATTTCCTGTTTGAGATGCTGGTGTTGATATTTTATATTCTGAATATCAAGAAGGATTGAATCTGCTTCTCTTCTGGTTTTGAGTGTACTTTCTTTAGATGCATTGATGGCCTCTTGTGCTTGCCAGTTTAAACCCCGTAACTTTACTACGTTTACGATAATCTGCTTACGCAAATTTGAGTATTCACGCTCATCCACAGAGGCAAGCAGACTCTTGCAAAGCAGTCGAATTTGAGTCACGCACTGTTGAGTGTTTTCCAGAACATTTTCAGCATTTTCTGGGACCCTCATAAGATCTATATCGCTGCTCATTGAATAACTCACAATCGAGAAGTTCAGTGGTAAATGTTTGAGCCCCACATTTTAACATCAAGCATGCTCGCTACAAGGTTAAGAGGCTTGTCCCAGGCTAGGCATTCATTACTGAGCAGCTCATCGCTAAGATGGCATCCTCTAAATACAAATAGCATAGCTTTAAGAGTTTGGAGCCCATTTGGAGTGCGCACTGCGGTTTCGCGAGCGGCAAAGACTGTCCTTAAGGAAGAAGACCCAATAAATCGAGCACCGAATCAAAAATCCCCACAAACCTCTCAACACAAGACTGGTCTGAATGACGCACAATTAAATCATCCAGCTGTGCGAAAATTTCCAAAGTTTATGCGGAAGTATGCTGTGAGATTTGTGAATGCGCCGATTTCACATGTCACAGCGTTCTTGATACTTCATGAGATATCCGCCATCGCACCACTTTTTGGATTTTGGGCCCTCTTCCATCACTTTGAGTTCATTCCTATGGGTGTTCCTGATTGGCTTGTTGATAAGGGTGTCCGATTTATAAAGCTTCTGGTAAGTACTGAGATCTGACCGTGTTCTAACAACCAGGCAGAACGAAACGACTGGAACTCCATCAAATTTGCTGCTGACACTTCTAAAATAGTTATGGAAGGTGCTGCAGCATATGCTGTCGTCAAAGTAAGTTGATTTATACTAATGATCAAGATCAAATTAACAATAGGTGATTCTCCCCATAAGAATTGCTATATCGCTATACTTGATGCCGTGGTTTGCTCGTGTGTTTGTGCTCCCTTTCACAAGATTGCTCTCACGAATATTTAAAAGAAACAAGAAGGCGGATATCAAAGAATCAGATGAAAGGGCGTTGGACCAGAGTCTAAAGGAGTTTGATGGTCAGAGATCAAAGCCACAACAAAGCTCCAATCGACCCAAGCTCTAATGATTATGTACCAGCATTTACTTATTATTAAGACATGCCAAAAATGATATGCTGTGTAGTTGTGTCATGTGAATAGAGATTTAATGGTAGCTGTTTTCACATTTTTAAAGCTTAGTATATATTTCAATTTGACGTCGATCTTAATTATCAGATTGTGCAATTAGCGACTCGCGTCATCGTGCATTTAGCTAACACTCTACCTGCATTTGTTTTTTCACGCAAGTTAACTGGAAATGGATTCAGGTACAATATCTGCGTCAATGTAAGAAGCTCAATCAAATTGTCGAGGAATTACTTTAACAATAGCATTTCTTCGGCGATAACCCAAGTTGTGTTCCATCCGCGTGAGCTCTAACTATTGCCGGCTTCTATGTCCTAACAAAGTTGATACATTATTGACGCTGCAGCAGACATCCACCAATTTCTCATATAAGCTGCCATGGTCCCGATATTGGCAAGGACTTGGAACGTCAGTTGTGCTTTCAGCTCCTGCTTTTGCTGTGTATATGGCGACGTATAGAGAGTGCAAGAGAGAGCTTCAACCACATGTTAGTGAGCTTGCAAACTACGGGTTGAGTGCTACAGTGGCTGAATTGGCTAGTAGCTTCATCTGGACCCCTATGGAGGTTATAAAGGGAAGACTCCAGTTGACTGATAGAAAGTTTTCTCACATTGTTAGAAATGTATATAATCAAGAAGGATTGAAGGGATTTTTCCGTGGATATTGGATGGTAAGACATATTTGTGTTTCGTTATTAACATGACAGAGTCTGTTTGTGTTTATGCCATATTCCATGACTTGGTGGGTCAGCTACGTATGTACACTGGTTGCAATGGAACCTAACGCAGGAAGAAATCAAGAAGTATATCTGTAAAGGGGTTGAAACTCCAGGAATGTTTCAGTATGGAATGTCTTCAGCTCTAGCTACAGGAAGTGCATGTGTCGCTACTAATTGGCTTCATGTCATAAAGCTCCGCCAGCAGTTAGCTGCATCAGACGAAATAGCCAGTCTCCGGCCCGATGATATGCAAAGCTTGCTTAAAGTTGTTCGAAATCTGGTCAAGGAAGTAGGATTCGTCAAGGCTAGCATCAAGGGCCTTCATCTAAACTTGTTGCATGCCATGCCAGTGTCAGTGCTAGGGATGATGATTGTGGAGTATATTGAGCCTGACAACATATCATAGACTCCATGTTGCTCGAGAAAACCATTAAGTTTGGTTCTACGTGCATATATTTATTCTGTATATACAATTTTTGCATTCTCAACTAACTATAAGTTTGAAACATCCATCGGCGCCCCAGTGGCCATTAATACCCGTATCAATCCATTCTACATCAACAGGGCAGGTATGGCCTCTTATGCACATGGCTCCACTGCGATTACTGGATTTAAATCTCTCCTGATCAGTTAGCTTTATCTCTATGCATGGTAGTGGTGGTCCGAAATTGACCCAGCTTCTTGAACTGGTTCGATAGTCGTAGAAGGCAGTCTGTACAACGGGGCTTATGGAAAGAGGAGATACCAGAGCGTGAATAAGCCGAGCCCCCGCCAAAATTCTAACCACATTGGTATCTTGTGTGGTCAATGGAGGAGTCACCAATACATTCGTGTTTGGCAGGCAAATATAAGACGAGTGTATGAGACGCAGTGTGCTCAGCTTTCCAACAACAGAGAAAGAGGGTAGGTTTCCATTTTTTAGACTGATTTTCGAAATCACGGCTGCTAGACTCTCCATCAGCGTAAGATCATTGAAAGTATTGGCTAGAGTGGATGTGGCCAGATCATCAGTTACCAAAATTGTCGGCTTTATAGCTTCGATTAACTCCAGGGGATGATGAGCCATATTGGTATCTTCCACATAGACTAGGGTGGACTGACATACTATGGCACTTAGCTGTTGTATAACACTGTATACATCGAAGCGCGTGCTGTATATAAGTACTTTATCAGACTTATTCCATTGCTGAGACTCAGGTAGAGCTTTTATTTGTGCTGCGATAGATGCCACAACACTCTGATGAGAAAAAGAAGCTGTTTTAACGTAACCATCGGTCCCTTCGTATACCACTTTCAGCGGAACTACATTGTCATCCGAGAATTCAGTTTTGGGATTTTTCTGACTCTTGATGCTGTCTATCAAGTCGGCCCAAATGGCCTGGTTAGGCACAATCCCTTCAGCAGGAACTTGACCATTCACGGTAAGTATGGACGTCAGGGAATTTAGGTTCTCTAATTGCAATTGATGAATGATATCACCTGATCCGACAAGAATTATTGGGTCAACACCTTCAATGAGTTTCTGAACACTGTCCTTTGAATCATCTGAAGCCACGATTACGATAGTTATGCCTGAAACTGCCAGCGCAAAAAAGCAGATTAATGCCTCCACGCTATTGTGTAGTACCAACACAGTATTGCATGATCCCTCAAGTGGCTTCCAAGCTCGAAAAGCAGACGCAAGCCCATAAACAAGATTCTTAAATTCGTCTGTCGGTAAAGGTACCGAAACAAACTTAGAGGAAGTCACACCATCTACTGCAATGCTAGCAAAACTGCCCGAGTCTGCAGCCATTGTCAATATATCTCCAATATTCCCATCCCGAGTTTTGTAGCCATCTAATATACTTAAACCCGACATCAGACGTCTTCCATGCGGGCTTATCAATGATCTGTATATGGCTGTCTCTCCAGGGAGCCTTGTTTGGCTAATGCTACTTTGCTCTGTGAGAAACAATTCGTTCACATCTGGGTAGCGAGGATACAATACACCCCAAACAAGTAACGCAAGAAGCACCACAATTAAAGTGACAAAAACTGTTTCCGCATCCATTGTCGTCATTTCTGCTGCTGAGGAGGATTATTTAGCAAGTCCATAAAGGAGTTGAGAGTTCCTTCCAGTAGGGCTGGAAGCAGATTTAACTTTAGGCTGTAAGGGTTGGTTTGGTTCTGGGGTAACTATTGTACAGTATTCTCGCTTTTAGGGTTCTTGGCAAGCAGGCTACGCGCTAATCATGAACATAACGATAAATGTTGACGAGATTCGATCAGAGCTCACTGCTGCTGCCGTGAAGCTTTCTGATCGCTGTCTTTTTCAGGCAGCCAAATGGTAAGCAATGCCGATGTGGATCGTGATTGACGAAGGTGTGCAGAAGCCCTCAATGGATTACCTGACAGTGATACTGATATTGAGGAAATGGATCCTGTTGGATCCAGCGAGCGATTGACCGGGAAAATGCTTTTAGCAAAGTCATATTTCGACGTGGGAGAATATGATAGATGTGCACATGTATTAGAGAAATACACAACTGGAGATGAGCTTTTTCTAAAGCTGTATGCATTATATATATCAGGCGAAAAGAGGAAAGAAGAGGATTACGAAGGAATCTTGACGTCTCGAGACAATGGGTCACGTAACAAACGAATAAGCGAAATACTAAGAGAGCTGGATGGCCTGGACGAAGCCTTCTTAAATGGAAACGCCTTTTTACTATACATGAGTGGTATCGTATCGTCGAGTCGTAAGAGCTTTGGAGACGCTATGAATAAGTTGGCAATGTCTGTGTCGCTGTTTCCATACAATTGGAGTGCATGGGAAGAGCTTCTTTCTTGTGCTACATCTCTAGAGCAGATTCAGAATATATCGGAATCCTTTCCAGATCATTTTATGACTGAAATCTTCTTTGCACATGCTCGGCAGTCATTTTACCACTATACGCCGGATACTTTGGAGCACATTGAAAAAATACACGCTGTTTTCCCAAATTTCGATTTTGTGGAGATTGAAAAGGCTTTGCTTCATTACCATAGTCTAAGCTATGCAGAATCAGAGCAGCACTTTGAGAACGTCTTGAAGAGGGACCCATACCGGCTTGACGACATGGATTGTTACTCCAATATCCTTTATGTAATGGAAAAGCCTGCTAAATTGTCATTTTTGGCACAATTGGCTAACAAGATAGATCCATTTAGGCCAGAGACATGCTGTGTCGTTGCGAACTATTACAGTTTGAAATCTCAACATGAAAAGGCAGTGCAGTATTTTCAGCGTGCTCTTCTTTTAGATAGAAGCTGTTATAACGCATGGACATTAATGGGACATGAATTCATCGAGCTAAAGAACACACATGCCGCAATTGAGTCGTATCGGCGTGCAGTCGATGCTAATAACAGAGACTATAAGGCGTGGTATGGCCTTGGGCAAGCATACGAAGTCCTCGAAATGTATTATTATTCTTTGTATTATTATCAGAGAGCTACAGCACTGAAACCAAATGATTTTCGAATGTGGACGGCGCTGGGCAATTGTTTTGATAAGCTTGAAAGGTTGGATGACGCAATAAAGGCATACAAAAGGGCAATTAACATGTATGGAATGGATTCTCATCTTTTGTATTTGATTGCGACGCTTTTCGAGAGGCAAACTGATTTATCAGGTTGTATATCATATATGAAACAATGTGTTGCTGAAGAAGTCGATCAAGAACCTGATGATTATACTTGTAAGGCACGTCTCTGGCTCGCACGTCATGAAATATCGAATGGTCATTGGAGGGAAGCCTACGCTTTAGCTGAGCCTGTAAATATAGGGAGCGCTGCTGAGCTTGAAGAAGCCCGTCAAATAGTCAGAGAAGCAACGACTCGTGTGCAAGTTGAAAAGTTTGAAAAAAACTGAAAAATTATTTATGCTATCGACCATTAGCCCTGAATGTGATAATAAATGAGATTGCTACAAATCGTTACAGATCGTTATTATTATAATATACACCGATCTTCATAGAGTTTCGGGTATTGCCATGCTTGAGATTCCATTAGAGGCCAATACTGCTCTAAGCGCCTTGTTTTGTCCAATTAAAAACTGCAAGTAATCGTTCACCATGTTAATGATCACGCTTTTACTCTTAACGGCCGACGAAGCATTCTCAACGTTACGAGACTCAATGAACTTTGGTATGAGTGAACAGAGCTCATCAAAATTCTGTTTGATAAGATCCCTACGACGCTTCTCACTGGACATATGATTTCGCCTCCTTTGGTCCTCTGATAAAGACTCTCTTTTCTTTCTAGAGCCATTCGTACTGCCACTACTTTCGGGGCTGTGAGCTCGCTTTGAGAGCGATTCTTGTTTCACAATGGTGGCTGTTGGCGCAGCATTTAATGTAAGGCTAATATCTTCCTTGTCCAAAATGTCGGCAATCTTTAATTGAGTGGACGGGCTACTTTGTGATAGACGACGCTGGAGCATGATAAGCCTATCGTCACGATGCCCTATCTCATTCGGATCACGACCATTTGCTATGGCCGCCTGTGACACTAAGGACCCTGGAATTGGTCCTAGAGAATTGTGGACGACATCAGGTGCGTGTATCAATTGCGCCTGAGTGGCTAAATGTGGTGTGCTATCATGGTTGTCAGGCCTATGAAAATCCTGTTGTGAAGCTGAAGAGTGATGGCCGCTTATTCCAGTAGAATGTCTTGCTGCAGCCATATGCAATTGTTTCTGTGATGCAAAAGGATTATTTGTTGAGTTAGTTCCGTTCTGCTTTTGAGGATCTTGAAAAGCCTCGTCGTTTATCGTAGACAGTGCAGAGCCCGTACTTCCACGATTGATGTCGTTATATTGGCTGGAAAACTCGTCAGGAGAATGCTCCATAAGCTCGTTAGCCATATGCTCCGAGAGTGCTCGAACTGGGTCCAAAGGCAGAACAGAAGCATTCTTCTGTGCAGGTTTTCTGCTACCACTATGATGCTTGCTGTGCAAGCGGTCAATTTGTATCAAGCGATCAAGAACGCGATCCGTAGATTCGGCTGGCTCTTCAGCATCAGCATTCTCCCCAGATTCCATAATTATTGGTTCATCTTCTGTCCACGCAGGCAAGTCAACATTCAGCTTTGGCTCAAAAAGAAAGTTAGGGTCGTCCATCATGTTCTCTAAAAATGCGGAAAAGGCATGAAATTCTCTATCATTCAACAAAGGCGTTGGGCCAGATCCTCCATGAGCTTTGGAACCAAAGTCTGAAGGACCTGTCAGCTCGTCAACTGTTGCCACCACTGCTGAGCTTTCTCGTGGACCGCTACTAGACGAGAACAGCGAGAACGCTGCGTCCAGATCGTCTGGAAACTGTATATCGTCGTTGGACTGGCTTGACATGGCCGCCCTTCGAATCTTTGCTACTACAGAAGCTAGTTATCAACAGACAAGTACAAATGCAGGTAATAGAATCGGGTAATCAGGTTTAAAGTACAATCCTGGGGGAAGCAACGGGAAGTATTTACCCCGGACTAACAGTAAGACAAGACTTGTAGTTCTCCAAGAGGCTGCCGAGGTTGCTACTGACATGTGAAGTCTATTAGATGCATATTCAGTTCCTATAGCTGCATTTTAGATACATCACTTACCCTCGCCTCACACACATCACCAGATATCTATCTATAGATACTAGATGCCTAATCGATTACTTCTCATTAAGTTCCGTATAGCAGAAACCAATACTACACAGAAATATATTAAATACTAACATACTTTAGCGATAATGTCATGCATAACCTTGTATCTCATATTGATGTCAGTCTATCTATCTATGCCAAACCAAGTTGTTGTTCACCGTTATGCGAATCGACTTTTGACAAAATAATATGGCTTATCATGCACTAAGGAGAAAACACCTTGGCGCTGAGTTTGAATATTCGAGTTCCAAAATTTCACCCATTTCAATTTGTTCTGACGATGATGGCCACTAGACTTGATGCTGAAATGCATATAGAAAATATACCTGTCCACACTTCCCTCCGACTCAATTAGAAGGTCTCCATCTGCAGTTATGAGTGACCAAGTTCCATTTCGAACGCCTTTAGGTAGCGTTAAAACAGTACCGTCCTCTTTTGTATAAACAATCGCAGGCCCTTTGGAGGACTTTCCTAGAGTATTCTTTCTAAAAACTGGAACAATATCAGCCGGCTTTTCTGTAGTAAGCAAATTAATGCATGTTCCATCTTCATAAAATCTGCAATATCTGTAATATGTAACCATGTGGACTGGAACATTCCAGCTTTCACCTAGACCTGGACGAGAGTAGTTACAAACGCTAATGTATACTCCGTCAAAACGGACACGAGGGCGCTCTAGGTACATAACTTTCCAGGAACCTTTCCAATGCTTTTTAACAGCTTCCGTATCTGTTTCACCGAGCTCTTCTCTGACACCCTCTCCATATTTCTGACATGCAAAAGCCTGCTCGCACAATGACTTCCAAATCTTTGGGCTTGTATAGCCTACAAAAGCCATCTTCCGGCAAACAAGCATCATGTTTACAAAAACAGAAACATCTTCTAGAGCGACAAGCTCCATAATATATGCAATAATGTCCATCGGCACACTTGCCATCGGGCAGGGTTCGCTTTCGTCACTAGGACTGATATCTAATTCTTCGAGATGTACTAGAAGGTCCGTAACATCGGACGAAGAGCCTCCACCTCCCTTCTTTAAGTTGGCTAGCTCTAATACATTTCTGTGATATGCTTTGCTGTCTTGTGATAAAGGTATATCCCCGTTGGATGATACCGACTCTGACGCAATCTTTGGTTGTGCCGGCTTTGCTGAATAATACTTCTCGCGATACAGCTTATCAATGCGTTCATTTCTTTTGAAAGCATCTCTATAAAGTCGCACTGCATCAGCCATCTGGCCAGCATGCTCGCAGTCTACCGCTGCCTCAAAAGCCTCTAAGGCTTGCAAGTCGTTCTCAGTGAGGTTCTCATTATGGAAAACGACATCAGGGCGGTGAGCCCGAAATTCTTCATGTGCAGTCTGAAATACCACATCAGATTCGTTTGACGACTCATTATTGCTGCCACTTGATCTGACTTCGCTTCGCCAGGTCTCCCGAAAGGAGTCTAGATCTGTCATTGGCAAGAAGACAGTTAGTGTGTCTATGGGTTGTCTGGCTAATTAAAATTGTGGGTTATGCAATAGTAGACGTTATCGCTGCCGTATGCGGGTTATCTTAGGGTTCCTGTCTCACTGTACACCATTACATTACAGAACGAGAGATCGTTTGTTCTTTATCAAAATATAACAACTTAACAGAGCATTCGAAGATACGCTGCTTAAAATACTGACTACATATTGGATCTGCAATTTATTCTTGATCTTTAGAGTGAGGCAAACTATAGTTCCATTCCTTTGTAAGAGAAAGAATGCTTTAGAGAATGGTATAAGACAGTAAAACCCCATTTTCCTATGAAGCCGAAGGGAAGAAAGCGCACTGCGATAATAAACAGAGCGCTTAGAAATCACTCGATATGCTTTAAAATATTTTTAACAGGCATATCCTTCTACAGCTCCATACTGGGCGTGGCCTCACCTCGTAACATATGCATATGAGCCCCAATTACCATAGTAGTAAGGAGTAAGAAATTGTTTGACCTGCATGTAAGATCAGATCTCTCCCAATACTCAAAAAACAGCTGGGAGAGGATTTCGGTATATCATACTTTGCTGACTGATCCTTTCTTCTAGCAGCTCATTTTCGTCTAGTATTTTCTTCCTGTGCCTCAACAGCCGGTATTAAGGTCAAACAAACCACTGCGGGATCTCTTGTAAGCGAGTCAATCATTGGATGGATGATATATCAATCATCTAACCATCTTCAATTTTGTACAAAGGGCGCGCACACATCTTTTTCATCTAACTAACAACCATTAATGCAGAACAAAAACATTCAAATGAATATTTATACAAAAAAAAAAGTATAAGAAAGACTCAACTCCACAAAAAAAAGAACTCAAATGTAACAAAAGTAATACATAAATAAAAACGTCCTGCTTAAATAGCATTAACCAAAATTAAGCTCGATTCCAATTCCCGCTCATCTGAAAAATAAAATAAATCATACTATTTCTTACTTCCAAAACAAATAAGTAGCAGAGGACATAAAATGACAAACGCATCTAGACATATTCAAAAACCTTTAAGCGTTAGTAGTAGAACGCATTAATAATAAAGCTAATTCCCGACTATAAAAACCTAAGCTAAAAATATAACATTTAGTATACTCCTTTCTTAGCAGTAGCCATAAATATCTCTAAATTTAACTTCAGGGCCGGCTTACCGCAACATATATAAAATATTGATAGCAATAATTATTTATTAATTCAAGAGAAATTTTCAAATTTAGCAAACTGAGTATACAGCTAAAAGAGTGTGATGTAACAAAAAAAAAACATCACAAAACATACGACTCTAAATTTGCCCATAAGCTACATCATACATAAAATCATTTAATCCAATAAACATATAAATAACATTATTATTATCTCAACTACCTCTTACATCTTAAGTGCTTCAACAGTTTAGTATTCATAAAACAAATGTACGTTCTTAAGATACAACGAACATTCGCCAGCCCGAGTTCACTTCACATACTATATATATAACAGTTAATGAAGAATAAAATGTCCCCAAATATTCTTATAAAAGAATGTAGAATATTATTAATAATGCACATATCGCTTGCCATATAAATAGAGGAGAATAAAAAACAGAAACATAATAATAATAATTATTATCATTTTAATTAATAATGTCTCTTTTATAAACAGACATAGACAATTTAATGCAACTAGGTCATTGACGTCGAAAGGAAGAAGAAAAAGAAAGGCGTTTCATGACCTTATTTTCCTTTAATGTATACTAACTATATGTTATCCATTTCAGTCGAAATTCCCCGAAGAATATTTAGTTTGTTGTCTTATTGATAATTTATTTATTTAATTGCTTTAGAAATTTATTTTTTATTTTATATTTATATTTATATTTACACTTCCAATAAAATTTTAATTTTTAGTTACACACTTGCGCTATGTAATATGAATGAAGTAAAGGATGAAATAAATAAATCTTTTTATATAGTCAGTCAGTCTATTTCACTATTTTTATTTTTTCTTTCTAAATATATGACTTGTTTTTATGACTAGATTTAAAACAAGATACATATAATTCAGAATGGATATATTCTTTAGATTTGTATATGCCATGAAGGTTGTATTTTTAATTGTAGAAACTGCTATAGAAATACTGCTAATATTTATTTAATGAATACTCATATATAATCAAAGTGCTCAGTTCTGATGATCGATATTTCATTATTTCTATTTTATTAATTATTTGGATCGATCAACTAATTATTAATTAAATTGCATTGATGATTCTATTATGTAACCCTGTTTTTAATTACCTGCCTCTCTCCTGGTAATATCTATTTTATGAAATCAGTAAGCTGAATGAATTGTGTAGTTACTCTCTGTCATTCCATATATGCGCCAGTTTTAGATTTTTTGACTAGACACTGGAAGTACTATGTATGACTGATTTAGTCAACTGGCTGTTTTTTGCTTCATCCTTAAACCACTATTTCTGGGCATATAGTGAGTGACGTTATTCGTCTTCGTTTGGGCCACTCGCTCTATTTGGCAGCCGTTGGTTGACATAGCAACTCTCCATAGTGTTGCTCATTCAATTTTTTAACAATCATAGTTAGCAATTTACAGCATTACAGGTGACTTAGTTTTATTCTGTCAGCATTGAAAGAGACATTATTTTAGGTTTCAGACATTGGGTTAGGTGTTGTTGTTCAACGCCAGTTTAATGTGGGTCGTTCGTTCGTTGGCTTTATGTGGATATGTGCACGTTATCTATGATATCCACAATATCTAAGAGGCAGCAGAGCTAGGCCACAATGGAGTCGAATGATATTGTATGCAAAAGTAACGTATACATTGTAAATAATTGACGGGTTAGTAAGTTTTATTGTAGAAGCAAAACATTGTAAGACAATGAGAAAGAATGCATCAAGAAGTCATTAACGCTTTCATCATGCAGCTAACGAACTCGCCAAACAGGGTAATGCAGTAATATCCTTATACAGGATTCTCAGTGTCTATAAAAGGTATGCAGTCTCTTGGGTGCCAACCAATCAAGTAGTGCCTTTTAGCTGCTTGCACAGGTACATTTTCCAAGGGTTGATATTCTAGTTCTAACCTTAAGCTTTATTTGAAGGGCCCTTTGATATTGTCCAATTATATCTGTATCGATACTCCGCAATTCATATTAGGCTCGCTACATAAAAATGCTTTCTCGAAAGGTCCTTGCAGGAAAGCCAGTTACGACTGCCCTTGCTTCGCTTCGACGAGGATTTGCATCCGAGTCTGCTGGCATTAAGGTGTCCACTCTGGAGAATTCCAGTCCTGTCTCTGAAGTCTCGCTAATTGTCAGGGCTGGCTCTCGATATGAGCCTTCGACTGCGCCAGGAGTAGCTCATATTTTAGAGAAATTTGCTTATCGAAACACCACTTCAAAATCGGCGTTGCGATTGGTTCGCGAGAGCGAGCTGCTTGGAGGACAGCTATCCTCTAAGCTTACAAGAGAATCGTTGATTCTCACCACAAAGTTTCTGCGAGAGGACTTACCTTATTTCGTAGAGGCTTTGGGTAACGTTGCCAAGCATACCATCTACAACAAGTATGAGCTTGACGAGGAAGTTAGCCATCTTGCTCAGCTTGAGTACGAAATTGCACACCAGTCTGCTGTCTATACTGCCACAGAGGCTGCTTTCCAGGCTGCCTTCCATGGGGGTCTTGGTAACTCTCTGTTGGGACATCCTTCGTCTCCTGTGACAATTGATGCAGTGAAGAACTTTGGCCGAGAAGTTTACACTAAGGCCAATGTGTCTTTGGTTGCAAAGGGCGTCAATGGTGCCGATTTCAACAAATTTGTTGCTGAGAACTTTGGTGATTTGTCCAGTGGTTCTGAGGTGACTTCGGCTGCCTCTACTATTCACTCCGGTGAGTCCAGAATTAGGGCTGGTGGTTCGAATGTTGTTGTCCTGGCTTTCCCAGCTGCTGGAGCTGAAAGCGCTACAGCTTATGGTGCTATCGCACAATACCTTGGAACTAGCCAGCACTCAATTAAGTGGTCACTTGGTGGCAGTACTCCACTTGGTGTAGCTTCTCGAAAGACTGGAGCCAGCATTCATGCTTCGTCCGAGGCATTTTCTGATGCCAGCATTTTAACTGTAACTATCGCTGCCGATACCGCGGAGTCTGCTAGAAATGGTACTTTTGAGGCTGTCAGTGCCATTAAGGCACTGGCTTCCGGTTTGACGTCTGAGCAGGCTTCTCGAGCAATTGCAAAGGCCAAGTTTGCGAACATTGAGGCTTCTGAGTTGGATATTACAGTTCCATCCGCTGGCACTCAGGCAACCCCTGAATCCATCAAAGACGTGGCTAGCAAGTTGCTCTCTGGTAAGGTTGTTGTGTCCGTTGTAGGAAAGACTTCCGAGCTGCCTTATGCAGACGAACTGCTGTAATATAAATGAACTAGCTACGTAGGCATAAAATTGTTAGCATGAATTTCTCAATTGGTAAATCGACTGAGGAGACCCGGCATCCTCATAAGTTCATATACACATGTTATTTGCTGCTCTTTGCCTCCAACCTGCGTTCCGCCACGGTTAAGACTGGAAAGAACGGATGCACAGATTCAATGGTCACCGCAGCAGTACTAGACTTCTCCAAATTTCTTTGCAACATCTGTAAAGATACTAATATTCCTATTGCAGACTTTTTGAGCAAATCTACCATATGATGTGGGGTCGATAAGCTAAGTAGTCTTTTTGCATCTTCAGCATGGCTTTTTGCCAATGAAATGGCAACATCTGTAGTCAGCTCACTGGCATGAATTCTAGCTTCTTGTTCGCTGAAAGAGGGCAAAACTGGCACTCCAACGGATGAAAAAGGTTTAAATCTGAGGCCATATGCCAACTCAGCATCTCGTCTAATTTCATAAGGAGATTTGAGAAGCCCGTACTTTAGAAAGCCCACTGAGAGATAGTAGTTCGCTTGGATCATTTTATCCAATGTATGAAGCTCCAAAAGAAGAATCTGAGAATAAGAGCCTAAACCTTCATCAGTACCAATACCAACATGTTTTGACTCATCCAATACGTGCTGAACATTGGAAATATGGTGTATCAATTCCGAAGTTAGCCCATGGGCATAGGAGTATACATGAACGTACTCCCACGGCTTGTATATCTGTAGCTCAAATCCTATCAATGTCACCCATGACATAATTTGTATTTTCCGTATAAATACCCAGGAAGCTAGGCCAATCATTTCACCCTTTTGATTAGTGAAGGGGCCGAATTTCGAATTGACCTCTTCATCCAGATAATCAGCAGTCACCTGAAGGCTATCCCAAGAGAGGATACAGTGGGATAAATTCTGTCTTTGGCGAGGTCTATTTTGACACATCACCACAAGTAGATCCAAGTAGCACAGAGAAGCTTGGCCCAAGAAGTTCTCGAGTAATTTCTTATGAGAAGACTTTGAAGACTGCAAAATATTAATATATGAGGGAGGAGCCATTTCGCAGATATCCTTAATCACCCATGATTTTATTTGCTGTCCCAAGATTTCGGTCTTTCCTAAGACAGATCGCCATATTGCTCTGGTTATAGGTAAAGACCTTTCTTGGCTTTCAGAGAAAGATAAATAGCATGACAAAAGTTCGGTCGACTTGCTGACTTCATAAACATTTCTGCCCTTTTCGATACTCGATATAATATTCTCAATCGCAACATAGGCTTCGCCAACAGGAACTTTTTGCAGGGGCAGTCGCGGGCATGCATTGTCAAATCTTGACTGTACACCATCAGAAAAGCAGCATTCAAATTTCGACTTCTGTGATTCTGCACCGTCTTCACTTGGCAAAGATTGAATTATTGTTTTCAATGCTGCTGAGGCTTCCTTCAAGTGGGAATTTTTACGAGGTAACTTCTGGCTCAAAATGTACAACCACTCGATTCTCAGGGTTAACCTATCACAAATACCAGCATCGCCTCCAGAATTAGACTTTGCCCACTTGTATGCTGATTGTAACACTTTCACAATAGAATCGACTGATGCATCCGTCAAAAAGTACTGACCACAGGTGTTGATGACAATGTCTTCTTCAGGATACAGAGCATTATTGGTGTAAGGATCCATAATCAGTATGGAGAGCTGAATGCATTTAATCAATCCCAAGATATAAGACTTCAAAACGCCTTTCCAAGACCCGGAGTTGTCTATCGCATCCTGGATGTATTCGTCTAAGTAGCCCACTGTTTCAGATAGCCCATTCACATTCGGGAAAGAAAATTTAGAAACTTGCGAGAGAACTTCTTCAACATAAAGACAACTGAGAACATTTTGCAGCAGCATTGGGCCATTGTGCCAAGACACTTCCCTGGATACCAGCAAATCAAGTATTTCAAGCGCATCCTGAGCTGATTCTATTGTCGGCAAGCTTTCCAGTTCGCTGGTAAGCGATCTATAGCTAAGGCCAGTATCCATTTTGCTATTCCCTATCTCCAATGCATGTACGAAATCCATGAGAGAATAGCCCTGCTCCATTAGTATGGTATCATGTCTTGTGTCTGTAAGCTGTTAGCTATTATCTCAAATTTTTATTTTACCTTTAGTTTTGTCTTTGAATTTTTCCGTCACATCATCGTATAGCTCGTGGCCATATAATTTGATATCTCACAGTTAGTCCACAATGATCTCTACCTTTATCGTACCATTGATATCCATGTTCAATTAGCTGTTCGTCACAGTACTACTTTCTTCCAAGAATCGAAGTGCCTATGTCATCCCTTACCCCTTACCTGTATTATATGCGCGCGATATTCAAGGATCATACGAAGGGCTGTTAAGTAAAGAGGAAGTCCAGTAATATGCCGAGTTTAAAAGAAATCTATTCATAGACGTAGGTTTAACGATATTCATAATACACTTATAGTTTTGAGTCCCCTGACGATGAGACCAATGAACCCTCCTTGTACATAGCATCAATTTCGGTTCGGAACACTTTGGCAGCATTTGCTCTCTTAACTTTGAGGGTAGGAGTTAAAGTGTCATTTTCAGGCGTCAAAGGTTCAATATCCAAATGCACATTCTTAATTCTTTCAAATCCTTGCAGCAGATTTCCGGAAATAGATTTGTTCATTGTGGAGATAATTGATTTTCGCACTTTAGAGTCTTTCAAGAGTGATCGCATCGCGTTAATATCGGTCACTTGCAACTGACGCTTCAAGCTACGAGAAGCAAAATTAACCAGAGCCTCTGGACTCAATCCTACAATAGCAACCAAAAAACTCTCTGTAGAATCTCCATGAACAAATATCTGGTTGATAAGACTTGACTTTGAAAGATATATGTTCTCTATCTTTTCCGCTGCAACATACTCACCTTGGGCCAGTTTGAAAAAGTTCTTTACTCGATCAATAATGAAGATACGTCCAGTGGAATCAATCATACCAACATCTCCAGTGTGGAACCAACCATTGCTATCAAAAGCTTCTAAGGTCTTCTCATCGTTCATGTAATAGCCTCGGAAAATATGAGGTCCCCGAAGTAGGATTTCTCCACGAGGAGAAGGCTTGTCATCTGCACTATAACCCAGCTCCGGAACATTTTGAAGTCGAATCTCAGTTGTGGGACTAATGGGCCCACAAGATCCAGCGCTACGCTCACCTGGTTGACTAACGCAAACACCTGCCATAGATTCGGTAAGCCCATATCCTTGAATTAGCTCAATTCCCAAAGCCACTTTCAAGAACTCCACTGTGTCTTTAGATAGAGGAGCTGAACCCGATGTGACAACCCTAAGGTTTTCAAATCCCAATTTCTTGGCCACCTTTTTGGACCAAACTCTGTCCCAAAAATAGTGATTTGGGCTACCAGTTGCATTCAAATGCTCAATCTTGGCAGCAAAAGCTCGTCTGGATAGCGCACCTGCCACTCCCTTGGCATCAATTGTAGCAGCTTTCAATGCTGCAGCAATACGATTGAGGATTCGAGGTACCATATTCATATAATGGGGCTTCAAAATGAATATATCATCCATCAGCTCAAGTACGCTTCCGTGTGGGAAGGCCTGTCTATGGGCGCTAGACAATACAATCCATAGAGATACACGTTCATAAATGTGAGCCAGTGGGAGGAAACTAAACATTGTGCATACAATCGGTGGTAGATCCACGTTGAGTCTTCCCATTGCGACGCCAGCAACAACATTAGCATGAGATAATATAGCTCCTTTGGGATTTCCAGTTGTACCAGATGTGAAATTTATAGAATAAATATCATCGGGGTGGGGAGGTACGTCTTCGACAGGGCTCTTCAATCCAAGCTCTTCAATTTCCTCAAACGAGTACAGACCAACTCCAGCTTCATCGGCCCAAGCGGCAAGCAGTTCCTTCTTCGATTGACCAACAGGCTCAGTGAACTTTGGGTTTTTCAAAGACTGCATAGAGATAATAACCTTCAAATTGGGAAGCTTTGACTTCATTTTAAGGATCGAAGGGATATTAGCCACCGCAGCCACCACTACAGGTGCCTTGGTCAAGTTCAGAATGTACTCCGAGGTCGTAGGGCCGAGTGTGTCGTAAAGGCATACAGTAGGCAATGACTGAGAGATGGAAGCAAGATCAGCTACAACCCAGTTTATGCAGTTTGGTCCGTAGAGAGCCACAGTGTATCGCCCATTGGCTCGAGAAAGGTTGGCATGCTTTTCTACCACTGACAACAGACCAGCTGCGAAGTTTGTCTTTCTCCTAGCAATCTGTGCAAAGGTGGCAAAACTAAAGCTATCCGCCCATTTGTTGTTGTCGTAGTCGTAATCCCTCTGTCCAAAGCAATCTCTGTCGGGATAACTAGTAGCTGACACTCTAAACACGTCATATAGGGTCTTGATCTCAGGATGATACCCGGACACTGGCGGCTTATCCATACCGAAAACATTCCTATAGATAGGAGAATAGCCCTCTTCTTGGGATCCAGGAACTGGCTTAGCCTGCACTTGGCCCTCAGGTTGGTGGCACGAAATGCTAGTGTCGCCAATATCAGCGTTTCCATCAGCTCCTTCAGGGAGAATGAAATCAAAGTGCCCCATCCTCCTCAGGGATTCTTCCGATAGGCCGTATTGGTTGACAGCCATTGTTAGTAGTTATGCTCTATATTCTAGACACTATCCTAAAAGCAGAATAACCAAAAATTTAACTGAAGAGTAACGCAGCAACCTGCTGACCGCTATCTATATATGTAGTAGTGATTACGTCTCCACAGGCTTTTTGCCATTCCGCTTTTGACATGCATGAGCGGGGTAAATGTCCACCGACGAACTGATTTGTCCGAAACCATGATTACGGGCGCAGAACCGGGAGGTTTTCGGATCTTCGCTACGATTACTTAAAGGGCTCCAATATTTCGACAATTCCTGTTTTTGTCGACTGCATAGTCTCTAGTTCACCCCTCCTAGTTTCGGTATCGGCGGGTTCATGTCTGCACGCGGCCCTACCTGAAGCTCCGACCGCTACGACACTAATTTTATGGAGACGCGTCCAGATTGTCTGAGCCGATAGCAGTAGGCGCTGCATGGCTGCGGATTAAGTACAAAATGAGGAAAATATGCATCTGCGTCGATCTTGCGAACCATGTAAATTGGCAACTCTATACTACCACCTCCAGAGCTCTTATTGGTACAGTATGTTTTTTCCTACATAAAGCGACCATAGACGAGACTGGTGTTAACCGAGCGAATAGTCCAATGATGGACACTGCGGTTGGGGGGTAATTTTCGCAATCTGCGGAATGATCTGCAACGCGACTGGTCGGCTGTCCGCGAGGGTTAAAAAATTACTCCGGCCAGCGGCATAGGCGGATAACCAAGTCGATAACTACATGATGATGTCTCGCATCTCAATTAGAGATCATTTTGCTACAATTGAGGTTTCAGTAGCTTCATAGCTGCAGTATAATCAAGCCTTCCCAGAGCACACGCCGCAAGTTCGGCGACAGAGGGCCACCACCACGTAGTCAACTGTAAGCCGGGCATTATTATACACAGGCAGGCAATCTCCAGCCGTTCCTCTCTGGCTGCTTGCCTGCGGCTTGCCATATTTACATTGTACGCGGCTTTTTGGTAGAAGGAGTTGATGGGTTATACTGCTGTGTTGTGACTGTTTTCCTATTTAGGAAACTCGGTCTCAAAATTTCGACTCAAACTTACAGATACTCTTTCAACCCCAACTCAATTACATTTCACACTAACCATTCGATATTAATAAAAAATGGGAAAAGGAAAGCCTAGAGGACTCAACTCTGCACGAAAGTTGCGAACTACTCGTCGAGACAACCGATGGGCCGATTTGGCTTTCAAGAAGCGATTGCTAGGAACCGCTTTCAAGTCCTCTCCTTTCGGAGGTTCTTCTCACGCCAAGGGAATTGTTCTTGAGAAGATCGGTGTTGAGGCCAAGCAGCCTAACTCTGCCATCCGAAAGTGTGTCCGAGTCCAGCTCATTAAGAACGGTAAGAAGGTAACTGCTTTCGTTCCCAACGATGGTTGTTTGAACTTTGTTGACGAGAACGACGAAGTCCTCCTTGCTGGTTTCGGTCGAAAGGGTAAGGCCAAGGGAGATATTCCCGGTGTCCGATTCAAGGTTGTCAAGGTCTCTGGTGTTTCTCTCCTTGCTTTGTGGAAGGAGAAGAAGGAGAAGCCTCGATCTTAAGCGATCTTCGTTTTTGACAGGCTTTGTTCCAGTATCAAAAAAATCTTATGAGTATTGTCTTCCTTATGATAAGGTTGTTAGGATCTTGTATATTTAGACTACCTATTATAGGGAAATGAAGTTTTAATAGCATGACTTTTATGCGTCGCGCATGTATATTGTAGCATATGTACTTGTATGTTTGGTTGTAGGAGGGTTGTCTAAGTTATAGGGAAACAGAGTCTTGATAGTCGGTTGTTTATTCTAACTTCATGACCACTTCAATGTCGTTAACAAGAAGGTCGACATATTCTATTTTTGAATCCCATGCGAACATGAAGCGAGAGATGTCCCCGATCAAGTCGTAGAACCTCCAACCTTTGCTTCTAAGCTTGTCTGCGACACCGGCTGGGAATCTAACAAACACAGCATTTGCTTCATTCGGAAGTGGGATTTCGATTCCATGGATGTTTTGCAGTCGTTTAGCAAAATGAGCAGCGCATGTATTAGCATTCTGTGCATTCTTTAGCCAAACATTATCAGTAAGCATGGCAACCCAAGGTGCAGATATAAATCTCATCTTTGAAGCCAATTGACCAGACTGCTTGATTCTTGCAGCAAAGTCCTCATGGTCAGCTTTGTTGAAATGAATCACAGCTTCTCCAACAGCCATACCATTCTTGGTACCACCAAAACAGAGAACGTCAACGCCTGCTTTCCACGAAATTTCTGCAGGTGTACAATTGAGAGCAGCACAAGCATTAGCAAACCGAGCTCCATCCATATGAAGCTTCAAACCATGTTCTCGACAGGCCGCTGAAATGGCCTTGACTTCATCAATGCTATATACTAATCCAGATTCTGTTATCTGGGCAATAGAAACCGCCTTGGGCTTAACAGAATGGACGTCATTGTACTTCTTTGCAAATTCTCCAATAGATGCTGGGTCTAACTTGCCATCATCGCTTTTGGAGATGATAGTTTTGACTCCACCCGAGAAGAAGCCAGGAGCATTACATTCATCAGTCTCAATATGAGCCGACTGACAACAGATAACACCCTGATAAGGCTGGCAGATACTTGATATGGCCAAAGAATTGGCTGCAGTTCCATTAAACACAAAGCTGACCTCGCATTCGGTCTCAAATAGCTCAGCCATAGCTGATTTGGCCCGAGACGTCCACTCATCGTCGCCGTATGCTACTTGGTGGCCGACATTTGCCTCAGCAGTGATTTTCAAAACCTCCGGGCAGACGCCAGTATAATTGTCACTAGCATACTGCTGGGGATGAGAAACGGTAACCGTCATAGTTTACTATAAGAATTATCAGTCTGAAGTGCCAAGAGCCAGACGTCGGGAATTATGATCTGAAATTCAAGGTGGTGGTGCCTAACGGTGGTGGTTAGGTTAATATATCTTCGTAGTCCGACAGCATTGATAAGGGCCCCCCACCTCCACAAAAGGATGGCTTTTTCTCAGTGGACAGGAACTCCTCAAGTTGGCAACATGAGAATGAAACAGTTTTCCTTTATGATTGTCCAAGTGAAGGCAGTTTAATATATGTAAAGCAGATAATTTGCGCACTCTAGACTGAATATCTCTTATCATGTGCAAGACGGTGCGGCGCTTTCTCACCCCGTTATATGAGCATGGAGAATCATGCAACTGCTAAATACAGTCATGACCAAAAACGCATTAATTGTAGTCGATGTTCAAGAAGACTTTTTGCCACCTGTAAGTTGTTTGTAAAACATTTTGGTCTAATTCAGACTGGTTCATTGGCAGTTAAAGACGGACGTGATGTCATCCCTGTGATTAACAATATGCTTGGATCATCGAAGTGGGCAATTCGAGTAGCCTCGCTGGATTGGCATCCCTCGAATCATTGTTCTTTTGCCTCAAATCATTCAGGAGCGAAGGCGTTTGGTATGAAACAATTCAGTGATCCAAATGATGAATCCCGAAAGGTAGAACATGTGCTATGGCCGGACCATTGCGTTCAAGACACCTTTGGATCCAAGTTAGCACCAGAGCTGTCCACACACAACATTGATAAATTCGTGAAGAAGGGATATTTAGTAGACAGGGAGTACTATTCTGCGTTTCAAGATGTTTGGGGAATTCACCACACAGAGCTTTCTGAGCTTCTTCAAGAGCACTCAATCGATAACGTGTTTGTAGTCGGAATTGCACTCGATTATTGCGTATTGAATACTGCAATCGATTCAGCAAGCAAAGGGTGGAATACTTATGTTGTGCTAGAAGCTACAAAAGCCGTTGATCCATCCAATAACGACGCAACCATACAGAAACTGCAGGATGGACATGTAAAGGTCATCTCAATCGGCAGTCCTGAAATGCAAATGTTCCTCAGCTCTTGACCGAAGTCAGCCTTGATATTGGAAAATTGGACGAGTTTTCAACTTGGTTGCACCGAGATATGTGCTGACAAGCTGTTTCAGCTGACTGTCAGTGACATGAAGATGGCCACCGTCGAATTTTAGGTAGTCGATAAGGCCATCATCACCTAGATGCTTGAGTCCAATTAAGTCATCTGTGTAAATATTCCTTGACTCAAGAGGAGTGATCTCTCCAGAAGTTGTGTTAACTTCTTGAAACCACTGGGTTAGCACTCCTGTCTATCTCTTGTTCACTTACGGCACTCTCCTTAGGGACAACGACTTCATCGTTTGAAAACATAATCATTACCAACCGCTCCAGTTCAGACAGTTTGTCACCATATGAGCGAGTAATATTCCATTCTCTTTCATTGTTTATATCGGCGAGGAAGCTGGAATGGTTCTTATAGCTCTGTAAATCTTCAGGATCCTTATAAAGGTTAGAATATAACAATTGAGCCAACATACCCGAAAATACTGCGCTGCAGTCACTTTTGTCTGAGCATAATTGGACCAAACTTGTGATCTCAAGACTCTGTTTCTCGCTTTGCATAAGAAATCCGAATTTCCACATGGAGGAAGATCAGCGATGCCATTATGGGGAGACCCAAACGTTAGTAACGTTTTAACAGGAGGGTCATTATATCTCTCAGCATATCCTCGTAAAAACAATCCTCCTTGAGAAAACCCGAGGGCATCGAAACCATTCTGAAGCTCTGATATATTTCTCAGCTGTTCATAAACAAATTCAAGCTGTTGTTAGATGGTTTTCATAGCTAAGTGATATTACCTCACTATTAAGATAGCCAAATATTGATTTTTGCTCATCTGCAGATGGGTCTTCATCAAGGTAAACACTGTGGACGTATATGGAAGGATATACTGACTTGATTATTTGTTCAACTCTAAGCATCCCTACAGAATCGTATGTATCGCCCAGACCATGCCACAGCACAACAGGTCGGTGCTCTGGATCCACTATAGGAACACATAGCACACTCCAACTGAAAAATGCTAGAGTAATCAAAGTTCCGACGCTCAGCTGCATTGTTGATTTCCTTGATGAGCAGATATAGGAGAACAAATAATAAGATGCCTTTGTGGGGAATGTTTATGCACTTCATGTATGTATGGGTTTTCACGAAGACACCCCTACCCTACTATTGTACGATAGCTTCAACTTGACGGCTAATCCAATCGTAAAAAGGGAGTTAGATAATTTAAAAACTGACATGCAGTTATTTGAATGTTCTCACGTTGTAATGCTACTAAATATGGATGAAGCTGGTGGGTCAAATCGTAGCGAGCAGTTAGGTTGATCGGCGGACTGGTGGGCTTTTTTTCATACTTTCGGACGGCAAGCATGGATACATACAGGATCTTGCCTGAACTCAATGCCTGTTTGAATTCTAAACAATTATAGTACTGCAAATAAATCTCTTGTGAAAATCGTATTGGCTTCCCTTCATAGTTTCTTTTTTAAATTATCCTTCGATGGTGCATAACTTCACATTGCACGGCTGCGAAGTAGAACATGATAAAGTTTTCAATGACACCAATCAATTTAGTGCTTGAAGCATGATTTGTTATCATTTTCGGTGACGGGAAATTGATACACCAACAAATTGATTGCTGTAGCGTGGCGAGGTTGATTCTTCTTTAGTATTAGCATCGACTCCAATTGTATCCTTTGGCTAATTGCCTGTCGTCTCTGCAAAGAATACTGTAGGCTCAATAACACGACGGCTCACATCTCAATATTTCGTCATAAAGGATTCTACGTTTACATTAAGTGCATGCTCTCTTTGGATTCTCCAGTTAGCAATGCGATAAGGCTTGATCGTGGTATCAGCCATCTTCATAGTAGCGAACTATCAATCTTTCAAACAAAAAAAAAAATATGAATTTTTGAACGCCTATTCATAAACATAAAAACTTCGCTCCAATGATCATTATTTGAAAGCTGTTTTCAGTAACTCAACCACCATCCTAATGTACAAATATTATAAAACTTCAATGCAAAATAAACCGGTGCATAGCTGAATGCGAACACGGCCATCATAAAAATACCTCAAACTACTGGCCTGTGAGTTGCCTTATTCGTTCCACAACATCTCGCATCTCAGTTTTGATCTCTTCTAGTTCTTGAAGGACCTTGGCAGTGGTTTCTCTACTATTTTGATCTGACAGTCAGTGCTATCCTAACTTGATGGACTACTCATATCACAATGTCTACTTACCAGTACGATCTTTCAATGCCAAAATCACCGCTTCTCCATCGCTCAGTTCCTGCTGAAGCTCTCTTAATTGGGTCGTCAAGCTTTCAACATCCATGGTCAATTCCAAATAATGCCGCTGCGCCTACCAGAGTGTGTTGTATGGCCGAAACGGACGGACGGATGCGGTTGCACTACTACAAACGTCGAAATGATGTATGGCAACTCAATATGAAAATATTGGTATGGAAAAATTGTCCACAATTTCAAATAAGCCGTCCCCACTTGCTGGAACTGTCACATATATATGGGCTGTTTCTTGCGCGAGTGATTCAGCGCAGCACGGTTGCCAGCAGCCCCCGCCCACAATGATCATCAGCAGTACATCCAATTAGCCCTGGAACACACTTACATGTCGCTCAAAATCTGTACGCCAAACTAGCGCTGGTCAAGGGAGGTGATACGCCGATCCATGCGCCATGCAACCGGTACCTGGTAACTCTCAGACCGAACCCCTTTCCACGGAACAACGCATTATCAATACAAAGAAATAATTAATGATCTCCATTGTCGGCTGAATCCTTATCCAGCCATATGGTGGCCTCTCACGTTCCGCTTGTCCTCTATTATGTGATATTGCACTTTTTTTTCAGCTGTTCCTATTCCGGCTTGCTCCAACTGTAGCCTTCATTGTAAGGGGGGATGCTGAATGGGTCACTGCGTTGTCTGAGTACTTGCATCTGTACGCAATGTCCTTGGATAGGCTTTCAACGGTTGGTGGGGACCGTTGGAGCCTCATTTAGTCTAGGGCCTGCTGCTGAAATTGAGGTTGGCAGCCAAGGACGATCCCCTGTAGGAACAGGCTGCAGACGTCTATAACAGGTCACAAGTCGGATCTGACAGATGGGCTACCACTGGTATAGAACCGATCTGGTTGAGTGATGCCGTTATGGCCGTTTGCCACAAGTGCTGCTAAGACTCCAGATGCTACTAGCCGCTGTTACGGATTATGTATATTGACCCGCTCCTATTGGCAGACGCACTGCGCCCACACCTAATAGCTCCAACCCGCCGGCCTGCGCCGAACAAAACGCATCCACACCTGTATGGACAAAACCGACTGTGCATATTAGTTGCAGTTGGAACAACGGCTGCAACGTTAGTGCTATTGTCAAGGGTGGCTACATGACAATGATAAACGGCGATGCAATCCAGCGTATACAAGGTGGACCGTACATAGGCTCCCAGGTTTCCAAAAGTAGCTCTACCATTTGCATGGATCTGCACTAGTAATTTAACTAAGTCGTTGTTCACGACACTAAAGCATCAGAATAATTAATTATTGGTAACTGCTGGATGGATGCCATCGGGGATACCTGTTGATCGCTGGAAAATGGCTGCCCTTGGCCAGGGAACCCGCTTGTGTGACCAACATGATCTTCGGGCACACTTTGCAAGGCGTTGAACCCCATGCATTTTTGGTAGAGGTGATGGTCGGAATAACTCGCAGTACCTCGGTACCAGTCTCAACTTTGCAGTCTAGGCTGAGATGTTGGGATGGCATGTGCTTGTCATCTCCGAATAATTAATCCGGGATAGCAGGCAACCCCTGACAGTAGTTTTACTTATCTAGCAGGGCCAAGTATGATGATGATCGTCAGATATTTTCAGCCACTGTGATCGCTTCGATGACCATATGCAAGGGGCCGCTGAGAATCCTGAAATCACTCAGAAAATCTTCCAAGTTCTGAGGGAGGCTGAACACAAAGCGCAGATCCATTCTCATCAACAACCAGTATGAGCCCTTTCTAGTTTATAAGTCTCCTTGATCGATATACAATTGGCAATTACAACAATTATAATACCTGACTCGAAAAAAGTCAACCCTTGACCTTTCTGACATGCAAATGTTAGTTAGCTCTTTCATTAACTAGCCTAGGACGTCAGACATTAGCGTTATGGCCGATCTCGAGGAATCTGAAGTAGAGAAACTCCAGACAGTAGAATATTGGGTTTGTGGTAGTGATTTTGGAGATATCCATTTCTAATTGCAGGACAATAGGTATGCAGTCGAAGATACTTCATTTGACTGGTTCAAGACTTATGACGCTGTCAAGCCATTCTTCAGAGCAGCAGTCGATTGGACCAAAGCTTCGACAGTTAAAGTAATAATGCTAGGATGTGGAAATAGTGTAAGTGTTTCTCGGCACTTGAGCAATTTTGCCTATTTGTTAGGGCATAGGCTGAGCATACAGTTAACATATTAGACATTATCTGAAAGTTTATATCACGATGGTCTCGTCAATATCACAAACGTTGATTTTGCTCCGTCTTGTATAGAGCAAATGGCTGCTAGACATGCTGACAAACCTGAGATGACATGGGAAGTTGCTGATATTCGGGATTTATCTGCTTTCGACGATAATAGTTTTGATATTGCCATTGACAAAGGAACTTTGGACGCTTTGCTGAGCTACAAGGGATCTGTATGGACACTGCCTGAAGAAATCAAGACTTCTACGGACTCGTACATGTCAGAAGTCCATCGCATATTGAAACCTGGATGCAGCTTTTTGTATATATCTTACAGACAGCCTCATTTTGCCAAATTGGTTATCGATAAAGACCAGTACTGGGACTTAGAGCAGCATACTATAACCGATAACTCTGGAGGCTCCCTGGATTATTTCGGATATATTATGACAAATAACCCATAGTCCCCTTTTCAATTTATTTATTTGGTGTAGATGGATGTTTGGGTTCTGACGTAGTATGGCACATTCCCTACATTCGTGAAATACAGGATCTTGACTGCTACATATTTGGCCTCCATTGTACTTGTAATTGGTCTGTCAGTATGTCCGCGAAAGAGAAGCTGAAGCTAGCCCGTGAAGCTGTAGCTCGGCAAGACTGGGAGGATGGACTCGACTATGCTGAAGAGGCGATCCAGCTGTCCAGTAACTTGTATCTAGCGTAAGTAAAGTTGTACCGACGCTTCATGGAGTGTACGCTTACAGTATATTGTGTTAACCAGCAGATGGATGTTACAAGGAAAATGTCAACATATGCTCAATAAAGTTGCTGAGGCAAGTGCTTCATATAAACGAGGTGTTGAAATCAACCCAGACGAGCCAACAGCTTGGAAGGGCTTGCTAAGTTTATATGAGTCGCAAGCTGATATCTTAAGTTATTGCAACGCTTTAATTGGCCTCCTCAAGTGCTATGAAAAGTCTGATAACATCAATGCTGCCGGATCTGCTTTTCTCCAAGCGCTCAAGTTTTCACGCAAATCGGGCTCAAGAGCTGGACATATTGCAATTTTGGATATGCAGCTCCCTGAAAGTGACGTATTTTCTTTCATGGAGGGGCGTTTCCTACGCCCAGAGGAGACAATATCCAGGTTGTGTAGTCTTATCGAGGCAGGAGAAAATGAAACTATTAATAGAGCTGTGGTGAAGTACAAGTTTCGAGTTGGTAACACAGATAAGGTTGTTAACGAGATGAAATATGATGTGTTGAAGAACTCGAGATTACCCAAATTGTACAATGATTTGATGAATGTGGCTATGGATGATGCGGTGCGTCGCGCGACAGAAGCAAAGCTCCTTAAACATCAATACGATCTGATGAATGTTACCAGCGAGAAAATCGAGAAAGATCAACTCCGCCTAGAAATTCAAGAGCTCATATCTGGAATGATTATAGTTGATTCCTCAGATCCTTTGGCATGGAAATTATACTTTGACTGGTCGGATGTGGCCGACTTTAAGGATCTGGATGTTGACCAGGTACGGAAATACATTGAGAAATTCCCAAGACAAGGGCTCTCGAAAGTCCTTCTTGCATTTTTACATTCTGAAATATCTCCTTTCCGTCAGAGCCAGGTAGATATTGCTGGTAATGTTAAGATGCGTGGATCAGAAGCTGATGAAGTTCCGAATGAGGATATTCAAGCTACGGCGGATGAAGGTGTTGAAGACTCAGCTTTAGGTGAAGAAGCAAGCAACTCGGAGAAAGGATGGAAGCCAGAAACTGTATTAGAAGTTATGGCAGAAGGTTTCGAAATTGACAAGAATTGCGTGCTTCCGTATCGTATTCTGGGTTCTTTGTATTTAAGGATCCAAGAATATGAGACTGCTGCTGACATTGCTCAGAGGGGTCTAGAGATGATCAAATCTCTTAGCAACGATATTGGTGTGGAGTTTGAAAATGGTAAGCGCCAACTATCTATAATACTTGCTACGGCATATATTTATTACCAGGCGCCAAAAAACCACGATCTGGCAATGGGCATTTTTGACAGAGTCTTAGTAAAGGACCCAAACAATGCACTTGCAAACATCGGTAAGGGATTAATTCTGAGAGAAAAGGGCCAGCTCGATGCTGCATTATATATTTTACAGTCAGTGGTAGACAACAACCCAGATAATTTTCAGGCATTATTTGAATTATCATGGATCAAAGTGCTCATGGGCCTACATGAAGATGGTATAGAGGGACTTACGAAATGTCTACCTATGGTTCAAGGAGACGATCCATTGTCCGACGACTATCGAGCCCAAATTCATTGGCGAATTGGAGTCAGCAAATGGAGATGTATTCCAGACGCTCAAGATGCTTCAACTATGGCAATGGGAGCATTTGATTCATTCGTCTTGTCGCTTCAAGAAAATCCCAATTATGCACCGGCTTATACTTCGTTAGGACAGTTCTATGCTCAGTGGAAGAACGACGCTGTAAGAGCTACCAAGTGCTTTTATAAGGCATTTGAAATTGACGGAGGAGAAATTGAAGCAGCTTATCAGCTTGCTGTAGATTTTGCTTCTAAGTCCGAATGGGATTTAGTTGAGGTTGTTGCCAGCCGTGTCATCCAATCTGATCGTTTGAGAACATATGCTGGCCGTGAATCAAGCTGGCCATATAAGGCGTTGGGCATAGTAGGGTTGAATCATCGTGATTATGCTTCAGCAGTTCAAAACTTTCAAAAGTCTCTTCGGGTATCACCAAGAGACTGCAATTCGTGGCTAGGCCTTGGTGAGGCCTATACCAATAGCGGTCGTTACCTCGCGGCATCCAAAGCTTATGAGCGAGCTTCTCTTCTGGATGCCTCTAACCCGTTTGTGAAGTACCAACATGCAGTTGTTCTTCGAGAAATCCATGAATACGATAAGGCTATTGAGATGCTGCGGGAAGTTGGAAATTTAAAAGATGTCCCAATAGCATCTGCGCTGCTCGAAACATATATATTGGCAGCGAGGTACCATATTTCGAATGAATACTTTGGTGAAGCAGTTGGCAGTGCAAGTTGTGCGATTGACGTTATCGAGACGGATCTTGATAGAGACATGGTTGCCACTGTTTCTCTTTTAAAAGGACTAGGCGAAGCTTGCGATGTTCTGTTGACTGTATCCTCTATGCTCGAAAAAGCGCCTCTTGATAAGCTTTCGAGTATTATGCAGAAAATTGGAAGCGATGAACAATTTCCAGCATCTCCGAAAGACAATGGAGATATTGTGAGATATATATCGCACTGCATGATTTTTGCCTTTGAAAAAGCTGTAGATCAGCCGATGGTTACACGGAGTGGAAAAGGAATGGTTCACTACAATTTGGGTATAGCATATCTGAAAGTTTATAACCTTCATCAGAAAGATGCTTCCAAAGCAGGAGAATTGTTGGAGGACTCTATTGAGCACTTGAAGAAGGCTATAACATATGAACCGAGAAACTTCGAGTTTTGGAACGCGTATGGCGTTGCCTCTGAACCTTTGAATGCAAGGGTATCCCAGCATTGCTTTATTAGATCTCTTGGATTAGAACCCAAGCAGGCTAAGACTTGGACAAATTTGTCTTTGCTATACATGGGAAGTGGTGATTTGGAGCTTGCTTCTGAAGCAATAGAAAAATCGCAAGCCATTGACCCTGACTATGTGACGTCCTGGATATCGCTAGCCATTATCGAGTATACCCTTGGCAATGCTTCGAACTCTAACAACCTTCTTGAGCACTCCTATAATATATCGAAAGGTGAGAACCGCTTGGCCAAGTACTTGTATGGTATATCGACCATTGAGAGAGCCTCTGGCGATCAGCTGGCTTCGGGTTCTAAACGAGTATCTTTAGAGTCTGGCGTTCTTGCACTACAAAAGTATTTAGTGTTGAGCCCTGATTCAGAACTTGCATTGTTGGTTCGAGGCCTACTTTCTGAGCGGGAGGGTGCCTACGGACCTGCTATATCTGATGCTGAGTCCTTGTGCTCGCGTTTAGAACAAAAGTATGAGGAGGATGAAAAAGTCGAGACCCTTGTCCGATTTGTACAGGCAAAATCACACTTAGCGCGACTCATGCTAGGTGTTTCTAGGTTGGAAGAAGCAATAGAGAATTCACAAGCTGTTTTGAATCTCATCGCCAGTGGTTCTTTGCCTTCAGATTCTACTGGAAATTGTGGCTTGTCTGCGGCACTTGTTGCTGGAGTAGCATTTTACTTTGGCGACGAGCTCGGAGAGTCTATTGAATATTTCAAGCAAGCTCTTGAAGTTTCGCACGAAAATCAAGACGTTGTGATCCTCTTGACACAAGTCCTCTGGGCCAATGGCGGATCAGAGGAAAAAGAAGTGGCATTAGAGCAGCTGTATAACAGTCTGAACACTAAGGGTACTTCTTTAAGAATCACTTTATTGATGGGTGTGATAGGGCTTTTAGATGATTCGGAAGTAAAGCAAGCAGCAGGTGATGAGCTTGGTGCTTTAACTGAGAGCCAGTTGAAGGCAGACAAAGATGAAAACAATGTCCAAGAAATACTATCATTAATACAAGAATCTAACAGCCCATGGAAACGGGGAGCGTTTCTATGGCCCGCCAATTACAACATATGGAAGAACTTAAACTTCAATGTTGCATTAAGAGTTGCAAAGTCGAACACTGATATCATCGGTTCAGTTGAATTGTCTCATGCCTACATTTCTGCAGACTTGACAGTTGAGGGCGCCCAGCGTGCAATCTTCCTTGCGCCGAGCAATTTAAATGCATGGAAAAGTCTGGGATCAATTCTCAGCAAGTTTTCTTGTTAAAAATTAGTGCCATTATTGCGATGCATAACTAGCTAATGTTACAAATGCATATTTTTAAAGTGTATTTAAAGGGCTACAAAACCCGTCATGCTCCTTCTAGTTCTTCAAACTTCAATTCATTTTGAGCGATTTTGTCAGGATTGATTGATTCCACAATTGCCATAGCTAATGCGCTAGATGGCAGTGAATGTAATAATCTTATGTGCAGGCCCTTAAATATCGCACGGAATAATCCAGCTTCTTTTATGAGATTTCTGGCCACTTTGAAAACTCCTTGTCTGTCATCGGGCCGTATTCTTGATATTTCTTCTGAAACAGCCAACTGCTGCCGTGTTTTAATCACGTCTAAGAAATTCGATGCAAATGCCGCCGATGAACTGGCCGCTGCCGATGCTATACCAAAATCAAAGGCCCCTAATGGTCTTGAACTTCGACTTTCCATATACTGCTTTGCATACTCGTAACTTGTCCACCATACAATCGAATGAGGGAGAAATACAGCTATTCCCATCCAATACCCTCTGTAGAAACCTCTCACTCCGTCGACAGCATATATATTATGTATCAAGCGCAGGCTATTGCCCTTCCCTCGGTATATTTGCATACGACCCTTCAGAACTTCCATAGGGGTCCAAATCACACTACTACTGAGTTGAGATATGGCACCACTGGCAATATAATTAGATAGTGCAGTTTCCCCAAGATATGGGCCTAGTAGCTTTTTACTTTCTCGGTATGCAACCATATAAACTGTAAACGCAGGAGCACTTAGGCCCACAGAGGCTGTCATTCCCCTCCAATAATGGCTGAAAGGCAAGACATAGCTGAAATTTGTGGAAGTTTGTTGAAGTGTCCTGATAGTATCAACTGTTAGTTAGCCAATCGTCCTAATACATAGAGCCCTCATGATCTTTTCAAAACAATCACTTGTTACTTACGAGGATAGAAGACCAACTTACTACCCACAGCGCCCAGCCTATAATTAGTTCGATCTCACCTAAATTCCACTTACACTGAGGCGGCAATCGTTTCAATCGTCATGCAATGCTAGTTGGTACTTTAAAGACACAAACCAATGAAGTATCAAGCAACCATTAAGTCTCCTGCCGAGGAATTATCCGGATTAAATGAACAGAAGCCTGAATAAACCTCAAACCCCTGGGAAGCTTTGTGAAATATTTAACCGCTAGACTGCTGGGTCGTATAATTCCACACAATAACAGTTCTCCAGTAAGTTTTCGATGAGAAAGTCAAATATTACGGCCGACGTTAACTTCCAGCAAGAGTCACGAAAATTGCACGGGCTGTTGATCCGCTTGGACGATAATGGTATCACGTGCTTAGATGTCTTCCGGACTGATAGAGTTTAGGGTAATCTGCCATTTAATTGTTATCATCAATGTAATTATTAAGTTTACTATATGAAATCAATGGTACGAGTTTAACTTTTGTTTTTCATAAATCGTTAAATCATCAAACCCATGAGTTTGACGTGGCTTGAGGCGATATAGCACCTATGAAGCTGCTGCGAATCTCTTGAGATGTCATGTCAGACTTGTCACCTTTGAATGTCAAAATGCGAACGACCCACAACTCAGAATCTTCTGTCACGGCAATTCTAACAGTTCGTTCCATAGCTGCGTCAGTCCATTCCTCGCCATCGGGTTGCCAGAGCTTTGTGGCACGTAGGGCTCCTTTCCTAAACACCCGGATAATATTTCGCTTGCTCTCATTCAGCAGTACCACGTTTTCCGAAAACACTATAACTCGGAATGCTCTATCTTTTGGTGGATTTGCAGGATCATGGACGTCAATAGACAAACACTTTGCTAGCCCACTGAGAGCAGAAGTTGGCACCATGCCCTTGAGTGATTTCTTACAGAGAACGTCGCCAGCTCGACCTTTCTGAGCTCCAGGCTCGGTCAAGTATGTCCTCTTGGTAACCACTACATTTGAGTCACAAATATAAGATCCAAAGATATCAGGGAGCTTAAATATCTTCCGCAAATCCTTATGTCTATCTTCTCTAATCTGAAGGGGGATTCGATATTCAACTTCTTTGCAAAGACGAACTAAACGCAAATGAATATCAGACAGAGACTCAAGATTCGGCGACATTTCTCCGAAAAAATATCTGTATTCACCAAGCCTCTCTATAGGAAGATTAAGATAGTCCACAATACTTCCCAAAGAATGCTCTTTGTCTCTGGATTTCCCTTTCAGCCAATCACCAGTGGGATTTGAAGTGTAGTAAGGATTATAGTGGCCATTCAGTGTGTTGCTCTTCATCCAAGTGGTACAAAGTCTAATTGGCATTTCGCAAATTTTTGCAAAGGAAAGGTATGCCAGTTCAAACCCTTGAATTGCCTTGAGGAAAGTGTAAGCAAAAGACCACATATCCAACTCCTGATGAACAATCAGGTCGTCGATACTCTTTTCCAGACTGGGCAACATCACTTTACTATGGAAAGTAAAGATCTCCAGCATGTTGTCGAGTATGGGACGAACATTTTTTGGGAGAGACCGCTTGTCCTTCTGAATGTACAGAGTATTGAACTCGCCTAATAGTTTGACGTATCGCTTCTCGCTATCCAGTAATCTAACAAACTTGTTCAATATCACAGTCAGATTAATTTCTGGAGGATTGCCGCTCTTCTCCTCTCGCACAAACTGGGCCATTTCTTCAAGACTATTCAGACGATGGTGACTAGGCTTACTTCCATGCGACTTCACTGATGCCGTCGAAGCACGGGATATACTGGTGAGCAACGAGCTTGACTGGGATATACTCGATCTTATTGATCGAGATGAGTTAGAAATTGAAGAAAGTGGCCTGAATCTATCCGTTCCTAATACAGAGACCCTCATAGAGCTAGCATCTGGAACGGAGTCCAGAGGATTGTTACTAGCGATTTCATGGATATCAATCAGTATTGGTAAAAGCAGGCGTGTCTTCAATATGGACAACTCGTCACTGTGAGTCAGTATGAGGCTCTCGTCGCTTGTGGATTGCTCCTTTGGAGGCTCATATCTGTGCCTCGAAGGCTTGAGCACTAAAATGTCCGAGGCAGCTGATTGCGACGAAGACGATACAGTGGGAAGAACGTTAGCTTTCGGCTCTAAAGAAGTGAGCAAGTCATCAGAGTCGTCGGAGTCAGAGTCATAAGTCTCAATTCGTCGAATTGATAGCCGCTTGGTAGATTTGGGTGGGTGCGAAGTGGAGTGTCTGCTTGTAGTTCTTGACATTCGGCTTGAAGCAGAGGATGAGACCGTTGATGCTCTGTCTGATTCATTGTCAGGGCTCAGGCGATTGAGCATCAGGTCTATGTAGTCTTGTTTGAATGAAGGAACCTGCTCAAACAGATTGTAGAAGCAGGGGTTCCCCTCCAAGTCCAAGACTTGAAGGTTTTTGTGGCAGACTAATCTTGCTAGATGATCTGGCCAGATAGATATCTTGTTTTTGGATAGTTTTAGCACCTTTAAGTTTATAAGTGACGTTGACACCCATTCATCCACAGTCGTGATGCCCAAGTTGCAGGCAACCAAGCACTTGAGCGACGTACATCTTTGGACCCAAATAGGAATTCGACCTGTTGTTGCAATATAGTCGACAACAGCAGGGATCTTTGAGAGATCCAGAAAAGTCAATTTGCTAACATTATCAGGAAGGCTGCTTCCACTGAGAACTTGGGCATTGGCAGGGAGAGGCTGGCTTTGTGTCTTTGCAACTGCAGGAGAAGGAGCATAATGTGACATGCGTCGATTCGCCTGGATATTTTTGGGAAATGTTCGACCTGCATTCAAAGAATCGTCATCGTATTCTCCAACTGTTATCGGACTGTTCGTGGGAGATGACTCGAATTCGCTTGCAGTAGCCGTGTCAGGAGACGAAGCCGTAGAAGTCTCGTAAGATAAATTAGGAGGGGAGTACATGCTGTCTGCACTTTCTACTGAACTCATAGTAAAAAGGTCAGGGGAAACAGCAAAGCGCTTTTCACTCTTTGTCCGCCTGTGGACAATTGGCCCGACTGGCTCGTCAGATTCTCTGACCATTTCCAACATTGACGGTGCTATAGTGAGACGGCGGTAATCGAGACGGTGATTCGGATGTCTAGGTGGTGGAGGTGGGGTAGATGGACCTGAAAGATCGGGCTTCTTTAACCGCAATTGCTCCAAACTATGGCTGTCGTATAGAACTTCGCTGTTGTTTTTGACCGTCCTCAGTGGTCCTGATATAGCGAGACCTAAGCTGGAGTGTGTCGTCTGCATTGTATATAAATATGCGGACCCAGCTGCAGGAATCAATTCACAGGGGTAACAAAAAGTGGGTACTAACTAGGGGAATGTTTCAAACTGTTCTGTATACTAATAAAGCACGTTCCCTGCTGCGAAGCACACTGCACACACCATACTAAGTGCGGACAGCTGATATTATGTATTTATATATCGACACAAAACGCGGTTGAGCAAAAAAAGTGTGGGACCAAACGCCCATTTCATTAATGACGATAATTGCAAATCTTCCCGCATGCGTTCCTGAATGGGTTATGTGTCTATAGTGTGATGATCGGTAGAGTATAGCCAGAGTGATTGGGCATTTTCTTTTTTGCGTGCACAGGTCGCAGAAGTGGACCATACGGTCAGTGCTGGGCCCTAACGTGTAAGTGGAGCCGTTATGCATCATGCATGTCCTACAATGAGTATACCACTGATCATCAGTGGATCCTAGGAACATGCGAGGGGCAACACCAAATTTTAGAAGTGGCGACCGACTTAAAGCGTTTAGCTTACTGCAAGATAATTGAGGGCGAGTGGTCAATGGAGCATTAAGTTATCTTGACCAAGTTTTACCTTGTTGTACAAGAGCTGCTGTTGGTTCATGATGGGTCGGAGGAATTGGCATGCATGCCCGACCTTATGCAAGGTTACAAGAAAGGACAGGACTATGTGCATAAACAAGCATATCGTGGCCGTTGGGAGTATTCTAGCACCAGCATAGTGCTGCGAGCTCACATTAGCCAGGGACGTTAATGGGGGCTTATCATTCCCGTTCACGGCGCTGTGAGTTTGCACTGCTAGCATTTATTCTAAGTTGGTAAAATATCATCCCGCCTCAATACGCGATGGGAATAAACTGACTGCAAGTCAGATGGGACTGCATGATATAGCTGAGCTCGACTGTAGCAATATACTTTAGAGCGTGGAAGATATATACTGTTAATGCTTGAGTACGAAGCAACTGCTCTACTTTCCAGTCTAGTGTGTATTGATTTAGTACCCCTGGCGTTTCAAAACGCACTTGTCCCCCTTTGCCTGAGTTTTAGCGTGTGATTTTGTAGCTAACAGGTATGTGACAGACTAATGCACCTTTGCCGTATCATGTCTGCTTCATGTCGGTACACGCGACTGGCAAAGGCGAAGTTGGCGAGACACGCTGGGCTCTCTGCACACCATCGATCATGTATGTACTTGGACGCCATTTTTGTTGGCCTGAATATACGATTATGATGATGATTGAGCACATGTATTCAACCACTATATGGGTCACATATCCTGATTTGGGTTAATTACAGGGTGCATAGGGATGGTTTTCCATGCATATAATCTGCCCTACCGTTAGCACAAATTTCCCTTTTGAGAAGATCTCGGCTGCCTCGAAGTTGGTAATTTTTTGGTTTGGCAGCCACTCGAAAAAGTAACCTCCTGAGCCTGCTTTATCCGACTAGCAGTCAATTAGTGTTCAGCAGGGCTGATACTCTGAGGTAATCCGGCCACAACCACACAAGTGGCACTTGTGCGCGTGAACTCCCTTGATCCACAATCTTGTAATGTTGCAATTTCAGGTTATAGAACGATAATTATACAAATACGTAGGTAATCTAGGTTCACAGGCTCAAAGACGGTTAGCTCCTAGGTTACGATGGAGATTCCTTTTCCTGAGGCTTAACGGTGGGTCTCCATACATTGAAAACTGGGCCATGATGCAGAAACACGATTCATTACACACTAAACTTGAATTTAGAACCGATAGGCCGCGATTGACAGATGAAAGAGCGCGTGATTGTTCATTCAGCAATTTATTAGTTCCATTCTGGTATAGCATCACTTCCTGAATTGTCTATACAATATTCGGTTAGGTTCCATGGGACCCTGTGGCCGTTTGTAGCAGCTATCAGCCTGCTAGATAAAACAAAATAGCTGGCATCTATAAGCGTATATAGATGCGAGTCATGTGAAATTCAAGTCATTATGGTGTGTGTATTGTTAGCTATTGGATCTCGTGTTCCTGGCAGGCGTCGAGGTCGATGGCTTTGCAGATCGGACCCTGCTGCACCAGGTGGACGCATCGGGGGAATAATTAATTGACGAAATTTGGCGTTTGCCAAGGCGGGGAAAGCAGCCATTCCAGCTGCCAACTGCACTAACGCACATGTTAAAGACAATGCTCTTTTCCAACCAATTCCATGGTCGGTTCGTATGTATTGCAAGGAGGCCTGACATTCTCTACTTGATAGGCTCTGGGTCAACTTCCTGCAGCATTACCACTGAGCTTGCATTGTCCTCTTCATCGAGAGCTGGCGTGGCCACTGGCATCGTACCTGCCTCAAGATCGGTGAGCTCGCTGTCACCCACAACCGCGCTTTCAGGTGCAGGGTCCTCGCCATGAAGGCGTCGGTACCTAGCTTGTCGTCGGCGGTCAATCGACCCTTTTGTTAGTAGAGTCCCGATGAAGTACCATGTCGACCAGCCAAATAGCTAGTACAGTTCTAGAACTCACTTTTGTGGTACCATGAGCACAATGCAATGGCTATAGTACTTCCGGCCACATTACACTGGAGTTAGTTTCGTTCGTCCGGTTCACGGCTACTCACTGCTATGTCTCTGGCGTCAAATGTACGATATGGGAGCAGCCCTTGGACGAATTCCGACCCGGCACCTCCAATCACCGTACACACTAGTAATGTCATGTTAATGCATCGTTTACGCGATGTGTCTACAATCCAGTAGAACGCTACAGACAAAACGAAGAAGGTTACAAAATGGAGAATCTTGTCGTGCTTGAGATTGACATCGGCAAACCCAAGATAGGCGCTTATTAACAGCAGCACTCCAAATGCTGATGTCAGATACTAGTCCATACCCATGCAGAGCGATTACTTACTGGCTGCAAACGAAAACCGGATTCTCATGGCTTTCCAATTGACTAATTTGTGTCTTCAGTGGCTCTTGTGTTGGCACGGTTTGGCAAGCCGTGTGTCACCCTATTATGTACAGTCGGGACGGCTCGTGCGGATTGTGCCGGCGTGTGGGGGTTGTCGCACTATATAGACGTTAGCGTATGACTATATACATACGCTAGTCACGTTTTACAGCTTTCGTATGCTTATTTATATTGTTAAACTTGTTGAATGCATTTCATACTGTATTTCCGGTCCCTTGGATCTGAGTCGTAATTCTTAACCGTTAGTTGAAGTTACCATACACCGACGCTGAGATACCTACTTAGCATGCATATTGACAGTGACCAATATTGGAAGTTTGCATATAAACAGCTGAGCTACTTGTAGCAGCGGTCAGACATCGACCTTAGGCACTTTTCTATCAAATTGAACATCCCAGTCAGTTGATGAGCACGTATTTAATACTTATTAAGAGTACCAATAACAACTTAAGCCACCTCACTGCTATTACAATTATCTTGTTCAGCCTTATACTGTTCTGCTTTCCCTTTGACGTTTAGCTGTAGTAATCGTTATCTAGGTTAGGGCCGAATCTTCAAAACGCGACATCACTACATTACTCTCACTGTGTCGAGATGGACAATCCAGACCAAATGAACGATACTGAGCATCAGTTCAACCAGACTCTGGAAATGGTCGATACTGGTGGGTTGTTTGATGATGAATTTCCGAGCGCGTTTGAACGTGTTGCGGAACGTGATAGCCAGTCTGTTATTAGTACTGAACAAACTGAGCGCACTGAACACTACACAACAGTTGTTCCGTCATTAATAGATATCTCGCAAAATGGTGTGGAATCTATTACTGGCAAAGAGACCCCTTCTTCGGGTGTGTTGGCCTCTGATGCGGAGCCGATGACAGGTGAATCTACCGCAGAACCTGAACCTCATTCTGAACATATGAATACAGACACGAACGATACGCCTATTATTGATACGAACACCGACACAAACATCGTAAACAATGAGATGGATGTAACTATGAACACAGACAGTCCAGTGCAACAACGCTCACCACGACAACCAACAGACTTGTCAACTAATGCTGCTGCTGGACCCCACCCAATTGAGCTTAGCCAGAGCCGAGATGATATACCCGATAATGGAGAGCCCCCGAAACCTGCTGTTGGTGATTCAGATTCAAAACAATATATTAGATACCAGTTGCTGAGAAAGATAACTGACAGGTCTCTCCAAGAATCAATTAAGTATCTAACAATGGACCGTCTATTGGCCTGTTATCCGACAATTGCATCCCTGCCAAAAGCGGGTCCAGTAATGGGCCAGGCACTTTCGCAAATCACGGGATTCTTTAATGCTACAGCTACAAAGCAGTTTGATGCCATCTATGCGGAAAGGGATATGGAGAGCAAGTTGAACCGGCTGGAAGATTTGATTTCAGAAGCGAGTGCTCGACGTGATTTACCACCTGAATTCAGAAAACCATTCGATCAACCTGTACATCTTGACCAATTAACTGCCGACCAGATTGTGAATTGCAACCTTAGAAAGGCGAAACAGGAGCGCATAGACAAATTAAGGCAACAAGTCAAGGACCTTCAAACTTCTAACAGCACTCTGAAAGAAAGGTTACTTTCGAATGAAGCAAAACTATCGACCGCGTACGATGCAATAGAACACACCATGACAAATCTCGAACAGGCTGTTGATGCAGTGGCTGTTCTGCCGTCAAGAGCAGAGTTTGCCACTTTTGTTGGTGAGATTGCAAACACCATCACTTGACCAAGGAGAAAAAACCTGAGAAAAACCCAGGAAAAAGTACTATTTATTCGCTATTGGCCACACACATCCTGTGGTGAGTTAACACTGTATTATTTGAAGCATCATGTACGAACAGTTGCATAATATATTTATTTCTTTAATCAAATGCAACCAAACAGCTCAAAGCTTATTTATCTAGTAGAAAGTTTGAGGCCTCTGCCAAATTGAAATTCTTCCTCTCTAGAGCATCGATTGCCTCCTCTCTTTTAAATCCCATGTTTACCAGCTCATTGATGGCATGAGAATGAGGCGTGAATCGCTCCTGGCTCAGCTGGCGGACTGGCAATGGGGCAGAGGAAGAAGAAACAGGAGCAGGAGCAGCAGGAGCAGCAGGAGCAGCAGGAGCAGCAGGAGCAGCAGGAGGTGCACTCGCAGTAAGTGGTGTTCCCGGAATATGGAACGCATTATTCACTTCAGCAGCAGTTGCCGGCTGAGAAGATCGTGGTGCATTGTTACTAAATCCAGAGAACAGCTGTTCCCATTCGTCATTTGAAGCCGGCTCAGCTGCTACACTTCGAGCTGGCCCAGGAAGAGACTCACTTCCTGCTTGCTGGAACACGCTATCAAAAGTCGCATCAAACTCGTCGAATGCCGGATGTTCGTTAGAGAAATCTGCTGATACATCTCCTTGATCCATATTAGCCTCACTCAGTCCACTGAATGCCGATGCAAACGGATCTGCTGCCGTTTGACCACTAGCAGAAGCAGGAAAGTCAAACGCTCCGTCAGCTGCAGTAGAATTGGAATTAAAACCTCTATCGGTAGACACTGCTGGTTCCGAAAATACGTTTGAGGGTATCGGAGAGCCAGCGGTCACAGTGTGAGCACTGAAATCGGTTGGGAATGCTGAGGTTGATGTGGTGATGGCATTGAAAGGGGCAGAATCTCCTATAACATGGTCAGAAGTCACTGGCGCCTGAGCAAAAGGAGCTGAAGTACCCGTAGTTACAGCAGCAAATGGGGATGAAGTCGCATCTCCAGTTGACTCTGGAGTTACAAACTCATCAGCCTTCTGTGAACCACCATTGTAGTCAGAGTCTTCATCCGAACTATCATCATCATCCTGCTCTAGTTCCCGAATGGGAGGAAATTCTGTGTCGATACTTCGCTGCGTAGGCTTGGTAGTATCTGCTAAGGCTCCAATTGCTATGGATTCAGGCTCCATCGATGGCCTTTGACTTGGAAATGGAGACCCAGAGCTAGAAGGAGCAGAGGACTCCATCGAGAAAGCCGAAGCTGCCGCATCAACGTCCCTTGAAGCAACTTCAGGTTGAGCCGGCAGAACCTCTTTTGCAATTGCTTGCTCTGGCAATACAGAAGTCTCAAGGTTTGGTGGTGCTGTAGATGTCGACAGCTCTTGTGGAGTTGGCGGCTCCTGTGGGACTGGGAACCCTCCTGGAATACCAGCAGACAAATTGTCCGGAATCACTTTACCACCATTAGGTTCCGATTCATCGGCATCCACAAATTCGAAAGATTCTGCTGCTGATTCATGTCCTTGCAATTCATCTGCTGCATTGTGCTGCTCAACTTCAACAGCTCTGGATACGGGTTCCAGATGATCATCCGACTTGTTTACACCTTGAGCAGAACTCTCGGCAGATGGTTCTATGGCGGACTCATCTTCCGCTTTATCTTGAAGATGCTCGGTGCTAGAGACATTATCAGCTTCTTGAGCTGAAACATCCGAGCTCAAAACACGCGATTCGTCGGTGGATTCAGGCAGCTGTTCGTTCTTTTGTTCTTGATCCGGTTGCTGAAGGTGTTGTACAGATGGACTGCCAGTTACAGGAGACAAATCTAGGTTTTCTGGCGGCACAATCCCGGACACAGGCTCGCTGGTGGTTTCCGCAGGAGACTCTGGGCGTGATGTATCAAGATCTCCACGTACCGATAACGGGGCGTTGTTTTGAACAGACGAAGTAGCAGATCCAGGACGCGCAATAGGAAGAGTAAAGGATGGGATAGTTATATCACCATCTCCTGGAGGGTTATAGACGTTATAGTCAGAAGTCTGAGGGGAGGATCCAGGGCTTTCTTCAGTATTTTGCATCGAAGATCGCGCAGGCTCTGCAGTTGACGGAGAAGCAATGTCCAATTGGCGGAAAGAATCTTCAAAATCATTAGCACTATTGGGGGAACTGAAAAACGAATGCTTGGGCTGTTCTGCAATTGCAGCTGTCCCGCCGGCGGCGAGAGCAGCAGCACCAACAGCAGCACCAGCGGCGATGGTACTTGTACTTTGACCGCCAAAATTAGCAAAAGGATTGCCAGGACTAGCAGTGTACCGAGGCAGCTCAGTAGCCTGCTGGTCGTGCTGTAGCCCATTTGATGGTGATTCAAATGCAGGTGAAAGCTTCGACACATCTGTAGGTTGGATAGGCGCAGGGGCCACAATGGATCTACTAGCTCCCGCAGCAGTGACACTTGCCAGCTCTTCTTTAGCGGCATTAATGTCCGACTCAAGCTTGTTCTTGTCATTCTGAGATACAGCGAGCTGCTGCTCACTTACAGAATTAAGATTTTTCTGCTGCTTAACCTGCTTCTGCAAACTCTCCAAAGTCTGCTTCAAACCAGCAGATTCCTCATTCACTGCGCGGACCTTTTCTTTCAACATTGCATTCTGTTGTTGATCATTTGCCAATTCAGCAGATAGCTGCTGGTATTGGCTGCTGACAGCATGGAAGCTCGCTTCCAAAACCGAAAAGTCTTGCTGTAATTGAGCAGTCTCTTTTTTAGAAGATTCCAGCAGAGCTTGAACATTGTGAACTTTCGAAACTTCAGCATCGTAGCTGACCTTCAAACTGGCCAACCTTGCTTCAACATCCTTCTTCTGAGCTAGAAGCCTAGTCAATTCTGCTTCGGATTTCTCTCTCTTTTCAGTCAACCCAGCACTTTGGGTAGACAGCGATTTAATTTGGTTGGAAATATTTGCAAGCTCAGTTGTGGCAGTGCTCAGCTTTGAATTCATTTCTGGTTCGTTATCCAACAGCAAATCTCGATTGGTGTCTTGGTACACTGATCTGGAAGCTGGAGGTGCTGGCGCCGATACAGTAGCAGGATTGAAGCCGGAAGTTGGAGAACTAACAGAGGTGGTTGGTTGAGTCACAGCTGGCTTTTGCTCAGCAGCCAGAGACTGGCCAAAACTAGAGCTGGGTACAAACTGCCGCTGAGCAGGAGGTGCAACAACCGGTGAGTTAGGAACAATTCCAGTAGCAGTCTGGGTAACTGCACTTGTGGCTGCAGTCGGAGTAGCAGGGGGTGGCGAAGCAAAGACGTCGTTCAGAGAGACAAGATCATTCAAAGAACTGCTGGTGGCCGTTTGACTACCCGTAGCTTGCGACCGCGGCTGCGGTTGCTGGATTTGAGGCGATGACGAGACCACTTGAGGAGCCTGTTGTTGCTGCTGTGCCAAGAAAATGGGATTCGGTCCACCAGTTCCAGTTGCGATACTTGCCACAGAAACCTGTCTAGAACCGGCACCACCTTGCAAGCTGGCCAAAATCGATGGCGGCAAAACGGCAGGCAACTCTCGTCCAGCAATTTTCTGCTGAACAAGATACATAGCTACAGCGAATTCAGTCTTGGTGAACTCGCCAGTGTTTCTGATGTCAGCAAGATCCCATATCTGAGCCAGCGTCTCTTCAGGAAGTTTCGAAGTAGTGAGAAAAGGTACAACCTCAGATGATCCAATAACCCCGGCCCTTTGCTTGTCCAAAGAGTCGAAAATTCCATCAAACCTCACCTTCTCTTGTGGGCTTATCGACCATTCTTGGCCAGTAGGAACCGACCGTATGGCAGGAGATTGGCGACCAAACGAACTACCAGTATATTGTTGTGGAATCTGCTGGACTGATGGCTGGCGGCCGGCAGATCCAGCAGCCCCTCGAAGACTCGATCGAGACGATGGTCTTCCAGCAGCGTTCTCAAACAGGCCAACAGGAAGCACCGAGGGCAGCTGAGGCAAAGTTCCATTAAGAGTCGACTGGATCAAATGCATCGCTACCACGAATTCGGTTTGATTAAGTTGACCCCGTCCCTGAGTATCAGCCAGATTCCAAATCTGGCCCAGAGTCTCATTCTGTAGCTTGGCCTTGATAAATATATTTCTAGCTTGCTCTCCGTCCAATATGCCTGTCGGTGCGCTCTTTTCAAACAGCGACACAAACCGCTGTCTGTCTGCTGGGGTCAATGCCGGAACTCTAGACCCTGCCGGCGCAGGAGCAGCACTGGAGAATGATGCCTGTCTGACCGGTTGTTGAGACAGGTTTGGAGACCCAGTGACATCACCAGTAAAGCCCGCGCGCTGACGCCCATCAAACGCTGGCAATGGAGCCGGCTTGTCAGTCAGCGAAATATCAACTGCACGCCCGTTCTGGGCTTGTCCAATCAATCGCAGAGCCCTGCAAAACTCAATCTGGTTCAAGAAACCGTTGTTGTCAACATCGGTAACTTGCCAAATCTCCCCAAGAACGGTCGGGGGAAGCCCACTACGTTCAAACAGAGTACGGGCCACCTCTCCAGTCACAATTCCAAGTCCCTCCGGATCGCATTGCTTGAACAGCTGTCCATAGACCCTGCGCTCGTCTGAATTCAACTCAATTCCACCAGTTTCTACTGTTAATATGAATAATCCTGGGTGTTATATAATGGCTTACGCTGAGGAGCAAACGACGGTTGCCTGCTCATAATGGAATTGACAGCTCAAAGATTATCCCACACGGAAAAGCCACTTCACGATGATGACAACGGAAACCAACTAATGTACACAATTTCGACCTCTCGGTCTTGTTTAGAGCTTCAATTCGGCCAAAGCGGGTGTGGATTAAACGGGTAACGTCGAGGCGGCACTGCTGTGGTGCTTCCCCTCCACGCACGGCTGTCCAAAATCCAGTTTAAAAACAAGTGAGGAGAATTGAAGAGAAATAATAAATAGTATGGTAGTATTAAATTATAGACTGCAAAATGAGTCTGTCTAGCAAATGATAAAAGGGCTACGTGAAGTTTGTCGCATGAAATTGTATACGCCATATTGTGGTTGTTAATCTTGGTACACATAGATCTTATGTATAATTTGAATACGACCAAAAACTTGCTATCCGAGAATATATCTGAGATGCTAACTTCTCATCGGTGTTTGACACTTGGATCCCATAATCACAATGTCACAACAATCTTCTGCGCAGACACCCCCTTCTTCAATACATCCAATGCATGATCAAGGCTCTGGAGACCAGTCCCCACAACAGACGCTTCTGGCATCGCCTTAAAGCTACCCGCAGCAAGAGCTTTGGGTACAAACTCACTGAACACTAGCTCCCCGATTCCATTGTGTACAAGATCATTGGCAACAACAAAATGTGCCTCAATTCCTTCTGGGACCTGGTCAGGAACTCCTGTAACAGAGGCAACAAACTTGCGGCCTGTACATTTCAGTAAGATATCACTACAGCTCGCAGTTGCACCTTTAGGCTCTACCGGGCTTCCTATTGCTAAGGCTCCAACAACTTCCTTTCCCTGTAAAACTGACACAATGCTATCAACGACGGAAGGACTCCTGTAGTCAAACACATGAGATGCTCCTAACTTTTTGAGAATTTCAAAATTCTTGGGAGAACTCGTAGAAACCACATCGTAGCCCGAAGCTACTGCCAGCTGTATAGCGTTCATTCCAACGCTTGTTGAGCCACCCCATATGATTACTGTCTTGTTCTGAGCAGCAGGATTCAGAGAAGGGTGCTCTAAAGCAAGATAGTTCTTTTGATAAAGACCACATGCTGCCGTAGCAAGCCCTAGAGGGACCACACTTGCTTGTGAATAGCTTAAGCTATCAGGTATCTGGCTGGTCATTTTGGCTCGAAGCACGGTGTATTCCTGAAAACCACTTTCACTGCTTCGGTTTAGAGTGGCTCCAGACGCAAGACCAAGCACTCGATCTCCCACCTTGAACTTGGAGACATTGGGGCCCACCTGGACTACTTCCCCGGCGACATCAAATCCTGCAATAGCAGGGATACTGACAAACGGAAGCATCTTGGGATGATCTCGAATGACATAGTCGATAGGATTTACTGCCAGTGCGCGATTTTTGACGACAACTTCGTTTTCACCTGCCTCGTATGGCGGTCGAAAAATCAACGATTTGCTTCCTTCTAGAACCCAAGCCTGCATTTAAATATCGTTAATCAGGAACAGCCTGACGCTATTCTATTTATACAGCCAGCTCACATCGGATATATACGGACTTAAGATGGTGGTTGATCGGATTTAGTAGCATGCATATCGATGCAAGTCGGTCTTAGGAACACTTAGTCGGCATTAACTCTTTCTGCTCCTAACGCCAGAGTAACTCCGACATGATGTGCCTATTAGAGTAAAAGATGTATCATCTATTTCGAATTACACGTCAGATGGTGCCATGCTCGGCAAGTGATTGGATTTCGTTTCCGTATCCGGCCTCGGATAGAATGTCTTCCGTATGCTGGCCAAGTGTTGGAGGAGGGTGTCTAACAGAGCTGTTAAACGAGCCAAACTTAACAGCGGGGCCAATGACTTTAAGAATACCGTCTGTTGCAGGCCCGAAATCCATATCTACGACCATGTCGCGGGCGGCAGCTTGAGGGTGCTCCAGTGCGTCTACAACATCATTTAAAGCTCCGTATGGGAGGCCGCTGCCCTCAAATATATCTAACCACTCACTGCGGTCTTTTGTCTTGAAAACATTTTCTAAAAGCGAATTAAGCTCCTTCCTGTTTTCCACTCGCCCGTCGTTTGTCTCGAATCTTGGATCGGCCGAAAGTTCAGGTAGTCCCATCCGGTCACAAAATCCTTTCCATTGTCGGTTGTTATTTGCAGCCACAAATATCATTTTAGAGTCTTTGGCTGTAAACCCTCCATAGGGAACCAACGTGGGATGACCTAGTCCAAATCTGGTTCCTCTTCTGCGGTTATTTCCCGCGGTGTCTAAGTTCATGCTTGCCAACCCAACATTGATCAGTAGAGATAAACTAGTTTCAAACAGACTTCCCTCGATAATTGTTCCTTCGCCTGTGAGATTTCTGGCCTGAAGAGCAGCCAGGATTGCACCGTGGACATATAAACCTGTGCACAGGTCGCCAATAGCAACGCCCGGCTTAGACGGTGGACCGTTTGGTTCTCCAGTGATATGCAGAAGGCCCGCTTCAGCCAAGGCAATAGCATCATAGCCAGCTCGGTCCCTGCTTGGTCCACTAGATCCATAGCCACTGATTCCAGCATATATAAGTCGGGGATTGATTTGCTTCAAGCGGTCATATCCCAATCCCATGGACTCCATTTTGCCAGGCAAGAAATTGTGGACTAGGACATCGCTTTCCGAAGCCAGTTTGGTGACAATCTCTTGACCCTTGGTATGCTTGAGATTCAAAGTCAGTGACCGTTTATTACGATTGATGGCCGCAAAATATAACGACATTAATGGCTGGTTCCATTTTTCACCTTCGCGTGACGCTCTCCATTGCCTGGTTTCGTCCCCCAAGCCCGGCTGCTCTACCTTAATTACGTCTGCTCCATAGTCTGCCAGAATCTGGGTGCAAAACGGCCCTGCCAACACCCTAGACAGATCAAGGACCTTAATACCTTTCAATGGCCCTACAGCTGTCATTGTTATTTCATTCTAACAGACAAACTCCCCATGCTAACAAGTTGTCAAATGAAGATCATCACATGTGGGATGTCGGTCCAAATTCGGCCCCGGTCAGCATGCAGGAGTGCCAAATGCAAGCATCGATATTGTGGGGGACAGGCATAATAAAAATGGAGTTGACGACAGGCTGATTGGAGTTAAACACTCTTCTTCTAAACACGCTCATCAAAATTCCTGAGAAATATATACAAATGCTTACACGACGGGTTTTGAAAGTAAGCAGATGTCGTGGCGGCAGAGTGTGGGGGAGGGCATTCCACACCGAAATGCTACACAATAACTTTCCAGACTGGACAGAGACACAAAAAACGGTGCGCGATGCTATATCCAAAGTGTGTCTTCGTTACGACGATGAGTACTGGGCTAAAGCAGACGTAGACCACAAGTTCCCCTTGGATTTCTATAAATCGGTTGCCAAAGATGGCTGGCTTGGAATTTGCATGCCTGAGGAGTACGGGGGATCTGACCTTGGAATAAGCGAAGCGGCCGTGATGACACAAACCATTTCCGAGAGTGGAGCTGGTCTTTCGGGAGCCAGTGCTGTGCATATGAATATTTTTGGACTGGAGCCAGTGCGAAAGTTTGGGTCTGAAGAACAGAAGAAGCGCATGCTCGAGCCTCTCATCGCAGGGAAAGAGCGGGCGTGCTTTGGAGTGACGGAACCAAACACTGGGCTTGACACATTGAAATTACAGAGCAGGGCTAAAAAGGAAGGTGATTATTATGTGTTGACAGGAAGTAAAATTTGGATTAGTACTGCTCAGGTGGCTGAAAAAATCCTGATTTTGGTGAGAACCAAACCTTTGGAAGAGGTCTCAAAGCCTACAGATGGGCTCAGTCTCTTTTACACCAAGTTGGATAGATCTCAAGTAGAAATCACTGAGATCCCAAAAATGGGACGGGGTGCAGTGGACTCAAACCAATTGTTCTTTGACGGTTGGAAAGTTCCCAAACAGGATCTCATTGGGGATGAAAATAACGGGTTTAAAATGATTATGCATGGCATGAATGCCGAGAGAATCCTTATCGGAGCCGAAGCTCTTGGACTTGGATACGCTGCTCTGCGCCGTGCTACGAACTATGCTCGAGAGAGGTCAGTGTTTGGGAGGCCCATTGGACAGAACCAGGCTATTCAGCATCCTCTTGCTGACAGCTGGATGCAATTAGAGGCTGCTCGACTTATGATATACCAGGCGGCACGATTATATGACGATGGACATCAATCTGGAGAATATGCGAATGCTGCAAAGTATCTTGCTGCAGAGGCGGCATTCACTGCTTGTGAGCGAGCCGTCATGACACACGGTGGGATGGGCTACGCAAAAGAGTATCATGTAGAAAGGTATCTGAGGGAAGTGTTTATCCCTCGCATTGCACCTGTCAGCAGAGAAATGATCTGTAATTACATCGCTGAAAAGGTACTGAATTTGCCTAGATCAAGATAGATTAATTTATGAGCGAAAATAATACAAAAAAGAAAATAAAAAGAAGAAATCGTAAAATTCAAAGCGTTATTAGAAGAAAAATTACATGAGTAAGACAGCTGCGAAAGGAGCAAGAATAGCTCCGAGAGTGACAGCCATGGTGGATGCACCTCCTGCGACAACACCAACAGCAGAAGAAGCTGGCGAGACAGGAGCAGAGCCCGCAGAACCGGCAGGACCTGCGACAGGAGGCACAGCGGCAGTACCAGCAGCAGCAGGGGCAGTTGGGGCAGCAGTTGCAACAACTCCGGTGCTGCATGGAATGGTGATGGTCACTTCCTGAGTGACAGTAGTGTACTGAGTACTAGAGCTTCCGCCTTCAACTGCCACGGTAGAGCATGGCACAGTCTGAGTGACAGTAACCACAGCAGTAGTGTAAGAAACAGCTGCAGCAGTTTCACATGGAACCACAACGGTCGATGTAATCACTTCAGTAGTGTACTGAGTGGAGACACTTCCAGACTCTCCAGTAATAGTGGAGCATGGCACAGTGACGGTTGTAGTGATAACCTCAGTGGTATAGGAGACTGGGGAAGCAGTTTCACATGGAACAGTGACAGTTGCAGTAATAACTTCAGTAGTATACTGAGTGGAAACTCCAGCTTCACCAGTGATAGTCGAGCAAGGCACAGTAACGGTGGCAGTGACAACCTCTGTAGTGTAATCGGTAGATCCACCAACAGGCGATGTAGTCTTTCCTTCACACTCAGTGCAAACAGTGACAACATCAGTTGTCTTTTCAGTTGCAGTAATGTCAACAGTACTAGTGACACCAGCTTCAGCCGAAGAAGCTGCGCAAGCTGATGAGGCAGCACTGATAGAAGAAGTTACTGCAGCACAGCTGGTAGGTACAGTTGCAGTAGGAGCAATGCTAGCAGCTGGAACAGTGTAAGCGGAGAATGCACTGGTGAATCCGGCCTCAACGGGAGCAAAGGCAGAAACCAAATCAGGAACATATTCACATGGAGCCTTCTCATAAGCAGCAGATTCAAGCTGCTCAAGAGAAGTGTACAACTGTTCAAGATCCTGCTGGACAATAGATCCAGCACCAACACCGTTGAGAGCACCAGCCTTGGCAACCAAATCATTGAGAAGCTGAACAATGCCAGGAACGACACTGCTGGCAGCAGCCTCAACAGCCTGGGCATCACAGTCATCGATAGAAGTTAGACTCTGAGCAGCGGAAACAGCATTGCTGAGATCAGTCTGGATAGCAGATTCACCATTCTGGACCTGTAGAGCACCAACAAGACCCTGGCTCTCCTCGAAGGCCTGTACCTGCTGATCAGTATTAGCAGAGTCAGACTCGAGAGCAGAGAGAGCAGTGAGCAAGGTAGCCAACTCGCCAGATGGAGCAGGGCAGTCAGCTCGTCGGACCATAGGCAATGGGCAAACAGGAGCAGAACTGGAGGCAGCAGCGGCAGAGCTGGTGGCAGTAGCAGAAGTGGGTGCAGCAGTAGAACCAGCAGCGGCAGAAGAACTGGCAGCAACAGCAGAGCTGGTAGCAGCGGCAGAAGAAGCAGCAGCAGAACTGGCAGCGGAACTGACGGCACAAGCAGAGGAAGCAGAGCTAATGGAAGAAGTCACAGCAGCACAGCTGGTAGGTACAGTGGCAGTAGGAGCAATGCTAGCAGCTGGAACAGTGTAAGCGGAGAACGCACTGGTGAAGCCGGCCTCAACGGGAGCAAAGGCAGAAACCAAATCAGGAACATATTCACATGGAGCCTTCTCATAAGCAGCAGATTCAAGCTGCTCAAGAGAAGTGTACAACTGCTCAAGATCCTGTTGAACAATAGATCCAGCACCAACACCGTTGAGAGCACCAGCCTTGGCAACGAGGTCGTTGAGAAGTTGGACGATACCAGGCACGACACTGCTGGCAGCAGCCTCAACAGCCTGGGCATCACAGTCATCGATAGAAGTCAGGCTCTGAGCAGCGGAAACAGCGTTACTGAGATCAGTCTGGATAGCAGATTCACCATTCTGGACCTGGAGAGCGCCAACAAGACCCTGACTCTCCTCGAAGGCCTGTACCTGCTGATCAGTGTTAGCAGAGTCAGACTCGAGAGCAGAGAGAGCAGTGAGCAAGGTAGCCAACTCGCCAGATGGAGCAGGGCAATCTGCTCGTCGGACCATAGGCAATGGGCAAACAGGAGCAGAGCTGGAAGAAGCAGCAGCAGAGCTAGAGGAGGAAGCAACAGAGCTAGGGGCAGCAGTTGAGGCAACAGAACTTGAAGCAGCTGTAGAGCCTGCAGCGGCAGAAGAACTGGAAACGGCAGCAGAGCTTGTTGAAGCAGCAGAAGAGGCCACAGAAGAGGCAGCAGAAGAGCTGACGGCACAGGCTGAAGAAGCAGAGCTAATGGAAGAAGTCACAGCAGCACAGCTGGTAGGTACAGTTGCAGTAGGAGCAATGCTAGCAGCTGGAACAGTGTAAGCGGAGAATGCACTGGTGAATCCGGCCTCAACGGGAGCAAAGGCAGAAACCAAATCAGGAACATATTCACATGGAGCCTTCTCATAAGCAGCAGATTCAAGCTGCTCAAGAGAAGTGTACAACTGTTCAAGATCCTGCTGGACAATAGATCCAGCACCAACACCGTTGAGAGCACCAGCCTTGGCAACCAAATCATTGAGAAGCTGAACAATGCCAGGAACGACACTGCTGGCAGCAGCCTCAACAGCCTGGGCATCACAGTCATCGATAGAAGTTAGACTCTGAGCAGCGGAAACAGCATTGCTGAGATCAGTCTGGATAGCAGACTCACCATTCTGAACCTGTAGAGCACCGAGGAGACCCTGGCTCTCCTCGAAGGCCTGTACCTGCTGATCAGTGTTAGCAGAGTCAGACTCGAGAGCAGAGAGAGCAGTGAGCAAGGTAGCCAACTCGCCAGATGGAGCAGGGCAGTCAGCTCGTCGGACCATAGGCAATGGACAAACAGGAGCAGAGCTGGAAGAAGCAGCAGCAGAGCTTGAGGTAGCAACGGAGCTAGAAGCAGCAGCGGAGCTTGAGGTAGCAACAGAGCTGGAAGCAGCAGAAGTGGACGAAGCAGCAGAGCTTGTAGCGGCAGACGAGCTAGTAGCAGCAGCGGAGCTGGAAGAAATGGCAGAGCTGGAAGAAACGGCAGAGCTGGACGAAGCGGCAGAGCTAGAAGCAGCGGTTGTGGAAGCACATGGAGGAACTGACGAGCAACCAGCTGGAGCGGTAGCCTGGGCAGCAATGCTTACCGTTGCGACAGTGTAAGCTGAGAAAGCACTGGAGAATGCCGTCTCAATTGGTGCAAAAAGGGACAACAAGTTTGGGACATATTCACATGGTGCCTTACCATATGCAACGTCCTCCAAATTCTCAAGAGAGCTGTACAGCTGGGTCAAGTCGTTCTGAACGATCTGACCTACTCCCACTCCATTAAGGGTATCGGCCTGGTTGGTCAGGTCAGTCAGCAGCTGAACAATTACAGGAGCAACAGTTGCACCAGCAGATGAGATTGCAGATGCATCACAAGGGGCAATTGTAGCGATGGCGCTGGCAGCCGATACAGCGTTGTCAAGGTCAGTCTGAATGAGAGCTTCACCGTTCTGGATAGCAAGAGCACCAAACACACCATCACTGGCCTGGAAGCTTGCGACCTGTTCATCAGTGGATGCAGAATCAGACTGAACAGCCTGCAGCGCACTGATTAGAGAAGCAATCTGTCCTGAAGGTGCATCGCAGGAAGAGGGGAAAGGAGTTGCACACACTCCAGAGCTGGCAGCAGCAGCAGAGCTAGAGGTAACAGCAGCGGAGCTTGAAGCAGCAACAGAACTGGAAGAAGCAGCAGAGCTAGAAGAAGCGGCAGAGCTAGAAGAAGCAGCAGAGCTTGAGGAAGCAGCGGAGCTTGAGGAAGCAGCGGAGCTAGAAGAAGCGGCAGAGCTAGAAGAAGCAGCAGAGCTTGAGGAAGCAGCAGAGCTTGAGGAAGCAGCAGAGCTTGAGGAAGCAGCAGAGCTTGAGGAAGCGGCAGAGCTTGAGGAAGCAGCGGAGCTAGAAGAAGCGGCAGAGCTCGAAGAAGCAGCAGAGCTAGAAGAAGCAGCAGAGCTAGAAGAAGCGGCAGAGCTTGAGGTAGCAACAGAGCTTGAAGAAACGGCAGAGCTTGAGGTAGCAGCAGAGCTTGAAGAAGCAGCAGAACTAGAAGAAACAGCAGAACTAGAAGAAGCAGCAGAGCTAGAGGAAGCAGCAGAGCTAGAAGAAGCAGCAGAGCTAGAAGAAGCAGCAGAGCTAGAAGAAGCAGCAGAGCTTGAAGAAGCAGCAGAGCTAGAAGAGGCAGCAGAACTTGATGAAGCAGCGGAGCTGGAAGAAGCGGCAGAGCTTGAGGTAGCAGCAGAGCTTGAGGTAGCAGCAGAGCTTGAGGTAGCAGCAGAGCTTGAGGTAGCAGCAGCGGTACTGGAGGTTACAGGAGCAGAGCTGGAAGTCGAGGCAGCCGAGCTGCTAGTAGCAGGTACGGAGGAACTGCATGGAGGAACTGAAGAACATCCAGCAGGAGCAGTTGCCTTTGCTGCAATACTGGTTGCAGGAACAGTGTAAGCAGAGAAGGCACTAGTGAAACCGACTTCGATGGGAGCAAAAAGTGACAGCAAATCAGGCACGTATTCACATGGAGCCTTGGAATAAGCAACAGTCTCCAAATTGGCCAGGGCACTATACAATTGTTCGAGATCGTTCTGGACGATTGAACCGGCACCCACCCCGTTCAAAGCACCAGCCTTATTGGTAAGGTCAGTAAGGAGCTGAACAACGGCTGGAACTACAGTAGTACCAGCTGATGCAATTGCCGAGGCATCACAAGCAGCGATTGTATTAATTGCACTGGCAGCGGATACTGCACTGTTGAGAGCCGATTGGATAGCACCCTCACTGTTTTGGATACCGAGAGCACCAAGAAGTCCTGAACTTTGCTGGAAACTGGCAACCTGCTGATCAGTGGTGTCGGAATCGGACTGTAGAGCCTGAAGAGCACTGATCAAGGTGGCCATCTGACCTGTGGGAGCAGCACAAGAAGAAGGGAATGGACTCACACAAACAGATTGTGCGGATGCTGATGCTGCCAACGAGGCAACAAGAGCGACTGGAGCCCACTGTCGAATAGTAGACCTCCTAGTCATTTTATAAATACTCACTTCTACACTAGCAAAAGTAGGTAACGAGCGTCGATCTTGAGGTTACTCGCTAGATCGCAGAACACGTCCACACCCAGGATTATATAGCACCAGGAAGTGTGTGACTGCATGCCGCCTGTAGTATGATGGGTAACTACCCCACCAAGCCTGTTTTCGGTGCCCAGAAGTTTTTATGGGCATGAAAGAATAGATGACAAAAGAAACCAAGCGAAGAATAATATGCAAACCTCGTTACTTCAAGCGAAGATCGGCACCTTATCTGGTACCAACGGTGCACAAGGTTAACAGAGTGGCCCATCCCTGCAGACTGAGGAGCCCAAACCGGCGATCTTGTCGACTAAATGGGATGGGATATTTGGGGATGCGACATATCACTTTCCTAATCTGGCAAGGGTTCTCGAATAAAAATTATTAGTGGTGACAAGTGAGGGAGGGGTACTTGGCGGGGTGCCCTGTTTCGTACCCAAAGTGGGGTCCAACTTAAAAAAAGATTATCGAGATCGATGACAACAACCATCCAATGTTGAGTTTGCGAGGACTGCAGGTGGATTCTATCTATCTCTTTTACCGTCGCTATCATGGCCGTGAATTGGGCCCTGCCTGAGCAATTCCGATCGTTCATTGTTCATTTCTCATTAGGGGGTAGAATCCTTCAAGGCGTATGCATGCCGCACCAACGAGTGCATGCTGTGCATTGACAGAGGGTCTGTGTATCTATTTTTGTTACCCAAATGGCTAATAAATAAAGTTCGACATTTCGAGCAGAGGCCATTTTTGGTTGTTGTGACCGCTAACTGGCCCCTGGGCAGCCTAATCAAGATAGCACCAAAAACACTTGGAAATTCACACTGCTCTGTACACATAATTTGTAGTTGGGTTACAATGTAACAGAATGCAACGCATGTTACTGCACATTTGGTGCATGCTGGTCGCTGGTTCTGTCGGCTGCCGCGGACATTTGTGCACAGTCCACGAACGGCACACCTAAGTCTGATTACAAAAGAAAAAAAGAGGCGCTCTTGACGAAAAGAAAATTGACTAGTCTGGCATATACTTGACGGTGCATATAGTCGTCAACGGTTGGCTACTGCAAACAATTATGACGACTGCCCAGATGCGGGGTCCCCTGTTGGTGGGGTTGTGTGAAAGACGCCGAGGCAAGTCGGAGGTCCGTGGCGCTGGCCCAGGCTGCGCGCCGTAAACAAAGCGGTTTTTCAAAACCATCTTGTTGGCAATTGGATTCTTAAACCACAAAGCACATTTTCATCGCTGATTGGAAGCTTCCATCACGAAGATCTGTCCTTCACCATCAACGTCTATCTTCTGCGACCTTTTCAGCAGCGATTTACATTCAGATGAGAAATAGGGGGTGATCGCAGAGGATCGCACCCGGCAGTTCCATGACGATCGCAGATCCCAGTGACGTAAATCTGTGGTTAACTGGTCTGCGGCAATGTCACTCCCGACAAAGTGGGGTTGTGGACTTCTTTCCACGGCTTGCGGGGGGCTACAGTATTCGCTCTAGAATAAACGGCGGATGGACTGGAACGAATTCTAATGTACCCCGCACTGACCTATAGGTATATTACTTTTTTGTCTCAGCTCCTTTTCGTCTTTAAACGGGAACGTCTTGGGGGTCTACCAGCACTGCCTCGGGTTGTAATTTAATAATGGTTTGTAAACTACTACGTACTGCCCAAGCAATTGGCCCACTTTTGTTGCGGACTGCAAATCCAACGAAGGTCTAAAGACAGTGCACAAGAATGTCCCAAACTTATAATCGTTATAAATAATTAATTTGATTTTTTTGCAATATGCTATTTTGTGTATTACGGCTTAGGCCGCCTTAACAACGCCTGGACCCAATGCGCTTCAACCACACAATTATTTAAGCAAATTCATCTGCAAGCTTCAAGCGGGGTGCGATATTCATGGCCATTAATTCCTGGAAAAGGAGTTTAGCGGCATAGGGAATGGTTAGCTTGACAACGGTTTCGGTAGTTCGGCATGACGGACACCATCCATTGTAGCCCATCAGACCACACGTTTGACAAACATCCACCTCAAAAGCATCAGAAGACAGCATCAGTCGCTCTAACAACAATTGGGACGCACCATATGCAATCACACAATCTCGTTCCATTTCTCCCAGACGTAATCCACCATCTCGAGATCGCCCCTCAGTAGGCTGCCGAGTCAGAACTGCTCGAGGTCCTCTGGGTCGCGCATGCATTTTATCCATAACCATATGCTTCAATTTTTGATAATAAATAGGCCCAAAGAAGATATATGCCTCCAAGCATTCACCAGTGATTCCCGAATATAACATATCTTTTCCAGAATAATTGTAACCGTGGTCAATCAGCATCTGTGACATGTCTGCTAGCTTGGATCCGCCAAAGCATGTACCATACTGCAGAGAACCATCCAATACCCCTGCTTTTCCTGATACCAACTCTATCATCTTACCAACCGTCATTCGAGAAGGGAATCCATGTGGGTTCATGATAATATCGGGACAAATTCCATCATCGTTGAAAGGCATATCTTCCTGCTGCACTATTATTCCACAAACTCCCTTTTGGCCATGTCTGGACGAAAACTTATCACCAAGCTCTGGTCTTCGGGTCTGACGCAACAGAACTTTGATTAACGGCTGTTCCGACTCTGATGACGAAAGAAGAACCTTGTCAATGTATGCACCCTCAGGGGCCTTATAATTCATAGGAGTGGGCCTGAAAGCATCACCTCCATCCATGTTAGACGCATTGTCACGGTTGGTAAGTATGTTGTCACCAGCATTCACAGGGACTGCCTTGTTAATATAAGTCTGTCCAGTTTCTATCTTGCAACCCACTTCGGCCAACCCATCTGCTCCCAGGGCTTCATGCTGGAAAATAGGCTTTGGAGCTTCTTCTCCACTGTGGCTGGGCTCAAAAGCTATACCCTCCAGACGATCACTAGTCTGATTAGCATAACGTTTCAATACCGCAGTGGCCTTTTTCATGACTTGGCAACGGCCAAATCCACGATCAACTGAAGACTTATTCAACACGAGGGCATCTTCAATATCATATCCAGAGTAACTCATGACTGCTACTACCGCATTTTGCCCTGCAGGCAATTTATCGTAGTTAATCAATTCAATGGTCTTGGTTTTCACCATAGGCTGCTGCGGGTAAACCATAAGGTAAAGCAGCGTGTCAATACGGTTCAACTGGTTGTATGCAATAGCTCCTATAGCCTGCTTACCCATAGCACACTGATAGGTGTTACGAGGAGACTGGTTATGATGTGGATAAGGAATCAGACCTGCCACAGCCCCGAGCACTGTAAACACTTCGATTTCCAAATGAGTTGTATCAGCATTGATATCGTCTTCGTACAATGCAATATAGCTATCGTTCTCTTCATTACAGTCCAAGTACTCCACCAACCCTTCTTTCAAAAAGTCATCAAACATCATCTCGCCTGACAGCAGTTTTTGGAGATGATGTGCCTTAACACGCGGTTCCTTGTTGGAGACAATGATCAGCGGTCGGCAAATACGTCCTCCATCTGTAGCTATGTGAACTGCGTTATGATGGTGGTTGCAGTAAACACTAATGAATTCAGACACCTTTCCGGTTCGTCTGAGTTGCCGGAAAGAGCTAACAAATTTCGAGGGGAACCTGGTTATGCCCACAGGAGTACCATTGAGATACACGCCATATGTTCCGGGAGAATGCAATTCATGTCCGCCGATAATTGAAATATCCTCAACACCGAGGACCATGCAACACCGCCTGATTGGATCTTCTTCTACATCCGTAGTAATATGAGTCATTAGTGCCAAATTCTTAACAAGACCACATGCCTCTCCCTCTGGAGTATCTGAAGTGCAGAGCATTCCAAACTGGGAAGGCTGCAATGCACGGGGCCCAGAAACTTTCCGGGATTTTTCAAACTGCGACGAGATTCGTGTCATCATTCCAAGTGCACTAATATAGCTGAGACGAGACAATACATGCGTAACACCAGCCCTTTCCATCTTAAATCTCTTTAACGACCAGTTTCCTGTTGAGATAGCACGGTTCATTCCCATAGTGATGTTACTGCTGTGAATGGTTATGTTCAATAATGCATCAAACTCGCTAGTTCGATTGGGCTTTTTCAGGACTTTGTCAATATTGGCCTTGAAATCACTGTTGAACTTCTTGAACAAGTCTTCAAACAATAGCGACATTAACTGACCAGCCAATTCTAGTCGCTTGTTACCAACATAGTCTCTATCGTCCACCATTTTGGGGTTATCCATAGCCATAATGACTCTACGAGTCATAATAGCCATGTAAAGTGCCTTTTCCCTATAATCAATATCATGAACAGAAATATGTGCAATAATAGTAGTAGCAAGAGCCTCCATGCCCTCTTGTAAAGCACTCAGCTTTGGTGCGTTGAGGCGTCTTACCGTCTTGACTTTGGATCCAAGATATTCAAGAGCTTGGTGTTGGGTGTGGACTCCCAGCTTTGCACATTCCTCGAAATTAACGGCAAATATCTCTTGATAGGTAGCATTAGGACCGGCAACAAGTTCCATAATCTCATGATCAGTGACGATTCCTGCTGCCTTGAGCACCAACACTATAGGAACCTCCTCGCTGACAGAGTTGTGTTTAAGGTAGATTTTGCCGTTCTTCGTTAAAACATAAGTCTTGGATTTTCTTTCGTGAGTCGAACTTGTCACAGAGGCCTGGACAATCCCCTTCTTCTCATCGGCTTCAACGATAATACGGTTCTTACTGAGTTGTTCTTGAACCAAAATGACCTTTTCAGTACCGTTGACAATGAAGTATCCACCAGGATCTAACGGGCATTCTCCCAAAGATGCCATCTCAATTTCAGACCGGTTATTAAGCACACAATTGCTGCTCCGCAGCATCATGGGCATACGACCAATCTCGAGATTTCTCTGAATGCGAATCTGTCTGCCTCTTGTATACTCGACATCGACAAGAATGGGTGCTGCGTATGTGAGGTCCCGCAGTCGGCATTCTTGAGGCGTTATATCATTATTGAAACTGTTGATATCTTTCCTCTGAGGGATTCCCACCCTGATGTCTAGATACTTCAAGTAAAAGGAAGGATCCACATCACTAACCACTCGCTCATTAGCCTTTACTATTTTTTTGATATCGATATCGATAAAATAATTAAATGAGTCCAAGTGCTGCTTGACCAGTCCCTTGACCTTGAGGAACGCTGGAAGCAGGTTCCACTTGTCTTTAGCAGTATCAATTGAGTCTGTCAATGACTTTCCTCGATACATGGGCTGGAGCAGTTCAGTCATAGCATCATCTTGCGCTGACTCATCATGCACATGGCTTTCTGTCTCAGCTTTCTCAGCTGGTCCAGTAGTCCGTCTTCGTTTTGGAGCCATTTGCAACCAGACTTTGTCGAGCTTTTATTACAAATGTAAACGGATTTTTTTTGACAGGAACTCGCATACATTTTCACTCCAAACATCGAGTCACGTGCATACACACTTTGTGGTGGGGAACCTCATGAAGTGTCTTGAGGTCACTAGGAGAACTACGTTCGAAAGTAGCAAATGGCTCAATTCTATTTGGTATGGATTTGGCAGAATGAACACTGTTTGTATTAAATACTTGAATATTTGTGAGAGGACTACTGTCCTGGAGTTAGAGGTGTGGCTCGAACGACAGCGTTTTGCATCGGCTTCCAGCAAACAGAAAATCAAAGCTTTCATTGGTAATCACGTTTTGGTTGAAGCGATGACTGTGCTAATTCTATGTTTCTATAGGTGAATAGTCTATAAGTTGTTTGTATGTTAAGGTTCAAAAGAAGCTTGTGAAACATGCACTCACGCATCTCAACCGTTAGCCACGTGATGAATCAATACATGAAGAAACCAAAGTGCTTTAGCTTTGGAGCTTTAGATTTAGTGCTATTAAATGGAGTTCCCAGATGGATTTCCTGGACGAAACACTCTATTCAACAACCATTACTTGGTCTACAAACAGAAACTATAATTAATGCTGTTGGAAGAGTCTGGCTATCACAATCTCCCACGTTCAAGAGCTCCTGAGGAAATATGCGCAAGGGAAGAGATTTCCACTCATATTCGCCTCAGATATATAGTGAGAAGCTTGCCATTTTAAATTAAAGATCAAAATTGAATGAGTTTTGTGGGCAAAATGTACCAGGATTGTCCAAGATAGAATCAAGTCCAGCTGTCAGTAGACCGCACGGCTGGCAGATGTCGATATGCATACAGGGATCGCTGTACGCATCTCAACTTTCAACACAATTATGTCTGTGTATGAGCTGGCCCAATCGGTCGCTCAATCTCTTCGAGGCAAGCTGCCTGATTCTCTCCAGGTACCAAAAGTTGCCATTGTTTGTGGCACTGGATTGGGTGGCATTGTAGATACGTTAGACCAACAATCCAAAGTAGAGATTCCATATTCTGAGATAGACGGGTTTCGCCAATCGACAGGCAAGTGTGACTGGTACTGTTTTTACTGACAAAAGTCGCAGGACATGCTGGTAAGCTAGTTGCTGGTTTTATCGGTACTGTACCGGTGATTTGCATGGCTGGACGGTTACAGTGAGTGCAAGTACTATAAGGTCGCCTAACATAAGCACATACGAGGGATATGACATCAAAGACACTGTTTTTCCTATCCGAGTTTTTCACTGTCTAAAAGTAGAGTATCTGATTGTGACCAACGCTGCAGGAGGACTCAATCCTGAATACAAAGTCGGTGATCTCATGCTCTTGAACGATGTAAGTATACTTTATTTACTACTGACTGCACTATTATGTCTAGGCAATCAATTAACACAGCATATCAATATTCCTGGATTGGCAGGTCTGCATCCACTCAAGGGACCCAATGAAGAGCAATTTGGAACTAGGTTCCCGGGATTGAGCGATGCGTATGACCATGATTTGAGAGCAGCGTTCTTCAAAGCTGCACAAGACTTGAACATCGTACGTTCAGTTCATGAGGGTACATATGTTTATGTCAGTGGACCGACTTATGAGACTCGAGCTGAGGTACGATTTCTGTTTGGAATTGGGGCAGATGCGGTCGGAATGAGCACAGTTCCCGAGGTCATTGTTGCTCGGCACAGTGGTATCAAGGTACTGGCACTCAGTCTCATAACCAACGAAGCAGTTCACGACAAGCCCCCATCCGCTCGCCAAGCTCTCAAGGCTTCTCTATCAGATGGAATGGCTAATCACCAAGAAGTTGTAGATGCTGGAAATGCTGCTGCCAGTGACGTGCAGGCCATTATTGTTCGTCTCATCAAGAACATCCCATAGACCGGGATCTACTACATTAACCAGAAAGACAGAATTCGTATATACTGTATGTTTTCACTAATGGACTGTTAAGCAGCTAAACGATGTACTTTATTGTACGTTAAATTAAGGGTCATTTTACTCATCAACAACACCAGCAGACTCCCACTCTCCCTTGAGGTTTTCTTTCCAAAGAGTGACCTTATTGTCGCCTCCGCTGACAGCCAAAATGTTTCCTGACAGAGACCAGCTTACTCGCCAAACGACATCGGGGAACTTGTCTGATTTGAGCAGCTTCTTTTGCCAGGGCCCAGAGCCTTCTTGGGTCCAGATAATCACCGTCTTATCCTGCGACGCAGACGCAATATATGACTTGGATAGCACCGATGGGGACCAGGCAACATCTCGGACCCAGTCGCTGTGACCCTCTAGAGTGGCTTCTATGTCGTAGCTGTTGGTGGACGCATTGTATTTCCAGATTTTCACGAGATTGTCGCAGCCGCCAGAAGCAAACTTCCTCTGGTCCTGAGGTCCAGCACCTGCACCGTTGGTAGCACCCGCACCGGTAGTTGCAGCGCCAGTCTGAATGATTGATCCCGAAACACTTGGAGGTGCCCACGATGCAGCATTCACTCCCACGCTGTGAGCTGGGAATGAAATAGCATCTGGCTTGCCGTCATCTTTGAACTCTACAATTGACACCTTTCCATCAGAAGATGCACACAGCAGCAGTGCTCCGTATTCTTGAGGTGCCCACGACACCGAATTGACAGATGCCTGATGCACTGCGTGCTGGGAAATGTTGGACCATTGGCCGTTTTCTTCTCTCCAAATGAATGCCTTGCCATCATACGAAGCAGACGCCAGGATCACTCCAAACTTGGGGTGTGCCCAGCTCACCTGCCACACTGGTCCATCGTGGCCACGTAATGTCTCAATCAGCTTTTGGTTATCTCCATCAATTTCAAAGATTTTGATGGTCTTATCGGACGAGCAAGTGGCTAGCCGCTTGCCATAGTAGTCCAGCACCGCGTCATGGATGAGGTCGTTATGTGCGTTGCCAATTGACACCATTTTGCATGCAGTTTGTGAAGATGCCAACGTTATATTTGCCTAGTTGGCAAATGATGATGATGATGATTGTGATGCGGCTGACGCGATACAGCCATTGTCTACACTGGCCTACCGCCACTTGCAACGGTTAATCCCCCGACATTATAATATTTCATATCCACAGTTCCTCGTCCACACAGAATTAATACTGGGTACTATTATAGTTGGTGTGAACAAAAGCTCACGGAAGGCTCTTCAAACAGCTGGAACTTCTATGGACCCGATTGCGTTTTGTCAATTTGTGGACACAAGGTTTTAGAGCATATTTGAGGGATGGATCTGAGGGCAAGTGTGAAAGAATACCTCGAAGGACTGCCAGAGGCTGTTCTTGCTCGGCTATACCAGTCGCCAGCGACATGCTTGGCTGTATTCAGGCTGCTACCACCTATGGCCAAGATGCTGGTGATGTCTATGCTGTATCAAGAGGGCCGTATTCCGAGCAAATGGATCGACAGTTTGGTAATCAATACTAGCAGGAAGATTCTTACTGAGGCATTACAACGACTCAAGAGTTTACACATAATAAAGGAATGGCATCGAGATAGGACGTTTGGTCTTAGCCCTCACTTTCGAAAAGGATTTCAAAGTACTCTGACTAGCGGTGAGGCCAACAACTCATTTGGTGTACCTTGCGACACAGAAGACAAGCATAAAGTAGACATCGATTTCCTGGACAAGCATGCTTTGGAGAAATGGGAAGGTATCTTACACTATCTCGTAGGAACCTCATCTTCACAGCCCCCTGGTGATGGAGTACTGTCTCTTTTACAGCATAGCAAGCTTATGGAGCCTGATTATGATAGCCCTGTGGCCCGTAGCATGCGAATCACTAGCTCTGGATTCCAGTTTTTGCTACAAAGTGTTAACGCACAGTTGTGGACGCTGCTGTTACAATACCTTAATTTATCAGCGAATCTGCAAATGGATCCTGTCGATGTGTTAAATTTCATTTTCATGTTGGGATCGTTGGAGCTTGGCAAGGATTATTCGCTGTCTGCACTCAGCGATACACAAATAAAGATGCTGGAAGACCTGCGGGACTTTGGCATTGTTTATCAACGCAAGTCTTCATCAAGAAGATTCTACCCGACAAGGTTGGCAACTACGTTAACTTCAGAGGCAAGTGCGCTTCGGTCGGCGTCTGTGTCGATGGACATTGCCACTGCTGCAGCATCATCGACATCGTCTGACCATGGCGCCAATACATTGGGTGAACAATCTTCAGCAGCTCCAGGATTGGAGACAGCGCAAACGGGTTTCATCATTTTAGAAACCAACTACAGATTATATGCATACACAGACTCGCCATTACAAATTGCAGTCCTAAATCTGTTTGTTCATTTGAAAAGTAGATTTGCGAATATGGTCACCGGCCAAGTGACTCGAGATTCTGTGCGACGTGCCCTTGCTAATGGAATCACTGCCGAGCAAATTATTACTTACTTGACAGTGCACGCACATCCTCAAATGCTGAAAAACAATCCGGTGCTTCCGCCTACGGTGATGGACCAGATCAAGCTATGGCAACTGGAAATGGATCGAATCCGGGCGACTGATGGATTTTTGTATACAAAATTCGACAGCTATGAAGAGTACAACCAAGTGGCTACATATGCCGCAGAGTTGGGTGTTCTGATATGGCAGGATTCTCAGAAATGGCGTTTCTTTGTCACTAAGGAGGGAAATTCACAGGTGGTCGACTTTGTCAACAGGCGGATGCGATGACTTTCAAGCTATGCATTTGTGATATTTATATATATGTATATTAGCTATTCTGATTTACAAACTTGCTCATTATTTTGATTGGAGTTACTCGTAAACAAGCAAATACTTTGACTTTATTGTTCCATAGCTTGGCGTAAACGTCGCTGGCGCCACTGGAAATACCACACGACAATTCCTATTATCAGGAATGTTCCCAATATCATTGCCAAGTCGGTGATGTCTTCTTCATCGTACGATACGTCGAAGCCATACGGTTGCTGATCGCCATCCTCTTGGGAGTTCAAGTCAGACGTTGACATGTCATGCAACTTTGCCCAGAACTGCTTGAATTGTTCTTTCAGAGGTAGCTTTGGAGTAGTGGCATCAGCCATGATACCTCTGATCTTGCCTCCAGTTATTGTGTTCCAATAACCCTTGACATACAGCTGCAGCAATGATAATTTCACTGGCAAGTAGGACTCCGACGAAACCTCGAGAGCAGCATCATAATATCTTTTTGCGAGGTGATAGTCTTGTTCCATGCCTACTCCATTTTCGTGCATCCACCCCAGGTTCCAGTTTGCCATGCCGCTGCCTCGCATTGCCGCCTCGTCATAGCATGCAGCAGCTCGATCTGTATTTTTCGCAACACCAATGCCCTTCAAGTAGCAATCACCCATCTTAACCAATGCATCTGGATTTCGATATCCACCAGCTCTGGTCCAATAGATAAGCTGGGATTCAAAGCCAGATGGGAACAACTGCCTCCAACTTGTGTACTCATTGTCTTCCCACAATTGGGTATAACTATGGCCACCTTCTAGTATGTATCCAACATTCATTTGAGCACTTGAATATCCCTGCTCAGATGCTATCATAAAACCCAATAGAGCAGACTCAACATCGCCATACCTGTAGCTCTTCTGAGCCCATCTCAACGGAGAATGGAAATCTTCAATATCCTCGGCAACTTGCTTCAAGGCCGAAACTGCTTCCTCATACCTCTTGGACTCTCCTTGAATTGCTCCCGACATATACAGCGCCTCCACATGGTGGTTGGCAGCAGCATTGCTAAGGTACTCCATCTGCTTTTGCTTATCTCCATTGGCTTTATAATATCTTGCTAGATTCATAAACGCAGCAGAATTCTTACTTTCAGCCGACGTAGAAAAATACTTGAGCGCCAATTCTGTGTTCTGCTCCACACCATACCCGTGGAGATACATCAATCCGAGAGAATTTGAAGATATGCTTTCATTGAACGACGCTGCCCGTTTCAACCATATCAACGCTTCTTGAGTATCCTGCTCAACTCCATCTCCTCTTAAAAATCGCTGGCCAATGAAACCGGCACACTTTGCTGCATACAGCACATTTATAGAGCCTATTCTTTCAACAGAGCCTCGCAGTTTGCCTGTCTCCAGATCCCACAGGCTATTGGCTCCTCGAGCAGCATATTTGAGAGCCATCTTGTAATCGGGCTCTGAATACACCCCTCCATCATAAAATATCAATGCCAAATTATAATGAATTTTGGGAGAGTCATCCGATATGAATTGCTCAAACTCTTCGATTCCTTGTATAGCCTCAAACCCACTGGAGATTTTCCCCACATTTCCGTTTCGACCTGATGATGCAAAGCTAGCCCATTCGCCATATACCCCGCCATCGAACCAGTCTGCTATAACAAAAGAGTTTGCACTGAGCTGCCTCCTTCCAAATGGCCCAGGCCCATCTAGATAATAGGCCAACGCTTTGTCGGCAGCTGCCCTATAGAAATAGTAGGAACGTTCCAGATCAACTGGTGCACCAATGCCTATAAGATGCCTGTACCCCATAGCCATTTGAGCTCGAGTATCGCCACCATATGCAGAAAATGTGTAGTACATAGAAGCCTTGGCCTGATCCACAGGATAATTCCCTAACAGTCCTGTGGAATGAATAAATCCTACCATGAATTGGGCAGTGGCATTTCCTGTAGCAGCCACCTTTTCATAGTAGTACGACGACTTTTGCAGGTTTCTTGGGCATGAATAGTTGCCAAATAAACTGATATCTGCTAGTAAATACGTCGCATCGATATGCCCGAGCTCGACAGCCTGTCCTAGCATTGTCAATGCATGAGCTCGAAGCTCAACTACTTCTTCGTCGTCTTGAACAGATAATTTCTGTTCTGGTTCTAGTCCAGTCTCAAACTCTTCCATAGCCTCCATTGGGATATATTTCTTGACATACGTGCGCAGCTTGACCAGCTGGGCCCGGAAAACATGTCGTAATTGGCTGCTGACAGATTGCGCCTTCATGGGGAGAGGTGTGCGAGTTGATGCGATGATGTTGTCTGCTTTGCTGATATTCATTTCGGGATGCACATCTTTATTATTATCCACTTGTCTCAATATATCAATAGCATTGTCATACCATTGCTGTGCTTGTGCTCGGTCTTCGGCGCTAATGTCTAAGTATGCCAAAGACGAGTTGGCGCCAGCATCTGTGGCCCCCACAAAAGGAGTCACAGCTGCTACGACGAGTCCTGCTGTAAGGAACCTCATCTTCTATATGCTTTCTGTAAATGCGGTCTTTATTTTTTGTCTGATCTCGTCCTCTTCGAAATTAAGTACAGATAGATCACTCCAACATGATAGTGTTAGATGGGAAGATGGTGACCTGGCTCATGCACGGCTATGACATCGCTACTTCCATCTTCTCGCAGACTAATAGTAGTCAGTCAGTAAAGACGAATCTAACGAGATTTCCCATTTGTAAAGTCGATGATATGACAGCTGGGTATTAAAACACAGTGTGGAATGTTAGTCTACTGCCCGTGTAGAGATGGAGATGTCCCACAATCCAGTAGGTCGTCCCCCGAGACCTCTGATGAGCTGTCAGTGACCCCGCAAAATATCAATAGTGACTGGTCACTTCATGCAATTGAGTACTTATACTTTTGCGAGGCATGCAAAGCCATCCGGTGTCCTCAGTGTGTTGAAGAAGAGGTGGTTGTACGGTATTGTCCGTCTTGCTTATTCGAAACCGCCGAGACGTCTGCTCGGACTGCTTCTAATCGATGCATGCGCAACTGCTTGCTGTGCCCAAAGTGCAATTCTTCGGTCAATGCATCACGAGCTGCATCTTCAGATGATACATACGAATTGTCGTGCAACTATTGCCAGTGGAAATCTCCTCCTGAGCTGATTCTCACTAAGAAACAGTCGCTGGCACAGCAGGTCGTCAATGCGTATAATGAGACTTTTGAGTACCAACGATTCAAACAGCTACAACAGCAAGCATTAGCTCCAGATATGGCTTTCAACAAGTCTCTGAGCGTCGAGCAACTGTCGGAGAGTACTGACTCTCGATTTACGGGACAACTTCCAAAACTGAGGCAACTGGCTTCCAAAACATGGAAACGATGCCCAGCCTGTCGTCACTCGGTCGTGAAGCCTGATGCGAAGCCATCAGTAGTAAAGTACAAGGTGAAATCTATGGCAATGAATGTATTACCTACATTTAGTATCAAAAATGGGCCCACTGATACCACAAAGTTACTGACAGTGACCAACCCCGTATCAGAAACCATGAAGGTTAATCTAGCATCGTTACAGCGCGGTTCGCTTTCAGCAACCATCCTGACACCCGAATTTTCTCTTGGGCCCTGTCCAGAATTGTGGGATGAAGAATCTCTCATTAAAGCAGTACCACACAGCCAAATAAAGCGTGCTACAAAAACCTCCCATCGAGTATTCCTCGATAAAGAGCGCACCAAAACTGGCGATCCGATAGACGATGTCTACGAGTGGGGTCCCAACTGGGCGACAATAGTAGTGGAGCTTACTTCGAGTTCCGCTAATGCTGACTTGCCAAAACCCAAAGAGTTGGACATGCGCCATTTGTTGTTATTCTCCAGCATTCAGTTCACTGATGAGACTGGCCCAACAGTAGTAGGGTTCTGGGTAAGAATTGCTATTTAAAAATCAAGAATCAGCGTCCCAGCGATCCGTTCGAGATCCTTGACCTCAAGCGGAGTGGTTTTCTGAGCCATGTTCTGATCCTGCTGCGGTTCAGACTCGCGTTCCAAGAACCGCTGATGCTCGGCGCGCCAGACGGCTTCGCGAGTTAACGTACACAGATATTCTGTAGCGGCTTTGAGGGCAACAGATGATATCTTCGTATCTTTGTGCTCAAAAGACTGGCTCGTGAAAGTTTGGAGCACAGTCTGCGTTGAGAACGATGTTCCCTTACTATCAGACATTGATGGATGATGATGGGTTTGGAAACACCAATCTCGACATAAGTCTGCTTGACAGTGAATCAGTTTATAACCAAGGCTCGAACGAATGTACACAGTACGAAGAAAAACAAGCGGTCAACTAATAAAAAGTTCTGGATATCACTGAACGTAATAGTTGCTTTTGTTGATGAGGTCTTACTGCCGTTTTGTGAGGGCTGACTAATTTGAGCTTCAATGGCGGCAGTTGGCACCCTTCATTTGAGGCATTAAATCATCCGACTTGCTTCTGCGATGCAGCCATGAGCCTGCATAGACGGATTAATACACTTTCGTCTGTTTGTGTCGATAGCTATCTGCTGAACTGGCTTCTGGACCACATTACTAACGTGAGGCGATGAGGTTAGATAATTCGGTGAGGGGGTTCCGTCGCCCAAAGGGGAAATCAGGGGAGATCACGATGACAAATGTCAGACTTGAGAAATGACTATAAAGCGAGCACAAAACTCCGAGAGGATCTCTAGTTTATATTGAAATTGTGAGAAAATCTGAGATGACTCGAACTGTCGCTTTGCTAGGTGCTAATGGGTTTCTCTTCCCACACATTATCGCTGCTCTGACAAGCCCATTGTTCAAAGACAACTTTGCTTTGCCTATTCGTGCTGTAACTAGAAACCCGAAAAGTGCTAAAGAATATCCTGGAGTCGAGTATTACCAGTCTCCTTTGGATAGCGATGGATATGCCGAGATTTTTAAAGGTGTGGATGTTGTTCTTGATTTGAGAGGACCCTCTGAGGACTACAGTTCGGTCCTTGGAGCAAAGAAGGCTGGCGTCAGATTGTACTCTCCATCGGACTATGGTACTGAGCCTATACACACTGGTGTATTTCAAGCGGCGTTTCAAAAGAAGATGGATTTTGCAAAGGCTGTTAAAGAACATGGAATTCCTATAACTCAGTTTAACACCGAGCTCTTCATAGATACAACTTGTGGAAGTGCTTTCGGGCTAAGGCTGCTGTTTATCGACGAAGAGTCAAAGTCGGTAGATTTGCTTGGCGATGGGTCCCTTCGTGTCGGCTTGACATCCCTCCGAAATGTTGGTCAAGCGGTTGCAAGTACAATATCAAAGCCCTACAATGAAATCCCAGAGTCGATTAATATTGAAGGAACTTCCATCAGTATCCTTGAGGCTGCAGAAGCCTATGAGAAGTTTTCTGGCTCTGCGTTGAAAAGAGTTTCGACGTCCAAAGATGCGGTTATCGAGGCAGGCGAAGAGGCTCTGGTCTCTGGCGATACCCGAATAGGTGTCGGTGCTGGATTTTTCGATATACTTAGAGCCATAGTTGCCAGTGAGTTGCATTCTTCCAATGACAACGAGTTTGTCAACCCTGGTTTGTTTAAATGGGATACAGTACAGGAGTTTTTGGCTCAAAAGCTACAGAAGAACTAAATAGATAATAAAGTCGAGTTTATTGATTCTCTGATCAAAACGGTTATAGAGACAGATATCAACATTGTTCAGCATAGGAACAACTGTTTCTACATCAATTTAGAGTTTATGACGCCAGCATATCGCTGTATGTAGCATTACATGACCAGTCCTGTAACTTATGTAAGGGTTCATATTCATGTTCATGAGGCTTTGCTGTCCTCCACCATGAGTCTCGAAGTCGAAATAGATCAAGCCTCGAAGAAGCTATCGGTGAAGCCAATAGACGGGCTTACAAAAGAGCAACAGGAAGAGCTGGATTCTTCTATCAATGGTGTAAATGAATTGAGCCGAGCTTTACTGGGACTTAATGGAGCTGTCCCTCCTCCTGCAAACAACATCGCTAAGAACATTACAGACCAAGTCAACAAACTCAAGGAATCATCTGTCAGTGCGACCAGAGCTGGAAAACATAATGAATCACTAAAGTATTTGTCCTTAGCTGTTGAAATGGCTCTGAAAAGACCCTCATGGGAGTCTGTTGCTTATGTATTAGAAGAAGTGACCCCGATATTGGGTCTACGAGCAGACACGTACATGGCTCTGAACATGTGGCCCGAAGCATTCACAGATGCGTCCATGATTGTTCTTCTAAAGCCAACTGATGCAAAGGGACATTACAGAAAAGGCAAGTGCTTGCAGACAGTTGGAAAATTCACAGAGGCGCGAAATGAGTTTTTGACTTCGATCAGATTACTTCCCCAGAATGCTCAGGCTAAAGAAGCATTGGCAGAAGTTGAAAAGGCTTTGGAAGCTCAATAAACTGTGAGCTGAGATAGGTAATGACTCAGCTTTGTAAATTGCTCAACTTGATACATCATCGTGAGATTCTATAAATAATACATAGAAGCTTGCTAAGTTACACATTTTGGATATAATATATTTCAGTAGTTGCTATGCTATTTCGCTAGACGGCCTCTAACTGTATAGTAGGAGTCGGTCTGCTCTGAACTGCGTAACGATCTATATCCCAACCTGCCATAGAGAGGGCATGCTCTATCTCCATGTTATCAAATAACTTAGTAACCAACGTATAGCTGTCCGCAATCACTTTGAGTGGAGAATCTCCAAAGTTGCGCGAGTACTGAAGATTGTGGCATATTATGAGCCCATGAACCCATGACCGGAGGTCTGCACCTTTACGACCACCATGCACCAGACATATCTTAATACGAGGATAAGAAGAGCCCTTACCAAAGTGATAGTATAATAAATATCCCGAGCTTTCAGACTGGCATGCACTGGTCAATTCTGTAAGTGACAGCGATTGAGGCATGATGGACAGCACTTGCTGGAAACCACAATATTCTGCATGTCCAACGATCTCATCAGTACCGGACCGGGAGTACCAACGGACAAGTCCGTCTGGCTCTAGGATTCTCTCTTTTGCAGAAACTCGTCGAGGATTGACAAGCAGCCTAGAGAGTGAGGCCTCGGCACCAATGTCAGGTGGTGCTGATAACACTGCTTGCTCGATCTCAGGCAGAGAGGTCACGATATCGCTAAATATAATGTTAGTCCTCTGTCTATTAAGGGTTCTCATAATAACAGAGGATACGGCCTTGTAGTTGGTGAGCAAATGGACCGTTAGCAACAGTATTATGGTCATCCACATACCGATTCCTTCGCCTTGAACTATTTTCACTGCTACAGACCCGACCAGCATGCCCATAAGACTAATGACCGTTTCTTGAGATTGATCTTTGGCATTGACATCTGCGATACTTCCACGATTAGGATCAGTAAAGTGCTGGGTGAGTGCTGCTCGAGATCCACCTGCCATAACACCACAGATGCTTCTCAAAAGTCCAGACATACACAACAAGACCACTTTAGTGTTTTTGCTTCCAGGAAACAAGGGCGAGAGGCAGTCAAATATAGTTGCAGAATCGTTTACGATATCAGCCATGAATCGATATTTTTTACACTCTGGCTCAAGGGTGCTTCCCAGCTTCCAGGCAAATAGAATAGTACCCATTCGGCCTACCGTTTCCTGTATAATCTTCATAAATAAAGCGGAGGTAGATGTTGCAGTGTCATCACCCACACCAACTGCACTCAAAACTGCCCTGTTGGCAAACAGTGAGGCAATAGAACTTGAAAATGCCTGGATAGAATCATAGATCTGATAATCGATATAATCAGACGTGACACTGTGAGGGTAGCCTGTAGGAAGAAACACGTTTACAATAGACTGGGCTAGCTCCATGCCGGATTGGCCAATTGCGACTTTTGATTGGGGTCTCTGACTGTTAATAGATGTTGTATCTCGCGGCGTGCTGCCTTCGTAGGTAGTTGCCAAAAACCCATTCTCGTCTAATTCGCGAACCAACAGGCCAGAACCTCCTTCTGCTAAGCCAGATTTGCTCTCAATATCGTACATTGCTGCCATCGCCTATCAATTTTCACGTCGTGTTTCACCCCGACTATATGATGCACAAGTATGAGAATATGTCTGCTTCTTTAAACGATTTTTGAAAGGCAAATAAACGAAGAATCAGGTCAGTCTTAATCCACCCTGTTATCGTGAGGACAGCAACGGTTATTACGTGGAGAGGGTAGGGAACTAATATGTACTTCTGTAAGAGGAAATTGCTGACCCCCTGAGATTTCGTGCTCTTAGACGGCAACTGGATGGGTAGTCCGCAATGCTTAGAACTAGATAAGAAACGCAATAGGGCAAATAAATGAGCGACCATAAAGATCGTCTATACTTGGCCGGATGTGATTCATCCTTTGCCCCACATTGCAGTTGTCAAAATTATGTTGCATGCGGGATAATGAGGATATAGCGGAGAAGTGAATAAAACGATATCTATTGAAAACTAGAAGAGATACAAGACATATGCCATGAAACAACAGTGTTGAGACTTGTGCAGAGAAGATGTGTTGGTATATCAAAAGCTTATGAAATTGGACTCTGTCGAGACCACGTGAGCCAGCTATTAGTATAACGTTATATCAACCACAAAACTACCGCTTTGTTAATGGAGGTAGAATTGGCGGCAACACATCTCTGATGGCATTCTCATGATTCGAAAACGTCAAAGGTACTTTGATGTTACCATTAACATGGTGGTGGTTCCTCCTTAATGGGCTCTCATAGGGAGAGACACTAAAGCTTTGTCTGAGGAAGTGATCAGCGGGTGTATTCAACGGGAGCCCACCAGAATACCGTGAAACTTCTTGAATGAGAAGTGGCTTGGAGGGAGTTTCATACATAGATTCTCCAACAAAAGGATCATCCTTCTTTGTCAATGGAGAGTGGTCAAGTGAGAGCTGCGGTGAGTTCGTGCCTTTTAGTGTATGTGACCCGCTGCTTGTTACAGAGAAGCAATTCAGCGGAGCAATCCCCCCGGGAAGTAACAATGCTGCTGGTAAACTGAATGCGTCCTTAGATGTTGCTGGGCCCGCATTATCAGAGCTTTCAGAAGACTCAGAAGTATCAGAACAGTCGGAAGATTTAGATGACTCTGAAGGTGGAGATAATCTAGATACTCCGGAGTGTCCAGATGATTGAGAGGCAGTCGATTGGTCCGAATCACGATTGTCTGTATCTGAGATATCTGAGCTCTGCGATACAACGCTGCTATTACTATCAGAGCTCGTATAGGTATTTGCGCTGAATTTGTGCAAAAAGGTTCCTCTCAAGTTGGAACTCTTCTTTTCGGGCTCTTGCAGAATAAACTCTTTGATGTCAATGACGCTGATTTTGGCATTCGCGCGTTTAGTATCCGCTTGCGCCTTTTTGGCATCAATAATGCTATAAATCGAACTTAGAACTGAAATCTTGCCTTTGTCGAGATTATGAAGCTGTCCGCCTAGAGTTTCCCTTCTCAGCCGCTGACTATCCAGCTTACAATGAAGTATTAAGTGAATAAGAAGTCGGATCCTTTCAGATTTTAAAAGATGGTCAGGTTCTTTGTGCCGTAAAGCCTTTGGCCACCATCCAGGAGCTGATAGCTCCGCAAGCTTATAAGGATACTTAGTCTTTTTTCCCGGTTCGATTACCTTGATAAGAATCTTTGCGAGCTGTTTACAAACCGCTTGATTCAAATATTCTAGACCCATTTCAACATACTCGGTTATTTCCTTCATTGTTGATATAGTCACGGTAGAAACAGGAGGAGCGCTGGTTCTCGCTGCCGTGTTGTCATAGACATAATGGCTCTCGACTGGTCGGCTGATGACAGTGTCAGTTTCTCTCCATAGAGTACTAGTAATGTCACTGCTTAGATAGTTCTTAACAAAGTCGGACATTGGATTGCTGTATTTCAAATGAATTGAGTTTTGAGACGAAACGGCCAAAATCAGAAATTTGCCTTTGACTCGTTTGCATGCAGCATTAAGAGCAGCAGTGGCATCCCCCAGTTCTCTAGAAAATCTGACATCAATGTTCGAGCTTGATGAGCGCTTGAACCGTCTGATAGAGTTAATAGCCATTACTGTTTCTTTGATTTCAAATCCCCGGAAAGGTGGGGATCCTTTATACACATGTTGGAAATAATAAAACGTCTAGTTCTGTCGGCAGTGCATAAAAAACGTCTAGATACTGAATCTGGCTAGTCGATGTCCACTTCATGCATAAATCTGCATGCACTAAGATCGGCTTTAACTTATCGTACTGAATGCACCGAGAACGAGAACTTACAGAACATGATCAATTCGCGCAATCTTGAAGTCTGTTCCATATCTAAAGATACATAACGGATTTATTATACAAGTTTCCAACCCTGTGCTAGCTTTTTTCATTTATAATGCAGAGAGGATTCATGCGTAATGGTTGCGCAAATTAACCCGGTTCCAGGGCTAGCCCCATTTAGGATGCTTATATCACCGCTAAATATATTATTTATCCTCGTGAATTTGTACTATACCTAGGCATTTGTTATATCACACCCTTTGCTTCGTTAGTGCATGTTAGCTGCATATGCAGGCAGCAAGTGAATTCTCTTCTCATGAAAATGAAGTCAACTGGGTTACTTTGAATTGACACAACTAGAGCGTTCAGGTTAAACCACAAATAAGTGTGCCATGAGCAATCCAAGAGACTCATTTCAACCTGTATTGAGCCCCTCTGATCAATATATCATATAGATCCAACTACTTATCAAGTTACTAGTTTTCTGTACAAGCTCTCTCTGAAACTGTCGTTCAGCCCAATGTGGAAGGCTGATCCACAGCTTCTTCACATTCCAAAGAGATCCACAAAGTGTTTCAAACGTTCTTATTCTCATACTTGAGTCAAAATCATTAAATAGCCTATCAAGTATCTCTGATAAGTTAGGTGTTGTAATTCTCAATGAACCCATCGCTCATGCATGCATGTTCAATGTCGTTTTGGGGCGATGCGGCTACATCTTTCATAACGTCTGAAACTTCACATATCATCTCCTCAGACATGCAGCATATAAGATACCTTTGTAGGGCTTTTGCAGTCCAGAGGCCAGTTGCTAGGCTGACATCGGGAGTATCATGTTTGCAGCGAGGTTACTCCACTCTGGAATCTAATGTTCAGAGTGAATCGAATAGGCTGGAGAAAACACTGGAAAAGTTTTGGACCAAGGTAGCCGTTTCTGATTACCAAGGATCCGAAGAAGCCTATAAAGGAGGTTTTGTCGTTACTCTTGATTCCAAGCCGATAAAAACACCTTTGGGGTTGCCATTAGTTATCCCGGGAAAGAAACAAGAAAGGTCTGGGTTGGCTCATTTGATCGCTCAAGAGTGGTCGTTACTGTCCACATTACGCATTAAGAGGCATTCACTGCCTCTGACATCTATTGCTACTCGAGTGATTGATTTGCAACATTCACCTCAGGGCCAGCAAGAAATAGATAGAACCATTGATCTGCTTCTGCCCTATCTCGACACTGATACTTTGGTGACATTTTCGCCCTATCGTGACTGTGAAGGATTGCTTAGACCTGCCCAAGAGGAAAAGTTTAAACCTGTTATAGCCGACGCTGAAAAGTTTTGGGGAGTTAAGCTAAACACTTTGGACAGTGAGGTGAGCTTATTTGGTAGTGGGCAGACTGCTGAAACAAAAAAGAAAGTAGAAGAATGGATCAGGTCTTTGGATATCTGGCAGTTTGTGGCCCTAGAAAGGTCTACGACTGCCGGCAAGTCGTTAATTGGGGCCATGAATGTGGTCACCCATCAAATGACGCCGGATCAAGTTGCCAATTTGGTTAACATGGAGGTTCTATTCCAAACCGAGCAATGGGGTGAAGTTGAAGACACTCACGACGTTGAGCATGCTGACATCAGGCGACTATTGGGGAGCGCCTATATTCTCTCCAAATAGAGCTTGCAAACTTGTATAGTTTAGACGTTACTGTAAATAGAAATGATTATTGATGACCAATAAGAAAGCAAGACAAGAAAATATCAAATTAGTTATCGGGGGTATACCTATAAATAAAGTTCACTCGCTAATGAGCAATTCGTGAACGTAACGGGCCTCTTTCTCTCCTTTGAACTGGAGCATGAAGTTCACCTCAGTCTCCACACCACCTATGGTGGTTTCAATGGAAACACCGACCTTGCCGACTCTCTTAAACATTGAGGGCTTCATTGCTCGTTCAAAGACAAGCGGTTTAGTAGTGTTAATGCCCATAATTAGTAAAGTCTTGGACGTCTCGTTAGGCACAGAAAAGACACTTAGACGTGCCACTTCACCATTAGAGTTCCATTCATCAGACTCATCTTTCTGAATGAGCTTACATCGCAGCTTATTCAAGATTAATAACTCCATGCCATCACCTTCATGCTCTGGAAATTCTTTGATGGACATTGGAGGCGCCGAAGCTAGAGGAGATCCCATTGGAGAACCCAACCGGAATCCGCCCGCTGGAGAGCTTGGAGATCCAAGCTGTGGACTATTACTTCGACTGGAAATCAGAGGGGGTCTGAGAGTGTAATACTGCTGAGCCATCCTCTGCTTTCCTGGAAGCACAGAAGAAGTTATACTTCCAAGCGACGAATCGCGGTCATTCAGACTCGGTGGTCCATTCTGTCTGGATGGACCAAGTAGCATCTGATTCTTAACGTCTTTGCGACACTCCTGAACGGCAGCCCAGAACCTTTCTGCCTCTTCCACATCATTGATTCGGAACATGGTAGTCATCTTGGATTGCTTAATTTGAATATCATGAATTGTCGACTTGCGAACTTCATGAGATGGAATCAGATGCAAATCAAACAGAGATACTCCAGCTTCATTCACACCACTAACGAGACCTCCCTCGCCATTAACACTGATCTCAATCTTCAACTGCTGAGAGCCATTAAGGGAAACCCATTTTCCGCCAATCCAGTTTGACACCACACTAGATCCTTCAAACAAGAGCACTCGGCCAGTTTTACCTTTACGGTTCCAGTAATCTTGGATAGGCATATCCGGAACTTCATCAACTCTCACCGAGCTGGCCGATGAGTTGGCCGATCGAGGTAGTGATCTCATTGAAATACTGGATTGGCTTCCTCTCTCAACCGTTGAATTATTAGACTCTTCGTAGACAGCCTGACCAAGTGATTCATTGGACGCCGACTTGACAGCTGGCCGAGATGATTCCGATGATGACCTTTCCAATTCTTGCCTAGCATCTTCAAAACCATTTTCATCGGAGTCCATATCTACTTCTTCCTTTGAAAGCATTGGCTTGCTACCCTCGAAGGCAGATTCATTCTGTTCCAAAGGAGGTGTCAAGTTAATAATGTCAAACTCCATTTTATCATGCTTTTTGATGTTCATGAAGTTCTTGAATCCACCTGATACTTTGCGTACAAACTTCGAAGTACCAGAGGGTTTTCGCGACACTCTTGGTAAGAAGTTGAAATCGGTAAAGCTTGGGCTCGAAGCATCTGATCTTGGGGTTGCAACCATTACGCTTGGTGTTGGGGGTGTTGGAAGACCACTGAGAATTCTATCCGAGTCTTGGTCATTGGTAGCGATCTCCTTAATACTTGGCAACGAACTCTGAATACTCGAAAAACTCGTGTTGTTGTCCGATTGAGATCTGTTAATAAAGGATGAGGATGCACCAGTGGTTATACTTCCATTGCTCGAGCTTGAATCGTTGGAAACATACAAAGAACGTACGGGCCATCGCTCTCTATCGTTGACTGATCGAGCTCTCAAGAGCTCTCTTGTTCGAGTAGCCAAACTCACGTCTTGAAGTGGCAGATCCTCATTTGAGCTAGCCGAAGACAAAAGTGGACGCTTGTCTGACGAAAATACAGGGCTGCTTGTATTTGAGGAGAAACCTTGTCGTTCCATTGGAACTGATCCAGGAAGACTTGGAGGAGAAAATGGGGGAGGGGCTCTAGTCCTGAATTCACCAGCACTTCCAGGATATCGCAGAGGTGAAATAGGTGCAGCAGAAGAGTAAGAAGAAAGAGTTGAATTGGAAACATCGACATTAATCTTCAATGCAGGCTTTTTCCGCGGTTTCAGAGGCTTGATATGACTGGTGGCATTGATTAGATCAGTGTCCTGCACTTCTGTGTCAGCATCATGATCAGCTTCGTCGCCCTGGCTATCGACATTGCTGGCTCGACGTCGCATTTCCAGCATCTGCTTTTCCTTCTCAAAAATGTCTTTTGATATTTGCTTTCTAGCCAGCTGAGCTCTCTTGAATTTGTCATCGACAGGTGAGTGTATAGACGGGCTGGTACCGGCTGCAAATTTAAGATCTTTGGTAGCTTTTCGCTGAGCAGCTGAAACCGACGGGCTCTCGAGCGGACTCAAAAGACCCGAATCAGGAACGGTTGTGGGTGCGAAAACTGGATCATCGTTAAACAGCTCTGGCGTGATATAGTCCTTTAACTCATCCACAAGAGAAGGTGTCAAAGGCACGCTCAGTCTATGCTTATTCTTGGAAGAAATGACAGATGGAGGAGGTGTGAGATCAGCAATTGTGGGAGCAGCCACTGGGCTGTTGCCAAATGCAATACCCAATCCTCCCAGACCAGGCTCAGGGGATGGAGTATCCTCAGACTCAGGGAACAACTTTGAAAATTTCCACTTCCAAGACATGATCTTATCACTCTCAGAACTGGAAAACACCAGGCGCTTTGGTGATATGCATTTGGCGCAACAGGACAGGACGATATACTCGCCCACCGATGCCTTCTTGTCGAATACTATATCACCAGGTCTGAAAGTCGGAAACATGAGAGCTCGACCAGGATACTGTAATGAGCATATCGCGAGATCAGTCCTGTTGGACTTGTCATGCAGTAAAATTGCTTCTACAGCAGTCTTTGGAATCCGAGACACAGGATGATCTAGTTCTAGATAAAACGCTTCTCTCTGAATAATGCAAGACGCGTCAAAAGCCGCCGAAACAGGTTCCAGAGTGTCAAAACTCTTGACCTTTGAAAAAATAAACGTGCTTGTGTCTGCCCGCTCGAGCTCCTCGACTACTTTGGTTCGCGAGGCCTCAGCGAGATTGTGGATCACAGATGCATTGACTGAACTGCTGTAGTGCAGCTCTATGCTTGTTAGAGCCTTTGCAAGATAAGACAGCCGGGAAAGCGGTCTCTTACGAAGATATCCCAATTGATCTGAATCTTCTATATTGTAGTGGTAGGCGTTGACGTATCTTTCATAGCATGGAGCCACCAATAGACTCCAGCTTGGCAAGCCATATACAACATCTGGCAACCGAAGATGCAGTTCCCTCATTTCTGAAATGATCTCGAATAGCTCTGTAGACGGGCCAAGCCGTGCTTTGAGCTCAGCCAGATCATTGATATATCTTCGATCCGAGGACCTCAGCTCAGTGAGTAGCGCAGTGGCGGCCTCCAAGTTTTTTGGATTTGCCTGGAGAAAAGCCTCGTCTGCAGCGCTTCCTATGGAGGTAGACGGCGTGGGCCTGCCCGGCAGGTCAAAAGTGACGCCCTTGGCCATAGTTTCAAAGCAAACGTAAAAGAGTGACACGAACTACTCCAAGAGAACAATTCAAGTGCTGAAACAATGGGACTGGCGCTTATAAAAGAGAAACTCAACAAAGAATGAAAGGCCCCTTAAAAGCCGAGTTAGCTATTCCAGGTGCATCAGTTCACGGTGCATAAGAGCGCATGTGCTGCCACAGTTGCTTTCATCTTGCATCCATGTAGCTGAATTCAGGAACAGCTCTGGTGGTATGCTGTACGCGAGGAATGTAGGGGGTGTCACTTGCCTAATTAGGAATGGATTGGAGCGAAGGGGTGCCAATAAAGTTGCTGATCACAGCTTGTTTAGGGTCACCGCCCTGCCCAAACTGGTGCATTGGCATTAGACAGGGGCACGCCATGCCGGCAAAGTTCATTTAACCAGCATCGGCCTCTGATCTGGTTCTGTCGCCAGCGCCCCAGCTTTCAGGCGCTCATTGGCAGGCGGCACCCACGGTGCTGTGTGGTGGAGATTCTTTGCATGTTCTAGAAGCTGTTGTGCTCATCTAGGAATGAATGATCGCAATGGATTGTCAAGGCGAGCACCTCCAAACCACCACGGTCTGGGTAAAGACAGACACCGCTACGCACATGACAATGGTGGCTAATGGCGATTGTCGCGTCGGTCTTCACGAGTTAAAGTTAGAGTTGGCATATAGCTATGATCGGCATGTTTTCGCTTAGGTCAAAGCTAAATGTGGCTACACCGTATAATGGTATCCACAATGGTGCGCCCCTCCATCGCTACTATAAATGATAGGAGTGCATTAGCCTAGCACAATTGAACCGTTTTTGTGGTTAGTCCTTTGTTTAACAGCTACTCGATGGAACGCGTCATCGGCTGTTACCGCTTGTACTTTTCAGATTGGCTCTATTTAAGATCGATGTGTTCTCCTTCGTGACAGAATCGAGTCTGTCATCCCAATCTGTCGTGCTGACTGTCCCAATTTGTGTGCCTCACCAGGTACATAGTGAGATCGTATCGTGTATGTGCCAAAGGCAGTTGGGCGTAACCATATGCGACAATATGCGCGTCGTACCAGCAACGTATGGGCTGCCTTTAAAGTAGCTTCTGCTTAGTGTGGTTCAGACGTCTATCTACGCTTGGCGTGTTAAGTGGTCCAATTGACTAGATTAGGGCTCGACTGGACTGGGGCCGTGGATTAGTTCGGTCTTACGCAGGAAGGGGGACGACAAGTGGTCCCTAGTTGAAGTGAATTAAATACAGCATGGCTCAGTATATACAATGGCTCGACAATAATGTATTATTTCGAAAGTGAATCATCGCGCTGAAAACAGCACCCGAATTGTAAAAAGTTAAAAAAGAGTCTCGAGCAGTCTCTTTTTAGACATTGTGCCAGGCCATCATCGCTGACTTTGGCAAGGCCCTAATATGCTCTATCTCCATGTCGCGTTACCCTAGTCCTCAACATTAATCTGTAGAGATCCATATCAGTTTAAGCCTTATTCAGTGCATTTAGTAGAGCTTGTGAAAAGACTTGTTTGTTAAAAGACTAGTTTGTTAGAGGGTATTTCATTACTGCTACTGTGAGTGGGCGTGACCAAAGCAGATTCCATGGAAGACCTTACCAACGCGTTGGAGTCGTTCAAACCGACAGCTCCATCTCCTGACTTGTCGAGCGATGAACGAACAAAGATCCTCAAAACAGAACTAGAGCAGGTGCGCAGTATTAACAAAGTGGTCAAATCTGTGATCCAGTCCATTGATAGTGCGGAATCAAACATTGAATCGGTGCTGGTGGCTTCGAGCAATGCCAATCAATTGCTAGATATGTGGGTACGAATCCTGTCACAAACCGAGCACACTCAACGGCTACTGTCTAACAACAACTGGCAGGGTGCTACTAAAGACGAGGAAATCGTTGCTCAACTAAAAGCAGAAAAGGAGCGCCGCGAGGAGCTGGAACGACAGCAACGAGAACGACAGAGACAGTTGGAAGAGCACCAAAAGCGACGAGAGCAAGAACTGGCTGCCAAACAGAGAGGAAGACAAGAAGCTATGCAACGCAGGGTATATGGTAGAAGACCACCTGCCACTTCCTCAAGTTCATCTGGCCCCTCTAGGTCTGTCAGTAACCCAACAGCCATTAACAGACCTCCCACTGATCCCAGAAGGGTAGCCTCCAGTCGCATTCGTCCTCCCACGGGAATAAATAGAAGCTGAAAGTGTTCTTTCTAATGTGTCTACACATGTACCAATAATTTAGCTGTTAGAGCTTATCTGCAAATGGCTCAAATGTTCTGGGAGCATGGGTACTGTGGTATCGGTTCAGCGTTATGCAAGAACAAGTTTCGGTGGAAATCTCATAGCAGGTTCCAATCTTTATTAATGAGCTGGTTTTGCCTTTGGAGGTTTTATATTTGAGTTACAATTAATTGGCCTGTTCTTGCTGAGCTATCAATGTGCGGATACGCCAAGCCACTAGTACTAATCTGTTGGAATCTACTGGATTGGTCTTTGAAGCGAACAGTCGATTGCTTCATTTTCGTTCATGTCACTCGAGGTTTTGTTTTTGACAAATAAAGAGAATCTGGGGAAGTGGCGCCTGCTTTGATGGGTCTTTCTGGGCTCGATCACTTGACTCATGGCTATAAATTTACACATCACGATAGCGGCCATCTTCCTGTCTGCGTCTCCGTCTAGCCAATGGTCCAGGTTGATCTTCTTCTTTGCCATTATGTCTTCGAAGGGAGGTACTGGCAGCGAGCAAGCCAGTACCTGGTGCACTCAGATTGGACAATATTTTCTGTAAAGTCTCAGGTGGTAGGGCAGAGCATCTGGATTGTAATGTTTCATCATCTCGTTCGTTGAGAAGCTGAGCCAATCTCGCCTGAACTGAGATTTCAGCATGCTCTCAATGTATTGACCCATGTCATCGACATTTGATTCGACTACAGCCCTAATTCAGACGGGCTTGGGGATGGAGTGTCGTCTCTGCATTCGACCCCACCATGGGTATTTAGAAGCCACTATCACCAGTGAAAGTCGACGGGCTCAATTTGCAATTTCTTATATATCCGGACTACAACCTGATTTATCAACAAAATTCGAGCCTGCAACTAAAAAAAAAACAAAAAAAAAAGAACTAGCTTGGCAAGTGCAGGTCAAAGCCACCTGATATGGCGATGATGGCGCCAATTATGGAGCAGCGCCTGATTAAGCCGTATATAGATACATTGAGTTTTGGGGAGGGGTGGCAACTGTAGCAGCACACAATATACTGAACAAAAACCTAGTAGTCTTGAAAGTGACGTACAGCTAGAAACAATATACTTTCGGTTTAGATGCACTTGTGATCGCTGACTGACATCAGTCCGAATGCAGCAGCGTAAATGCGGAGCGTGTGGCGCCAGCCCCTGACGCGTCGCCGTCCTTTCCTAAAAGAGTAATTCATAACTGTCGCCTTTAACGGGCCCATTAGCCAATCTGCAAGTATCAACAAATGCCGTTTTACTTGGGATATTCATTCGTTTGCCAGGGGCCAGCAAGTGGGATGTAGAACGAGCTGCCATTCCAACATTTGCAGCTCAATAATTCACTCATCTGTCCCCGATAGCTACGTCAGACCTGTGAACCTTGAGTAGTACTAATAAACCTCAAAGCAACCAGATTCAACCCTCTGTAGACCGTGCAACATATATAGCCGTGTAGACGATACTGTAAAACGCCAGATTAAAGTGTCCAGAACGTCAAGCAGTGTTTTCTGATCCAATTGGGTTGTCGTCGTTGCGATGACTACGGGCGATTTTGAGTTGGCAAACCCTAAACGGTGTAGTGGGTCAAATGCGGTTGTTGTCGTGATATACCGATTCTCCTCAACTTAACTTCTCACAATTTGCAATCCCAACGTCCGGTACGATGCGTGAGATCGTCTCGATTCAGTGTGGTCAGGCTGGTAAGTGAATATTCTCGTCGGTCAGTATGTTCTAACCACAGGGTATGTGTTACTAGTGATAAACAACTATGAAACAGGGGGTGATGGCAACCAAATCACCACAGGGGGTCGATCATGGACTCGGCGCCAGAGCCTTGTTGATGACGGCACAGGGGCGGCCAATTGGTGAACCACCACCGTGGTCGAGTGATTTCTGCCAATGGTTTGTAATGAGCGAACGCGTCTAACTCCAGTAACCAAGTGTCGACTGCATTTTGGAACACCATTATCCAAGAACATGGCCTAGACCAGGAGGGCCACATTGTGCCTTCGGACAATTTGTACTATAAGAGCCTTGGCGAGAATGCTTCCCAGGCCACTGACAGAGTAGATGTGTTTTTTTCCGAGGCGTCCAACAAAAAGTATGTTCCTCGAGCCGTTGCTGTAGACCTAGAGCCTGCTACTTTGGACACTATCCGAAGTGGTCCATTGGGAAGCATCTATCGACCCGACAACTTGATCTCTGGAGAGAGCGGTGCCGGTAACAATTGGGCCAAGGGCTTCTATACTGAGGGAGCTGAGCTCATGGACACGGTAATGGATGCTGTGCGACGGGAGGCCGAACAGGCAGATTCGCTTCAGGGGTTCCAGGTAGCCCACTCGCTTGGTGGTGGTACTGGAAGTGGTCTTGGTACTTTGCTGTTGACAAGAATCCGAGAAGAATACAGTGACCGAATGCTGTCTACTTACTCTGTGCTGCCATCTCCAAAGGTGTCTGATACCGTCACCGAGCCTTACAATGCAGTACTGTCTTTCCATCAGCTTGTGGAGAACTCTGATGCAACTTACTGTCTCGACAACGAGGCCCTGTACGATATTTGTTCTAAAACGCTTGGTATCAACCAGCCCACTCACAATGAGCTCAACCAACTCATTGCTATGGTTATGTCTGGCGTCACCACTTGTTTGAGATACCCGGGCCAGCTCAACGGAGATCTCCGAAAGCTGGCCGTTAACTTGGTGCCATTCCCGCGATTGCACTTCTTTACTGTGGGCTTTGCTCCTCTTTTCTCCAAGGGATCGCGAGCGTTTCACAATCTTACAGTCCCCGAGCTTACACAGCAGTTGTTCAATCCGGCTAATGTCATGGCTGCTTGTAACCCATACCATGGTCGATACTTGACCATCTCGACTATTTTCCGTGGAAAAGTCGCTACCAAGGAAGTCGAAGACAGCATTTATGCTGCCAAGAATAAGAACTCTGCTTACTTTGTGGAGTGGATCCCCAATAACTTCCAGACTTCGGTATGCAACATTCCTCCCAAGGGTCTGGATACATCTGCCACCTTCATTGCAAATACCACAGCAGTCCAGGAACTCTTCAGCAGAACTTCTGCCCAGTTCTCGGCCATGTTCAAGCGACGAGCTTTCCTTCACTGGTACACTGGTGAGGGTATGGAGCAGGCTGAGTTCACCGAGGCAGAATCGAACCTCAATGATCTTATCCAAGAATACCAGCAATACCAGAATGCCGATATTAATGACGATCTGGTAGACGATGGCTACGATGATGGCGCTGACCAGTATCTGGATGACGGAGAGGGCCAGTACTATGAAGAGGAGCTAACTGAGGGAAACTAGACGCTAGGAATAATAATTTTGTAATGGTTTATCCAATCAATATGTTTTAACTTTTCAGCCCACCATCGCCTGCTACCAGTTACAGTTAGCGACAATTATAAATCATTAGCATGATACTACGTAATGGCCATTGTGTGAAAATTTCTTGCTCTTCATCGTATCTATATATATTTAAGCTCTGAGAACCTTGAGCAACAGGTCGGATCCGTCAACGGAGTCACCAGGCTTGACAAGAAGAGAGCCAACTTTACCGCTCACAGGAGCGCTGATGACCATCTCCATCTTCATGGCAGATAGGACAACAAGAGGGTCTCCCTTCTTGACCTCAGTATCGTCGCTGACACGGACCTCAACAACAACACCTGCCATTGGGGCGCCAACTTCGTTGGGGTTGTGAGGATCGGCCTTGAGTCTGCTAACAGTCTCAACAGCAGCCAACCTGTCATCGATGGTGACCTTTCGCATTTCACCATTGAGCTCGAAGTAAACCTCTCTGGTTCCGGTCTGGGTCGACAATTCACCAACTGCGGCACACTTGAGCACAAGCAATTTACCAGGAGAAATGTTGACTTCAAAAGTCTTGCCGATGGTGGGTGGAGCCAAAAATACCTGGGTGGGCACCAGACTCAAATCACCATACTTCTCCACTACCTTCTTGTACTCCTCGAAAACCTTGGGGTACATCAAGTAAGAAGCAACATCGTAATCCTTGATGTCTCCGAATTTCTTGTCCAAGTCTGCCTTGATAGATGCCAAGTCGACAGGAGGCAACATCTTTCCAGGACGGACAAGGAATGCTTCTCTCTTTCCTTTGAGGATGTTGGTTCGGAGGGGCTCTGGGAATCCTCCATAGGGTTGTCCCATAAGACCCTGGAAAAAGTCAAGAATGGACTCAGGGAAGTCAAGCGAGCTAGCTCTCTCTTGCACATCCTTGGGACTGAGCTTGTTGGAAACCATAAACTGTGCGAGGTCTCCAACAACCTTGGAAGTAGGAGTAACCTTGACAATATCACCGAGAAGGTCATTAGCTTGTTCGTAAGCCTTCTTGGTCTCAGCCCACTGGGATCCAAGACCAACTTGCTGAGCCTGGAAGATAAGGTTGGTAAGTTGACCACCAGGAATCTCGTGCTCGTATACCTCTGGATCAGGTCCCTTAAGATCTGCCTCAAAGCAAGAGTACAATAGTCGCATCTGTGCCCAGTAGCTGTCAAGAGCCTTGACATGGTCAACGTTCAAGCCAGTATCAACTGAACCTTCAAGGGAGGCAAGCAATGCAGAAATAGAAGGTTGAGAAGTCATACCAGACATACTGTTGGAAGCGGCATCAACAGCATCAGCACCTGCCAAAGCACATGCCACCATGGAGGCCACACCAGTACCAGCAGAGTCATGGGTGTGGACATGGATAGGCAGATCCGGGTATTCCTTTCGAATAGCGGAAATAAGAATCTTGGCAGCTCCAGGCTTCAAAGTACCTGCCATATCCTTGATACCCAAAATATGGGTACCCATGTTTACGACCTCTTTGACAGTCTTGAGATAGTACTCGAGGTTGTACTTCTTATTTGGGTTCAACATATCACCCGAGTAGCAAATGGTGGCCTCAACAACACCACCTGCCTTCTTGACAGCATCAACACCAACCTTAAGCTGCTCCAAATCGTTGAGAGCATCGAAAACTCGGAACACGTCAACACCATACTTCTTGGCCATTGCAACAAAGTACTCAATAGCGTTATCAGGCAAAGATGAGTAAGCAACACCATTGGCTCCTCGCAGCAACATCTGGAAGGGAATGTTGGGAACTGCCTGTCGAAGCTTTCGCAGTCGATCCCATGGATCCTCATGGAGGAATCGCATCGCAACATCGAAAGTAGCACCACCCCAACATTCCAGGGCAAACGCACCGGCCAATCCATGGGCAGTCTGAGGAGCAATGGCAAGGAGATCGTAAGTTCGAACTCGAGTAGCCAACAAAGACTGGTGAGCATCTCGCCAGGTGGTATCCATAATCAGAGTACCCTTGTGGTTTCGAACAGCCTTTGCAAAGGCCTCAGGGCCCTCATCCACAAGAATCTTTCGCCATCCAGCAGTAGGAGGTACAGTCACATCAATGGGCTTTCCGTGGCTATCCAGAATCTCAGGCAAAATAGGGGCAGTAGTGAGCTTGGGAAGACCAACCTGTCCCTTGATCTGACTGCCATTGACAGCAAGGTCACCAAGGTAAGCCAACAATCGCTGAGCTCTGTTCCTAGATCGAACCAAGTCAAACAACTGAGGAGTGTCGTCAATGAAAGTAGTCCAGCACTGGCCCTTGACAAACACCGAGTGAGTGAGCAAAGTAAGCAAAAATGGAATATTGGTCTTGACACCTCGGATTCGGAACTCAATTAGGGCTCGCAGCATCTTTCGTCGAGCAACCTCAAAGTTGGAAGCCAAGCAGGTACACTTCACCAACATCGAGTCATAGTGAGGGGAAATCACAGCACCAGCAAACGCATTACCTCCATCAAGTCGGACACCGTTACCACCAGTCGATCGGTACACCTCAATCTTACCAGTGTCAGGCTGGAAACCTTTAGAGGGATCCTCAGTGGTGATTCGGCACTGAATAGCACATCCACGCATAGTGATTCGGTCCTGGGTCAAACCGAGCTCCTTGAGAGTGGCACCAGCGGCAATCTGGATCTGTGCAGCAACGATATCGATACCAGTAATCTCTTCAGTAATGGTGTGCTCGACCTGGATACGAGGGTTAATCTCAATAAAGTAATGTCGGTTCTTGTCATCAACCAAGAACTCGGCAGTTCCAGCATTTCTGTAGTGTGCAGTTCGTGCCAACTTAACAGCATCTGCGAGAATAGCATCTCGAACCTCCTTGGGAAGTTCCAGCGCAGGAGCAATCTCAACTACCTTCTGGTGTCGTCGCTGCACTGAACAGTCTCGCTCAAACAGGTGAATGACATTTCCTTCGCCATCAGCAAGCAACTGAACCTCAATGTGCTTAGGCTTGTTCAAGAACCGTTCAATAAAAACAGTTCCATTACCAAAAGCAGTTTTGGCCTCAGAAACAGCACGATTGAAAGCGTCTCGAATGTCCTCACCTTCTCGAACCACTCGCATACCTCGACCACCTCCACCGAAAGCAGCCTTGATAATAACTGGGAATCCATACTGTTTAACAAACTCTTCAGCCTGCTCAACAGAGTCAATAGGACCAGGAGTACCAGGAACAGTGGGGACATCACACTTGGCAGCGAGATTTCGAGCCGAAACCTTGTCACCAACAGAGTCAATAACTGAAGCAGGAGGACCAACCCAAGCGATGCCGGCCTCTTCAACTTTACGAGCAAATTCTGAGTTTTCAGACAAAAATCCATATCCAGGGTGGATCATATTCACACCATGCTCCTTGGCAATGTTGATAATCTCATCGATTTGCAAATAGGCCTGAACAGGAGTATACTGACCATGTTCTCCAATGACGTAACTATATCTGTCAGCATGTGATTTTGACATCAGAGTTGCAGTATGCATACAACGCCTTCCTAATTGGGAAGGTGGGTTGTAACAAAAAGAGTCACTTACGCTTCATCAGCCTCTGGAAGTTAGCATCGCCATAAAAAAACCGCTTTCCAGCGACTACAAATCAGCAATTCACATACTCAACCGATGCATGGATAAAATGTCTTCGTGGGCATAGATTGCCACGGTTTGCATTGACAGCTCATGGGCAGTTCGAAAAATCTGCGGTTAGCCTCACGTAAAAATAAATTTAACTCACTCTAATGGCTGCATAGTGGGTAAAAAGAAACTTGGTTAGCGAATCCTGCCGTTTTTCCTGGCGATGAGGCCCACAGTCTGATCAACACGAGGCCCAAATGAGAACTGAACTTTGTAAAACACTTTTGCTATCCCCTTATCGTTATTTTTACACATCAATGCTGCCACCGGGCCATTCAACTACGCCGGTGACGGCCACCGCGGATACTCCGTGCGCACTCGCCCACACTTTGAGGCCACTAGTCGGCACCATCGCGTCTGCAACAGCAAACGAAAAAAATGAAATTACTCATTCCTTTGATCCGAATTGCATTCGACAGCAGCCCCACATTGTGCTGGCAAGATGCTTCACTTGTATCGATGAGTTTTCACCAGAATAAGCCTGTAATATGACTTTGTCCTTTAGCTACTAATCATCCAATTGAGCTGCCATATTGTAATTGATTCCTTATGAACCAACTCCATATACAATCGCTCAGCTCTCAAATCTCTCCGTGCTGACCGAAAAAAAAAACACCCCTTCTCTTGAAGGGGTCTCCCTCATCTCCTATGTCACATACGAATTTCACCTCGGTTGGCAACTGGCTGTTAGTTTGATCATTACAACTCGATTGTCTACTCACCCAGAATCTTATTCATAGCTCCTAGGATAATGGATCCAGCCCGGATGTTATCCAAGGACGATAGCTCGGAAAATGACTCCTCCATTTTGAACAATGTCGATGGTAAGAAGTTAGTCCCACCAAGTGCCTAACAAAGTGCCTTATGTACCTGCCCTGTGTGCATGCACCAAACAGCAATCTTGTGGGTTGGGTCAGCGAGCGACCACCTCAAGAGACCGGCCAGCGGGGGCACTACCCTGACTGCACAGTGAATGGGTCATTCTTTATCAAGGCCAAGCTGGCCAATTGCCAGCCGCCATTTAAAGTGGCGGCCGAAAAAGGGTGGGGGGAGAGCCAAGCGCTGACCAAAAAAACAACATTTTGCGAAATTGGTCGGAAGATGATCAGTGGGCACGATATTCGTTTCCTGGGTTATTCCGAGCCATCGTCCCCACTTAATTGCAATGTCCCCGGTCATTATCGGGCCCCCATTTTGTGGGGGATCGTTATCGGGGGCCTTTGGCGAAAATAGATCGGATGGGGCATCGCTGTTATCGTCTATAGCCGTTCGGGTACTCCGTGATTATCATCCGGTGGCATATCTCTCCACACTTGGGTTACATGCATTGAAATCTAAGGCACGTATCCGTATTGCAATTGTGCTCATCATATATCTGCTTATTTTTTAAATTATGCTAATTGTAGTGAATTCCACTGTTATGTGTTAATATTTTGTCATTATAGTCATACTGTGAATTAGAGGGTTTAGTTTTGACGCTTGGCTTCGTATTCGTAGCGACTGTTGGTCATCTCATACACATACTGCCCGAAATGCGCAAGTCCCTCCATTCTTGTGGCATTTCGGTGCGTTTGAGGGCGGCCGTACAATTCGCCTGGCACAACTTCCAGATCGTTGCCTTCGTTTCTCACTAAGGAATTGGTGATCTGGGCAGGCATTTCCGAGACCATTGCAGATCTTGTAATCACGTATAATCCAAGTCGGCCACGACCAATGGCCAGTCGCAAGTCTTGCCAGTACTTTGTCATTTGATACGGAAGTTTTTGACGATTGGCTTGCACCATGGACACAATAACATAATCCGCTTGCCGAGTCTCATAGTTGGCAATTGTAGTCACTGCCGCCGGCTTGCCAAAAATATTCAAGTCTCTTGTGCTACTATAGCATCGCTGTGATAATATTTCTTCAATAAGCGCCAGCTGTTCTTCTGTGGCAGCTAAAACGGCAATTTTCGAACCTGGGTATCCGAGCAGTCGCATGTATTGGAACAGTGCCACAACGTACTCCGCTTCTCCGGCATTTCGGCCATCCTGATCGCCCTTCCCTTCATAATCCTCAACATTAATGAATTGACAATCATGCAAGAGACCGCAATTGACGTCATCATGGTCACTGCTGTCATCAAGTTGTTCCACGCCATACATCCAGCTATATGTACTAGCAATAGATTTTCGACTTCCGCAGATATCTAGCATTACACTGGGAGCTCCAAGCTCAATCAATCGTGACAGTATGTTGTTACTGTAGGGGTTACCATCGACAACAGGTTTTTGCTCAACTGCATTGTCTCCTATAAGAACCATTTGAGATATGTTGAGTGCATCATGTTGTAGAGTCAGTCCTTGTAACGACTCTAGTTCACTCATTGCCGCGGCATCAAGTACGATACAGCCACTGTAGCTCCAGCTCTTTTGTTTTATGAAATCACGTCGGTGTGACGACGCATACTCAGCTGTCATGAGAACTATCTTGGCTCCATTCAAAAGCATATACTCGGAAGCATTGGTGACCAGCTCAAAGGGTCGCAAAATCTTGATGTCATCATAAAGTGCCAAGAGTTGAGAATACAAGTCTTTAGGATCACTTTTTCCACGATTTGCTGCTTTTCCAAAGAACGCTTTGAAGGGAAACTCCGAACTACCGTCGAGATACCTAGTCCACGCCGGGGCAATATATGAGTCAAAAAAATGCAATGCAGTCTCGCAAGTATCTCCGTGTGCACCGGAAATTCCCATTGAAGAGGCTAGCTTGTCTACTTTGGACAATAAAGGCTGTCTCATCGCCCAAATAGATGCTATATCCCCATACTCGCCTGTCGGCTTTTCCCGCATCCATAGTATGCTTGTCTTTCTGACGTCGCACGCCTTCAATTCAGCCAAGACCCCTTTCAGGCTATCCTCGGATTTGCCAATTATCACCAATCTACTGCCCATCTTTGCAATTTTGCTGGCTATCTTGGCTGCAACTAACGAAGATCGGCTTCCAGGTGGATTGATGATAGCTGTGAGCCCTTGCGAAGATCCCTTCTCAATAGCAACGTACTCATTGGCTGTCAACCCATCAGGCAAATTATCAATGGCATCAAACGTGCTGGCCTCTGCTTCCGGAGTTCCACATCCTATCAACAGGTCTGACAGCCACTCAGGTAACGTTGGTGAGTCTATTAAGTTCAACCCCTCCAAATGCTCCATGATACCGTTACTCTTGACAATAACGTTCAAATTCTCAATTTCGGTAGAAACCTCTTCACTAGGCTCAGCTGCAGCTTGAATATCTACCGTCAGTCGTCTCTGCGATCCAGTTGATTCATCATCGCCTGACATCTTTACCAGTCGGCCACACACCATATATCCGCGATCGTAAGGTGGTCCTCCAGCAGAGAGGTTGAATAAATAAAGAAATTCGCCACTTTTCAATGACTCAAAATTTCGTGAAGAGAATGCATCCAGCGTTACTGTGACCTCTATTTGAATTGTAGAGGAGTTCTGCAATCCAAGCATTGGAGGGATTACCTTTAGAATTCTGGGGCTTCCTTGTAGTACTAGGACTTTGGAATTGCTAGTTTCCAAAATAGGCTTTTTCACATGAACGTCTTCATCCTCGACTTCGCTCAGAGTCCTCTTGAGAGCCAACGAATCTTGTTGTCTTAAGTTTTCATCTTGGGTTTTCACTGAAGATATACAGTTACGAAGATTTTGTATCGTCAGATGCAGCCTTCTCTTGTAATCGGCTACAAATGAACGAAACATAAAATCGTCCATAGTCAAGAATTGGACCCCCAAGTTGCTCGGCAAGTAGTCCAAGTCCAACTGAAACGAGCTCCCGTCTAGCTGAATTGGTAACTGTAAAAGTAGCTCTCTTGCAGATTTGTGCTTCAGGTATCTAAAAGCAAAGCATTCCAACACAAATTCTTGGGTAACATCTATATCTTCGTTGGCGTATTGCGTGAGAATGTGTACTTCGTTTGCAAGTTGAAATAATTCTTGGCTGGATAATATAGACAAATGCTCGGTTAGGTCTTCCCTATTCTCGATAGACTTGAAGTTGGTCAGCGCCAACAATTTCAGCGTGTCGTTATGTTTTGTGAATGCTATCTTTTGGAGTGCTTTGATGGTTTTCTCATGCTTATGCCACGCTTCGTCCTTTGACAGTGGCAGCCCAGAAAAGTCGTCTACCTCAGCATGGACCAATACCTCCAAGCAATCACAAGCATCTTTCAAGATAATTCCAAGTTTCCTATCTAGCTTGGATGCGTATAACCTCGCAGCTGGTATCACGTTCATATAATTTAGTACAGTGTTGAAATAACGTCTCGTGGGCAGCTGAGAAACCACCGTCGTAAACAATTTCAGTACTCCACACAGATATCCCACTCTTTGGCTATGGTCATCATTTTCTAAACTCATTGAAACGGTTACTGCTGTCTCTGCCATTAACGGAAGCCATTTCTGATAGTACATCTTGGCCTCTGTGGTTGCCTTGTTTTGACTCGCTTCCCAGTTGGCTCTCAGCTGGGGATAGTCAATGAAAAGCTCCTCTCGTAGACCGCCGGAAAGTACATTAAACAATGCAATTCCCACTAATGGTGATATAAGTTTTCGAGCAGTCCTCGAACTAATTCGAATCACCGCTGATTGAACAAATCTTGTCATTACAGTCGTATATTCATATTGTGCATCCAAACAAGCATCCAAAGCCCTTCGGAACACAGCCTGCAATTTGTCACCATACTTTTCCCATGATTCAGCTCTTGTCAACAGAATGCAAATGCTAATTAAATGACTTTTACACGAGGAATCATCGAAATTGGGCCACAACAGCTCGTCTAGGTATCCTGAATGGTAGACTACCTCCACATTTGTGCTGTCCCCAAGATAAGAAAGCAAGTTATCAGTGATGGATTCAGAAAACTGCTGCCCTTTCCAACTTGTTAAAACATCGAGCAAGTCTTCATCCAGACCCACGAATTCTCCCTCCATGTTGTTGCAGGTGGTGAATATCAGAAGTTCCAATGAAAAGATAACCTTGCCCACAGCATGCGAAGAGCTGTCAAAGTGCTATTTATACTGAGACAGAGCGCAACAACACAGCCGAATCCCATCCATACAGTAATTTATTATTCAGCTAGTAGATTCAATCAGCCATCAAAAAAAACTTTTTTTATTGGTTATGCCCATGAAAGCCTAGTGATAGAGTCATCCACAAAGAGGCCTACTGGCTCGAACTGGTGAAATACCGCTACCCTGCATGCAAGGTTAGGACTGAAAAATATTTGGTGAAGTAAAAATATTGGCATCACACACTCAATATGTTTAGAGGAGGTCGAGGAGGCTTCCGTGGAGGCCGTGGAGGCTTTGGAGGAGCTCCACAGGGCCCTCCTGAGGCTGTTGTAGAGATGGGTTCTTTCATGCATCCTTGCGAAGGCGATATTGTTTGCCGATCCACCAACACAAAGGTTCCATATTTCAATGCTCCAATTTACTTGGAAAATAAGTCTGTGGTCGGAAAGGTCGATGAGATTCTTGGACCATTGAACGAAGTGTACTTCACTATCAAACCTACTGAGGGTATTGTAGCAACTTCTTTTAAAGAGGGTGATAAATTTTTCATTGGTCCCGATAAGTTACTGCCATTAGAGAGATTCCTGCCCAAGCCTAAGGTTGCTGGTCCTAAGATCAAGAAGCCTTCTGGAGGACGGGGAGGCTTTGGCGGTGGCCGAGGTGGTGCTGGAGGATTCGGTCGAGGTGGATCTCGAGGTGGATTCGGAGGAGGACGAGGAGGCTTTGGCGGTGGCCGAGGTGGTGCTGGAGGATTCAGTCGAGGAGGATCTCGAGGAGGTTTTGGCGGAGGCCGAGGCGGTGCTCGAGGTGGCCGTGGAGGTTTTGGCGGTCGTGGAAGATTTTAAATATAAATATTTGTTTGGTCTCTCGGCTGAGTGCTTTTTTTACCTATCGATGCATCGTCGTGGCTGATCTGCCAGCTTGTATCGCTGTATTTTATTGTCAATTGATGTTATTAAAATGTTTCTCTTCAATTTGTTTTATTCCAGTAGATACGTGAACGACGTTACCAAGTTATATAAAGTTTCATGTACATGACTGATGATATGAATTCCATAGTTACAAACTGCCGCCATATATATATATATATATATATATATCTTGATATTAGTATTGGTATTCTTACGAAAGTTTAGGCATGCTGTCGGGATCGGCTTGTTCCAGGATTCCTGCTCTTGTATCAGGAACTCTGATGATCTGGGTGTTGACGTGGATCTTTATAGGCTTGGCTTCAGTGCCCTTGAATACTATCTCCCGGTTCCAGCCTTTAGTAACCACAGCTCCCCACTCGCCTAGGTCCAGGCAAGTTCCATACTCAAGCTGCCGATATGGAGCAGCGCTGACGCCGAGAACATTTGCAGCTGCATTGTTCCCACAAGCTTTGCCTGTATGAATTGCATGTTGGCATGACATTAACGAATAATGGTTGTCATTGTCTGTCAGCGCCTTGGCACAGTCTCCAGAAACATAAATGTCCTTAACTCCCTTGACTCTAAGGTTTTCATCCACAGCAAGCCTGTTTTGTTCGTCTCGCTCGGCAGGGATCTGCGACGTCAAATCGCTAGCTTGTACTCCTGCAGTCCAGATGACAGTCTTGGATAAAATCCTCTCTCCAGTCGAAAGTGTGACCCCATCTTCGTTAAACGAAACAATGGTCTTCCCCAGCTTAACTACAACATTTGCATGTTCTAGAGCAGCCTCTATAGCAGGCCTAGGTCCAGGTCCAAGATCAGGTCCAACAACCGACGATCGCTCAATAAGAATCACTTTAGCATTTGCCGAAGCAGATTCACCCCAATATTGTTTGAGAAGGACTGGGATCTCGGTCGCTATTTCTATTCCGGTGAATCCCGCTCCTACAATAACTATGGTTTGTTTTGCACGGTCACTCGAGTCAGCAGCAGAAGCAGCCAAGGATTTGAGATGTCGCTGCAATTCCTCGGCATCCTGATATTGGTCCACTCTAAAGGTGTATTTGTCGAGACCCTCGATAGGTGGAGCAACAACTTTACTGCCAGACGCTAAAACCAATGTTCCATACCGCAGATTCGAGACTTGGCCATCGGATCTAACCTCCAAAACCTTGTCTTCGCAGTGGATCTTTTCAACATATCCAGGCACAAACTTTATGTTGAACTGCTTGAAAGCGCTGTCCAACGGTTGGTTGACCTCGTCCACCAAATCCTGGTAGAGCCGTGGACGCATCATTAGCACCGGAGCAGGGGCTACTACCGTGATATCAATATCAGTGGTCTTGCCAGTTATTTCGGCAAGTCTTGCAGCAGAAAAGGCGCTCCAGGCAGCTGCAAACCCAGAACCAACAATCACTAGAGAACTCGATGATGAAGACATTTTTGGTGCCGATATATGGGGCAATCTACTAAATATATATACCCCCATCACAGCCCATGTGATTTCCCAGAGTCCGCAACAATCAAAATCACTTTTTCAAATGTGTCCGCTGAATAATTCGTGGGTTGACTGGCGGAGTTGCGGACATGATGGCAACCTATGACCCATCCATATCGACAGCCAGGATCATTTCCGTAAACAGACAGATATGGGGTTCATTGGGGGGCACTATGTACAATAAATAAATAAGCTGCGACCAACTCCAACACCACTGATTGGTGCGGAGTGCAATGGTCGTCAGCATGCAATCGATGGCAACCGTCAGACAAGTCCGCAAACCTGGAGTATGGATGCCCGCAGTTCGTTTATACCAAGATAATTGAACCTCTTGTAGGCGCAGCATCCAAACACCTCCTCCACAACAGTCCCTATGCCGCCCTTGGCATCCGGTGTCTTACTCATGGTTTCCACCAGATCAAGGGCCGATTGCGTCACAGCATTAATCACATTGGTATCAGCTTCCGATACCGCCAAAACAGGCAAACCCTTGCGAATTATCTTTTCGGGCTTGTGCACATGTTTGTCAAGCTTGGTGAGCACCATATGCCAAGGGATCCCGTTGTCATTGAGCAGCCCAAATATATGCTGATCATTAGGACTGATACCTGTGTAGCCATCTACAAGCACATAGGCTCTTTTCAGATTTTCTTGAGCATTCAGGTACCCCAGCACAAGGTCTCCATGCGATTTCTGAGACCCAAATCCGTACCCCGGCGAGTCGACAATTCGAAGCTTTTGGGCGCATGTATAGAAATTTAATGTTTGCGTGAACCCAGCTTTTTTAGAAGTACGAGCATACTGTTTGAGTGACTGTGTCTCCTTGTTCTTTCCAAGAGGAGACATCAAGGTACTGATCAAACTTGACTTGCCCACATTACTTCGGCCAAGGATCAGAACTTCTGGCAAATCACCACTGGGCACAAACTTTCGGATATCAGACACAACCAAACCCAGCTTGGCCTCACAGTTATTAAAAAACTGAGCAGCCTTTTGAAGCTGGATCTGTGAAGGACCTGTCAGATTGGCTGCCCTCCGCACCGGATACAGGCGAAAAGGAGCGCTCAGTTTCGCCAAATTCTCCCTCTTCATGCGGCAGTCAAGACAGATGGTGTGGCTACAGACTGGCAACGGCTTGTCAATTTATGTGCCGATCATCGCTCACAGACGTCTGCTCAGTACCGAATACTCGAATACTCAATATAAAACAATACGGGCACACTTGACTCTGTTTTGACGTGGTCACATCGACATACTGTCTCTTTATTTGTCTGTGTCTAAAGGTATGCAATTGTACGCCATGCCATGTATTTACCAGTCTTATATGAGTTCTAGATGCCTGTCATGCATCATGACATCAGTAGTAAACAAGTCACAGAAGTCAGTCCAGTTCAAAGTCTAAAATGAGCAAAAGTGACAAACTGGGTCAAAAAGCACCAAAAGGTTTCCATATAGGATATCCAGCCCATATGAAATGCCTCTGGCTAGGCGTTCCAAAGCACCGAAAATAGAGTGCAGAATTGGCTACCCCTGAGCCCGTACCTTAGCCTCACCTGAATTTTCAGCCAATTCCAGCACGAGAAAAAAGAAGAAACCTGTCTAGAGCGTGTATTTAAGTGGCCATAATCTTGCCATAGTTGGACTGAACCACAAACGGGTGCCAGAGCTGAATTCACACTAGAACAGAACAAGCACAGTTGTACTGGCCAATCCAGAACCGTTATTTATTATTTAATAATTGCATTTCACATTGCTAATTGATGGCTGACTGGAGCCCACAACCACAAGCTGTGGACCAGTTGGTCCAGGTGCTGTCTCAGAGTGTGTCTGCTGACGGCCGGTTGAGAGCAGCTGCCAAGAATGCATTAGAAGAGGCCAAGTCCCAGCCGGATTTGGAGCGATATCTGAGTTTTCTGCTTGTCAACTCTTCGCATGGCGGTGGTGATGATATACGAGGAGCAGCAGGTTTGCTCCTGAAAAACAACATCAGGCCGCGGTTTCGCGAGCTGCCTGACCAGGTCAAAATATATGTCAAGGCGAGAATGCTTGAGGGTCTATTGAGTCCTGTTTCGATTATCAGCCAAGTGGCAGGTAATGTAATCACCACCATTGTAGCTACTGTGGGCATTGATGGATGGCCCGAGGTGCTACCTAGCCTGATGTCGATGGCCGAGACTCCTGGAAATGTGCGAGCCCAGGAAAATGCAATGAGTGCACTGGGCAAGATATGCGAGGATTCTGCAGAGCATCTCGACAAAGAAATCAATGGAGAGAGGCCGCTCGCTTATATGGTCCCCAAGTTTCTGCAGTTCACCCAGTCAGAGTCAGCTGTGGTTCGAAGCCAGAGTATATTCTGTCTTTGCCAGTTTGTTCTTGTGAACTCGCAGCCGTTGATGATCCATATCGACGAGTTTCTGAGTGCTCTGTTCCAGCGAGCAAATGATCCCGATAAGAGCACTAGAAAGCACATTTGCTCTGCATTTGTTATGCTATTAGAGACCAGAGCAGACAAAATGATGCCCCACTTGGATGGAGTGATCAACTACTGCCTGCATTGCGTCAAAGACGACGATGAGCAGCTGGCTATAGAGGCATGTGAGTTTATTTTAAGTTTGTCAGAGTCGAGCCTGGCAGAGAACCTGGTGGAGCCTCATCTTTCGCGCATTATTCCGGTTATTTTGTCCACCATGGTGTACAGTGAGGTTGAAAAGTTTGTTTTAGAAAGTATAGAAGAGGACGATGAGGAGGTGGAAGATAGGCTACAGGATATCAAGCCGGTGAACGCTCGATCCAAGAAGCATGGTGAAGACCGTAAAGATGGCGGAGAGTCTTCAACCGGTAATTCGGGATCCAAGCCTGCTCATACTTTATATGGAAACGAGGCAGATAATGATGAAGACGACGATGAAGACGACACCGAAGATGACGATGATGATATGTCGGAAGAATGGACATTGAGAAAGTGTTCAGCTGCTGCACTTGATGTGTTTGCAATCAAGTATCCGTCCCAGGTCCTGACTATCTCGATGCCATACCTGAAGCAGAATATTGTTTCGCAGGAGTGGACTATAAGAGAGGCGTCCATCCTAGCATTTGGAGCAATTGCTGAGGGGTGTGCCGAGCAGGTGGCTGGATATCTGCCAGAGCTGGTAGAGTTTCTCATTCAGAGGCTCGAGGACACCTCTGCACCAGTTCGTCAGATTACTTGCTGGACTCTTGGAAGATACAGCGAATGGGTTGTCGAGGTCACGGTGGCCGGTAACAATCGGTACTTTATACCAGTGCTTCAAGGAACTCTGAAATGCAGCCTAGACAAGAACAAGAAGGTCCAAGAAGCTGGATGTGGTGCATTTGCGTCGTTTGCAGAGTATGCTCGCGAGCTGTTGTCTCCATATTTGGAAGATATCCTGCAACAGCTCGGACGCTGCTTCCTAAAGTATAAACCCAAGAACCTGCTTGCATTGTATGACGCTCTTTACACAGTGGTGGAGAGCGTCCCAGACGACCTGTCAAACTCCAAATACGCCAGATACTTGCTGCCTCTTATGGTGGACCGATGGCAAAAGCTGCCCGAGGATAGTCCCGAAATTGTCAGCCTGTCGGACTGCATGTCAAATGTGATTGCATCGGTTGGAGAGAACTCGGCTCCGTTTGCACCCGATATTTTCAAACGAGCACTCAATATAATCCACCAGCAGGTGTTGGTGGAGCAGCAGGCTCCTAGCCAGCTGGCATTTGGCGATGACAACGACTTTCTAATCACCGCCTTGGATCTGGTGGACGGTATTATCCAGGGATTGGGAGGTTACTCTTCTCAGTTGATTGCACAATATCAGCCGTCGCTGGTGGAACTTATGATAGCATGTTATCAGATTAACTACTATGCAGTTCGTCAATCGGCGTTTGCTCTGCTGGGAGACATGGCTATCAACGCGTATAGCCAAGTGGAACAGTATTTGCAGCCTATTATGGAGAGGCTGATTCCTCAGATCGACGCTACCGATGCTGGAGCTTCGAGCGTATGCAACAATGCGGTATGGTCGGCCGGAGAGATCTCTCTGCAGGCATCTCGTGAAGCGCTTGAGCCATATGTCCGGCAGTTGCTGGAACGTATGATTGAAGTATTCCACCGGTCCCGATCAGATATTGTGCTTGAAAACGTTGCTATTGCCATTGGACGTATTGGAAGCAAGTTTTCCGACATTCTGGCTCCTCACCTCTCGCTGTATATCGAAAAGTGGTGCAAGTGTATCAAGCACCTAGAAGAGAATGGCGAGAAAGACAGCGCATTCCAAGGCATGTGCCGAATCGTGGCAGCAAATCCATCTGCACTTTCAGACGAAAAGCTGCTGATCGGGTTTGTTGAGACTGTAGGCACATATATTGACCCCTCACCGCAACTGGCCATGCTTATTGCCAAGGTTTTAGAGGGCTACAAAGGCTATGTTGCCAACTGGGACCAGACTGTCATGTCCAAGCTCAATCCAGTAGTTGCGGACAGCCTACGAAACCGCTACAATTTATAGTTCTTGTGGCATTGCACCTATGAGTCTGATAATTTTACCCAATGTCCCGCTTGGACTCACCAGTTACTTCTGCACTCCAATTCCATTGGGCCCTAAATAGCACTACATGATTATTACACTCTAAATACAATTTCAAACAACAAATCCTATGTTCCAAAATACAGCCCATCCAAAGAAAAACAGTCATCTTAAAGTACAAAGTGCAAATTTAATCGTTAAATACAAAACATATACAACCAACCCACCATCTGACATCATCTCCTCTCATCGCTCATCGCTCATCACTTACCCTGCGTACATTGGGGTCCTGCGAAGGCCGCAGACCCCGAGCCTCAGCCAATAAGGCACTTCCTTTTTCACTTCACATTAACCTTCACATATTTTCAATTGTCGAAATGGCTGGTGGTGAAGGACCCAAAAGCTATATGGGCTGGTGGGGTAACTTTGGTAAGTACATGGCATTTGGAAGCAGTGAATTGCATTGAGCGGATTCTAACAGCAGTTGCCCCCAAGCAGAGATACGTTGTGAGATACGCGGTTTCTGCCAACGCCCAGAACCCATGGCACGGAGCATTCCACGCTGCCATTTTCAACACGCTGCGACGAGTGCGAGCCCAGGCATTTTATGTCTTGACCCCGGTTGCTCTGTACTACTACGTGTGGACTGAGGCCAACAAGTACAACAAATGGTTGTACACCAAGGCTGGCCGAGAGACTCTGGAGCGAATCAACGCCGAGTAAACAATGCATTATTGATTGTATTTACGAGAATCGTAGATGGACGTAGACGGATGTTAGTAGATGTACCTGTGAATGGTGATTGTTTTGTTATGTCACTCGAGTCTGCGAGTACTGCACTCTGCTTTATGGATTTGAATCCGAAACATAGTTTAGCGAAAACACTTAGTGGTCACATAGCGTTTGCTAGTGGTGTCGACACTATTGCCAAATTTGCTCGATTTGGTGATTTGATTCAACAGATACCCTCACAGGCTCTGTCAATTTTAAGGAGTTCAATGCGAAAGATTTATCGGAGCCATTCAGCGGTTCATATTTAACAGTCATATGGTTGTTATCTATACACTGTCCCAGCAAACATTTATCTCCTAAGAAGTTCTTAGTAAGAAGAACATTTGTCAAATTTAACTTTAGTTTGTATTTATTGTTCTAACTGCTAATCTTAAAATAGTTGGACATATAATGTCAAATGTTTCGAGGTATACAATTTCACTAAAGGTATTCGAACTTGGTTTCAACTCAGGTACAAAGCATCTGGTATTAAAGTATCTGGTATCAAAGTATCATTTGATACTGGTATCTTGGGCACATGCCAATCATAATCCAAGACATCTGTCAAAGATCACTTACAAGCTACTGTGAACGATCGAGTCTCCTCAAATCACCGTCTTGATTATGCGCCAAGACATAGCGGGCCTGTTGACTAGATAAATATATATAGGTAGATAACCTTACTCGTCCTCCACAATAGTGCCTCTCTCGGAAACATAGATACCGTCCAAAAACTTTCGGATATCCTTGTTTCGCACTCGGCACACTTGCTGGATATCGGCAGCAGACTGCGACACATTCTCCAGCGAGTTTCCAGTGAGCACAAGCTCGTCCTTTTGAGCAGTTGAAATCTCAACAGTGACACCCTCAAGCACATTGATGGTTCGCACTCGCTTCTCTCCCAAGAAGTTTCGAATCTCAACCACAGTGCCTCCATTCAACAAGTTGACGTTGATGGGGAAATGGGCATAGACGTATCTCATCTTGTACTTGAATCCCTTGGTGACACCAGTGATCATGTTGGCAATCAACGACTTGACAGTTCGGAGAGATGCAACATGCTTTCTGTCTCCATGGAGAACAGACAACTTGATGGCCTTGGAGGATATCTTTGCAAAAGTCACATCAACATGTCGAAGGTTCTTGTTAAGAGAGCCTCGAGGACCAGTGACAGTCACAATTCGTGACTTGATATTGACTGTGACCCCTTCAGGGATATCAAGGATCTGGTCACTCTGAATATATTTCATTGATGCAAAGTTTTGTTTTTTTAAAAGCGTAAGAGAAAAGCTAAGTATACAGAAGTGAAAAATCTGCAATGTAGTGAAGAAAGCCGTGTTGTGCTGTAATTTTCAGTACGGCTCAAAACAGACTGTATTCTCAGGGGGTATCCAAGCCGTGTGCACCGACCATCACAAATTCAACTATTAAATCGAGCATCGCAAAATTCGCAGTTAGGCATATTCGCAGCTACTGCAAATCGGCTTCAAACAGATCTAATGTTGTTTTGTAGATGCATTATAGCTGACTATTATCTATGTTGCAGAACCAAGGCGACTTCTTTAGTTAAGAGTTCAAGGCACCTAGCTAGTATTCACCCACATTTTTAGTTGTAGTCATCTATTAAACTATAGCATAGCCGGCTGTAAGATTAGGAATCCTTCGGTACCTGAACTGTATGAATTTACTGGTCATTTACAGGCCACTGAGCGGATGTAAGTGGTCTCTTGCAGTCATTTGATGAGATCTTGCAGAGCCTAGACTCGTTTACACAATTCCTTGCCATTGTTCGTTCTACTAAAGTGGCGAAATTAAATAAGGTTCTATCTTGTTCTATTCAATGTACACTCTATTCAATGTACACTCTATTCAATGTACGCTCTATTCAATACGGTCTATTCAATACGGTCTATTCAATGTACGTTCTAGACTGTACCGTTCCAACTCGCCTTGGCTGTGCCTCAGCATTGTAACTACACAACACAGTAGTCACTACATACAGACCGTTTACAGTCACTAAACTAATTTAAGCGGTAGTCAAGATGTTGTTTGTTGACGTACCCTGTTCCTTAACGCGACGACGCCGACTTGCACAACCAGTGGACCCGCACGCCTCTCAGCTGCAAATTTCCCGCCTTGGAACCGTCTGTCCATGCACTCAAAGCCTGCTGTCATTGCCTAAGCTCCCGGCTATCTGTAAGCCCTTGGCAGTTTACCTCGTGGTTGGGCATACGCTAATTCTTTATCGTGCAGATCCTCGCGTCGTGCCCCTGGCAGATCAGTCTATGACGTGGGTGCCATCGCCGCGCTGCTATTTTTGTGTGCACCGGCTACTCCCTAGCCTTGGCACTGTGCGGTTGGGCTGGCACAGCAACATTAACCTCGTATTATCACCACAACAAGCTCCTCAGGAAAAAACCACCCGACCTGAGTCCACGTGGTTGTTTTCTGCTTGGGCGTGTGTGTACTGTACCGGTCGCCAAAATCGCGACGAGTCTCCAGACAGGCCCCACCGTGGCTGCTACACAACAGCATACCGAATTAGGAAGGATCAAAAAATAGTGGGACCCCTGCGTCTCGCCAACTCACACGGTCTCAAAATTCACATTTTGTATTGATACCTGCCATCATCAGCGTTTCCAGGCTCTCAAATCTACTCTCACTGTCTAATTGATCGATTGTGGTCGGCTGGTGTGTTGTGTGGTTGCCTCGTTTAGGGTGCAAAGATCCGATTACCTGTGTTTATAGCCACACCACTTGAAGCCACCGAGTGAGGGGGGGGTAGTCAGGCCATGACCGACGTAGACGACGACCATTTCTCGTCGTCGCCATCTATCCATGAAGATGAGATCGATTTTCAATATGTGTACGCGCTCAAAACCTATGTGGGTCGCGAGCAGGGCCAGGCCAGCGCATACAAGGGCGATGCCATGATCCTGCTCAACGATACAAACTCTTATTGGTGGCTTGTCCGTATTGTGAAAGATTCATCGGTGGGGTTTCTGCCTGCTGAGCACGTAGAGACTCCTTGGGAGAGGCTAGCCAGACTCAACAAATACCGAAATGGAGAGCTGAGCTCCCCTACTGGAGTCGCCAACTCTACTGGGCCCACTGGTGAACCCACTGGCAATGCTCTGACTCGAATGTTTAGCAAATCGAGAAGACCAAATGCCTCTACGCCTACAGCTGGTGCTGGGGCCCAAAATACACAGCCCTTGAGCCATCGACAGAAGCTCAAATCTGTAGCATTCACCAACCATACCATATATGTCAGTGCATCCGAATACGAGTACAGTGACGATGAAGCTGATGGGGAGTATGATGAAGAGGAGGAGGAGGAGGAAGAGGGGCTTGAAGATGCAGAACCAGACGGTGAATTGCACTCCCAAGCCCGTGATGGCGATGCAGAGCCCGATAATGGTGGACAGCGACCGTTGTTGCAGCACAGACCAAGTGTGGAGATCGATAGGAACGCTCAACTTGAAACCGACCAACAAAATGTCGACAGTGCAGTGGCTCCACTCGAAATAATGCGAGCAGACCCAGCACAGTCAGACTCTGGGAGTCTCGATAAGACAAGCGGACAGAACGATCTTGCTGGACCTAATGGACCTTCACAAGAGGAGCAAACTGTTTCGCCAACTACGTTTGATGACATTGTAGGCCCCATGAAGCCACTTGCTGTAAACAAGACACGGGGACAAGACAAGTCAAGCATCATGTCACTGTTGTCCAAGGTGCGCAATTCGTCTAATATGAGCATTCAAGGCGAAGACCTTGGGGCTGCGATTCTGGCGGGCGCCGATTCCTTTGCAATCCCTACCTCCACTTCTAATGAGACACGAGCTTTACAGGTGAGAGACTCTGTGTATGAAGCGAATAGCGATTCTGATCTTGATAGTGTCAGCACTGCTAGCAGCAGCCAGCCAGATCAGCAGGACAAATCGACAAAACGGCGATCGTTGATCCAGGCCAAGTCTTCAATTGAGCACCTGAGTCTCCGCAAAAAGAACAACAACCGCGACTCTGTGATATCCACATCCTCTGTTGGCTCCAGTGCATCCAATTCTGCGTTGTCAGGATTTGGCAAGTTGTTTAAGAAACGGTCCAAGCAACAGCTCAAACCTGTAGACACCAATACCAAACCATCGTCTATAAGTGATGCTAGTGTCAGCCCAGTGTCGGTTTCCTCCATGTCCAGCAGCAACCAGTATAACAAACAAGCAACATTTGAGTCTGCTTCGGTAACATCGAGAGACTCTATTGACTCGGCATCTACTGGCAGGTCTTCACAACAGGGTTACATTCAGAGCCCTAGTACTATGAGCGACAAAACAGGACCAATGTCAATTGCCAGCGTCGAGCCCATCCGGCAGGTGAATCCGCTCGCTATGGCCAGAGCCCCACTTGTGGCTCCACAGGCAAGAGTGCAGGCTCGCAATGTGTCGACAGCATCAGCAATGTCGGTGTCTTCAATCCAGTCCGAAAGTGCTTTTAATGCAAAGCCCATAGCATCAACTCATGATCTAGCATCTGAAGAGGTGCGGCAAATATTCGACCGAAAAGATGAGCGTGTGGACCAGTATATCAATCATGGCGATGTGGGTGTATCTCGACAGACGCTTGATAGACCCCGAAAGCATCAAGACAAGCGTCCAGATGATATCCCACTGCCTACAAGCCATTCAACTACTGCAGAGTCTACGCGTTATGATCCCAAGCCTGTTGTTAGTGGTTCAGCAAATACAAGCAGTTATGCAGCCAAACAGGCAGCACCATCTTCGTCATCACATATGGTCTCTGGTAGATCGAAGGACGTCGGGTCTGATACTGTTGGAGAGTCTATGGCTATTGGTGATAGATCTATGCATCAGCAGCATGTAGTAGGATATGCTCATAATGGCGAATCTGCCGAATCGTTCCATTCTGTGCAGTCAGGTCCTTCTTCAGGAGTTGAACAAGGTTCGTCTACTACTTCGCTAGACAGCCAGCCCGACATACGACGACTCAACTCTATTGACAACCCGTACGAAGTGAGCGATTCTGGAGACGATGAGGTAACCATTACAAATGCTCCTGCTCTGAGTCAAACTATCGATGATGTATCTCCAGTTTCCGACAGGATTGTCACACCAGATGACGTGCAGCGACTACCAGTGGAGCAAGACCCTGCTCTACGAGCTATTCCTATTGTCAAGCCCGCTGCAGCTATGAATATCAACCACCGGTTCCCACCGTCCCCGCCCGAGGATGGAGTCATGAAGCCAAGATCACCCACGAGATCACATAAAGTGGCTGGAGCACGAGTTCGTCCTTTGAATATCCACACCCTTCATCCCGACATTGTACCCATATACAAGGAAACATCCGACCGGTTGGGCCAACTACAAAGCGTAAGTATCAATCAAAAAAGACGGAATTACAGCCTGCTAACTTTAGAAACTGGATGCTCTGCTAAAAGATTACGCATGATTTTTACGAAGTATTTATGCATATGATTATGTCTCATCAATAGATGGATTAATATAAACAAACCATGCTGGTAAATAATACAAAAAGTGCTTTTTAAAAAGCTCTGATAAACAATAACCAATCGACACTCTTTAACTGTTGTTTTTTTTTTTGTTTTTCTCTCAATTCTTTGTTGGTATTTCCCCCCTCCCTCTTAGATTGATTGCATGAGGGTTTATGAAGATCGGATGTATCGTCCAACCACAATACAGTGGTCTCGCTCATAAGGCTCCAGAGTCAACTGTTCTAAAGGCTTGATTCGCTCTTCTCGGAGCTTCTGGACTTCTCGTGCAAAAACAGTCTCGGCCTCAACAGTTGAGTCGATACAGTTGGCCTTGATGGAAATGACCACTCCTCCCTGGTCCTTAAGGAACAAGTGAGAGTTGAGAGCAATGATACGAGCCTGATCGGGCTGGGCAACATCTGCAAACACTGCGTCTACCATACCAATGAGCATTCGGTATTTCTGGGGATGTCGAGCATCTTCAATGATGGGGATAACATTAGGTCGCTTCTTGGCCATGGAAATAAGGTCTCGACCAGATCGGTGAGAAAACTCAACAGCGTAAACAACACCTTCAGGTCCAACAACATCAGCAACATGACTGACTGAAGTACCAGATGCAGCACCCAAGTAAAGAACCTTCTTTCCGGGAGCAATGAATAGCTCGTCAAGACCTCCCAAAATACCTGCAGCAAGCTTGGATCGGAATGGATTCCACACTCGGTACTCGATCTTGGTAGCAACACCATCATCTCCTGTACTAGGAGCATCAATTGATATTCTCTTTTCACCATACACAGATTCGCCAGGAGTCAAGTTCTTGGTCAACAGCAGATCCTCCTTTCCTCGGCCAATAAATACACCTCCATGTCGGTGAGGTTCCACAACAACCTTGGCTCCTCCCCTGGCACCTCCTCGAGCACCGCCTCGTCCACCACGAGCACCTCCTCGAGCACCACCTCGGGGACCTCCACGGCCACCACCAAAGCCTCCTCGTCCTCCTGGAGCTCCACCACCTCGACCTCCACCGAAGCCTCCACGACCACCACGGCCTCCAAAGCCTCCTCGTCCACCACCAGCAGCACCGCCTCGTCCGCCAAATCCTCCACGGCCTCCAAAGCCACCTCGTCCACCTCGTCCACCACCTGGAGTGAATGCCATTGCTCTTTTTTTTTTTAAGTTTGGGGTTCTTCTTTGGATGTAAAGAGTTAAAGAAAAACTTCAGTGATGGAAAATTTCACCTGCATTAATTTTTTTTTTTTTGTGTGGTCCATTTCAACTCCAACCCTTACCGTAGGCACTCGCTGCCCAGCCGCAGCCGCCCTAACCGCATCAGCTCTGCCGTCAGCCGTGCGTCTCTCGCCAGAGTGATATTCGTGCCGTCGACCACTATAGCGGACTAGCGCAGTCACAGGATTGCCAAGTACGGAAGCTGGTCCCACATATACGCGGACTGCTCCTGGACCACTCGTCCCAATTTGGACAAGCTCGCCGCATACGCACCCATCAACCGACTCTTGAATTTTTCAACTTGTTGTTCCAACACTTTCAACACAAATGGCTCGATACGGATCCACTCCCGTCAACCCCGCCAAGAGCGCTTCGTCTCGAGGCTCTTACTTGCGAGTTTCTTTCAAGAATACCCAGTCTACTGCCCAGGCTATCCAGAACTGGCCCCTCCAGAAGGCTCTGACCTACCTCGAGGCTGTGTCTGAGAAGAAGCGAGCTATTCCTTTCCGAAAGCACGCTGGAAGCATTGGACGAACTGCCCAGGGTAAAGAGTTTGGTGTTACCAAGGCCCGATGGCCCGTTAAGTCTGTCAAGTTTGTTTCTGAGCTCCTCAAGAACGCCCAGGCCAATGCCGATGCTAAGGGACTTGACACCGAGAAGCTTGTCATCAGCCACATCCAGGTTAACCAGGCCCCCAAACAGCGACGACGAACCTACCGTGCTCACGGACGAATCAACCCTTACCAGTCTTCCCCATGCCACATTGAGGTCATCTTGACCGAGGCTGAGGAGGAGATTGCCAAGGCCCCTGAGACCTCTGTTGTGCGACTTACTACTCGACAGAAGGGACGATTGGCTGCTGCCAAGCGAATCACCGCTGCCTAAGTGTTGAACGAGCATTAAAAGTATTAATCTGTCAATAAAGATAGTTCCTGTACACTAGTGATTGTAGTTTCTCCTTTGTAGTTCTACGGATCACCTGCCTGCCTATTGATCCATCAGCTTAAACAACGTTGTTTATTACTTTGCTTATTACTTTGCTTATTACTTTGTTTATTAATTTGTTTATTGCTTTGCTCATTACTTTGTTCATTACTTTGCAGTGTCTACTTAATTTCTTTAGAGAACGAGTTAGAATCCTGGCTCTGCCACTGGCGCAGATGTCACAGTTACAGTTGCAGTGCTATGTACCCCATATGTGAGAATAACCATCACCAAAACATGCAGCCCAACGCAATACACCAAAAACATATTCCGGCTCAAGCGATTAGCTAGCACTATGCGAATAAATGAATATGCAATTCTTTCCAAAGGACCCATTTTATTAAGCACACGCTCCGTTTCTCGTCCTCGGAATTGCTGAAACGGCGTCAGACCCTCTTCATACACCGACCGATACTTGTCTTCTGCATTGTTGTTGGTCCTGCTATTATATGACGACACATAGCGAGTCTTTTCGTAAAGCTCCACATTGTCTTTCTTGACTGCTTCTATCTCCTTTTGCAACGACTGAACTAGCGACCAGTTTTTGCGAAGCTCGGCCTCGAGCTCTCCATTGCGCTGTCTGAACCGATCCCTCTGCTGCGTTATAATAGGCAGAATCGAACTGTCTCCTGATGAAGCCACAGATGGTGCTCGCATGTCTCGCAGCGTTTGATTCCCGTCACGTCCTTCTCGGCCGCCAATGATAGACGATGTGGGCGATTGACGACCAGTAGTGGAAGTCGGGCCCCATGCTGCGCTGTTCCATCCCGACACCATCGATGCCGTAGGAGACGACTGGCCATTTCCTGAACTTCGCATGCTAACAAGATCTTCTTCCAGCTGGGCATTAAGATCCCGTGCCTCTTTGAGATCTCGAGTCGCATCATCCAGTTGCTTCTGGCATTTGTCCACCGCTTGTTTGAGATCATTATTTGCGACCCGAAGCTCCGTCAAGTCCGATGTCAGCTTTTTATTCCTAGTCAGCAGCAATTTCTCCAGGTCTTTCTGTTGGGTGTTCTTGCCGTTGGCTGCAGGCTTGGCATCTCCGCCGTTCTTCTCATCGCCACCCTCCTCCTCCTCCTCCTCCTCTTCATCATTGTCTTCTAGTTCAATTGATTTCAATACATTAAGCTCTCTCTTGACTTCGTCGTAGTCTTGCTGAGACCGTAATCGGTCCTTCAGATTGTCGATTTCTTGTTGCTTTCGACTGTTGTCCCGCTCCAGAACTTCGATTCGCTTGGAATTAGACGCTCGCTCGCGATCAACAGTAGCACTCAGCGTCTTGAGCTTTGCAGCCACCATGAGATTTTCTGTCTCCATGTCTCCGAGCCTTTTTTCGTATTGTTCATGCTGTTCTCGCTCTTTGGATCCTGACTTGATTGATTCTATCTCGGTTCTCAGTTCGACGTTTCGCTTTTCCACTTGGGCCACCTTACGATTGGCTCTCTCAAGATCTCGTGCCACCAGTTCCAATTCTTCAAGACGGGACCCAGACTCTGACGTTTCACGGGCTGTGAGTCGCGCTGCTGCAACATCGTGATTCTCTTTCAAGTCTTTAATTTGCTCTTCAAGCTCTTCTTCACGCAACTTCCAGTTTCGCTCCTGCTCATCAAATATCGCTTTCATTTCCGTTTCTTTGGCCTTGACCTTGGCTTGAGCGGTCTCAATGGACTGGATCTCCAGCTTCATGAGCCTGGACTTTATTGAATCGTAGTCTGCATGTCTACTGACTAGATCATTCAGCCGGGCATTTTCTGCCATCAACCGACTCATTTCCGACGCTGACATCACCGAATCAATCGACGCTTCAAGCAATGGCTTCGGATCTGGTGCTTCCGCAAGCAGCTTGTAAACATTCATAAAGCACGTCTCAGCGAACTTGCCCCTGTTGGTAAGGTTATCTATCTCTGTCTGGTACAGCTTGAGTAACGCTTTGACCTCTACCAATTTCTCATCATCAGGCAATTTTCGAAATGCTTTTGTTTTGGCTGCCAGCTCTTTCCGGCCTACCAGCGACGTTGTCTGGTTGTCGACTATCTTAGTGCCTTCGTCGTCCAATTGGCGTTGCAGTGTCGTCAGTCCTATCTCAGTCCACACTTTGATAGCCCGTTCAAACGGACTGTCTTTTGACTCATTTGGCTCCTGTTCGACTCCAGCCGCCACGGCCGCTGCCGCTGCTGCTGCCTCTGCCATAGTGAGGTCGCTATACGATTCAGCAGTGAATACTTGGCAAGATGTCAATATCAATCACGTGGTCCGATGAACTGATGTACCAGCCGTTGTAAGCGATGAGGCAATAGTATGCCTTGACACAGTTTACAGGCTCTTGATACAGTAGTATAAAACCTCCTTTGAATAAATATACCTTATTGTAAGTTTTCAAATCTGTTGGTTTGACAGATTAGTTTGCTCCCAACTTTAACGTCTGATATGCAACCAACCACCCCCAATTAACAACTGCAATATTTTTACAAAACAACCTTTCAGCAATTTTCCTCGGAAGCAGCAGAGAGCAATCTACTAGATCTCGTAAAAGCAAGTGTTATGAGCCAGAGCAGTTTGCTGCTGGTTTTGCGAACGTAACAATATAACAAGTACAAGGAATAGTCTCACCGTGCTTAATATAGCACAATTATACCCTAAGCCCGATGTCTAAAGTGTGGGGTAAACCAATCTTAAATATTAAACTAATTGTTTCAAACCGTTGCGAGACTGTGAGCTGTAAAGAAAGCAAATAAACTTGAGATGTCGCATTCGGTATTGAGCTTTGTTGTCAGCTCTACTTGTTATTTATGGCATTTCGACTGTGACATAACGAACGCACTTTATAAGATATACTTGATTCTTTAGCAGCGTGGATTGACTTATTCATATCGATATAAGAGAAGTCTTGAGATAGATGTATTTGCTTTACTCTTTCATGTCGTTTCTTTGGGGTGCATTTAATTAGCTGATTTTCAGAGATGGCCAATAAGGGCATAGGGACACTGGAGTTTTACGCTGCTAATTATCACGATAACGTACCATCGATTGACTTTTTTTCTTTGTAACATCTCCTACTTAGTGCAACATTTGTGGAAGTGAGGCATTTTAATATTATATTATTACAGGTGTCCATACTGTGCTGGCGATATTATGGAAAACACACTTGAAGGTATTGCAGCTTCAGTCACTGGCCTCCAGTCTTGAGTCTGCATTCACTTCATTTGTTATGAGGCCCTTTAATAAACGTCAGCCCTCCGTGAATCTCGGTGCCCATACTTATTAGCGAAACAATTTATAATATTAAACTCCCAAACAAATCAAGTACATGTGCCAGTCTCATGGCAGATCTGCATAGCCTAATTGACAGTTAGGATGATGATGTTCAGGGTTGTGGCTCGCCAGCTTCACTTTGTGACATGCTATGTTTGCATCGTCGCTAGGATTGTTTTTGGAAGCCAGATGTCCTTCATATAGGCTCAAAAAGCCATGTGAACTTCCTAATTGCATATTCTCTCATGAAATAGTACACCAGAAGCGCCGGGTGTCAGAAAGCATACAAACGTCAAAAAGAGCAAGAACGACTGATACTATTGAGCTGGATGTAGAAAATACAACAACAGCTCCCTCCCCAATTATAAATGCTCGCCCGATTCCAAATGTTGGCGAAAAGAAGCTGGTAGATCCATTGTCGACAAAATCAAAGTTGATAAAGAGCAATTCTGGTGGCCAGGACCAGAAATTGCCCAAGGACAAGCCTTCTGCACCACGTCCACCACCAGCTACAGCCGAGCAGATAAGGAAACTGATAGAGAATGATTCCAAAATCAAGGTCGCACCATTGCCACTAACGAGTAGCCCTGCTACTGTGCCTACTCGAATGTCGTATCTCAAGACTATTCATAAATCACTAGTTGAGGTTGGCGAGAGGCAGCCAAACAAGTGGGCTGTTGATCTCGAGTACAGAACAGCATTACAGAATTCCACAGTAGCATATCCTATGAGTATCCGACGACTGATAAAAGACATTCGACAGAAAAACTACAAAGACACAAAGGAAAAGAGGCAGGCTCGTCGAGACCAAAAGATAGCATCATATAGGGCCGAGCTTGAAAAGCTCATTATCCCTGTGGAAGTACTGGAGTCCAAGAAGTACGCTGTCCAGCCTCCTGAACCACAAGAGCTGGATGCGGAAATGCATACAATCTGCGAACGGTGTGGATCACAGTTTGCCATCTCAAGCCGAGAGCCTACCAAGTGTCAGTTTCATTTACTACGACGTGAATACGATCCTGCCCTCGGCAAACGAAGCGAAATATTTCCATGTTGTGGCCAGCCTCTAGGTGAGACGAATGGTTGTACGACCCGTGACAGACATGTTTTCAAATTGACGTCCAACGAGCTTCTGGCAGGCGTGATTCCGTACAGTGCTATTCCCAAGGCCGACAAACCCACGCATTTGTTTGCGGCAGCAATAGACTGTGAAATGGGATACACTACGTTTGGAATGGAGCTGATTCGTGTAACTATAGTCAACTGGGATGATGGGAAAACAGTGCTAGATAGAACTGTGTTCCCCTATGGAGACGTAATCGATCTCAATACACGGTTCAGTGGCGTGCGAGATCTTCATGAAGGTATAAAGCTACCTGATGGTACCGCATGCGCAACAGTTTCGTTTAAAGAGGCAAGAAGATTAATGTTTAACTATTTGAACTCCGACACTATAATTGTGGGCCACGGGTTGGAGAATGACCTCCATGCCATGAGATTAGTCCACCACAGGATCGTGGATACTGCTATACGATATCCTGATTTTAAGCCTACAAGGACCCATTCATTAAAACAACTAGCATTTAAGTACCTTGGGCGCACTATTCAGCTAGGTGAGCATGACAGTAGCGAAGACGCCATAGCTGCCATGGACATTATCAAGGAAAACATAAAAAGAACTCATGCAAGAATTGCATGATCCTATTAGATCTCATGTCTCATGTGCCACATAAAATAATATATTTAATCACTTCTGCATAAAGCCCCCACAAAATTTCACAGATGGTTGCCCACATCAAAAACGAGCAACTGTCCAAAATACATCTAAATTTATCCCCGGCTCATTAAGGCTATCTAGTCCAAAATAACCCATTACGTGGAATTAGGAACCCTCTACATAGAGTTTTCAGCCCTGTGTTGATTTGATCTGCAAAATGATTCGCACTGTCCTCTAACGTGACATCTAATGTGACCTGTCGTCCATCATCGCCCTAATAAAAAGCCCCAGGATGCACCACCTGCGTCATTGAAATGAACCAGTTGGAGAGGAGGATCTCGCATAGTCCGAAATCGGATATAGCCGCATGTGGGGTTGGCTCTTCAGGTGATGAGGACGCATTAATCAGTCCTAATTGTCGCAGCACTTGCCTTCAACTTCCATATCAGCCCATTTTTTTTCGCCAGATTGTTTGCTTTATAACTGCCGAATCATAACCGCTAGTTCATTGTATTTTGGTGTGGTTTCGGACTAGTGAAGATGCTGGGCCCCGAAAAGCACCACAGTCTTCGGCAGCCTAGTTCTGGCCCGCCAGAAGGCGAAGCCGGCACTGACCACGATGGTGGGCCATCTAGTGCTGGTGGTGACGTTTCAGAAGAGATATATGGCGGCCCATACGGTGAATCTTCAGGCTTTTCTGCTGGAGATATAGGTCGCTCCGGACCTATGGCGGTGCCTCAACGGCGAAACGAAAGATACAGTTCGGTGCCCCGAACGGGATCTGGGTCTGCCTCGTCGTCAGATTTGGAGCAAATATACAGTGCTAGTACAAGTCCCAATGCACAGCGCTCGACTTCTAGGCTCCATATGTTGCAACAGTTGCCTCCTTTGATGGTGCCCAAGAAGCAGAGAGAAAGTTTTGATAGGGACAAGCCACACCGTCCGGTGTTCAGCATCGATAGTCCTCGAAGCGCCAGTCCTCAGCATGATATTGGTGCCGAATACATACCAGATACCATCAGCGTATCACCTACTTCAATGAGTTCCGTTGTTAGTGATGCTGATATGTTCACTCCAGGCCCCAGTACTAATGGTGCAGGTAATAATGATAATGAGTCAACAGCCGACCGCCAGTCTGGCGGGTTCCGACCGCAACGAAACTCCAGTATATCTATTGACGGCACAAACAACACACAAAGGCCCCAGCCAATTGGAGATTCTAGCGAGTATCTACCAGAAGAGTTTTCGCCGTTTACTTTCAATGCCGAGACTCTAGCGTCGCCTACGTACGGACTGTCAGATAAAGAGTGGAAGCAGATACCGTTTAGTACTCGAATCAAGCTGAAACGTGCTATCGAGGCTGGTGGGTCGCCTGCTGATGTGTTGTCAATGCAGCTGCCAGCAAACTTGACGACGAATTTGCTTAGCCCGTCGTTAATGTCTGTTGATACTGTGATCCCGTCAGCCCATCAGCAGTCGACTGTATCGTCAACTGTGGGCTCAGCAAACAGCTCCACTACTGGCACGCTTTCTCCTGTGGCATCTCCATTTTTCCCTGGGTCCCCAAAACAACAAACCAGGCGCATCAAGGAAAGATCCGCTACTATGTACCCATCTCTGGCCAATATAGGAGAGGGCTCGTCGTTTCTACCTAGCAGCACCCTTCCTTCTCGAAGAGGATCCGTGAATATGAGTGGATTTCGACCACTTTCTCGGTCGACGTCGCTGTCCAACCACTCGTCATACAAGTCGGAGTCTCCAGCAACACAGTTTCTTAGTCGGTTTGGCAGCATGACAGATGCCACCACTGGTAGTGCAAACACTGTAGGTAATGGTGTGTTTGATGCCGATTTGGGAGAACAGATCAACAATTATATTCTCGGAAAGGTCATTGGATATGGTGGTTTCAGTCAGGTGCGAGAAGCTATAACTGAAAACGGTGTTGTTCGAGCTGTCAAGATAGTAAAGAAAATCAATCCGGGGTCTTCTGTCGAGCATATGGAGCGCATTCAGAATGAGTTTGATCATGAGGTATCGATCTGGAAGACGCTTGACCACGTCAACTTATTAAGACTGCTTGAAGTTGAGGAGACCAATAGAGCTATCTACTGTTTTACAGAGAAAATGACCGGAGGCACATTATTTGATATCGTCAAAACAATGAGGACCAATGATGGCCACCGGGTGCTGGACGATGCCACCACAAAAAAATATTTATTTCAATTAGCGAGCGCGCTACTTTATTTACACGAGTCTATGATGATTGTCCATAGAGACGTCAAACTGGAGAACTGTCTGCTACAGGAACTAGGAAACGGCGAGCAGAAGGTGGTTCTCTGTGACTTTGGACTGTCAGAGTATTACAGCCGAGAAGACTGTATGTCTATGAGCTCCTTGTCACAGGGATTGAAGTCATCAACGTCTCTGAGCTCAACTGCATCAGGGGGCAGTTCTCAGATTATCGGTCCTGCAGAAACTTCTTCAACATTGAATCAACATCGCTACGGTGCTTTTGATGGTAGCGGGACTGATATCCGGTTTGTGGATGAAGGTGTGCCCTCGAAAACATCGTCTCCAGCGGTGTCAAGAAACCCTAGTGAGCTGCGACTCACATCTCTAGGACAACCAATGTCCACTACACCTACTCAGAATGGAGGCTCTATGCCTTATGCGAGCCCGCAGCTACTAAAGGCAACAAATCCTATTATCGAGCCCTCTGTAGATGTGTGGGCCTTTGGTGTTGTTACATTCGCGCTGTATACTGGAAGGCTGCCATGGTCTCACACATTTCTCCCGCGTCTGGTGAAGATGATTTTAGAAGAGCCCTGGGACAAAAGACATTTTGAACGAGAAGCTGGGCCTGAGATGGCCGATGTATTGGGAATGGCCCTCGACAAGGACGTTACGCGACGAGGCACAATGGCGCAAATTTCACGGCACTCTGCTTTCAGAGATTTTTATTTATTGTAATGTATATTATGAATGGCACTTTAGGTTTTTTGTTTTCTTTTTAGGTCTTTTTATTCAAAGATGAGGATACAACCTACTCAAGCCACATGCCTTCTATTACTGTATGCTTCACCTTCAGCAGTTTAAGTGCAACATTTTCTAACAGTCACCACTGCCACCCTCTCTCTCACACATTGATAACGGTATATTTACTCGTCCTTGGTGGCATCTTCGGCCTCCTTCTTGGCAGCTTCTCGCAGAGCCTGCTGACGCTTCTTCTTGACAATCATATTGTTGTAAGTTCCCAAGAAAAATGAAAAGAACGAAAAGAATGGCACCCAGGCAGGCTCAGGAACAAACGCCTGGGCCATCGCCAGAATCACTGGTGAACTGACCCAATTGGCCTTCATGACAGGCAGGAATCCCTGTTTCAAAAACGCAACAACCTGCTGCACCGTACGTGCTCCTGCAAAAATGGCCATAAAACACAGGAATGTAGCACTGAGGATTGGACTTACAATCAGATTGGAAGCGAGAATCTGCAATAGCTTCCAGTGGACACCCTTCTTACCATGGAACGCCTTCTGGAGGGCCTCGAACAAGTAGTGCGACATTGGTGCCGAAATACAGAATCCATATAGAGCCATCTTAGGCACTCGAGTGCTCAAATAAGAGCCTGTCTTGGGATCCTTATCGCCCGCCAATACCGACGCTGTCAGTTCGCTAAGTCCATTGAGAGTCGCTGAAGTATAGGCCTTAGTTCTACATTAGTCACTACAACTATCAAACACAAAACCAACCGCGCTTACCTAATGGGATGTTCATGAAGAGCCTGGAGGTAGCTCACAAGGGCGTTGGCAATGATTGGCTTTGATAGAGACATATTAAGTGTATGTTGAGTCTGTGAGTCAATATTGCGGGGAACCGCCTCACCACTGATAGCTGGTTGAGCTCGGCATCTCACGGTCGGCTATACCCGTATTGTCCAAAAAAGATGCTTGGAAATATTTAGGAAGTTCAATTTTTTTCGAAGAATAAAGTAGCTGAATTGGTCTTGTTGGTACCACAATTGTCGTCTACGCTTCTGGGTTGTGCTTTTATCGCGATATGCGACTTATATAACTACCTCATTGATAAGATGCTGAAGAACACATTTGTATCCTGAATAGTCCAGGAATATGAGATTAACGAATATTGCAATGATCTCTATTAACGCTAGACACCTGTCAAAAGCTTAAACCTGTCAAAAGAACTGAATTTGAGACAGAACCGGCCTCGATGACGTGGAGAATATCCAGATTTAGGTTCAGCCATGCTAGATTACGTGTCAGCCCTGTTAGATTAAGTGCGACGACCTTCAAACGGAAGTCGGGCCGCCATCCGGCATTGACCGATTAAGTTATGCTCATCTCATCTCTCCCAAAATATGTATATAATATGGGGCACACACGTCTCTATTTGAAATGTGAATGTGCTTTATATCATGAAAAAAGTAGCAATTGTCACCTGTAGCATCCGCGAGCCTCGAATCAACCACTACATTTCGGGATATGTGCTTGACACCCTTTCCAGATTCAATGATGGCACCTACAAGATCGAATCCATTGATTTGAGGCAAGTGAATTTGCCTCTGCACAACGAATCAGCTATTCCTTCGTTTCTACCAAAGGAAGATCCTACCCCTCATTATGAACATCAGCATTCGCGAGACTGGTCAGGTCTGGTTCGACAGTTTGATGCGTTTGTGTTTGTGACTCCCCAGTACAACTGGAGCGTACCAGCATCACTCAAAAACGCACTGGACTATCTTTATCACGAATGGGCCGGAAAGCCTGGTGCCATTGTCTCGTATGGAAGCCGAGGAGGAGGCAGAGCAGCCAACCATTTGAGAACAATCTTGATGGGAATTCGTATGGCCCCCATAGAAACTCAGGCAGAAATCAAGATTCAGTTGACCAATATTGAAGAATTTGCTCAGAATGGTAATACTGTGACTGACAAGAGTCTGGAGCACTGGAAAGAGGACCATGTTGATGAAACTCTAGAAAAGATGTGGACCGAGATGGTGACCGCACTGAACGGATCTACCTAGCCTGATCTCTTCGACCATTCACCCAGCATTTCCACCACACAGTCCAGATCAATAGATAAAATGGACCAGAGATGACAGTGGAAAAAAATATTAAAAACTCTGAACCCAGCATATCATCTGAAGAACTAGTTTGTAGAATGCAGCCAGCCAAGATAATGTCCTCTAAACAAGTGCCAACCCAATGCTAAAAGGCACTATTAAATAGCACTATTACTTGATTTTGTCCTTTGACTGACAGCATAAACACTATATTGTATATATTTAATGTTACTTGGTTCGTTTGATTATATGACGGATCCAATATTTAATGTGACGGATCAAATTACCTTACACAGCTAGTATCGATATGCATGACGAACATAGGCAAGCATCACAGTAAGCACTTAGTAAGTCAACCAAAACTTATACCAGTCAAATCATTAAATAATAAGAATAATGCCACTTCAATTTTCATAAAGTAAACTGATTACTGTGAGTTGTTGCTGGTTTAACGTCTGGATCAGGGAACCGTCACTAACTAGCTCCTCTAGTGATTGATGAGAAAGAGTCCTTACCCAGCTTGCACATTTTTAGGTTCACCAACTGACATTCATCAGCTTGAAAGTTACCGATGTCTGGACAGGTGTTTCCCGGGCTGCTGCGAAGCTCGAGGGTGACGCAGCTCTACAAGGGTCCTAAACCAACTCAGATAGCACCAGACCTTTTGAAGAACAAGTGGTATCCGACTCACCAAGTAGTCACTACTACGTCAGGAAATTTCCATCGACGAAATTGGGGTCTTAAAAGCCAGATCCCCGTAAAGCATAAGTCACATCAGATCAACGTCACTGCTCTTGACAGCGAAGAGGGATTGGCTCAGTTTGATGGCAACACTGGATTCCATCGAAAACTTCAGAGATTCCGGGAACTGCCAGTGCACCTCGAGCTGCCTCGACTAGCAAATGCTGACAGTTATTTCCGAGTATCGTCGAAGCGATCCAAGAGCATTGAGAGCTTGACGCCCAAGCATATGGAGAGCATGAAAATTGGCAGTGCAGCTAAGCGACAAGAGTTCCGTAAATATTTGCAAGAGTCGCAGAGCATGTCAGAAGAAGAGTTCAGAAGGAGCAATGCTGATTCGCGAGAACCACTGGCATCGTTTTTGGGAATGCAAACCAACTCTGGAAGTTCGTTTGGCCGAAACTCCCGATACAGACCGGCTGTAGGCCTCAGCTACAAGTTGAAAGGAGCAGCATACAATACACCAAAAGGCATTGTTACCACTAAACCGGTGACGGGACGAACTCTGGAAGCTGGAAAGGGCATTGTGGGTATTGGAGGATTTGTTGCCACTGGTGCTGTCGCAGCAGCTATGAACGACCGAACCAAGAAAGTCGATTTTGTCATTCACAAGGCCAGCATGGACGAGCGTGGACAAGTCAACCTCAAGGTCATAACTGCCGATTCCAAGGCTCGAAGCGATGAAAACAGCTGGATCTACGGATTCCGCTAGATTTTGTAAATAGATAAATTAATTCAACCTGACTTGATGAATTTATACTTATAAAAATTTAAAAGAAAAGGGCTCTCCTCCATACAGGCCTGCTGCTCGTAGTCTGGGGAAACTCCCCGATGGAATTGACAATCCAAATGCGATGCAAAATGCTAAGATAAATATCCAGAAAGTGGCTCAATTGTTTCAAATTCAGCCTCCATATCCGTCTGGAAAAACATGCCTGTGATCTATACCAAGCGCCTCAAGCATATACTCCATACTTACAGAGCTGCCAGGAGACTGATGATTACTCCAATTTGAGGCCGACAGATTACTGGAGGCGGCTTCAAACTGTTTCTTGCACCGTTCCAGCACTTGCCGTTGGCCTGTGTTCAGACCACTCTCGTCAAAGTCTCTTCGATAGAAAAACAGTCCTTCGTCGCCATGCTGTTGGTGCACACTCTTGACAGCATCAAGAAGCTGAATGGACGCTTCTTGTGCTGATCTTGCCCACCTTTCGGATACCGTAGCATCTTGTAGAGAAAACTGTCCAGTGCTCTGCATACTGTGATATAATTCTACAACATTTATCATTCGCTTCAGGGCCTCCAAGTCGTCGTTTTGTAGGCTATCAGTCGTTAATTCTTGGCTTGCACTGGTGACATTTCCAGACTCGCTGTTAGCATAGGTATCGTTCTCACGTCTACTAGAAATTACCGGTGCTGTGACAGTTCGGTATCTTGGCGGAGGTGCTTGGCGAATTGGAGAGCCTGGATTAGACGAAGGAGAAGCCAATGGAGGAGACAATACAGGGATTGGAATATCCTGCAGAGAAGGTGTACGAGCTCCTCGTCGAGACGGACTCGAAAATGATCTGTTTTTAGAAGGAGTAACAGCAGACACCCCACCACCAGCACCAGACCCAATTGTATCAAACGTGCTTTTGCTGGTACTGCTCATTTGTGGATGAAGTGGGGACGAAGAGTCTGGAACAAGCCGGCGTTTCTTTTGAATATTCAACGAACCTGCCAAGGGAGGCAGAGAGGCCACCGAAGGAGACTTTATAGGAGACGATTGTTGCGTTCCTCCTACACCATCTTCCAGCTTTGCAGATTCAGGAGTCAGCGACAGATTGCCGCTCTCTCCAATATCGCTGTCAGACGTCTTATGTGCCTCCATGCTACCATCGATATGGATCTGATACTGCGACGGCTCACGTTCGGACTGTTCCATTCGGTCCAAATCAGCCGATTCGGACCATGCCAGATTGCCGGTATCCATAGCAAGTCCCTATTGAATGAGCCAACCTAGACCAACAGACCGATGAATGGCAGCACTATTAATAAAAAAAAAGATAAAGTGTAGACAGCTGGTACACTGTGACACCCTGGTCGGCTAAACCAATTAACCAAGCCACACGCGCGTTAACCAGCACAAATTAATTCAACAACCAGGAAAACTGATTTCCCAAACCCTCAAACCAGCCAATAGGAGCCTCCAATGCTAGTATGGCTAATTTATGGCAGTTTGCAGTCAGATATTGGGTAAAAAATGAGATGCAGGGCTGCCAGAAACTCGCGTTAGGCATTTCAAGAAATGGCCAATGCAAGCCAATGCAAATATCTGCACCCACCCCAAACAGGCAAATTCGCGGCTGAATTTTTCAAAACTGTTAAAAAAGATCCCTGGAGATATTTTCTTCAGTTGATTTGTGCAATGGGAAAAGCTGCTAAAGCCACCAAAAAGTTCCAGAAGTCGCAGCTCAAGCGGGTTGTTGACCAGCGACGGGTGGAGCAGAAGTACAAGCAAAAGTCTTTGCTCAACAAGAAGAAGAAGCGTCCTCAGGCTGAGGAGGACGAAGAGGTACAGGAGCCAGAAACCCAGCTCACCCTCAAGGGAACCCGTCGAAAAGTCCTCAAAACCGACCGCGTGATAGATGATGTAGAGGGCTTTTTGGCAGATGATAATCTGGTGCCCAAGTCCAAGAAAAAGGGCTCTAAAAAGGGCGGCACCAGCGAGTCCAAGTCCCACCAGGACGAACTATCGTCTCTCGCTGAGAAGGACCCTGAATTCTACAAATATTTACAGGAAAACGACAAGGGCCTTTTAGATTTTGCTGGTGAAGATTTCAGTGATGTTGACGAAGACGATGAGGTGAATGGTGAGCTAGAACAGGCTGCCGACGGTGAACCACAACAACAAGAAGAAGACATGGCCGAACTGGCTGGCGAAGAGGGTGCCCAGGAGGTTAGTGGCAAGGATGTCAAAGCATGGGAAGAGTCCCTGTCAAAAGAAAAGTCTGTTCGAACTTTGAAGAAAGTTTTACAGGCATTCAATGCGGCAGTGCGATCAAGTGAAGAGACTGAAAATAAGTACAAGTACTCTGTGACCGATCCTGATGTGTTTAACTCTCTACTGACATTAACGTTAAAGGCAGTGCCAGCAGTGGTAAGACATCACATCCCTCTGACCAAGGGAGAAAATGGAGCCAAGTCGACTCCTGTTGAAAACAAGAAACTCAAGGCTTTGTCAGGTACATTACGATCACACCTCGCAGCGTTAAATATCTTGCTGTCCAGTGGACACAGTCGTAATACAGTAGTACTGATCTTGCAGTCCATCAACGAGCTACTTCCGTACTTTTTGTCATACAGGAACCTTGTGAAAGATTTGTTCAATACTATCGTTACCGGAGTGTGGGCCAAGTCTGACGATGATCAGACCAAATTGGCGGCATTTTCATTCCTTAAGAGCGCTGCAGAGACCTATCAAAAGTCACTGTTGGAACTTGTCATCAAGTCCACCTACTCTGGAATCGTCAAATCCAGCCGTCGTACCGGCATCCACACCATGCCTTCTATTAACCTCATGAAAAACTCTGCAGCCACTCTGTACAGCATTGATGGCACCATCGCATATCAGCAGGCATTCCAGTTTATCAGACAGCTGGCTGTGCACTTGCGGTCTAGCATCACCACCAAGTCAGCCGACTCTTACAAGACCATTTATAACTGGCAATATGCCCACTCTTTAGATTTCTGGTCTCGAGTACTGTCGTATCACTGCTTGCCAGGACCAAAACAAAGCCCTCTGCAGGAGCTCATTCATCCGTTGGTGCAAGTGACTCTTGGAGCCATCCGACTTATCCCCACGCAACAGTACTTCCCCCTCAGGTTCTACTTGGTGCGAAGTTTGATTCGACTATCACAGCAGACTGGTGTTTATATTCCATTGCTTCCCCTGTTGACCGAGGTTTTGAGTTCAACCACTGTGACCAAGCTTGGAAAGAAGGCACCAGGAACTTTGAGACCGCTGGATTTCGACCACAACATCCGAGCCAGCAAGGCGTATCTTGGCACTCGAATATACCAAGATGGAGTTGTCGAGCAGCTAATTGACCTCATTGGAGAGTTTTTCGTTTTGCATTGCAAGAATATTGCTTTCCCCGAGCTCAGCATCCCAGCCGTGATCACCTTGAAGCGGTTCACAAAGCGAAGCAAAAATGTCAAGATCAACAAGCAGCTTCAAAAGATCGTGGAAAAGCTCGACCAGAATGCCAAATTCATCGAACAGAAGCGTCGCAATGTGGAGTTCGGCCCCTCCAACAAAGCAGAGGTGGCAGCTTTCCTCAAGGACCTCGAGTGGCAGAAGACTCCATTGGGTGCATACATAGTTGTCCAGAGAGATATCCGTGAAGAGCGGGCACGTCTTTTGAGAGAGAGCATGGAAGACAATGACGACGACAACGAAGGCGATGACTTTGACCTTGAAGAAGAGGAGCTCGAGGAAGAAGAAGAGGAAGAAGAGGAGGAAGAAGAAGAAGAGGAAGAGGAAGAGGAAGAGGAAGAGGAAGAGGAAGAGGAAGAGGAAGAGGAAGAGGAAGAGGAAGAGGAAGAGGAAGAGGAGGAAGAATAGACAAAGTGATTTGTAAATACGTGTGCTGTACAGCTCAGCTATAAGCTATAGCAATCTATAAATAATGCAATTTTAGAAGTCCATCCATCGTTTGGCTTTCTGAGTAGATACAGCCTGTATCTGGCTTGCTATAACAGCACTGGCCTTGTAATATACGGTTGGCGCCGGCCGACTCGAAGCAAAATTGGTTGCAGATCCAAAAGTGTAGGACCATCCCATTGTGATTGTCGACAATATAGACGGCTTTGGCATTGGGGTCACGAAATAAGCCACCGATGTGACAGGATATTTCGGGCTAGGCGTCAGCGCTGCTGTGACTGAAGTGCCAGGCTGCAATTGCATAGGCGCATATCTGGTAGCAAATTTGGTTCCAGTCTGAGATCCATAAGGGGTCTCAGCCAGAGCAGCCACCTGAGATGGATCCAAAGCGGGTCCAGCAGCAGGAGCAAGCAGCTGAGGAGCAGGCTCACCGGCCTCATCGGTGGTGCCACCAGTCAATGCGGATCCAGTCATACCAGTGAGCTGGAATCGCGTCGTATAATGAATGGAAAACTCCGAGGCAGTCTCAAACGCCACCACCTGGATGAAATAGTATCCATTGCTACCCACCGTAGCACCCTTAGTAAGGGGCACGCTGTATTTTCCACTGGTTGGAAAAGTAACCGGACCAGCCAATATCACGGGGTTACTTTCTGGGTCGGCACCCGTACCACACACAAAGTCAGCATTAGTACCAGCGCACAGCACAAACTGAACTTGGGTGTATTTGGTAATGGCCGGGGATGTGCCGTCATCTGTCCAGGACACGTCAACTGTACCTGAGGCGCCGTTGAACGTACCAGTCAGAGCAGCCAGACTGATGTCGGCGCTGACGCACGACAGTATCAGGAAAAACACCCCGACTGCTTTGAAAAACATGCCGAGATGCCGCTATATATATTTAAAACCTCTGTTTTACAACGAGTACGTTCCAACCGCGTACTCAATAACCCTTTGTTGTCAGAGTTTTCCTTGGTGTCGAAGTCGAAGACCCGGTCGTAACGGTGTCAAGTTGCGTCGTTGTTAAGAAGCCAAAATATTTGCGGTACTTGAAGTCGACTATCAGGGCTGTGCAGCCGTGCTTGCTATTAATAGGAGAAGCACTAGTTGCGACTACAATACGAGTATCTTGACATGGCAAAAATTAAAAGGAAAACACAAAAACAAGAAATCCATAATGAAAGAGCACGAATTCATATCGCTTTCATATAAATCTCTTGCCGGGTTCTGATGGCTTTTGTTGCGAGTTTTTTTTTTCTATTATGATGATCTGCGCTGCTCATTCCCTGTATACTCGGTGACGTGCATTGGTGTATATAGGTCTACATAGAGTTTGACCGTGTTGTACTTGGTGCCACGACTAAAGCACCTCTGTATCATGTGTAAAACGATTATAAAAGTGCGTACACTTAATGGTCAAACTTGCTGCCTTATTATATTGTGGGCATAGTTGCAGCTGGACTGGCTACTTTACTACTGTACGGGTCTCAGATACCGCCCTGAAAGATTACGCCAGATCAGTCGACACCTAACCCGCGTGAAATTTGACTGCAGCACTTCGACTCCTAACTAGCGCTATGTTGTACCTAAAGTCGCTGGTGAACGTCATAGACAACTCTGTAAGTTGTTTTGGGGGTGGTGTAACTAACATTTCAGGGGGCTATGATTGTTGAGTGCATCAAGGTGCTCCGAAAGGGCCCTTTTACTCCGGCTCGAATCGGTAAGTAAAGATGAAATCTTAACATGCGAGTCTAATTTTCAGGTGACAAAATGGTGGTGGTAGTGAAAAAGGCTCGGCCAATTCCTCAGAACCTTAGCGGACCATCTGCAGCTCAGCGAGTCCGCAAAGGAGACATTCGTCATGCGGTGGTTGTGCGTACTCGCCAGCCCACCACTAGATCAGACGGGTCCACTATAAAATTCGATGACAATGCATGTGTGTTGATCCAGAAGAGTGGAGACCCAGTGGGAACCCGTATATCCAGTGTTGTTGCTAAAGAGCTCAAAGACAAGGGTTTCAACAAGGTTGTTTCTCTTGCTCCTCGAACTGTGTAAATACTAAATTATTGAATACTTAGATATATGTGCTTATGACATTTTTCCACAATTAATCGACCTGCTTATATTGCCCTTGAACCAAAAAAAAATATTTAATTATTAGAGGGCTGAGACACTATTTGTCTATAAATATACATAAGGGTCCTCGACATGGATTGTTTGTCCGGTAACAATGAAGCTGGTGTTTGGATATCTCTTAGCATTTTCTCTGCTGGCAATATCAAGGGCTGATATTCTGAAAGCGGGATCCAATATTAATCTCGACTATTTGGAATCAAGAGACATTGATTCTGGTATTTACAGCCGACAGCTGCCGTTGGCAGTGGTCGCTTCAGCATTATTCAATGATAGACAGGCTTTGGTAGAGGGCAACTACGACGTCTTGGAAAACATCAGTAGTACTCTACAAGCAGCAGCTGCAGCAGTTACAGTTGCAGATGTCGATGATACAGATAGCCAAAAGATTGTGCTGCCACTAAATATAATTCTTGACACAATTGCTTATCTCATTGAATCCAATGCAATTGAACCAGACAAGTACCAGTCTCTTATAGATTCCATAGCTGTGAGCTCAGATAAAATTGGTACCCAAATCAACAACGGGGCCATTCAGTCGTCAGCAGCACACCTCAAACAGTTGTCTTCTCCCGCCAAAGCGGAAAATCAGTCTCGGGAAGTGGATGTTGGCCAAATTGCTTCAAGGTCCATAGATGCACAAGAATATCTATCGCTTATGACAGACTGTGGATTCTATGCGCAGGCGGTGGTCAATGTCAAAATGTCGTTGGCTCAAGGTCCTACAAATGGTGCTTCTTATCAGGATTTGGTACAGACTTGCACACTACTCATCCAGTCGATTGAACAATACGTCAACAAGATTCACTCAATTATGCCATCAGCGGACCAGTTATCTGCGTTGACAGACCCTATCGAGTCGTCGTTAGCAGATTGCATTGGCCAGTACGTTGTCAATTTTGGAACCATTCAATCCCACTGTGATGCATCAGCCAAAAACATGTTTGTGGATACGAGTAATTCCCTTACTTCAATATGCTCGACTCTAGAAGGTATGGGAGTTGCAATGGCTGATCTATTGCAAAATTGTGACAATATGGCATCGTGTGTCAAATCTGCATATCCCTCAGTGGTTCTATCAGCACCACCCCATATCAGCACTAGTAGCACCACACTGCCGTCGACACCTAAGCCAACGCTCGACGAAAATGGAGTTGCAACCTTGTTTGCTTCAGCGTTTCAGGTGGCATATTCGTCTGCGTATGGAACTGCACCACCAGGCACACTGGTTTCGAAAATCGTCGCTAGCGGCCCTGTGGCAGTTGCAACTGCCACCCAAAGTACAGGATCTAAATCCTCTCTAGATCAGCAAGCCGATGGAGCACTCGATGGAGCACTCAATGGAGGGTTATGGGGTCTATTGGGAAATATCCATAGTATGGGGCATGATGCTTTGGCGAGCGCTCCCTCAGCATCATCCTTGGCAAGTGCATCTTTAAAGCAACCTCTTTCTTCAACATCTGTTCAAACATCACCCAAACAAACATCCGTTTCGTCAACATCAAAATTACCAACACAGACGCCATCGTTATCGTCATCACTGACTGCTTTCGTCAGCACTTCGCTGTCCACAGAAACAAAAACGTATCCCATCACATATGGAGGAACTGTGATCACTGTCACCGTCACTGAATGTTATACTTCCTTAGTCTCTATTACTCCCACAAGCAATTACCCTCGCGACAACTGGGAAATTTATTCTGACGGAAGCAGCCCAGTAGTAAATCAAATTAAGAGAGACTTGGAATCAACGATGGATTCTGGGTTAGATGATAAGCTCAAACAACTCGAGAACTCCCAAATCGATCAAATTAGCAATGCTGAAGATATCGCTGACAATATCATATCAATTGCCGAGGACATTGGCAACACTCTCACTGCAAATGGAGACCCGTCGCAAACCGACATCGATCAGAAGCTATGCCCCTTTTTCCAAGCTTCAGACAATATCATGAAAAGCTATTACGAGAGCTTTGGATCAGCTTTGTCCTCGACAGACGAAACAAGAGGATACGGTGCCATGCTGGGACAGATTGCAAGCACACTTGCAGACATTGCTTCAGATTTCGACTTGAGCTGCAAAGACGTAGTAGCCGACCTACAGAAAACGGCTTCAGAATACGTTAGCTCGACATCCGACGGAACCTCCAACCCTCCATTGTTCAAAAAAGCATTACTAACTGGAATTCTGCCCGTCCAGATTAACCAAAAAGACGTCATCACTTCGACAATATTTCAAAGCCAATCCCTAGCACCCAAAATCATCGAAACATCAATGATTGTCACCACAATGGTCGTGGTTGAGCCTGACACTCGGCCAGTGTCTACTATCACGTTGACAGAAGCAGCTGAACCACAAGAAATTGCAACCTCCAGTTTCATTGGATATGCTGTCACCCAGAGCACGGATGACACAGATATTCGGACTCTATTCACTAATGTCCCATTGCTCCCGCAGCCCTCTACAATTCTGGTACAACAAGTAATGTCTACACCGACATATCTGTCTTCTGAACCCACAACATCTACCAGCTTGAAAGCGATTTTCAGCTTGTCGCGAGGAACAACACAAACCCAACCAATTGAAGCCATTAATAGTGGCCAGACCACAGCATCCATCGACTCACTCACTCGCATTACTCCTGGATATCTCACCCTATCACCACTTGGAGACACTTCCACTCACCAATTCATCCCTCCTACTTCAGTTAATGTCGCTCAAGGAAGCGCTATGGATTTAGCACAAAATTCCAATGACCAACCTCACCAACTAGCCGACATTGCAGCCGGTTCTGTGGAATCCAAATCATCTAACAAACAAGCACCTAAACTTAGCGAAAATGAACTGTTAGCAGCCTACGACTTTGGGGACATCTCTGAATATGGCCATTCTATTTGAACGGCATTGTCATTTCGTTACTCATTATGGATACACTGTCCCATGCTTTTGAAGCATTTGTCCCTTGCTTTTCAAGCTCAAAAAAAAGGCACTTTTATTTGTGGATCTCCACACACAATCTAGTCGTCGTAACGTCAACCAACTTATCAACTCTTCACTGCAGAAATAAAACACCAAACAACTCTCTTTCTAGTAATAAATAACAATCACAGGTTTCGAAAGATGTGTCCACACGAATTACATACGTAAAACAGAATCATAGTGGTTTCCGCTCGCCTCTGTTGACTCTGGAAGAAAACACTTTCCTTCTCGTGGCACCGAGGACATTCCTGGTCCGATCGGGGTAAAGTGGGATCAGATCCAATGTCCTGAGTCACACCGGCCGTTTCTCCAATCGCTGACATCAGCTCGTTTCGATAGATTTTGGGATTCTCTGCTATCTCGGTGTAGTCGCAGTTTCGGCATGAGTACAACAGTCGGGGTTGCAGCTGATCCTCCTTAGGATACAACATGTTATTGCACTCCAAGCAAAACCGAAAAGACGCCATGTTTAGTACCTGCTTTCAACCGAACAGAAAAATGCAAAATAATCGATGCAAATGTGCTGATGTTACGTTTGGCTTACGAGGTCCCAAAGTACTGAATTATGTCCAGCCGCACACGCGGTGGCGCGACAATTTTATGGGTGAAAAATCTCCATACTGCCATCTTAACACTGCACAATAATGTCGATGATTCGAAGTTGTTCAAGGACGTACCTTGCCGGTAGCCGTCTAATTGGCCAGAGCATGAGTGTCCACGTTGCTCGTGGAATCCGATTTAACTCCACCGAGGCTGCTGCTCCTGCTGCTGCAGCAGTGGATCCCAAGATCAGTGCCATTGTAGACCAGATCTCCCAATTAAACATTCTCGAGACCTCTACTTTGGTTAGCGAGCTGAAATCCCGTCTCAACATTCCGGACATTTCATTCCCTGCTGCTGGTGCTGCTCCAGCTGCTGCTCCGGCTGCTGCTGCCGAGGAAGAGGCCGCTGAGCCTGCCCAAGAGAAGACCATTTTCAACGTGAAGCTCGAGTCATTTGACGCAAAGTCCAAGCCTAAGGTTATTAAGGAGGTCAAGAACCTGCTCGGACTGAGTTTGGTGGAATCGAAGAAGTTTGTGGAGAGTGCACCCAAGCTGCTGAAGGAGAATGTGAATAAGGAGGACGCCGAGAAAATCAAGGAGACCATTGAGGCCATTGGAGGAAAGATCAGTTTGGAGTAATTTGCACATTTTCAGCTTTGGTTTATCAGGCATGCCTTGTTTGTTTCTACTAAGTAGTAGCAAATTGTAAATACAATCTACACATCCCATTGTACTAGACTATGAGTAGATATTAGACAGCAGACAAATGCACTCGATACGTAGCGAGAAATGTTAGTAGCAGTACAGCACAGCGATTATTAACAATGTTTACAGATGCTATTATGTTATGGTTTGCTGCGATTTGGGCTAACGATCCCGCAGGTAGTCGTAGCGCGAAAAGTCCATGGACAACCGAGATGATGGCTGACCCTCTCTTGTGGTAGACCGTCTGGACAGAGCAGACCGAGTGCGCAGCATTGGACTGCTTCGTACTTCACTTTGACTTCTATAAAGCTGGGCTTTGTCAATTGAAGACTGTGCAAGCGAATGTAACTGCGACAATTGGGATTGAGACTGAGCCTGGGATAGCGAGGATCCAGGCCGTGCACCAGTTCCCAAAGGTGACGACTTGTACCCTGCAGAAAGGGATCTCAAAGGACTGGCCAGCGACTTCCTCGCAGTGTTGATACGGCCCAGCGAATATGGGGTGGCCAGTACTGTCGGAGGAGGCGCGACAACAGTCTCTAGAGGAATTTTGTCGCTGTATGATAATAAATAGTCTGATAACGAAAGGTATGCTTGGTCAATTGCCTCGGCTGCCGTCCGAGAAACGTCAGTAGACTCGAAACTTAGATCGTATGCGACATTAAGAGCTGCCATTGTGTCTGTCACTACTCTGTCCAGCAGAGGAAACAGCTCGTCGTTCGCTCGCAACCGCCTAGTGCGCTCGAGGATTGATAGCAAATGTTTTTCAGCAGGTGACTTGCGTCTCTCTTGCAATTGTTGTTGTTCTTGATGATGGTAGCTTGGTTTCTGCCGAAGCAGTGAGCTGTTCATCGACTGAGGAGTGAGGTTCAAAGATACCGATCTTGAGTGGGCTCGCGGTGGAGAAGAACTAATCATTGCTGAGATGGGCTCTTCACGGTCCCATTCCAGTTTATGCATCACATGGTTTGTCTTTGCTCGCTGAGGAGACGGAGACGGAGAAGGAGGGATCAGCTGCAGGCTCGACGACCGTCGACCATCTCGAGCCCTTTCGCTCAGTATGCTAGGGAGATCTGTGTACGACATGTCGGAAAGCTTTTCTCTCATAGTATCTGCCAACCTGTCAGGCGGTCTTTCACTTGATTGCGATGATCTCCTGCTCCGTAAATGTTCAGAGGATGCCTTAGCCACGGACTCAGGCCTGTCGAGGTGTCGTCCATCAGACAGTGAAATCGTGTCCAGCGACTGAGGTACCGGGGAGTGGCTATAGAGTCTGGGAGTGTCGAGGCCATCCAGAGCATCAAGCTCATTTTGCAGTTCGATACCAAAATGCTCCAGATCAATAGTATCAGCTTCTAACTTTAGCTGGTCAATTCTCTGACGCACAGCATCGATTTCTTCAGCCACAGATGACCCAGTAGCAGAGCTGCTGTCATCCACGCTAGACTGACGGCTGATATGGTGATATGAGTTGTGATCACTGCTCGAAGACTCTCCCAACTCATGAACATTGGGGCCTACCGACGGCATTGGTGCTACTTCGGATCTGTCAACCATCAGCCTCGAATACCGTCCTTCTGATCCACCACCACCACAGGTGCCAGCCAGTTCTTGGGACTCGTCGTCATCACCGACAATACCCCTGCTGGTGTCGTTGTCGTACATCAGCCCACCAGATCCAGGCTCTTCATTTGCAGTCTGCGAGCGTCCAGTAGACTCAATGTCAATACCAACTCTATCGTAATATTCAAAGTCGTCGTCATCGTCATACACCGACGACTCAGTATCCATGACTGGAGAAGCTTGGCTGCTTCTATTAGGATGGTCGATGCTCAAGACCCGAGGAGCTTCTCGCAGCGATGCTACTCGAGGCTGTCGTCTCAAGGGTCGGTGATAATTGGCAGGCGAGGACTCGCTGCGATATATATCCAATATGTTACCTACGTCGTCCTCGTCTGACCTTGCCATTGAGATACTGAATCCACTGTGACAAACTGATTACTACCACGCAAATTCAAAGTAGCGGGGTGGTAGTGCCACCGTTTTTGCGACAGGTCTGTTTTACAACCGTGAAATCAAATGACGAGTTATGCTGATGCAAGGTACGAGTCAAATGAATTATTCGATGAGCCGTTTCGTGTTGAAGCGACAACTATACAGCAGTTGCAGGCGTATCGTTCAAGCAACGGGTCACTTGGTTGGCGAAACCGACAAAAATAATACAAGTGAAACACGAGAATGACAAAAGATTAGCCTACAACTGACAAGAAATTTTGCAAGCTAGCGGGGGTCTAAGAAATCGAATCTTGCATATATAGGGAGGCAGGTTATCTGCGGGTCCCAACGCACAATGCAGTTTGGTAACTTTGGGCGGTCGTTTATACAATGTCTCAGGGATGCAACGGTTGACCCAGCAATTGAATACTGACAAGTAAATAAAAACACAGCGTGCAATGTTATATATTTCCGATGTTTTGATAAATCTCCAATAGTGAAGTCTAATTACTGGATGTTCGTGTCCATGTGCATAGATCGATTTGTCCAGTGGATCTTCGTGCAGCTGCCCTCGCATACGGTGCCTCTAAGTTACAACAATCGCCCGCGCCTGGACGGATTCGGCGGGCTGTCAGGACGGTCATCGCGATACGGCTTTTGTTGACGGGTTCAGATCGAGTTTCTACAATAGCAGTTTGGCCTGGTCTACGATACTTATGGTAACTACAACACGTTGGAAAATAGTGAGCTCTACACAAAAAAAAAGGGGTAATTGCTTCATTTGGTTAATAATTTTTTATGGTTGCAGTGGCATGCAAGTTTTGGTTTAGCTTTGCTTCTGAAACACTGATATACCAAGGGCAAGTTAGGTTACCAGCACACCTCTTGTACGCCACATTGCTATAGTGGGCTATGTCTTAACGCTGCGGGACGGATTCTTGACTGAAGCTTCGTCTCGGTATTTAAGGTTTCGAGCATTGGGCCATATCGGGAACCGTGGGGCAGCTAGTACATCTGCGCCAAGCGCCTTGTCTGCTTTCAGCACAGAGTTAATGTTATCGACAGGGTCCCTAAAGTCAAGGGCCAAATCTACGCAGTATCTATTCCAACTGAGGGAAGATTGATCCAATTGGTCATTTGTCGAAGTCGATGCACCGGTGCCAATGATCCCGGATGAATTGCTTTTAGGGTCTCGGAAGGATCGAAACAGCCAATGGTTGTTAAGTTTTTCCACAATCTTGACTGCTGCGCGGTCCCGGATTTTCTTGATTGCGCGATGCGATTCCTGGAATTTTTGCATAAACGAGCTGCTGGCCCGGGTATTAGCAGTGTCTACCGTATCAACAGTTTCGTAAGTGCTACAGGTCGTGGCACTCGTAGCAGTAGGAGCAGACTCGGGGTTCTCCCTGGTACTTGGGATATCTTCATCTGGTTGATGGCTCTTGGCAAATGAGTTGTCAGCTGTGGCATATAGCTGTACAGACGCTTGATCTGTGTTTGAGCTATCGTTTTCATACTGGCCAACGCCTGGTAGGTTTGGAACAGGTGCATTGTGGGCTAGTGGCATCTTCCAGTTTACTGAGCAGATGTCGTCTAGTGTTTGGCTACTGACGTAGGTATTAGCTCGGCTCAACTTTGTAATCTGACACGTTGAACCATCATGAAGTCCACTGAAGGGTCTTTTACGCCTGACAGCCAACTGCCTTGCACTGTGGCAATCGTAATCCGAGTTTCGCTCGACGAACGAGACTTCATCCACATCACTTAGATCTTCAGCCAGCAGCATGTGCAACTCTGGCAACATTGTTAACGGCTGTATTATCCACGCTTGGATTGCCGCTAAATAAGTTATGCCTGCTATTGTTGGTTATGGCGCCCATAATGTCTAAGATCAATGTTTATTATGGAACTTATAACCACTAATTTTTTTGTGTAACACATCCGTCCTAGTTTACCCCCTGACGCGGCTGTTCCTTCTCGCATGTTAGGGTATTCATTTTATACCGTCTTCTGCCAACGGCTCAAAATTTCACCTCTCTAACAGCATGAACAACATTTCGAAACAGGTCGCCCGGCTCAACAGCATAGCATCCGGGCCTGGCGCTGTGATTTTACCGAAGAGTGTGGTGGGTCTTAGGCTACAGCTTCATAGCCGGACTCCAAAGCAGGAGATCGGGGCCAAGCATTTTTGGCGACAGAACCTTCCACAGGTACAGTTTCACAACCCATCGCTACCAGTATCAGTTATTAAAATCGACGAAAGTGATAATGCTAAAAAGGCTGGTCTGACGGTTAACTTCGAAGATGGGTCCAACTCGGTCATTGACACCACCAATAAGCCAGTGGAGGAGATTTTGGCTTCGTTCATTAAGGTGTCTGGGGCTACTCAAGTACCTGAACAGGACATTCCTATTCTGAAAGCAAAAGACTTGAACTCCGAATACTTGTAAATAGCATTGAGAGTGAAGCGGGTTGAGTATGAAGCGGTAACTTGATAGACTGCGTTCTCATCACCTGTGTGCACAACTGTATATATTCCTATGTAATGACAACATGGCAAACCTTGTTATTTGTTTCTACTATTCCTATGTGGCTAGTCCTCTTCTCTAAAATGTTTTATAGTTATGACTACGATTTTACATGTTCTACAGTTTTGATGTTGAGAATTGTCGTCGAAACACCGATTCGCTGAGCACCCTAACACCACTCGCTCATTAACAACCACTCGCTCATTACAAAGGCACCGGTATAGCATATATATCTTCTTCTCCACAGTAACTGCACAACGATTTTAATTTCAATGATGTCACCGATGTTGTCAAGTCCGGTACTAATAGTCGGTACCCCACACCACCGGGCTGCCACCAAGATTCTCCGTTATCGGGTACGCTTAGAATGGTTTCCTAATTTGGCCGGTCCCCCTCCACACCCACCATACAAAATGTATGTGGGGAACCGAAAGTCTCCCAAAAGTCACAGGGACACGGAAATGCAAATCGCAGGTATAAATAGGTTTGTCATCGCCTAGTGCGATTCAACCACGCTTGCATTCCGGTGTTCATTATGTCGTCTGTCAAACTTGACCACCCAACCGTAAAACTTGACGCACCTGAGCTTCTCCAGGCCGGTGCATTCATCAACAATGAAATTGTGCGCCCTTCTGGAGAGGAGTTCGAAGTCATTGATCCTGCCACCGGAAAGGCGTGGGTCAAGCTTCCCAGCAGCACCGTGGCTGATGTCGAAACTGCTGTCGAGGCTGCACAGAAGGCATTCTTGTCATACCGAAAGACTACTTCTCGAGACAGAGCTAAGTTGCTTTTGGAGTGGGACAGACTGATGCGGGCACACAAGTCAGATATCGCCCGGTTGATTTGTTTAGAAACTGGAAAGCCTTTTAATGAAGCTTTAGGCGAAGTAGACTACGCATTGACCTTTTCGTGGTGGATGATTGGAGAGGCAGAGAGGACGCATGGATCGACTGTTCAGGGAGCTCAGCCAAATAATAGGTTTCTTATCATAAAGCAGCCAGTTGGAGTAGTAGGGTGTCTGACTGCGTGGAATTTCCCAATTGCACTTTTGGTGCGAAAAGTGGCTACTGCATTGGCAGTAGGTTGCACAGTAGTTGCAAAACCATCACCAGAAACTCCAGTGTCGGCCCTGGCTGTGGCATTGCTCGCCAAGAAGGCAGGGTTCCCTGCCGGAGTGTTCAATGTTCTGCCTTGTGACTTTGCCAATACTCCACCAATAGGCAAAGCCATTTGCGAGCATCCCATAATCCAGAAGGTTTCTTTCACAGGAAGTACAGCGGTTGGAAAGCTGTTGGCTAGTCAGTGCTCGTCTTCGTTAAAGAAGCTTACGCTCGAATTGGGAGGAAATGGTGCTTTCATCATTTTTGATGATGCTGATCTCAAGCTGGCTATTGACTCTCTTATGCTTTGCAAATTCAGAAGTTCTGGCCAGACCTGTGTTTGTGCCCAGAGGGTTTTTGTTCATGAATCAATTTACGACAAGGTCACTGAAATCCTCGCGTCCCGTATTAAAAGTGATTTAGTTGTTGGTGCTGGAAGTGACCCCAAAGTCAATCTTGGACCATTGACTACTTCTCGTTCAGTCGCCAAAGTTCAATCTCATGTTAAGGACGCTGTGTCCAAGGGTGCTAAGCTGGTAGTTGGTGGCAACATTCCTACCAGCACCGATCCCAATGGCTACTTTTTTGAGCCTACTTTGTTAGCCAATTGCAACGAAGAAATGGATCTTAATGCCCAAGAAACATTCGGACCTGTTCTTGCCTTGTATAAATTCTCGACTGAAGAAGAAGTTTTGAAGAGGGCCAATGCCACAAGTATGGGACTAACCTCATACTTCTTCACCGAGAATGCCAATAGAATATGGCGAATGTTCGAAGGTTTCGAGTGTGGTAACATTGGTATCAACACTGGAATTACCACCAGTGCTGAAGCTCCTTTTGGAGGTTGGCATGACAGTGGATACGGAAAAGAGGCCGGTCTCGGTTACGCCGTAGACGAGTATCTTAAAGTTAAGACTGCTACCTGGAGAGTTGAGCTGGATCCAACTCACGCTTTTAATTAGCTATGATATTTTATACTTAGAATCTATTTTCGTGTGCAGCATATCAGATTTAAAAGTTATTGTCTTGGGCTTTACTAGGCGTTTTATCTTGGACAACTTTTTCATTGGAGTCTTGGCAGAATGTATCTCCGATAGGAAAGGGATCGGCAGCTCACCCCACTGAATCGGTCTCCCGTGTCACTGATGATTAAGCAACTAACGTAAGCAAGTGAAATATATAGAAGTTAAAGCGACTCTCTGAACTTTGCTATTTAACTTAATTTGCTCAAACATAATGAAAACTGTTTTAATAACCGGTGCAACTGGAAAACAGGGTGGTGCTGTCTTGACTTCATTGCTCAAGTCTCCAACTCAGCGCTACAACAAAATCTACGCCCTCACCCGAAATGTCAACTCTGCAGGGAGCAAACGGCTAAAGGAGATGAGCGAAAATGTAGAACTCGTTCAAGGGAGCTTGAGCGACGTGGACTCTATATTTGATGCTATAGGCGGGAAAGGTGCAATTACATCAGTATTTAGTGTGCAGCCTGTGAGCCAGAAAACTGAGGAATTACATGGCAAAAATTTAGTGGACGGAGCGGTGAAATATGGGGTAAAGAACTTTGTTTATTCAAGTGTCGATAGGTCTGGGGATTCGTCGGATTCAAATCCAACAGATGTGCCCCATTTCATCTCGAAGCATGAAATTGAAACTCATCTCAAATTGAAAGCTCAAGAGGCGGGGATGAATTGGACAATTTTGCGACCAGTGGCATTTTTCGAAAACATTACCCCTGATTTTCCTGGAAAAGTCTTTTTAACAATTTGGAAATGGTATCTCAACAAGCCACTGCAGTTGGTTTCAACTAAAGATATTGGATGGTTTGGAGCTAGAGCCTTGGAAAATCCTGAGCAGTGGAACAAGAAATCTATATCCCTAGCAGGTGACGAACTCACCTTCACTCAAGCAAATGAAATCTATAAACAGGTAACCGGAGAATCTGGCGGATTCAGTTTGACGTTTTGGTTTATTGCGGCAGTTTTGAAAAACGGTGTAAAGGAACTTCGGACCATGTTTAACTTTTTCCAGACCCAGGGCTACGGAGCTAACATTGATGAACTTCGAAAAATTAATCCAGATTTAATTGACTTTAGGACGTGGCTGAAAGATAAAAACTAGGCTCACAAAGCTGCTGTCATTCGTTTAGATTAGGAAACTACAGAATAGGCGCTACACAAGATCTCATGTAAATACAAAATACAAAATCTCTACTGCTTCTTCATCGCTCCAACAGCAGCATCCAACGGTGCATGGTACTTAGTCCAAATCTTGAACTGGGCCATACCCTGATGTAAAAGCATTTGGCTACCTTCTACCGTAGTCCATCCATGAGATTCTTTGGCCAATCTCATTATAGGGGTAATCGCCGGCTTATAAGCAGCATCGAGCAGAGTTCTTGCAAAAGGAGCATCCGCTACTGGCTTTGCCAACAGCTTATTCAGCTGCTCCAATAAAGAGTCGTCAATAGGTTTATCGGCAGGAATACAGCTAACAGCTAGAACGGGAGCTATAGCAGAATCAATATCCTCAGCGGATGCCAGAGGAAGAACATTATATTCCGAATCAAATGAATCAGCAAGTTTCTGTGCTTTTTCGGAAGTTCGGTTCAAAATATAGATAGTTCCAAATCCCATACTGTGGAAAGCGTAAACTGCAGCTCGTGCTGTTCCGCCGGCTCCAACAACAACCGCACTTAGACTGTTGCCCTTTACAGAAGAGGCACCAGCACCGACCAAAGCATTGACAATGCCAATCCAGTCTGTATTGGTTCCAGCCAGTTTACCATCCTTCCAGTAAACAGTGTTGACCGCCCCAATGACTTTACCTTCATCAGACAGCTCGCCTAGGTAAGGGATGATATCTACCTTAAGGGGAATTGTCACAGAAGCACCACCAAACTTAGACTTTAGTTTGGCAATCTTATCCGCAACGACTTGAGCATTATCAGTATCCAGCCTGTCATATTTGTGAGGAAGTCCAAGTGTATCGAACAGAGTGTTATGAAGCGCTGGAGATGGTGACTGGCCAACAGGACTTCCAGCAATAAAGAACTCCTTAGCATCTAACCCACCAATAGAACTCAATGCCTGGTTGATCTCCCGGACAGAAAGTTGACCTGGCGCAGCTTTAACTGGAAGAAGATCGTGGGTCACTGGCGTGAGAATGGGGTTCAACACTCTGCTCAGCTGACCACTGTAGCCCATGTTGAGCGCAATTAATGGGTATTCACTATGAGACGACCTGAATGACTCCAAAAGCAAATTGTCCGACAAATCGGATGCTGTGCCAACAAATTTGACAATGTCACCAATTCTAGAAGCCTGTTGGTACAAGTGATCCCAAGAAACGGTGTCCCACTTCCAGTCTCCAGCAACATTGTGGTGTGAGGCTATAATAAGAGAAAATCCCTTGTTCTTAATCAAATTATCAATTATGGTTCGTGGTAAGCTGAGTTCAACATCAACATACTCGATTCCAATCTTGAAAGCAAGCAGTAACAACTTCTCAGCTTCAGCTTCTTTTCCTTCTGGGAAATTACCACCCTGAGATTTTGTTCGTACAGTGAAAATTATTGGAAGAGAAGTGATCTTTCGAAGGTAGCCAACTTGCTGCAAGACATACTCCTCACTGGGAATATCTCCCGAATCAGCTGACTCTTTCAAAAGGTCAACACGAAGCTCGACAGCATCACAGCCATCTAGAACTTTACTTAGAGTAGCCACCTTACGCAGATCAGGATAAGTGAGAGACAAGAAATAAGAGCGTCCAGCTGGAACCGCAGTAGGGGCAATTCCAGTAACAGTATCAATGAACTTGTTGAGCGACTTTTGAATTGAGTTTTGTTCTTCATTGCTCTTGTAATGAGCTGAAAAGAACATCTTACTAGAGCACTCCTCATAGAAAGCCTTTCGTCGCAGCCACACAGAGTGGATATCATCTGTATAAGCAGGTCGCTCCTTGTCGATATTCAAGTAGCTCACAATTTCCTTGGGGTCTCGGTGTACATGTAAAACAGTTCCACCATTCTTCACATATTTCTTCAGTAGCTCCCGTGCTTCAGGAGTCTCCACCACACCACCTCCACATGCAGCAACATGTCCCACCGGCATGGATGCGATGAATGTTTTTAGAACAGACAATTCTTGTTTTCGGAATCCTTCCCATCCATCACTAGAAATGATCTGAGGGATAGTCTTTTTGGCAGTCGCTTCCAAATAGTCGTCAAGATCGACAAATTCAAAGCCCAAATGACTAGCAATTAATCTACTCATCTGAGACTTTCCAGCGCCACGCATTCCAATAACTATAATTGATTTATCGTTATTGGGTGCTGGGCCTCGTGAAACAGACTTAGACTCGGAGATGCCTTGGAGACTAACCTTGAAGGACTTTGATAAAATGTCCCACCAGCCGGGCCATGTCTTTCCTGTGCAGCGTCTGTCGAGTATAGTCACATTTGATGCGAGAATTGCAGCAAGAAGACTGAAACTCATCGCCACTCGGTGATCATCATAGGTGTGAACACCACCAGACGGTACCTTTAACTTTGAGACCTGGACTCCATCGATTTCGAGACCATCCGGCAATTCCCGGCAAGTGACGCCAAACTTCGCCAGCTCATGGATCATTGCATCAATACGGTTGCACTCCTTAACTCGCTGGTTGGCAATTCCCGTAATCTGTGTAGTATTGTTGCCATTAGAACCCTGGGCTATGGCGGCGACAACTGAAGCAGTAAGGAAAGCATCTGTCATCGGCTCCATGTCAACATGATGCAGAGGCTTCAAGGATCCCACTGGAGGACCCTTGACAGATGTAGATGTCTTAGTTTGGGTGACAGTGCATCCCATTGGTCGCAAAACATCAACAGCAAATCGTGCATCACCCTGCAAAGAGGAAGATCCAATGTTTGGAACTGTGACTTCAGTACCTGTCATAGCGGCAAAAGCAAGAGGATAAGTAGCAGAGCTAGCGTCAGACTCAATAACATATTCGGAAGGGTTCTTGTAAACACCCTTAGGGATATGGTAGGTATAGTCCTCAGTTGTGGACTTTGTTACCTCGATTCCGAAAGAGGCCATCATGGAGATAGTCATGTCAATATACAACTGTGAAATTGGCTTTCCTCCAACTAAGGCGAGTGTCACAGGACTTTTCGCATAAGGAGCACACATCAATAGAGAAGAGACGTACTGGGACGAGATAGTGGCTGCAAGCTCAATACGGCCACCTTCGAGTCCTGATCCACATGGAATGTTCAGAGGCAACGATCCCTCAGACTCTACATAGTCAAGCTTGCTGCCGTTGGACCTCAAGGCGTCAACCAAAGGACCGATGGGTCGCTGTTTCATACGAGCATTTCCTGTAAGAACAACATGGTTATGAGAGCTGCTAGGCTTGACCAAAGTGGCCACAGTAGTTAAAAATCGGGACGCAGTTCCGGCATTGCCCAAATAAAGTTCGTTCTCAGGAGCAACCAAAGATCCGCCATTTCCTTGTACAACAATAACGTCACCGCCATCTTCTTGCTCCACTTTTGCAGCTTGAAGCTGCTTAACAGCATTCATCATATGTTCAGTATCGTCAGAGTGAAGGAGGTTCTTAATTTTGCACTGACCAGTGCCCAAAGCTGCCAATACCAGAGCTCTGTTTGAAATGGATTTGGAGCCAGGGGGAGTAACGACGACACTAGAAGGAGCAGACTTGTAATCGCCAACATTAACGTGATCAGCAAGTATAACTCGAATATCAGAGTCGCTAATCACAGTAGCCTTTTTCTCGTAAGTTTGACCGATCTTTGACAAAATGACAATCTTTTTCTTGCTTCCATCATTCTTCTTGTCCACATTCATACGATCCATCAGATCATCAACATGGCAAATAGTATTGTGAGATCTCTTCAAGACAATCTTATCATAGGGAGAAGTGGGGAGATTATAAGCAGACAGACATTTAGATAACCGAGCCACTGCAACAGGACTGAGAATACCCAAGTATCGAGCCAGCTCAGCCTCAAGAACCATACCAATAGACACACACTCCCCGTGAAGGATGTAGGGCATGTAAAGAGCCTCGTAGGCATGACCAATAGAGTGACCAAAGTTCAACAGGTTTCGGAGTCCACCCTCTCGCTCATCAGCGGTAACCACTTCAGCCTTGACTCTAACAGATCCACACACAATACTGTGGATAATGTCTTTGATTCCAGACAGATCCACTCGTCCTGAAGCATCTCGGTTACGGATAGTGTCAAAAAACACTTTGTTGTAGGACTCGAGACGGCTGAACTCATCCTCATTCCAGATAGCAGCAGTTTTGATGACCTCAGCCATACCATTTATGAACTCTCGTTCAGGCAATGTCTCCAAAAAGTTGAGGTCAATGAAAATTCGCTGCGACTGCCAGAATGCCCCAACAAGGTTCTTCCCCATGGGGGTGTCAATTCCAGTTTTACCACCGATCGAAGAGTCAACCATTGCCAACAAGGAAGTGGGTATTTGCACAAATCGTACCCCTCTCATAAACGTGGCAGCAACGTATCCTATCATATCTCCAATGACTCCTCCTCCAACAGCCAGAATGACAGTGTCTCGAGTACATCCCTTTGACAGCATCCAGTCCTCAATCTGAGCCTTGGTGGTCCTATTCTTGGACGCCTCTCCAGGAGGAATCAAATACTTCAAAATCCTCGGAGCAGTACCGACCTTGGACGCAAATTCGGTCAACCGAGTCTCCAATTCGCTAACATGGTCGAATTTGGCGATGTTTGTATCGGATATGATGACGTAGGTCGATGAAGCAATGTTCTCAATCACATCCTGGACAATGTGGTCCACAATGCCATATCCAATGTGGATATTCTCAGACCCCAAAATCTTGACTTTGGTGATCTCCGACATCTTTCCACAAGTCCAACTTCAACCGTACAAAAACGAACAATGTCAAGTTGAAGGTTTACTCCTTTGACTCACTCCATATTTTGCAGCTGGCAGGTTGGGGTTACTGATCGACTATGCATGAAAATTTCCCAAAAAATATATATAGAGGGTGCTTGGTCTACCGTTGTAACATATTCCTTTGCAAAGCTTTTGATTAATAAAAGAGGTTGAAAATGCCATCAAAGGCTCTCAGCTTTAAAGATGATAAGCCTGGGACGGTGAAGTCTTCTACTGATGCTGAAGCTACCGTAACAGCCAAGCAAGAGCGAAGTTCAGGTACAACTTTCAGGATTATTACAGGCTCATATGAGCACAATTTGCTTTGCGTATCATTAACGCTGCGAAAGGAGCTCGAAGTGTTTAATCCCATTTTTCATTTCACTGCACACACCCAGTCCATCAGGTGTCTGGCCTATTGCAAACGGTACCTTGTGAGTGGTTCCAATGATGAGCATATCCGTATTTATGACCTTCAGAAGCGTAAAGAACTTGGTACACTGCTTCATCACAGTGGAAGCGTCAGTGTACTGAGCTTCTTTGAAAACAAATGGCTTCTAAGCGGAGCTGGAGACGGGAATATTTGCATCTGGAGGACAAAAGACTGGGAAGTGCTGGGAGAGCTCAAGGGACACAAGGCTGCAGTTAACGATCTGGCTATACACCCTTCTGGCAAAGTTGCCATAAGCGTTGGTGATGACAGAACCCTTCGATTGTGGAACCTCATGACAGCACGAAAGGCGAGTATTCTGAAGCTGGCAAACTCTGCTATCAAGGTCCGGTGGTCTAAGGACGGTAGCCACTATATCGTTGGATACGATCGACTATTGGAGATCTACACAGCTGATGCGACAAAAATAACAGAGCTCAAGCAGAGCAGCGCTATTTTACACATGGAAGTTATAACTTTGGAAGATGGAGTTACATATCTAGCTACTAGTCACGGAAATGGCCGTATTACATTTACAAAGTTTGATGATCTTTTGAATACAAAAGAGTCTCCAGAGTCATTTAACCTTATTGGCCATGGAGTTCGGGTGAAGCAATTCTCACATCATATTCATAAACCAACGGGAAAGCACTATATTGCATCTGTCTCATCAGATGGCAAGCTTGTGATCTGGGATATGTCAGTTCGAGATCAGGTGGCTGTATACAACACCGGTGATAGATTGAACTGTGTTGTAATGGTTCCTGAAGAGGTTGAGAAGTTTGAGCAAATGAAGCGACGAGACAGAGACCAAAGTGGATCAGAGACGGAGTTTTCAGAGTCTGAAGCCGAAGACAAGCCAAAGAAAAAGAAAAAGAAGAAGAAGAAGGCCAAGGTATCTGTTGAGTTTAATTAATAGTTTTATCTTAGATCGTAGATCGACTCGAGTTAATTTATGAGATTGCATTATAAGCTACAATATGATATACTGTACATAATAAATATTAGACAATAGGATTGGCAGGGGGTGTTGGAGTAGCACCACCTCCTCCAAACACTTCGTTGTACATTGGGCACGATTTGCTGTAGTTAGTAAAAGAACAACACAAAAAAAAAGAAGGCAAACAAAAATATACATACTTAGTTCGGATATGTCCAACAGCTCCACAGGTAGCACATCTTCGAGTTGTAGACTTTCCTTTGACTCCTCCTTCACCTTTGAGGGCAGCTCGGGCCAACCTTCGATCTTTGTTACGCTGGAGACGAGCAATTTCTTCTTCCAGCTTCTTACGGTGTCTCTTATTCCTTTCTTCATCATTTGTAACCGTGATCTCATCTGGAGCCAGCTCGGCATCTTCCATTATCTGCCTTCGCTTAACATAAGCTCGAATCACATTAGGATCCTTGACAATTTCGATCTTTCGCTGAACAACTCCGTTTTTGTCTTTTACCTTTCGGGTGATGCGCAAGACCTTATTAGACTCTTTCGCATTACCGCTGGTGTGTGAAAACAACGAAAGACTGTCATCATTGTCATGAGTTTCAGTAGGTTGTTCCAAAGGAGCAGTGTCCCGGCTTGATTCTGCTTCATCCCAGGTGAGATCTTCTTCATTGGTAATCATTAGACTTCTAGCTTGGGTGTACCAGATTCGCTTGATCTCTTCATCATATGCTTTCTGCTGGAGGGCCACATTATAACTATGGCCACCAAGCTTCGACTTGTCCAACTTATCGTTAATGGACTCACCCATAGCCTTGAAACCTCCCTTCATCGACGTTCGAAGGAAACTAAAAGCTTCACCACGCCCTGTTGGGTCACCCTCTCCATGAAGCTGAAGCATAGCCTTGCCTTGAGTTGCATGGATGAAATTCTTGGAGATATTCCAAGGAGCTAACTGTTCTTCGATACTCATACCATCTTGATCGTCCTTGTCATCATCAAACGACTTGCCATATCCAGAGTCCTCAAGATGCTGCTGCCCAACTTGCATGGATTCCAACAGTACAATGTCTTCAGGCGAAATCATCGTCCGGATAGATTCTTCGCTGGGCAAACTGTCACCAGCTTTGACTTTCCAAAAGCCTTGGTCGTCTCCACTTCGTTGGTACTCCATAAACTCTTTGAGACGTTGTCGATTCTGCATGTCATTTTGATCTGGGAAATGGCCCGAAATATCTCGCACCTGAAGACGATGGTGCTCGCTTTTGTTTAGGACACGGTAGACAACCATCTTCAACCGGTTCTTGCTTGCAGTCGTTACTTTTCGAGAATGGGGTCCAGGGATTGGAGTGACAGGGAAAGTCTGACCAACTACAAATGAGTGCTTAATATTCCTCAAAAAGTACCGTTGACCAGCACCTCCACCAGTACTTCGGACTAGTAAAAAGTCTGTGTGTTTGGCCTCATGCTTGAAGATAGGTGCCCTGATCATCCGATTGTATAGAGTAGGAACGATCTTTCCCGGCTCCACAAAACCGAAATTCCAAAAGGCAGATCGATCTTGAACTCCTAGCACATGTGTCTCTCCGATAGGAAGCTTTGGCCTACTAACGTCTTCTTCACTTTTCTTTCGGTAGTAGTTTATCAATTTGCTACCCATTCCGAAGTTTGACAATACCAAAGGAAACTCTTCGCTGTACTCCATCAAAAAGTAGGAAGCAGAGTCACCCAAGGTGAGATCGCCAGTTTTGGCCAGCAGCTGATGGATATGCTTTCCCTTGTCCTTCTTCTTCTTGCGCTGCTTGACCTTGGAAAATTGGATCACCGTATTAGGCTTGACAACAAACGAGGGTCTATGGAACGATCGCAGCTGTGCTTTCGAAAGCTTGACCTTGTAGTGGGGCGATTGCAATCGGATGGCGACCATAGAATGATCGATGCTCAGGTTACCAATAGTGGATCGCACCTTGGACTGGTAGTTTTCTTTGAGCAAATCATATGCTCTGTCATTAGAAATGTTGTATCTCGATAATAACTGCTGCTCATCAGTTGGAACCCTGGAAATGTTTTGTCGGCCAACAGGGAGGCGACGAGATTGGCTCTCATCGACGAACAACAAGTGGGGGTCATTCATGTCCAGTCGCGGTCGCTTTTCAGAGGGCCTGTAAGTACCATCCAGAAATGACGCTTCATCATCTGATGCGTACACATCTGAATCCACAATGCGAACCAAGGAACCATCGTTCAAAAATTGCCTTGGTCGTTTGGAGCCGACAGCATCAGTGGTGCTGGAACTTGGAGACACACTCTCAGACTCGTCAGACTCGTCGTCATCAACAAGCAACCAGTCAGCAGCCGCAACTTCAAGCTCACGCTTGGACTCTGAGTTCTCATGGCCCTCCTGTTCTTCGTCATGGTCATCCGCTCTGACAAGTAGCTTTTCGGCAAGCGACACGCTTCGTTCACTGACTGAGATCTGCCGTTTATCTTTTTCGCCCGAGTAATCATCAAACATAGACCGGAACGTGTTTCGATCATCGTTTTCAACCTCGAGTCGGTTTCTGGACGGAGCACACTGGCGAATCACCTTGGGTCGTGGTAACAGCAACTTTGATGGTTTTGGTCCAAAGATGGTATTCATTTTTAAGACAGCTCCAGGACGGAAATCCGGATAATATGCTTCAAGAAGCTGTTGAGTTGCACTGGAATCATTAGCAATGAGGTCGACCTCATCAAGATAGCTCTGATCTAACAGCGCCTCCGAATCCTCAAGCAACGCCGAACTTTCTGATATAACTCTCTCTATACCGTCTTCAACCTTCGGCTCAGGAACATCTTCTAACTCGTCTTCATCTTCTTCAGCTATAGGTTCGTCTTCATCCTCAAGGTCTTGCATCCAGCTATTATTATTAAGGTCGCCCAGGTCCAGCCCACTGGTGTCTCTAGCATAGTATTCTGCCTGTTCTGCAGTCATTTCTACGTCTTGTAATTCGTTGTCATCGTCGTCATCGTCGTCAACATGCTCCTCTTCACGAATATTGGTCGATTTCTTTGTGGCGCGCTTTGTTGGTTTGCTGTTGCTAGGAGGCTCTTCGTCTGGAAGCTCTTCGTCAGCCAACTCATCTTCGCCTTCGAAATCAATGGCGTCGTCTCCTGGAACAATTCGATCTTCACCTGATAGATCGGCCGGAATGATATTCTCGAGCCCACCGCCCGTGGCACCTCCCGAGAAGATCCGTTCCCAGTCTTCCTGTTCTTTGGCTTCGCCGGCCATAGTGATAATGAGCCAAGCAAGATATCAAGAGTCGTGGATATAGTGACGCGAGAACCTGATAAAGGCATAACACAGGCGGATAATAGCATTTAGGTGTGAAAACAGATGATTGACCCTGTTGCCATAGTCGCTGTCCCTAGGCACATTGTTTCAATATCCAGCACTACAGGAGCTTAATATTTGTCAGATCAGGCGATTTTCGGTATTAGTTTTGGTGTTGGTTTTGCTTAGTTGGTATTGGCAAGCATTTGGTACCTGTCAAGTCGATGTCTAAATTGGCGCGGCTTAAATTATTTTTCCGAGGCCAGAATATTTTGTTCAATAGACTAAATGGGTGCTACACAGAAAAGACGGAAATTCAACGGCAAAGAGAGCATAAAGGGCTCTAAGGCCGTTGAGGTTTCAAAAGAAAGTTCGTCAGAAGCTTCTAGTTCAGAAGAGGTGGATTCAGATTCGGGATCACAGCGAGAATTTGACGATGATGAGCTTGCAGCAAGTGACGATTCAGAAAGCGATGACCTCGTAGGTGATAATGACGAATTTGAAGATGACGAAGAAGAAGAAGCAGGTGGAGAAGACGACGAAGACGATGAAGAAGATGAAGACGAAGACGACGACGATGAGGACGGTGGTTCTCGCTTGACACACAAACAGAAAAAAGAAAAAGAGTCGTTTTCACGGGCCATGAGTGCTATTCTACAATCCAAGGTGAAAGCCCACGACAGAGACAACCCGATTTTGGTGCGATCCAAGAAGACGGCCAAGGAGCTGGAGTCGTCCAAGCTGGATGCAAAGGCAAAGAGAATGATCACTGCTGAGAAGAAGCAGCTGCAAGACAAAGACCGTAATAAGAAAGTGCTTCCCGAAGGCGAGGAAAACGCCCGTAAGGCTCTTGAACACGAGCGTCGACTTCGAAAAGTTGCCCAGAGAGGTGTAGTACGACTTTTCAACGCTGTGCTTGCCAGTCAGACCGCTGGACAGGGAGCAGCACAGACGCTGGCGCAGCAGGGCGTCATAGGTCTTTCCAAAAAAGAAGAGCAAGTCAACGAAATGTCAAAAGAGTCATTCCTGGACCTTATCAGGTCTGGTGGAAAAAAATAGCTGTGGGAACCCAGTGTATTTATATATATATATGTATAGCATCGATTCATTTTACATCCTCATCGCTTGCCCGTGCCAACCTGCATATCCATATGCATCCAGTCACAGAAGGTGCATGCTGGGCTCACAAAACAGGTATATTGTTTTCAAGATAAAGCAGCAACACGAGCTCTTCTGAATTGCATTGACCGAAGAGAATCTAATTGGTCGACCTCGGGTTCCAATCAGGCTTTTCACGAAGCAACGTAGATCTGTTGTCGCAGATAAGATCCATTACCATTTGCGTCTTAGCCCACCAAGCCGGCCCGGTTCGGTTTACCTATTCTGGCAGCTTTGTATGTGCTACAGTCCAATATTGTTATGGTAATGGCCAGTCACAGAGCGTTGGGTCACAGACAGCAATTGACAGCAAATATAAGCTTGCATCTATGTCCATTTGCGGATAATCTATGCATGACGTGCGACCGATGCTGCGGCAAAACAAGGCAGACCCACCGCCTTGATCTAACTTAATTTCTTAACTACAAGTTTGTTGGTTCAATTGTTGCGGCAGCTAGAAAATGGACCGAAATACAACTGTAGAAGAGCGTCGGTTGTCTGAAAATACATCCAAAATCAGATACTGGAAGCGCTGGGGCCCTTATCTTAGTGAGCGACAGTGGGTAAGTGTAGATGAGACATGATGGGTAACAATGGGCCGAGGGCCCATTGGCCATTGCAAAGCTTAAACGATGAATCGACTGATTTGTGAAACAATATGCCCAGACTTCTCGTGGAATTGTGATTACAAGCTTGGATCGGGCGTTGAACTTGAATGCTAACTATATAGGCCACTGTCCGAGAGGATTACTCTGCCAATGGAGATGCTTGGAGCGACTTCCCTCACGACCATGCCAGATCTCGGGTGTATCGTTGGGGAGAAGATGGAATTGCTGGAGTGAGTGATAATCACCAGTATCAATGCATCTCGTTTGCGTTCTGGAACGAGAAAGACGATTTTCTCAAGGAGCGACTGTTCGGGCTTACTGGCCACCAAGGCAACCATGGAGAAGATGTCAAAGAGGACTATTACTACCTGGATAACACCCCCTCTCATTCATACATGAAGTATTTGTACAAATACCCGCAGCGAAAGTTCCCGTACGAGCAGTTGGTTGACGAGAATGGCAAGAGATCGAGATATGAGCCCGAGTATGAACTGTCGGATACTGGTATCTACGCGGATGGCAAGTATTTCGATATCTATATTGAGACTGCCAAGCAGGCCGACAATCCAGACGAGCTGCTGTTCAGGATCACTGCTTATAATCGGGGTCCTGAAGCTGCCCCATTGCACATCATTCCTCAGATGTGGTTTCGAAACACTTGGCGATGGGGTTACAAGAACAAGGGTCAACCAGAGCCCACCATCTCTCAGAAGAGCTCCACTCTTATCGAGTCGGACCATTGGAAGCTCGGCAAACGATACATGCAATTTGCGCCTTCTGTGGGATATGAGGGCTATGATGACCAAGACGTAAGTCCTGAGCTGCTGTTCACCAACAACGAGACAAATAAAGTAGGCCTCTATAATGCCAAAGAAAACGAGTCACCATATGTCAAGGATGCGTTCCACGAATATATCGTTGACGAAAAGGCGGACACAGTGAATCCTGATAAGGTTGGAACCAAGACTGCGGCATGGTATGCATTTGATAAGGGCCAAGGTATTCCTGCTGGCGATTACGTTGTGGTTCGATTCAAATTCACCAATGACAAAGGTGTGCTGAGTCAATCAACCCCTGATGGTGTCTTTGACGAAGAAGAGTTTGATAAGGTCTTTGACGATCGAGAGGACGAGGCCGATGACTTTTACTTCAACATCAGTCCCCTCCCTATGAAGGATGACTTGAAGGACATCCAGCGACAGGCATTTGCCGGAATGCTGTGGTCAAAGCAGTTTTATCATTTTATTCATGCTCAATGGTCGAAAGGAGATCCCAGCCAGCCGCCTCCTCCCGCCGACAGAGCCAATATCCGAAACGAGGGATGGAAACATCTTCATATCGACGATATTTTATCTCTTCCCGACAAATGGGAGTATCCTTTCTTTGCTGCATGGGACACCGCTTTCCATTGTCTCCCCCTTGCCATCATTGATCCTGAGTTTGCCAAGAAGCAGCTTGATCTCATGACCAGAGAATGGTACATGCATCCCAATGGTCAGATTCCAGCCTATGAATGGAATTTCAGTGATGTAAACCCACCTGTTCATGCGTGGGCCACGTTCCGTGTATTCAAAATCGAGAGAAAGATCTATGGAAGAGAAGACATTGACTTTTTGGAGCGCGTGTTCCAAAAGTTATTGTTGAATTTCACTTGGTGGGTTAACCGAAAGGATCGAGATGGCAAGAATGTTTTTGAAGGAGGCTTTTTGGGTCTTGACAACATTGGCTTGTTCAATAGATCTGAACCATTGCCCACTGGAGGTGTGTTAGAACAAGCCGACAGTACCGGATGGATGGGATTTTTCTCTCTGCAAATGCTCAACATTGCATTGGAACTTGCCAAGCACCGCAGAGTCTACGAGGATATTGCATCAAAGTTCTTTGAGCATTTTATTTTCATTGCCGACGCTATGTCTCATCGTTATGGAGGCAATGTCGAAAAGCCTTTGTGGAACGATGAAGATGGCTTCTATTACGATGCTATTTCATGGGGAGGACCGTGGAGCCAGCAATTGCCTGTTAGATCTTTGGTGGGACTGATCCCTCTCTATGCCGGCCTTACTCTAGAGCCTGAGGTGTTAGACAAGTGCCCATCATTTGCTAAACGTCTCGAGTGGTTTGTTGTCAACAGACCCGAACTGTCTATGCGAAATATGGCGAGTATTAGTGAGCGAGGTTCCAAGGGTCGAATTCTGTTGTCCCTTGTTAACAAGGACCGTCTTGAGAAGTTGCTTGTGAGGATGCTTGATGAAGATGAATTTCTGAGTCCCTATGGTATTCGATCCATGTCCAAATTCCATGAGAAGAACCCCTTCTCGATGGATGTCAATGGCCAGACATTTACCGTTAACTATGTGCCGGGAGAATCCAACTCTGGACTATTTGGTGGAAACTCGAATTGGAGAGGTCCTATCTGGTTCCCTACAAATTTCCTACTCATTGAGTCTCTGCAGAGGTATTTTCTTTACTATGGTTCTGACTATACCGTTGAATACCCTACTGGAAGTGGTAATTACATCAATCTGGCAAAAGTGGCTGAAAATATTCAGCATCGTCTAATTAGCATTTTCAGTAAGGATGACTCCACTGGTAGAAGAGCCTACAACGGAGAAGAGGATGTCTATGACTATGATGACAACTTCAAGGATCATATTTTGTTCCACGAGTATTTTGACGGAGACACTGGCCGAGGCTTAGGTTCCAAGCATCAGAACGGTTGGACCGGTCTCGTTGCCAAGCTGATTCACGATGTTGGTGCCCGAGTTGCTTCTGCCCAGACACCTCGCGACTCAATCCAGGCTGCCGAGATGTTCTTTGACGATGTCATTACTCCGAGGAGAAGAAGATCGCGACAGCTGTCCCGCCACAGTAGTTTTATGCGACGAGGCGCCCGCTCAGCATCTCGACAGAATAGTCTTGATAGCTCGTTTGACAACCCTCCCCCGGAGTTGAATGCCTCAACTACTGAAAATATTCGACGAGTTCTTGAACAATATCAACTGCAGGGCGATGATAACGAGGAGCTTTTTTAGATTTTCTTTAGCTATTTACTGTGAATAACTGTCAATATAGAATGTGTCTATAATGCATGTGATATTACGTGATTTGATCGTGTAGGTACTGTTCTGCAGTCGAGCAATCACAAGCTCGTGGTGTATCACGGCCATCGTGATGGCCGTCCCCGTGTAAGCTGAGCCCGTTGGCATATGAGGTGCCTTATGCATGCATGCTTTAACCAAAACGGTGGAAGATGCGCAACTCTATAAGACTTATCTCAAATCGTGTTTCCGAATGCGGAAACATGTCCGCTAGTGATCATTTTCAGTATCAGAACCGTCTCGAAACATTTGACAGAGGAACGGAAGTGTACGCCCGCTACACCTATAAGTGATGAGAAAAAAGCGCACTTCCTGTCCTACGGGGATTAAAAATGGATTCTAACGAAAAACCGCCAATTGAAAACATTAATAATCTAGATTTAATCTCTGAAAAGCCCATCGGAGAGACAACTGGAGCAGATTTTGCGATTAGTCTTCAAGGCTCGTCCGTGACTACTTTGGTGATTGACGAAGAGTTGCATCAATGTGACTCTTCTCAATCGACTGACATCGAAGTTTTTCCAGAGGGTGGAGCACGAGCCTGGCTAGTTGCACTGGGGAGTTTTCTTGGTTTAGTGGCATTATCAGGTCTGGTCAACTGCTTGGGAGTGTTCCAAGCGTATGTTCAAGACCACCAGTTTTCTGACAGATCGGCGTCGACGGTAGGATGGATATTCTCTGTTTATATATTTATGTGTTACTTTGGCTCCATTATTTTTGGCAGAGTATTTGACGCGTACGGTCACTTTTGGCAGTGTGCCATCGGTACAATTCTTTATGTGGGATCTTTCATTATTTTAAGCTTTTGTCCAAACAGCTATGGCGCGTTCATAGCTCTGTTTGGAGTTGGAGTGGGCCTTGGATGTAGCATGCTTATGACCCCCCAAGTCACTATAGTAGGACATTGGTTTTTAAGACGAAGAGGTGAAGCAATTGGAATAGCTACCGCAGGAGGTAGTTTTGGTGGCGTGATATTTCCCCTCATGTTGAGGTCGCTATTTGACAAAGTGGGATTTGCATGGGCAACAAGAATATTCGCATTAACTTGCTTGGCTGTTCTCGTGCTGTCGCTAGTGCTAATGAAAGGAAGACTGGCACCTGAACAGCTAACATTCAAGTCTCTGATTCATGATACACTGGATATGTCGGCTCTGAAAGACTTAAGATATACCTATACGGTCATAGCAGTTCTGTTCTCGGAGCTCAGCTTGCTTAATTTTTTGACCTATATTTCGTCATATGGGGTGTCAGTAGGAATGTCCGAAAATGCTTCTTATTTATTGGTAACTGTGGCTAGCGCTACAGGTGTCCCAGGACGCTGGCTTCCGGGTCTTATAGCCGACAAATTGGGCCGATTCAACACCATGATTGTCACCACGCTGATACTAATAGTATTGACATTCGGAATGTGGCTGAATTTTGGGCACAATCACAAAGTACTTTACGCTCTGTCTGGTCTCTATGGATTTTTTTCCAGCTCAGTACTCTCACTTACTCCGGTGTGCTGTGGCCAAATATGCCGGACGGAAGACTTTGGAAAACGGTATGGCACGATGTATTTCATACAGTCATTTGGAGTACTTGTGGGAATTCCAATCACCGGCAGCTTGGTGCACAATAACAACTATAACCACTTAGTCCTCTTTAATGGAGCAATTGGTGTATGTGGTCTCCTGACATGGCTACTCGCACGCAACGCATGCGTTGGAATGAGGATGTGCAAAGTATAAACGTATATAACTATTTATTGTAATAAACAAGAGATTTTATTTAGGCTGGACAAGGGCATACATGCAATACACAGACAAACAAAAGGATCTAGTAGTAAAGCCAAATCAAATTGAATACAATGTAACTATATATACATTACCATACTTGTACAGAATACTATTAAAACAAAATGTTAAGGGCTCGATCAAGTCCTGTAAGAGGCTTCTCAACAAGATTTGCTTCATACTCGTCAATCTCTCGCTTTCCACTGGTAATATCAATTTCAGCAGGAGACTTCCACTTAGGACGCTTGATCAACTTCCAGAAAATAGCCACACCAGCAACAAAGAAAATCATAAAGTAAGCAAACAAAAAAGTAGGCACATCCCAAGCTCCAGGGAGAAACACAGTATATCCTTGGAGGAAGAGCAAGATGAAGTTCATGATCATAGAATACCAAACCAAGTATCCACTCATCTTATGTCGATAAGTAAGAGACTCATAAGGAATTCCCTGAGCCTCGAGAGCTTGCCTCCAACGGATGTAGGCAGCATTAATCAAAAGCATATAAATCAAGAGGGATGCAGTAGACAAATAAACAAACCAAGATAGAACAGTAGCAGAATTAGAGCCAAGCTGAAGGAATGCCAAGCATCCAATCGCTGATACTACTCCCACAGCAACAACAGGGGCACCATTGGGTAGACAAATTCTCAGGAACTTGGGAGCCTGTCCTTCACAAGCAAGTCCATAAAGTGAACGAGTTGCACAGTAGAAAAAGCCATTTCCGGAAGAATAAACAGTGGTAAGAATCATAGCATTGACAAGATCAGGCAGTCCCTTAATCTTCAAAATATCCATTGAAATAACATAAGGAGACTGGCCAGCACCAGGAAGACCAGCTTTTTGAGCATTCAGAAGCTCTGTGCTATTAGAAGGGCAAACAATGCCTACAGCAAGACTTCCCAATACGAAGAATATGAACAGACGCACAATCACAGTCTTAAAGACCTTTGGAAGAACCTTTCGAGGATTTTGGACTTCTCCAGCTGTCATGGCAACATAATCTGGACCAGCAATGGTGAAGGAAGCATTAATCATGCAGGCCAAGAAACCCATAAAGTATGACCTACTAGATCCACCGTCCCCGAGATAGTCAACGACAGGACCGGGGTCTTTCCAATAAGTAAATCCATAAACCCATTTAAGAGGGTTTGCGCCAACCATGGTGAAGAAAGCGTAGAAGATCATCATAACGGCAAGAATCACTTTCCAAATTGCCAGCCAGAACTCAACTTCTCCATAAATATTGACTCCAAAGAGTTCAATGACAACATAACTAGCAAGAACCAGCAGAATAGGAAGCCACACTGGACAATTATCAGTCCAGTAAGTCAACACGACGCCAAAGGCAGTTACTTCGAAACATACCAAAGCGGCCTCACCTAGGAAATAGTTCCATGCATTAGCCACTCCTATGGATTCATCGAGATATCTTGAAACATATCTGATCCAGCTTGAGTCAATAGGAAGATAAACAGTCATTTCAGAAAGGCAGCAGTTGGTACCGTACACTACAGTACACCAAATGGCATACGAGATGAAGAGAAATAACGGTCCTCCTTGTGCCAACGGCGAACCAATAAGTACAAACAAAGCAGTACCTATACAACCGCCCATCGCCAACAAGTGAGCCTGTCGGCTCGTTAACTTCCGTTGCGTATGGGTATTGGCAGGCAGGGCCATGCCAAACAGTTTATTGTCACTGACACTGGCGTCATCATCGACAGACGTCCTAACTTCAATAGGATCCTTCGACATTTTTGAACTAGAGACCAAGGGATCGGGGGGGTCAAGAGTCTAATGCAAAAAATAGCAGATCACTTGGAAAATATGGTCGATTATATGTACTACTCCGTTGAGATTACAGCCTATCAAAAACAGTGGGCTAGTATGACTGATTGCTATCAGCTTTATCGACCTTATCAGAGAGTGAAAAAAACCAAATACACTACAAAATGGGCTTATCTGGAGTTTTCAGTGACCGCTGATCCGTGTACCAGCACTATAAAACGGCCGTACAGAGGCCTTAAGTATAAATTTCATGTCGCCGGCCAAATATACCGTCTATCCTATTATGAGCAGGCTGCATATACGCAGATTATGCACTGATATCCGTCGCCAGTTACCACTCTAACTCAAAAAGGAGGGGTTTATTACTTGATTAGGCAGGCATTGTGTTGACTTGACGTGAGCGTGCATGGGCCTGCATAAATCTACGGGAAACTATCTCCGTCGTTTTTATTCATAGCTATTGTCGGCGGAGTCGCCAGCATTGGTTTCCACCGCTTAGAAGAAGCAAGTCAGCTAGGGCTACTACCAACTCCACTAGAAGATATATTTGCTGCATCATACCCGTGATCTGGTGTATCCTTATATAATATGGTATTTAATGTGAGAGATAGTGAGCAGAGGCGGGTTCTCCAGCTTGAAGACCTGCCCGTCAAAATCACTAAATTGGAGAATGTGGTTATCCCTATGAAAGATGGGGCCAAGCTATACGCTCATATATGGCTCCCAGAGAACTATAACAATTTAAGCAGTAGTGAAAAGCTGCCAGTGGTGCTGGAATATTTGCCATATAGGAAGAATGACTTCACTGCAATCCGAGACTCAATTCGACATCCATACTGGGCAGGTCATGGATATGCCAGCATGAGAGTGGACATGAGAGGATGTGGTGATTCAGATGGTTGGCTTCCTGACGAGTATCTCAAACAGGAGCAGGACGATTGTCTAGATGTGTTTGATTGGATAGTGCAGCAGCCTTGGTCGAATGGCCGAGTGGGAATGTGGGGTAAATCTTGGGGTGGGTTTAATGGACTCCAAGTGGCCGCCAGACAACATCCAGCTCTAAAGACAGTCATTAGTCTGTGCTCCACTGATGATAGATATTCAGACGATGTCCATTATCGTGGAGGCGCTCTTCTTGCTTCTGATATGCTATGGTGGGCCTCGACAATGTTTGCATACAATGCTCGTCCACAAGACCCGGATGTCGTTGGGGACAGCTGGAGAGATAATTGGCTTAACGAAAGACTACCAACTCCTCCCAATGTTGTGGAATGGGTGAAGCATCAAACGAGAGATGAGTACTGGAAACATGGGTCGGTATGCGAGGACTTCTCCAAGCTTGATATACCAATATTTGTTGCTGGTGGGTGGAAAGATGGATACACGGATCCTATATTCCGAATGATCGAGAAGCTTCCCAATCCAAACTGCAAGGCCCTTATTGGACCTTGGGTTCATGAGTTCCCTGAAGTCGCAACTCCAGAACCTTCGATTGGGTTCCTTCAATTATCTGTCCAATGGTGGGACGCTTACCTAAAAGACAAGGGAAATGGGCTTGATTTACCAAAAGTAACGGCATACGTACAAGACCCCGTTAAACCTGTTGATGCCTATGATTATAGACAAGGAGAGTGGGTCGGCTTGACTGAATTCCCGTCCAGAGATATCTCGCCACTTGACTTTTTCATCTCAAAGGACGGCACTGTTAGTAATACCAAGCAGACTGGTTCAGTAGAGTTCACCGGCGTCGAAGATCATGGATTGTTACGGGGGTCATGGTGTCCATTTGGCCAACCGGGTGATTTTGCAACCGACCAGGCAATTGAAAACACAAAATCTACTGTGTTTAGGAGTGGACCCTTGGGTGAAGACTTGAAGTTTTTAGGACAGCCTGTATTTCACGCTCGAGTAAGTGCAGACAAGCCCAAGGCTCTCCTTTCTGTAAGATTGATGGATGAGCTTCCAACTGGAGAAACCACATTGATCTCTTGGGGTATGCTCAATTTGACACACAGACAGTCTCATGAACACCCTGAGGATCTTCAGGTTGGAAAATTCTACGACGTTGCAATAAATTTGGACGTTCTGGGGCAGAAGATCTTCAAGGGTCACCGTCTAGTAATTGCTCTGTCACCTACGGATTGGCCTCAAGCGTGGCCATCAGCCGAGACTCCTAAGTTGACAGTCGACGTTGCACACAGCTACTTGCGCATGCCACTGTTCAAACCTTCAAGCAAGGTTAGTATCAAGTTTGATGCACCGGAGATAGTTCAGCCCATTGACAGGACTATCATTCGCAGTGAGTCTCGAACTAGGGATATTGTTTTCGACGTGATCAACAACGAGTGGCGTATCGAAGACTTTTCCGATGAAGGCAAGAGAAAGCTACCTAATACTGCGAATGGAATTGAAATGGGTAGTAAAAATCGCAACCGATGGACGGTTAAACGCGGTGATCCATTGAGTGCTTATAATGAGAGCACTTGGGAGCTCACTGTGGGACGAGGCGATTGGCAGACGGAGATACAATGTCTAAGCACAATGAAGTGTGATGCTGATAATTTCTATCTCTACAACAAAATAGAAGGCTATGAAGGTGTTGACCGGTCAAAAGTGTTTGAGAAAGAATGGTCCGACACTATTCCTCGGCACTTTCAATAACGTACACATATAATTCATATAAATTCTTCAATGTGCATATATGTATTTATTGTTTTGTTATTCAAAGTTCACACAATTTTTAGCCCTTGTATTTTGTCTGTAGCGGGCCACATCTTCGTTGAGGACATTAAGAGACTATATATTTAACATAGTATAAATGCTGCAACGTACAACTATTGATCCTCTTTTCCAATTATATTCAACTATGTTAAACTCATCACCTCAGCGTAGGCCAGGGGACAGAGTACAAACTTTGTGTCTTGTCTCATTATCCATTGCACCTGTATCTGATTAAGCCATAGGACTTATTCTGGTGACTCGTCTCCAGTAATATTTTGTATCGCCGGGATATTTGTGCTTTTTAGTGGTGAAACTATACTTCAACCAATCGACAGAACTGATCAAGATTTGTCGATGTGGCTATTGTGTGAGCAGATTGCGAAGGCAACGTCCAAACTATGCATACCTATAAGGTTAGCCGGTAGGGGTAGACATTGTATGAAAATGATGGTTTGATTATGATTTCAGTGAACTGAAATGCAATGGGAGACCATTCATGAATTGACCTCGCGATAGGTGCATCCATGTAAATCTTTATGCAACCGCCTGCATGAACTGTCGCTGTCTAAAGAAGATACCACATTTCTTGTAACTCTTGCCATTCAAACTCTTGGATCCATTAGATGTCCATTTCGCAGCAGGTGTAACGCTGCATATAGCAAGTAGACACTAATTACAAACCACAAGAAGGTAACTAGCTCTGTGATGCGGCAGTATCAAAGCTGATACAAAAACCACTTTATTCGATAACTAAATTTTGAATTTATTCCAGATTAAAATTGAGGCTGCTTGAGTCAGCTTGAGGCATTTCGTCCCAGCCTGGTCTTTTGAACCGAAAGCACTGCTACCCGTCATGGCTGCTCATCGCTGTTGATTCGCATTGCGCCTCTCTGACCGCAAAACACGTACCTGATCATCAACCCGTACCCCACCGCTGCTATTTTAAGACAAATACCTCACACACCTAACTTTTATTTACAGAATACATCTTTGACTTGCCAATGTTGTTTCCTGTTGGCGCATTTGTATTTATTGGAACGTATTTAGCGGGCCTGGCGCAAGGACAAACTGCGGAGGACCTGGTAGGCACATGGTCTTCCAAGTCCAATGCGGTTTTGACGGGCCCAGACTTCTACGACCCAGTGGATGAGCTGCTTATTGAGCCTGCGCTGCCGGGAATCAGCTATTCATTCACAGACGACAATCACTGGGAGCAGGCCATCTACCAGCTTTCTGGAAATCGTAAGTTTGCACTTGTTTGCTGTCGCGGTTTCGAGCCACTAACTATTTTTTAGCCCAGGATCCAGGATGCCCAGCTGGTGTGTTGATTTTCCAACATGGAACATACGAAATCCTTTCTAATGGATCATTGGTTTTGACACCCATCGAAGTTGATGGACGACAACTGGTGTCTCAACCTTGTGAGGGGGACAATGCGGTATACTCGCGATACAACCAGACTGAGCTGTTCAAAAGCTTCGACAAGATCATAGACCCGTACTACGGACGATACCGACTCAACTTGTTTCAATTTGACGGGTCGCCTTTGCCGCCGTTGTACTTGGTGTATAGTCCACCGATGATGCTGCCGACCATCACTATGAACCCAACAGAGACACCCCAACCTACGTCTGTTAAGGAGAAGGTGCGACGGTCGTTGGAAAACAGAGGCAGAACCACTGCAGTGCGAGCCGAACGAAAGGACCTGACCGCGCTATGGTGGTTTGGTATCTCTTTGATGTTTGTTGGGGCCACTGGTTGGCTTTTGTTGTAGGCTGGTCCTTTTCTTTTGCATTGTAACGCGTGCTGCCTCGTATGCGTGAGTCCAGTTTGCATTGCTCTTTATTAGGTAGCACATCTCTGTTGGGTCCTCCTTTGTAGTAGTACGGCCATATGTATTGGTTTAGTTGGATTGATGAATGAAAAGAACGGACCGGATTACTACAATAGGGTGGGCAGAACTGAAATCCTGTATTAAATGGAGTCTCAGCAAGGTCATCCATCATATCGATGTTACACATATATATATATATATATACATATTATACAATCCTGAGCTTGAGTTTTGTTATCGTAGGAGGCTTGTCTGCGTCCTCGTTTTTGGTTACAAGTGATATTCGAGGCTTTTTGGGTGGTCGCTCGCTCGCATGTTTTGACTTTTTCACTTTAGCAGGCTTGGCAGGCGTAGCACTGGCACTCGTAGCGTCGCTCTTCTTTTCCGACGCCTCTCGTTTGATGACGATTTCAGTCCCAGATCCAATTCGCTGAGCAATTAATTTCTTTTCACGAGGAGTAGGAAATGAAACCACGAAGCTGTCTTGAGGCTCATACAATATGTGGCACATTTCAAGTATCGCTCGCTTGTCGATCACGCTGATAATATCTTTGTCGGTAAGACAAGCCCATAATCCTTCCTGCAACCCCTTGTTGTCACGCAGTGTTCTGCGAACAATGTCTGCTACTCCTTCTATGGTGGTTCTTGCGAGAGCCTTCTGACGGGCAGCCAGGGTTGTCGATCCCATCTCCTCAATGACCACACCAGACTTTTCACTTATAGACCCATTAGACTGGGGGCCTACAACAGATCTTAAATATTCTCCATTAATGGCAATGTCTCCTAAAGCCTGTCCAAGGACCTGGATAAGTCCAGATCTCACGTAATCGGACTGCTCATGTCTGAGAACAAAAAATAAATATCTTACCAGACCCCTATGACGGGTACCACCCAAGCTCAGCAGGTTTCGGAATGCTGCCAACCGCACGTCGACATTGTTTCCTGGCCGCGTCAACTGAACCAGTTCGTGGTACTCTACAGGAGCCAACCCAGCTCTCACGAGAGTGCGTTTTTCCTCGAGTGCACATAATGCCACCATGTTGTACAGCGACGGAATCCATCGATCCATTCTTTGACACCTGTCAATTTCAGCGACAGCGTACTCGGCAAGTTCCCTATCTTTTTGGCTCTGCTGGAATGTTTTGTGGTATGTGAAGGACCTCACAATAGATTTGATGAGCTCACATACATAATAGCAGTCGGAAAACTGGTTCGATGAATTCTCATTGTATCTTAAAAGATCCACTAAAAAGCTTTTGATATCAGCCGGAGTACCACCGCTACTATCCTTGATAACAGACAGAGACATGGGAATAGCTTTCTGGACAAAGTAAGTAGGGAAATCCGAAAAGTCGTTGGCTGCTGGTATATACGAGCCCTCAAAACAAAAGAGCTTTTGAAATGCTTTCAACAAATGGAATTTACCGATATGGTTTGCCTCCTCTGTGGACATCCGCGACAGCTCGCGAACCGCTTGCACTCGAACGCCATGGTAATATCTCCTATCCATGACAGTTCGCACCAGAATAGATGAATATAACGAGTTAGGCTTCATAGATCCAAAGTATCGAACCGCCTCAAACTGTGCAACCACATCTCGATCTTGCTGGATTTGCGAAGCATACATATAGTCCGGCTGATTCACATAAATACGACAAATCCATTCGAAATCAGCATCCACTCGCATCCATTCAAATGCCTCGTTATACATGCGTTCTTCTTCCGCATCACCCCAGTCGCTGAGTCGCCACTCTTCTACTTCCTGGTCGCTTTGCAGTACGTCTCCCAACGCGTGGAGGAGGATACCACTGTTGTCCTCGTTTGCTTCTACCGTCGATAGATCGACATGCTCTCCGTTCTTGGCTCTTCTATGCCTTCTGAGCCTCTTATATTTCGTATTGTATTGGATGTCCAATTTGGTGAAACTGTCTTTCAAGTCAACCACATGCTCATAAGGAGTTCCATCTGCTTCGTGAATTCGTATAGTCATTGGCCCTGTGAATATAGGCTGCACTGGATATTGCTTGGCACCGCCCAGGTGCCTAGTGGCATCGTCAACAAAAGTTGAATCAGACAGGTTTGGCTGGGCTTTCTCCATTCCCTGAACTTGTCGGATACCCATTTCAATAAACATTCGCTTCTTGTTGAATCGCTGCGTTACTCTGAAGATTGGATAGCCCGATCCAAACACCCACTGGTCGAAAAACTGGTCCAGCCTGTTGTGGCCGACACGTTCACACAGCTTGATAAAGTGACTTGTGCTAAGACACGAGTTCAAGTCGCCAGACATAGACTGCAAGAACAATTTGGGCAACACTCGAGACAGACCAAGCGATCGATCTGTTTTGGTCATGCGCCTATCAAGGATAAATAACACCACTGGTGCTTTCAGGCGCATGAAATCAAGGTCCTTGTCACGAATAGGAAATAAAAAGTCGGGTTCTGCCAAAGGCGGCTTGTTGATGTCCTGTACACATATCTCTTCCGCTTGAAGCTTGAGCCTAAATCTATACTCATTATTACCAAGCAGCCGCCTTAGGAACTGGAGCGACATGTATTGGGCTACACCCTGAGTGACCCAGAGATCATTCCAAGTTCTGGGAACAATATTAACACCACACCACTGAGATGCCAACGCCACAGATAGAGTATGCGAGCAACTGAATAATGGCTCTATGACTTCGGGAGGGAATAGTAGTTTGTCACTGCAGACAGCCAGAGAAGCAGCAGTTGCAAACTCAGTAGGTGCCTCGCTGACAAACACCAACGAAAAGGCAGAAAATGGATAAGATCCATATTCTCGGGTAAAATATTCCATCGCCCTATATAAAAAGACACAAGTGTTTGCTGTATCTGTCGCCCTGTCAGCAAATGAATAAGCGTTGATTGGGATGCCTGTCTCAGACCCTTCATCTTCCTCGGTCTGCTTTAGATCAACAATGGGAGTTTGAACAAAGGGCCCAACAGCAAACCCCACATGGTGGGCCGACATAGCTGTGAATACTTGAAATGATACCACTTTTTTACTGCTGTCGAACGGATGCTCAACTTCCGACGGTGTTGCCGATGTGCATACCACCACAATATCCTGTTCGTCATCTACATCGTCTTGTTCATCTCCATCTCTAGAAATACCATTCTCATGAGCCTGTCCGTCGGTTAGTTCATTTAATTCGCTCTCATCTCTTCCATCTTCTGTTTTCGTCTTTTCTAGTTCTCCATCGCTGTCATGCTTAACATCACTGTCCCCAGCAGAAGTATCACTACCTTTGGCATCCTCGCCATTCGGGACTGAAGAAACGCTTGGGTCTTGTTTTATATCGTGGCTATCAAGCTCAGAAGTCGTCGAATCATTCGCAGGCGCCGATTTGCTGGTATCTGTTGGAATATGTCCAATCTCGCCGACAGTTCGAGGGACCGAAATTTCCAGTTCCCAAGTACACAATTCCCACAATCCATCGACACAAGGCAGCCACGAGCTTGTTGCTTGTCCCAACGGATCATGAGTAGTGTAACCATGCCAGTACTTCTTTTTAAGATTGCTGTTCGCACCTCCAACGAAACGGAATCCCGGTGTGGAACCTGACGTCGAAAACTCAACCTTGACATTCAAAGGCTGGTACAGAGCCATATCTGATGAACTACGAGATAGGGACGCCAATGTTGTCGAAGCAGTCGTCTGATCCTCTTGAGGGACTATCTTGGTTCCCTTGGGAAGTTGAATCACAAGCTCTCCAGGCAGAACATCTTTGAAAAGCCCTTGTACCTGCTTCTCATACACATGATATTGCTTTACACCTGCTGAATCAAATACATGGGCATCGCGGATCAAGTCGTCGTGGCTGAAAGTAGCCTTCTTGCCGTTCACGACAACGTTGTGGATACGTGAATGGCGCGAGTCGAGCCTGAGCTGGCGCAACGCAGGGTCGGTAGGAATTACCACCAGTTCTGTCCATCCACAGATTGACCAATCGGCCAAATCCACGTCAATGGACACCTTCTGGTGGGAGATTCGAAACCCACGGTCTGTGCCTACCAGTTCGGCCATGAGTAAAGAAGCACAAAGTCTCCAAACTGCAAAGCCGTTCTTGCAGCCGCGTGAAGTGTCATCTACATCATACGTTGTTGAAGTATGTAAATGATGCTGTAATGACTATGTAAACTACTGAGAGAGCAGATCAAGTTGTGACGAGTCCGTTTAACTGGTCAAAATTCGAAACCCGTCTGTAGCGGTCGTCTGTAGCACTCGGCAAAATCACCGTAGTGCTCATCTGCAGCGCTCATCTGCACTCATCTGCAGCAGTCATCTACAACACCATCTACAACACCCATCTACAGCACTCATCTAAATATACATAACGGTAATCCATGTACAGTCAAATAGACAATTATATTATATGCGCGTGCTACATGGTCAAAAGAGCCACATGGAAGCGGGCAGACCCGAGAGATTGACATATTTCGCTCTGGATGCGACGTCACCCATGGTTCCAGCCAGTACCACCAACGGACTGAAATGCTCAGTTCGCCCTGGAGGCTGTACCAGAGCTGCGTTCTCCCAAGACTTCCACTGGGCAAGCTGCGAAAGCTTGTCGTCTCGACTGGTGGACGGATTGCTCAATACATCATTGAGATGAGACTCAAACTTCTCACCGCCAGGAAAGAACACAGTCTTTTTCTGGTAGTCGTCTGAGAAAAGCGCATCGAAATTATGCATGGTAGTCCCACTTCCCAGAAAAGCTATGCCTTTTTGACGAAGAGGTGCCAGTGCCTTGCCGAACTTTATCAACTGTTTGGCATCCTGCGATTGGAGTACTGACATCATTATTATAGGGATATCCAATCCTTGTGGAGCAATGAGCTTCATGGGTACAAATACGCCATGATCCCAGCCCCGCTTTTTATCGAGCTTAACAGTAGGGAAACCACCGTCAGTAATGGCCTGGGCAATTTCGCTGGCGATTTCTGGTGATCCTATTCCGTCAAACGTATATTTATACTGATCTTTTGGAAAACCATAATAATCGAATAACAATTCAGAGTCAGATCTAGAAGACACCTCAGGAACCGATGTCTCCCAGTGAGCTGTGACAATGGCTAACGCTCTGGGCCTGTCTGGGCCAGTACTATTGAGCTTCAACAAAGAGGCAGCTTCTGTCTTTAAAAAATCGATAAGCTGTTTGTGGTCTGGCACTCCCATCAGAGGTAGAGGGCCACCTCCATGCGAGATGAATAGCGCAGGTGCAGTTGAGGCAACGTCTGATACCATAATGGGCTTGAATAAATGGGCTACGAGTGCTATGGCAGAAGATACTACCCACAGCATCTACTTCAGGTCCAGTTTTAAATACCGTTCGCTCTTGTGTCGCTTACATTATATGGCTTTGTAGCCACCCACAAATTACTAATTTGATATGTAGAGTGCAAAAGCTTACAAATGGGCACTCCCGACACAAGAACGTCACTTTGATCTGTTTAGTAAAAGATTACGGCATGTTTACCAAATATGTACGGCTGTGCAGCTACATACAACAAGCATTTAGTGCGCATCTCAAGAACATAGAGTAGTACTACAAGTCACAGCTGCGGTCACAACTGCGGTGACAATTGCGGTGACAATTGCGGTCACTATCGTAGGATATCATGAATATACACACGGCTAGCAGTACCTAAATAACGGTACTAGGAATCTTGGAGTCAGATGAGTTGACTGGCCTAGCTACACTGTTGCAATGCGTTAATAGCCATTAGGTTCGTACAAACACAAGTTCAAGGCATTAATTTCTGGTTATCACTCTGAGGTTTCCATATTGGTTTTGAATTATAGGAGGCAGAGCTAATGATCTCCTGGAATAAAGCTTAGCACGATGCACCTGCAAGATTATGCAAGGATGATCGATCAATGACATGATGTATAAACTTGTGACCATAAACGCACCCAACGTTGCAAGAGATTAAGTCTTTTCTAATCTATAATTGATTTATTCCTTTATAATTGCCTCATATTTATCGTTCTCTGCGATTCTATCTACAGCGCTATGCACAATACGTTTGACCAGACAATATCCACCAATTCATATATCATCTCACACCATGCACAATAAGCACTGTCCGCCATGTTATAAGTATCCGCTTCATCCGCCACTACTTATCAGCCACTACTTATCAGCCACTACTCCTCACCACTACTCATCCATCCTCGTCTACTCGTTATCTCTGGTGGTGCACGGACCCCCCACGGCACTCCGTCACGTGAGGCCCGGATTACCCGTGCGAATTATCCGCGTCCCAACATTATTATTATAATTTTCCGCTGGTAACCCGTTCTCCTTTATCACCATGCTGAGATCAATTGGTTTGCCGCGAGCAATTGCTCGAACCAGCTTCCGACGGGCTATGTCTTCTGAAGTAAGTGAATTGATACATGAATGGCAGTTGGATTGCTAACTTTTCCAGGTCGTCAAGCTTGACTTGGACGAGTCTTCGTTTGAGACTTATAACCTGGACGCTCCTGCTTTGGAAGTCGAGCTCAACAAGAGCGAGCTTCTCCAGATGTACAAGGACATGACAATTGTGCGACGATTGGAGATGGCTGCTGACGCTCTGTACAAGGCTAAGAAGATTCGAGGATTCTGCCATTTGTCCACTGGTCAGGAGGCTATTGCTGTTGGTATCGAGCATGCCATTACTCGAGACGACACTGTAATCACATCGTACCGATGCCACGGTTTTGCTTACATGCGAGGTGCCTCTGTTGAGGGTGTTATCGGTGAGTTGCTGGGTCGACGATCCGGTGTTTCGTACGGAAAGGGAGGTTCCATGCACATGTTTGCTAAGAACTTCTACGGAGGTAACGGTATCGTAGGTGCCCAGGTTCCTGTGGGTCTGGGAGTTGCATTTGCCCATCAGTACAACAAGGAGAACTGTGCCACTTTCAACCTGTATGGAGACGGAGCTTCCAACCAGGGCCAGATTTTCGAGGCTTACAACATGGCCAAGCTGTGGAACATTCCTTGCGTTTTTGCATGCGAGAACAACAAATACGGTATGGGAACTGCCGCTTCGCGATCATCAGCTATGACTGACTACTACAAGCGTGGCCAGTACATTCCTGGTCTCAAGATCAACGGTATGGACGTGATTGCTTCTTACCAGGGTGCCAAGTTTGCCAAGGAGTGGACTGCCGCTGGAAACGGTCCTATTGTGCTTGAGTTTGAGACTTACCGATACGGAGGTCACTCCATGTCCGACCCCGGTACCACTTACCGAACCCGAGAGGAGATCCAGCAGATGCGATCTTCTCGAGACCCCATCACTGGCCTCAAGGGACGACTGTTGGAAATGGGCATTGCTACTGAGGCAGAGCTCAAGTCGGTTGACAAGGAGGCTCGAGCCTATGTCGATGCTGAAGTCGCCAAGGCCGAGGCTTCTCCTCCACCAGAGGCTGAGCCCAAGATTCTGTTTGAGGACGTCTACGTTCCTGGCACTGAGATTCCTGTCTTGCGTGGCCGAATCCCTCAGGAAAACTTTTCTTTTGCCAAATAGATCTAATGTAATTTTCTGAGTTCCTTTTTCTGCTCGGTTTCTTGCTTTCATTGTAGTTTCCTGATTCCTCTTTGCCCTATAGTCTTGCTCGGATCCATTTTGTTGAAGTAATCATTCATCCATTCCCATCGAGCATACGCACGGCTGACTGATCGCTATATGCTGTTATCCGCGTCGATATTTGCTAATGCGTCTGACATTTGCTTAACAGTGGTCGACATTATCAGATATTTACATCTGCTTTCTATTTGAGTAGACATAAATTTTATTTAATAGGCTCGCTCAGCCTAACGTGCAGTAGTTGTACATATATCCATCCTTCTTGTTTTTGTCTACAAAGATGGTGGAGAAGGACAATTCCGTCTATCGCTAGTAAGTACTTGCAGTTGCTGTGTAGCCACAAGTGTGACAAAAAAATATAGGGCCAAGAAACTAACTTTAGTGGCGAGATGTCCAACAAGGTCCTGAGCGTGGACAAGCGGTTCGTGGAGAGAGCGGACGATACGGTGACAGGAACTCCCGAGTCTTTAAGGGGTCATATTTCAGTCAACGATTTGGGGTCTCGAACCGCTCGCACTGCTCCAAAGCCTTCTGATGGGACATTGGTAGTAGAAGAAAGGAGGCCGCGTGATTCCAAGAAAAGAAGCGCTGCGGTGCCAATGGATGTCGGTGAAGATGCTGAAGGGCTCACTTATATTCCCTCTACGCCTGAAAGTAGAGAAATCCTTGGCCTTATTATGGGTTGGATCCAGACCTATTTGTCTGACGTACCTCATGATATGATCCGGTCTGCAGCCGATTCATTTCTGATTGCATTAAAAGACGACACATTGAAAGACGCCCAAAAGAAAGCTGAAGTGGAAGACATAGTAGGACCTGTAGCCAGTGAAGAGTTCAGCCAACTATTAGCTCTATGCAAGCGGATGCCAGACCTCGATGATTCGACCAGTGGGCGACAAGCAATGGACGACGAGATTGGTGTAGCTGTTACTTTTGAAGCAAGCGATGATGGAAACGGATTCAGCGGTGATGAAGATGATGACGAGTCGCAGAGTGAGGAAGAACATAGTAACAGAGATCAGGATGCTGGCCTGGGCGACGACGAAGCGGAAATCATACACGACACCACTGTTAAAAACCAAGCATCTGACTTTATTCCTGCTCATGAGATTGATGCTTATTGGCTCCAGCGACAACTAAACAAAATATTCACTGATGCGCATCAGTTACAAGAAAATGCATTAAAAGTGTTTGAAATTCTCGCCTCGCCCATTTCCTTGGGACAGGCTGAGAACGACATTCTGGAGCTATTTGATTTCGACCATGCAGATGTCGCCAAGTATTTATGCGTCAATCGTAGTAAGATTGTGTGGCTCACACGCTTAAGCAGGGCCGAGACGGGCCTCCAAAGGGATGCCATACTAAAAGAGATGGCGGATGCAGGTTTAGCTTCTGTTCTGGACGAGCTCAAGGGGATCTCTTCTGGCTCTGCACCTGCAGAGATGGATGTCGATGACGACACCCAAGACAAGGGCCAGAACGCCGAACTCTCGTCGCACGATTCAAGAGCATATCAACCAAAGGTTATTGATTTGGATGCTTTAGTGTTTCAAGAGGGCAGCAACCTGTACAGTGGTGGAAAAATCACTCTACCTAAGGGCTCTTATATGGATCCCCCTACAAAAACATATGAGCAGTACAATGTTCCTGCTCCACAACCTCATAGGGACCCAGACGAAAAATTGGTTCGAATTTCCGATTTGCCTGAATGGACTCACGCAGCATTTCAGGGCGCAGTTTCTTTGAATGTTATCCAAAGTCGGGTGTGCCCTGTAGCTTTTGGAACTGATGAAAATATGCTTATCTGTGCTCCTACTGGTGCCGGAAAGACCAATGTTGCTCTTCTGACTATGCTCAATACCATATCTCAGTATCGTAACAGTCAGACTAATAGCGTGGATCTTGATGCATTTAAGATTATTTATATTGCTCCTCTTAAGGCTTTGGTCCAGGAGCAAGTCAGAGAGTTTGGAAAAAGACTCGAGCCCTATGGTATTAATGTTGCTGAGCTCACTGGTGATCGTAACCTCACCAAGCAGCAGATTTCCGAGACGCAGGTTATTGTGACTACTCCAGAAAAATGGGATGTCATAACTCGAAAGTCGTCGGATACTAGTTACACCAATCTGGTACGGCTAATAGTGATTGATGAGATCCATCTTTTGCATGACGAAAGAGGGCCCGTCATTGAAAGCATTGTCTCCCGTACTCTTCGGAGGTCGGAGGCAACTGACGATCCGGTAAGGCTTGTCGGCTTGTCGGCTACTCTTCCAAACTATAAAGATGTGGCGCAATTTATTCGCGTTGATGCTGGTCTCTTTTACTTTGACCACTCGTACAGGCCCTGTCCACTAGCGCAGAAGTTCATTGGAATAACCGAAAAGAAGGCAATCAAGAGATATCAGGCTATGAATGATGCGTGTTATGACAAAGTGATGGAATACGCCGGAAAGCACCAGGTTATTATTTTCGTCCACTCTCGAAAAGAAACGGCTAAAACTGCACGGTTTCTTCGTGACAAGGCTGCTGAAAATGGTGACTTGCAGAAATTCCTTCGAAGCGATATTGCCACTCGAGAAATATTGCGGTCAGAAAGTGAGGATGTTTCCAATGCAGATCTGAAAGATTTGCTCCCTACTGGCTTTGCTATACACCATGCTGGTTTGAGGCGAGCTGACCGATCGTCTGCTGAAGAACTGTTTGCTGCTGGTCATGTTCAAGTACTGATTTGTACTGCAACTCTTGCCTGGGGTGTGAATCTTCCTGCGCACACTGTCATTATTAAGGGGACTCAGGTATATAACCCTGAAAAAGGAAAATGGACTGAACTTTCACCCCAAGATGTCCTGCAAATGCTTGGACGAGCTGGGCGTCCGCGATTTGACAGCTCCGGTGATGGTATTATAATCACCGCTCACTCAGAACTCAATTACTATATGTCGCTGCTTAATGCAAAGCTTCCAATTGAAAGCCAGCTTATGGCTAAATTGGCTGACAACATGAATGCAGAGATTGTTCTTGGTTCCATTCGCTCTCGTGACGAAGCTGTACGATGGCTCGGATATTCTTATTTGTATGTGCGCATGCTCAAATCTCCCACGGTATATAAGATTGCTTCTCAACATGACGGAGACCAAGCTTTGATTAAGACTCGTTCTGATCTTGCACACTCGGCACTTTTACAACTACAAGAAAGCCATCTGATCAAATACAATCCTTCGACAGGCAAGATCCAAGGAACGGAGCTGGGGAGAATTGCTTCACATTTCTACATTTCGCATTCGTCAATTTCTATGTACAATGAGCTTCTTACCCCACATCTGACTCCTATTGAGGTGTTGCGAGTGTTTTCTCTTTCTGAAGAGTTCAAGTATATCCCTGTCAGGCAAGAAGAAAAACTGGAGTTGACAAAACTGCTTGAAAAGGCACCCATTCCAATTAAAGAGTCTGTGGATGATCCTGCCGCCAAGATTAATATCCTGCTGCAGGCATATATCTGCAGACTCAAATTGGACGGATTTGCGTTGTCGGCCGATGTGGTGTATGTTACGCAGTCTGCTGGTAGACTTTTCAGAGCCATATATGAGATCTGTTTAAGAAAAGGATGGTCCAATTTGGCCCGTAATACTCTAGATATCTGTAAGATGGTGGAGAAGCAGATGTGGCTTTCGAGCTCTCCATTGCGACAGTTTCCTTATTGTCCAGCTGAAGTCATAAAGAAAATGGAAGCGTCTCAAATGCCATGGAGCAGATATTTTGACTTGTCGGATCCCGCAGAGGTTGGCCAAGCTATTCGAGTGGAAAGCGCCGGTAGACAGGTATATGAGATGTTGCAGCAGTTTCCTCGTGTCGGCCTGACGGCAAACTTTCAGCCGATAACGCCAAGTTTGCTTCGAGTGGAGCTGGTTATAACGCCTCAGTTCGAGTGGAATCATAGTGTACATGGTACTGGAGAATCTTTTATCTTGCTTGTTGAAGACAGTGACGGTGAGGCGATATTATATTCGGATACCTTCACGTTGTTGGAAAAATATGCGACAGACGAGCATGTAATGGAGTTCACTGTTCCGATCAGTGATCCAGTTCCTCCCAACTATTTTGTGTCCATGATTTCAGAGCGTTGGCTGCATTCGGAAACCAAAATTGTGCTGTCATTCCGGGATCTTATTGTACCTTCTAAATTCCCTGCCCACACTCCTACTCTGGATTTGGAGCCAGTGCTTGTATCTGATCTAAAGGACCCGGCCTATACGTCAGTGTTCCCGTGGGGCAAATTCAACAGACTCCAAACTCAAGCATTTAAAGTGCTTTATGAGTCAGAGTTGAACGTGTTCATAGGTGCATCACCTGGTATGGGCAAAACAGCATGTGCAGAAATTGCCATTCTGAACTTGTGGAGGTCGGAAGATTTTGGAAAGGTTGTCTATATATCGCCATTTCAGGACCAAATTGATGAGCGTGAAACTGACTGGAAGTCCCGACTGGGCAACATATCAGGCGGGAAAACTATTCAGAAATTCACTGGTGAGTTACTAGCTGACTTGAAAATTCTGGATAGCTCAGATGTCATTTTGGCCACACCTTCCCAATGGGATGTCGTTTCCCGTAAATGGCAGATGCGAAGAAACGTACAAAAAGTTGAACTTTTCGTTGCTGACAATGTACACATGATTGGAGGTTTCAATGGCGAAGTATACGAGGTAGTGATATCACGTATGCGATTCATGGGTGCCCAATTAGATTTGCCTCTAAGAATCATCGGCTTGAGTATCCCTCTTTCGAATGGAAAAGACGTTGGTGAGTGGATTGGGGCCAAAAGCCAAACGATTTTCAACCTTTCTCCAAGGGAAAGAATGGTGCCGCTGGAAATCCATTTACAATCGCTTAGTATACCTCACCACCCCTCTCTGATGATTGCAATGGCTCATCCTACTATGCTTGCAATTGAAGAGCTACCGGAGGGGTCTCCGGCCCTTGTTTTCGTTAACGATCGTAAGCAGTGTATAGACACAGCTGCGGACTTGGTCAGATTGGCACATGCCCATGACTTTTCGCTTGCGCCAACCGAAGACATACAGCAGTATGTTGCCCAAATTCAGGACGAAGATGTTGGACTTGCTTTGCAAACAGGTATTGGGCTTTTGTATCAGTACATGTCTTCAGGGGACCGACGAATAGTGGAATTCTTGTATGATAGGGGAATTATCCGTGTCCTTGTTGCTTCCAGAGAGTGTTGCTGGTCATCGCCAGTAGCAAAATTGGTTGTGGTACTAGGAACGCAGCTGTACGAGGGCAAAGAGCACAGATATGTAGATTATCCTGTCAGTGAGATTCAACAAATGGTTGGACGGGCGACCAGACCAGAGAAGGATTCAATTGGAAAAGCTTTGATATTGACAGGGTCTACAAAAAGGGACTATTATAGGAAGTTTCTCAACGAGGCATTACCTGTAGAAAGTCATCTGAATTTGTACTTGCATGATGCATTTATTGCCGAAATCAGTGAGCATATCATTGAATCGCCAGAAGATTGTATTGACTGGATCACTTATAGCTATTTCTACCGACGGTTGAGCCTGAATCCTACCTACTATGGGGTGGTGGATAAATCTGGAGATGGTATCAATGAATATTTATCAGAGCTTGTTGAGACAACGCTCAATGATCTCTCTCAGGCACATATAGTGGACTTTGACGAAGAGGAGTCCCAAGTATCGGCATTAAACGGTGCTCACATTGCGTCGTACTATAACATTTCTTTCATGACGATCCAGACATTCTCGTTGTCTTTGTCGGCAAAGACAAGACTGAGAGGTATGCTTGAAATTGTCACCTCGGCCGCTGAATTTGAAATTGTACCTATAAGAAATCATGAGGATCGAATACTGTCGCGGTTGTACAATAGACTCCCAGTCAAGTTGGGAGAGGTGTCGTATGGAAGTCCTCGGTTCAAGGCATTCGTGTTGCTACAGGCCCATATCTCAAGACTTTCATTGCCTCCAGATCTGGCTGCTGATCAAACTATAATATTAGGGAAGATTCTCCCTCTGCTAAGTTCATGCGTTGACATCCTATCGGGAGAAGGCCATTTGAATGCTATGACCGCTATGGATCTTTGCCAAATGGTGGTACAAGCAGTGTGGGATAAGGACTCGCCACTAAAACAAATTCCTTACTTTGATAAGGAGATCCTAGACCGGTGTAATGAGGCGGGAATTAAAAATGTTTACGATTTTATGGCAATTGAAGATGACGATGTGCGGAACTCTGTGCTTGGCATGGAAGAAACAGACTCCAGAATGGAGAAGATTGCTGCGTTTGTCAATAAGTATCCAAATGTGGATATTGCTTCTTATGAACTAGATGAAGAGAACGCGGTTGTTTCTGGAGAACCAAGCATCTTAAGAGTTGTACTGGAGCGTGAAGTGGATGAAGATGAGCCAGTAGATCTGTCTGTTGAGACTCAGTATTTCCCCAATGGCAAGGTTGAGAATTGGTGGCTGATTGTTGGCAATGCGGAAGGCAGGCAAATTTATGGTATCAAACGGGTTTCTGTAGCAAAGGCTTCTCAGCTCGTTAACGTGGAATTCTTGATTCCTACTGCCGGACACCACAAGCTGACCGTCTGGTTGATGTGTGACTCATATGTTGATGTAGACAAGGAGGTCGAATTGGATGTTCAAGTCGAACAAGGTGAAGATGAAGAGGACGAAGAAGATGAAGAATAATAACTGGTCCAGATCTTTGTGTAATATAGCTAATTTATCAATCAACGACGGTTTGTAATACATTGAAAAAGCAACTGACTATAAAAATGGCATGAGTGCGCCAAATGCCACAATGTGAATGAGACTCGGTGCGTTGAATGGACCTGAGCCAGACGAAGAGGACGTTGAGGCCGAATTTGATGTACTGGTAACGTCTGCAGTAGGAGTTGCACCAGGATCGGTATCTAATGGCGCAGTAGATGTGACGTTACTATCCCCAGATATTCCACCACTAGGAGACATAGCTGTAGTTAACGGTAAAGTGGATGGAATCGAATCAGGGATATGTTCCTCGGATGCCGTCAACGGGACCGAGGTTGTGCTTGGAAAACTGCTAGTTACAGCTGCTGCTGCTGCTGAGGAAGAAGCAGACGTCACAGATGAAGAAGACGTCATAGCTGTTGAAGATGTAGTTTGAGCAACGCTTACCGAGAAAGACCCTTGTATCGTTACAGCTTGTTGGTTAGACACAATGTCTGTGCTCGCATATGTGGTCACGATCTGGCCAGCAGAGTTAGCAGCTTCGCCTCCAGAAGACTCGGTACAAACAGCACTGGCACTTCCAGGAGCAATGGAACACACCTCAGCCAAATCGAAGCCTTGCAATGACTGACTCAATACAAAAGTCTGGGGTCCAGCAGTCACCGTGACAGTTTCAGAGCTGCCAATGCCACAGTTATCTTGATCCAAGCAGCTCATAGCAAATACAGTGGCTGAAGCTTGCTGGGAAATGATGCTGGCCCCTAGAGGCTGAGGGTCAAACCCCGGCAGAAACAAACTGATTATAGACATATCCCGTACAAAAGATAATGAAGATAGATCACGACAACGCGGTCATATCCCTGATATGCACAACAAAATCCCCTCATGCAGGGGAAAAGCTTGGGTACATTGTACCGACAAACGTGGGACAAGATGGGGCCAATAGCAGCCCAGTCAACTAGCTTCACCTATACAAACAAACAAAAATTAGTTTCACCGACCAGCAGTAAATATTAGTCTGTGTAGCGAGGTTATGTAAACCGTTAACGCCTATCTTATCTCCGGATTAGCTTCTTGGCCCCATACCTGTTTGGGCATAGTGGGGCTAATGTTTTGTTGATGCCCATTTAGGGAAGTGTCAACTTACCAACTACCAGTAATTTGAACAAAAGCTCGCAACAACACTTAAAAACTATTTGTTGTACAACAAATGAGTAACTAGATAAGTCTATTTTGAGTTCTTATACACGTACCATATTTATCACATTCAAATGGTAAGTACACAAATAGGTTGATATGTGCAGTACTAATTAGCAAGCCTCAAAAAGTAGCATCAGCGGGTAAAGCAAACGCAAATGTTCCTGCTGGAATCCGTCGAGTATCAGGAGCATTCACACAAATCAAACCTGAAGAAGTGAGGCAGCTGAAAGAAGCCTTTGCTCTCCTCGACAAAGATGGCAACGGGACCGTTTCAGAGGCAGATCTCGAGGAAATGCTCATATCGCTCGGCCAAGAGCCCACCAAACAGGAAATACAAGACATGCTCAAACAGATGCCATCACCTCTGACATTTTCATCGTTTTTGACTGGTATGTCGAACTATATGCTACAGCTGTCTCCGAAGCAGAGTCTGACCAGTGCATTTGAAGCATTCTCAATGCCAGATGGCTCTATTGACATGGACGAGCTTAGGACTGCACTGGTATCGGCGGGAATGTCCGGCGCTCAGGTAGACGAAGCTCTTCACAGTTTTGTAAGGCCAAATGGCATGCATGAGCAGCTCATGTATAAAGAGCTGGTAGCAGTGTTACGAGACTAAGTGAATTTAGTTTCGGCATGTAATTTATAGTAGAAGCTCAAGAGCGGTATACAGTACAATTCAACCATAACAAAATCGTTACATAGCCCCCAGAAAGTTGTATTTTTGTATTGCAACTGCACATGTGCAATAAAAGCAAGACGAAAAAAAAAAGCGCTCTTTCACTTGAGTGATTGCAGGCCATGTAGTCAACATTAGTCTAGTTTACAAATAAATATCATTTTACTGGTCAACAATGAGCTCGTCGCATCCCCAATCCTCATAGCTGCCATCGGGAAGATATCGACGAATGACCAGAGGAATCTTTCGCTGTGCAAGCTCCTTCATGGCGATCTGCAACGGATCAGTCTCGCCCTCTAGATCCACCAAAACAGGAGCATTCATAGAAATTTGCAGAGCTCGAGTTCCAAGTACACGGGCCCGCTCGTACTTCGTCATGTAAGGAGTCGTGGTTCGGTCTTCTTTGGGGATAGCCAGTTCTTTGGCAGTCTTTTTTCGAGGACCAGTGTCGCCAGACGTAATGATTGTACGGCCGTCGGCGTCTATTTCCTGGTTAGCAACCGAGGTTCCGTCTCCGTTGGCAGCAGTGCCATTTGTTTCAAAGTCCTCGGGGTCCGAGAAGTGGCCATCTTCGAAGTCGCCCTCGTCAAATGTGTTTTCATAGCCCTCATTAAACGCTCCCTCTTCGTCAGACATGTTGAAAAGTTGGAAAAAAAGTTCCCAACCCGCCATGCACCTCTACACCTAATAAGTCCTGTCAGAGCAGGGTTTGTTAGACCACACACAACTGAGCACAAGATTTGCTTCGAAGCTAAACAGTCAAATATTTCCTCTGGTTCATCTAATATCTAGTGTTGAGTGTTCTCCTTGTTGTATTGAGGGATATTTTACCATTTCTATACAAAATTTTGTGTGGTTCGAGGTTTTGGTTGCCAATGGTCAGGTGTCGACGTGCAGGACATATATAACTACCGCATGTACATACAGACATATATATAGTTTTTACTTTAAAGAGCTGCGCATTAGACAGCTGTCAGTCATAGGGCAATCAGATAAATAAGCGTGGAGGGAGCTATATACGGATCACATTGAGCTTGAGTTGCCTAAAGAGAAGTTTGGACTGAGCAGCTTGAGATTGGGGGAAGCAGTTCTAGGCAGTTTTGATAGCTGAGAAATCAACGCAAAAGCTGGGTGCAATTGGGTCAGAAATGTCGAGAGTTTTGGCCACTATTTCGGTGGTGGTTGGTCTGATATGCCTTTTGCTGTCAATAAGACAGAGCCAGCCCAAGTCTGAGGTGCAGCATACTTCATCTTCACACAAAACAGTGGTAGATTTGACGTATATTCCAGATGTGCCCATCGACACCAAAAATAGAACTCAGATTGGTGCTGAAAGTGCCACAATGTTTATGCTGGTCCGGAACTTTGAGGTGCAAGAAGCTCTGGAGACAATGCGTCAGATAGAAGACAGGTTCAATCGAAATTACCGATACCCTTGGACGTTTCTGAACGATGAAGAATTCACAGATGAGTTCAAGACTCTGACCACTGGCATGGCATCTGGAGAAGTGTCGTATGGTAAAGTGCCTCATGAACACTGGTCGATTCCGGATCATATAAATGTGACGAGAATGAAAGAAGCAATGGCCGATATGGAGGATCGGGATATTATATATGGAGGGAGCCTGTCATATAGACATATGTGCCGATTCAACTCTGGATTTTTCTTTCGACATCCACTGATGGAACAATTCGACTGGTACTGGAGAGTGGAACCAGGAGTATCGTACTTTTGTGACCAAAGATAGTAAGTTTCAGCTTGTGTCTCTTTCGATGCACACAATCTAACTATATAGCGATCCTTTCAGTTTTCTGAAAAACAACAACAAACTGTATGGGTTTGTCATTACGATTCTCGAGTACAAAGATACCATACCGACTCTGTGGAATGTCACAAAACAGTTTATGGATAGTCATCCCGACTATATTGCCCCAAACAACGCGCTGGACTTTGTCACTGACAAGCAAGCTTTACGACGGGATGATCTGATGGTGGATAGCGATGACGACTACAATCTATGCCATTTTTGGAGTAACTTTGAAATCGCCAACCTCAATTTTTTCCGTTCGAAAGAATATATACAATACTTTGAGCATCTGGACCAAGCAGGCGGGTTTTTCTACGAAAGGTGGGGAGACGCTCCCGTGCATACTTTAGGATTGGCAGCGCTGGCCAACCGGACACAAATCCACCATTTCTCAGACATTGGATACAGGTAAGTGACATTTGAATATTCTTGAGTCATAGTATATTCATATTCATTACATTGGTACAAACCTAACACAGACACCCGCCATATTTCCGGTGCCCTCATGACGATGCTTCTTATTTGTCAGGCAGATGCATTTGCAGCGATTTCATGGGCAATAATGCTGACTTGCAGCCTTTTTCATGCTTACCGAAATGGTGGTACCACGCCGGTAAGCAGTTCATGTTTAACTTTACAAACGTCAATTAGCCAAACCGTCGCAGATGGTCCAGCAGCACTTGTAGATCCTCGTCAGTCCGTTTGTTGGCCAGACTGGCTATCAGAGTCTTGGCTTCCTCAGCTTCGTCGCACGCCAGAGATCCCAGCTGGGCAATCTCAAATGGGTGCAAGTCGGCATTATCTGACGATTTCAGCAGATGCTCCACGGCACTGACTGTTTGTTCGTTGCGGAACCGTGCAAACACCGACAAGTATTCTTGGGTCTTACGCAACACCTCATTGGACGTGGAAAAGTCCTCTTCCTCATCATCCTCATTGCCGTTCACGTCGTCGTCAAAGTTCATGCCCGCAGCTTCTCGTCGACGCTGCTTGAGAGCTGCATTGATAAGCAGTCGAGTCTCGGACAGATTCAATGTGATGAGAGGAGTCTCGACGCCGTCATGGGTGATCTGTTTGATGTCAAACTCGGGGCCCAGTTTCAGCTGAGATGCATCCTCATTGTCAATCACATTCTGCGTCGGCTTTCGCCTTCGCTGTGCTATGGTCGACGTAGAGATGTTCATGACGACGGCTATGACCAGTGGTGAAGTTTCAGGTTTTAGGTGAAAAGCGGGTAACTTGTGTCAACGGTACAGATCGATGCTCACGTGATTGTAGAATTGGAACATAGCTAAGCTCTATAGTTTATACTCAGATTCCATCAGCTTTTTTCTGCTATTCATTGTTGAATTAGATCTACCTGGAGAGTAATGGTCCGAATGCAATATTCATATATTTAGCGTTTGAATCAGTTTAATTACCGTGGAATGTTGCTTGGATAGTGTATATTCGTGGTGCCGTGGCGTACATATGTTTGCCCAGACCCGTATACCGATGGCGATCATCTTTCCATACAGCCAACCAAGTAATCATATTCCTTTCAGTAGTTTTGGCGAGGCATTTTATTGAACGCCCATCGGGTGGCCGTGGAACCTCATCTGTCAACTGAGTGTCCAGCCGCAGCCGTTGTGTGGTGCTGCGTGTCATCTGCCGTCGCAAGGAGCGTTCTATTCAAGTCTTACGAAACATTTGACGGATATATACACTGAAAAGGTAGCACTCCAAAATAGTCAAGTCGATAGTAGTGACCCACCATATATTACGAGGAAAAAGCGCTTTGAGCTGTGACTGGTTGTTTCATGACTAGCAAGAATTGTTAAAAGTGGAGACTGCCCGCGTCGTTACCCCTGAAAGCCACTTTCAGAGATGTACCCTTGCCTCGTACCATTTGGTGGAGGGATCTCATGCTCTGTGGTAGCCACATCACTTCAATGCCTGGTCTAATTGACTATCAAGATGAATCAGACGATTCTTCTAGTTGCATGTCATCGTCATCGTCATCGTCGTTGGTAGAAGCAGAAATTGTACCTACAGAAGAGGAAGCCGCGAATCTGTCGCTCACCGAACGACTGCTCCTTCGTATTCAGCAGCAGCAAGACAGGGTTCTAAAGAAGCAGAATGAGTTACAGGAGAAGGTGGATCAGATATGCGATATGATGAGGAGTTTCCAACTAGGAAGGTAGATATCTCACATAAACGGCTGTGAAAACGTATTTATGCTCTATGTAATAATGCATTGATTTGTATACTACAGTAGAATGAAGCACAAAGCTCAAATGTGGCTAACTTGCGGGATATGCCAACACCACATCATCGCAAGACCGGGCTCAACGTGCGTCGACTTTGACATCCCAGAAAACACTTTATGTCGTTTGCCAATTAGCTTCAACCTTTCTAACTGGCGAATAGAACACTTGTAAACGTGAGCGTATGGTGGTAGGTAGCCTCATGGGTGACATCTGGTTGAGATCTTTTTGCTACATATGCCCGCATTTCCGTAGCATACCCACCTTCAACTCAAATACGCGGCACGCCTAACTTGGGTTGTCTAACATACTTATGGCTCACAATGATAGCAAATATGGGGCATTCATTTTCTATTTTGAAAGTATAATTGCACAGCTTCCCAATCAACTGCTGCCCCACAATATCTACAACGCGCCTCAAGACTATATAACACACAGTACAAGTAGCACCTAAACAAATAGAGTATCACTTCCTGTATCCTTCTGAATCACTAGCGAAATACCGGTAATGTTGCTCGAATAGACGTTTGTCGAACCAGTGTTGTATAACCACCTCATAAACCCCCACCGCCGAATACCTGATTAGGCAGGTATCCATGACCATAGCACTGGCTTGGCCTATCGGTATGCACGTATTGGGCAAGAGTCCCGGCCTCTGTGGGCGATAGCCGTAGACCCCACACCTGCACCCACCAAGCATGACCATATTGGTAACCTTGTTGGTGGGAGTTGGGCAGCTATCACGCCATGGTATGCATCGCCCATATATGTAGCCCATTATTGGTCGCAGTCCGACACAAATGGGATATGATGACTGGCGATGGGCATGGCGCCAAAACGTATAAATAAGCAGCCATACCCCCAAATCATCTCCCCCAATGTCTGATGTGGATATGATGATGTCTGTATCCAGTCTAGCTATGAACTATCGAAGGCCTCCAGCACCACGGCGCGGGTCCGGATCACGGCTGCTGGTGGCATATCTGTCGCTGGGAATGATTATCCCTTTCATTATGCCCATCAAGGAGCACTTGAATATCCGTAAGGACTGCCATGGGACTGTTGTGTGTACTAACTGCAGGCTATCACCATCCTCACCACGTGAGCTGATCCCATCTATTGCATAATAGGCTCTGCATATGACTTGATATAATTTATAATTTATTAATGTGAGATGATTCTGATTCTATTGGCTGTGTAGTGATATTGTAGCGTTTTTCGTGGTTTGTGTAGCGAGTGCTATTTTTAGTGATTAGCATGCTGGACCTGCGAGTGGCATCGCTCAGAACGGAGAAGCACCGTTCAGGTAAAGCTAGATGCAGTGCTTTTTTGGGGATTACTTGAAAGTCACACGTGTCAGGTTGAGATACTTGCTGGCACTGGAGGTAGAGCTGAGGTGGGAATCAGAGCCTGTAGAGGTTGCCTGGCTGCTATTGTCGTCATACCGCGTCGATCAACTGCAGTCTGACGCATGTAACTTTATCCTCAATGCCAACCCGTCGATATTTTTATAGACAGACACTTGTGACTCAGTATTCTAAAGAGCGTTTACAAATTATTTGGATGAATATGTGAGCCCAGCTATAAGCTTTATTGCAGGACATAAACACTAGAGAACACAATAGCCATATCACCCAGAGCACGATAATGAGAATTGGAACAAACTTCTGCTGTTGAGTACGTCTCTACCAGAAGAACAGCAAACCACAGCCAGAGATGGTCAGCTATTAAATCGCCTTCCTATGACTCTTTGTCACCGGCAATTCTGACAGGTCATGGCTCATCGCACAGCGCACGGCTGCAGAACCCTGTCATCGACAAGATCACCGAGACGTCGGAGCGGCCGCTCCGAAAAAAGCTCGGATTTTTTTTCACCGCGATGAGTCTTAACAACCAAACTACCCAGACGACCGAACAATTTATAAACAGCCTGAGACGGCTTCAATCAAGGATTATATCTGGTTTTCAACTCATTTAACCTTGTTTGAGACCTATTTTTCAGTGAGATTTGTAGGACGAGCCCTTGCCCTCGACCTGACTCTTTAAATCCAACTATCTATTTCCAACCTTACAACCATCACCAAATGGCTACTGTTATTCACTTGCGGGCTGAAACCAAGCCTTTAGAGCACCGATCTGCCCTGACTCCCACCACTGCTAAGAAGCTGGTTGATGCTGGCTTCACGGTTTACGTGGAAAAGTCTGAACAGCGAATCTTCGATGATAAGGAGTTCTCCGATATTGGAATTCCTCTTGTCGAGGAAGGTTCCTGGAAGACAGCTCCAAAGGAGCGAATCATTCTTGGTCTGAAGGAACTACCTGAGGAGACTTTCCCTCTTGTGCACGAGCATGTGCAGTTTGCTCACTGCTACAAGGACCAGGGCGGATGGAAGGATGTACTTAGCCGATTCCCAGCTGGTAAGGGAACTTTGTACGATCTTGAATTCCTCGAGGACGACAATGGCCGTCGAGTTGCAGCCTTTGGATACCATGCAGGATTTGCAGGTGCTGCATTGGGTGTACAGACGTGGGTTTTCCAGCAGTCTCATCCCAAGGCCTCAGATGGCAGCTACCCCACTGTCAAGCCATACCCTTATGAGAATGAGCTTGTGGCAGCTGTCAAGAAGGATCTGGCTTCCGTCAAGAAGCAGCCCAAGGTGCTTGTGATTGGTGCTCTTGGCCGATGTGGTACTGGAGCCACTGATCTGCTCAAGAAGGTCGGAATTGACCAGGCCAACATCATTGAGTGGGATATGGCTGAGACTGCCAAGGGTGGCCCTTTCAAGGAGATCGTTGAGGAGGCCGACATCTTTGTTAACTGTATCTACTTGTCCAAGCCCATTCCTCCTTTTGTGACTATGGACTCTCTCAATACTGACGCCCGAACTCTTCAGGTTGTTGTTGACGTCAGTGCCGATACCACTAACCCCCACAACCCCATTCCTATCTACACAGTTGCAACTACTTTTACTGAACCTACTGTGGAGGTTGACACCACCAAGGGTCCTCGATTGACTGTGATTTCTATCGACCACCTTCCAACCCTGCTGCCTCGAGAGGCCTCTGAAGCGTTCAGCACTGCTCTGCTCCCCTCATTGCTCACTCTTCCTCAGAGATCTTCTGCTCCAGTATGGACTCGAGCCAAGGCTCTGTTTGACAAGCATGTTGCTCGTCTTAATTAATAATTGTCTATGTACATATGTACAGAGATTGAATATTATATACACACACATATATATATATATATATATATATATAAAAGCTTATACGGCCAAGTATATTATTATAAGAAATTGAAATTGCAAAGTTATTTGGAATAATAATCGAGAATACTGGGTTTGTGCGTTTTACATTTCTGGTTGATGGTGCTCGTGGTGTCGTATCTGTCGTTTATCCCCTTCACTGCCCAGCTCCTGCATACTATTTAGTACCGCTCTCATCACACATCGATTGTGGAAAACACCATATTTCAATGGATCACCGAGTGGCAATTATTACTGGAGCGGGTGGGTTTCTGGGCATTGCTTTGGCCAAGAGACTTATCCGGTCGGTACCATCTTCTACTCGTTTGACGATAGTTGTGACCAGTAGAACGTTTCCAGGTGTCAAAAAGACCGTCGACACACTAAAAAGTTATGTACAGCAACTTCCTCAACGTGAAGCATTGGTGGAATTCGACTACTTGGTTTTCGACCAATGCAACATGGTGTCAATGCTGGCGGCAGTTCGAGACATCAAATTACGATTCAAGCATGTAGACTACTTGTTTCTCAACTCAAGCCATGCCCAGTTCGAGGGCATTGACTACAAACAGGCTGCTATCGACTTCTTCACCCAGCCATTGCGGTCTTTTACTATAGGCACATTCAAATTACAGGGCAAGTCGGCACGGTCCCAGGACGGGATGGCAAAATCGTTCCAGGCCAACGTATTGGGTCCTTGGTACATGATTAATGAGATCCGAGACCAGCTGGCTGGTGGAGGGCGAGTAATTTGGGTGTCGTCGTCAATCTCTTTGCCTGAGAAGTATGATCCCAAAGACCTTGGACTAGACAAAACAGAATTCTCTTATGAAGTGTCCAAATTCGAAATGGAGCTCCTGCATCATAAGACCCACAAACAACTGTACGAAGCGTACGGCATCCAGCAGTGGATGATCCACCCAGGAGTGTTTAAAAACACCCTATTAGTGCCGACGTTAAGCATTTTTGCATATTGGGGAATGATGATTATGTTCTACCTGTGTCGTTGGTGTGGAAGCAGATTCCACTGTATATATCCAGATGTGGCCGCCAACGGTCTTGTGTGGGCAGCCTTGACTGCAGACCCCAAAACTGACGACATGTCTATGAAGTACGGATCTGCTACCGACCGCCTTGGCCGTGAGCAATTGGACAAGCAAATGTTTGAAGGAACAGAACCCCAGGCCCAGCAGTTCTACGACTACATTGAAGGCATCCGAAAACAGTGGGTGGTTCGTCTCAAAGATCAAATCATAGAAAGGCACCTCTACTAACCTATTTTACAATACTACGGGCAAATTTTTTTTAGAAAATGCTTGTAATAGACTAATACTGACTGCAACTCCAACATGACAACAAAAATATTGGACTCAACTGTCAGCCCTCACAACCTATTTAGGTCCATCTACCTACCCCACAGCACATGTGAAATTACTCGACGCCTTGGCTAGAACCAGCCAATTGAATCTCACGTCTGAATACCTCTTTGAACTCATTTAAATGCACAGCACTGCCTTTCTAACTCAGCAATGCCTTGTTGTAATGGCAGCACTGCCGGCTCGGTGGGTGCTGTCACCTGTAACTTTTAAGTCCCATCGCCGCCTACATATGCCGCGCAGCCAGCCACTTAGCCACCCTTCTACTCACAGTGGCCACAATGAATGTCCTAAAGCTTCAGGTAATTAGAATTATAAAAGAAAATTGTAGATTCAGACCACTAACAGCAGCGCAAATTCCCTCAGCTTTCTCAGGAGGACGTTTTCTCGCTGGTCGACAAGTTTCAACAGATTGATTTGGAAGGAAACGGTTATGTAGACAAGCAATCGGCTATTAAGGCATTGACCGATGCAGGCGAGGGATCCTACGACGATATTCGAAACACCCTCAAGACAGTTGATGTAGATGCCAGTGGAAGAGTGGAACTCGATGACTATGTGGCGCTTGTTTCCAAGCTCCGAGAAGGAGGAGCAGTAGCAAAGCAGAAGCCCACGCCGGGCCCCAAACCTTCGTTGTCAGTCCCCGATAATGGTAGCGCTGGAGGCCGACCGCGAGGCCTGAGCGATTCAAGAAATGCAGGAGCCCGGATTGTCGTATCTGGATCCAGCTCTGGGGTGACGCACACTATTAACGAGGAAGAGCGAACTGAGTTCACCCGTCATATCAACAGCGTGCTGGCGGGAGATCCGGATATTGGAGCCCGGCTGCCTTTCCCCACAGACACATTCCAGATTTTCGATGAGTGCAAAGACGGATTGGTTTTGTCCAAGCTGATCAACGACTCGGTGCCAGACACAATTGATACTCGAGTACTCAATTTCCCCAAGAAGGGCAAGGCTCTCAACAACTTCACCATGAACGAGAATGCAAACATAGTCATCAACTCTGCCAAGGGTATCGGGTGCGTGGTGGTCAATGTCCATGCTGAAGACATTATTGATGGAAAAGAGCATCTTATTCTGGGTTTGATTTGGCAGATCATTCGTCGAGGTTTGCTGGGCAAGATCGATATCAAGCTGCACCCGGAATTGTACCGACTTCTTGAAGAGGATGAGACTCTGGAGCAGTTTTTGAGGCTGCCACCCGAGCAGATTCTTCTTCGATGGGTCAACTTCCATCTCAAAGCCGCCAACTGGCCTCGTCGAATCAACAACTTCTCTACAGATGTCAAGGATGGGGAGAATTACACAGTGTTGCTCAACCAGCTTGCTCCAGACCTGTGTTCTAGAGCTCCTCTCCAGACAAGAGATCTGCTGCAGCGAGCAGAGCAGATTCTTGATAACGCCGAGAAGCTCGATTGTCGAAAGTATTTGACACCGACTTCGCTAGTTGCCGGAAACCCCAAGTTGAACTTGGCGTTTGTGGCCCACTTGTTTAACACCCACCCTGGTCTGGATCCTATCACTGAGGAAGAGAAGGTCGAAGTTGAAGACTTTGATGCCGAGGGAGAGCGAGAAGCAAGAGTATTCACTTTATGGCTCAACAGTTTGGAAGTTGATCCTCCTGTGTTTAGCTTGTTTGAAGACCTGAAAGACGGTACTGTTCTGTTGCAGGCCTATGAAAAGGTTATTCCAGGCTCAGTGAACCCTAGATATGTGAATAAGAGACCTGCAGACGGCGAGATGTCTCGGTTCAAAGCGGTCGAAAACACAAATTATGCTGTCGAGCTTGGAAAGGCAAATCACTTTTCTTTGGTTGGAATCGAAGGTGCTGATATCACAGATGGCCAGCGTACTTTGACTCTGGGATTAGTGTGGCAGCTCATGAGGCGTAACATTGTTCTCACCCTCAAGAGCTTGTCACAGGGTGGTAAAGAACTGTCTGACAGTGACATCCTGCGATGGGCTCATGACGTTGTCCGAAAGGGCGGAAAGTCCACAACAGTGCGCAGTTTCAAGGACCCGTCTTTGGCGAACGGTGTATTTTTACTCGACGTTTTACATGGGCTGAAGCCTGGCTATGTGGACTATGATTTGGTTTCCAATGACAGCTACGCTAACGCCAAGCTTGCTATTTCTATTGCTCGAAAGTTAGGAGCCCTTATCTGGATTGTGCCTGAGGATATCAATGAGGTTAGAGCTCGACTTATACTGACTTTTATTGCGTCTCTCATGGCTTTGAAGTTGTAGGTGTATAATTATGTTTACTGATTGTTTTAAACTGTGCTGTTGTTGTTCCTAAATTCTTAGATTGGTAAGCTCTAATCTGGTGGCTATTGTCAATGACATACAGCTGTGCGTCACAAGTGTATAGCAGAAATATAATCTAGTAGTTCCAATCAATGCTATATACATTACTCATTATTCATCGATATCCATCTCATCATCCTCAGGCGAAATAAAATACAACCGTGCTCCATTATCAAGTGTCTGCATAATTCCTAATGTAGTGTACTCCCTGATGCATTCTGCCAATTGGTCGTCAGTGTAACCTTTGGCAATAACTCTTTCTCGGACCATAGGAATCGGCAACGACGACTGAAATCTGGATCCATCTCCATGTGCCAGTGATCTAATGATACTGTAAATTTTCGATGTGACGGACTCGTCCAAGTTCTCAGTTTGCCCGTTGTCGATTAGCGATTTCTTGCATGCCTCACTCAAACGGAGTGCCTCGTCAACATCGGATTTTGTGACTTTCTCATCGAACCGCAATCTGGCCAGAGCCTGCGACATTCGCAGAATTCCCAATAACGTTCTTGGCGTCACATGAGAAAAGTGCTCTTTAGATGATTTTTGCCTGTTGTGCTGCTGACGCATTTGAACATAAGAGCCTACTACATAGTCGGCGACTTCTTTTGGAACCACAGGTCTATATCGCCTGGCACGGCCAATATACTGTCTCACAATAGATGGATCCAAAGGCTCAAAGTCCATTGTGGGATGGTTGGAATGGGTGTGAACATAGGTGACATGAGCCGCCAGTCTCTCGTCATTCTGCCTGTCGGCACGATCCAGTATCAGAAACATGAGGTCAAAACGTGACAGCAATGCTGCTGGGAGGTTAATGTTCTCAACAGGAGACAATCTGGGATTATATCGCCCATACAGAGGATTGGCTGCAGCCAGAATCGAAGTTCGAGCATTCAACGTAGTTGAGATTCCTGCTTTTGAAATAGATATGGTTTGCTGTTCCATCACTTCGTGAATGGCAGTTCTGTCAGTATCATCCATTTTGTCAAATTCATCGATACAACAGATACCATTATCTGCCAAAACCAAAGCACCTCCCTCCAGTACCATTTCGTCAGTCACAGGATCTCGCATGACTGCAGCAGTTAATCCTACACCAGATGAACCTCTTCCAGTGGTGTAAACACCTCTAGGAGCTACTTTAGAGATATATTTGAGCAACTGTGACTTGGCCACACCAGGATCTCCCATCAGGCATATGTTGATATCGCCCCTAATTTTCATACCGTCACCCATCTCTTTGGTAACACCTCCAATCAAAAGTAGCAGCAAGGCCTTTTTCACATCGTTATGGCCGAATATCTCAGGCGCAATAGACTGCGAAAGGCGCTCATAAATATTTCCTTCAGCACGAAGCTGCTCGATTCTGGCAGCTGCTGCGCTATCAATTTCCATTTCATCATACTTCTTTTTGTGCTGATGGACATACTGAGCCTCAAGGTATGTATCCGTGAGCAATCCAGCACGAATGGCTTTGAATCCAGTGTAGGGAGTGGGCAAGAATATTCCTGCCACATCAACCACATCTCCAGGACTCACCGCCCGAACCAAATCTCCGTTAAAATGGACTACAAGAGACCTTGGAATGTGGCCAATTGGGACCTGCTCTGACAGCTCTTGGATTCTGACGTCCTGGAATGGCAGGAACTTGGAGGCTCGTGTCATCATATACAGCTGGCCCTTAGAGTTGTTTTCCTGGCACTCTCGCGAGGGACACTCCACTAGTGGTGCGAATTGCCTGCTCTTAACTTCTTGGAAGATCTCATTACCACATTTGTCACACGTATAGGCGTTCACCAGAACTGATGGCTTGACGTCAGAAACGCGAGTAACGATTCCTCGCACGCATATAAGTCTTCCCAAATGTTGACCCTTGACCTGTCGGACAGCCATAGGGATCTCGCCTCCTCGAAACACGTCTGAGATGGGCTTAAAATATAACGAGTATCTGCGAGTCAATTGTGGAGGGAACATATCGTCGCTATTGTCATCAGTCGGCAGGGTGCCATCGCCAGCTGCGTCGGCACGAAGCTGCTCATTTCTGTCTCGCCGAGCCTGCAGCAACACATCCAAGACTTCGTCCTTATACGACAGATCGACGGTTGGCTCAGGCATTATTTCATCCACAACCTGGCAGAATAGCTCTAGCATATGGGCTGAATTTCGCTGAACCTCGTCCAAAAGACTATGTCCTCCCTGGGGCTTCTGAGAAACATCATATCCATTTGAATCAGACATGTGGAAAGCCTTGACATCATCAAGCTCTATTAGAATAGTTGACATTTCACGGTTGGCGACTTTGCCGAGTATGTCCATATACTTCACGCCTGTAGAAGAGCTCATATCCACGTCATCTTGTAAGGAATGAGATACCTTGTAATTAGTCAGAAAAGACTTGACGGTGTCTTTCAGTTGGCCATAATTGACTTGTAAATTGACTTGAGGAAGTAAAGTCGCCATTGGTCTTGATAGCACCCAACTGATGGAAAGAAGTCAAGTTAACGCGGCACACACGTCTCGTTCAATTAGTTTTCCCAATTTGGGTCGCGTAAGTAGGGTGACTACAGCCCACGCCACGGCATCACGTGATGTTTATTCGAGGTGCGTTCGTTGTGGCTGTTATTGAGTAAGCCGTGTCAGAATAGAAGAGACTGCGATAGACATATACCATTCGTAGGAGGAGTCCAATGTCTTTGCCTGTGTGAAGGATTTTGAACTGAGCACTAGCTCTGAATGGATTGCCGATGCATGGATATTATAGGTTGGTCACGACAAGCGAGGATAGTATACTGCTGGTGATCGACAGTTCTGCATGCATCAAAAGCAATTCATTATATCAAAAATAAGCAATGTGCAACTGGAGAAGCGATTTTGGCCAATGGCAATAGTGTCACTACTTGTACAGACGTTCCCACATTTGGTGATATCAAGGCTGGACAAGCAAGAAACATGTAAAGTATAAATGACAACTCGATGTTCAGAACATTGCAGTGTTTAGCAATATGATACGATGAACTGGATACAATTAAACTTGCCGTGCTATAGGGGAGAATAAATAACAGCTTTCCATCTGAGTTAAGCGTATCGCTATCCTCTCTCATTTATCCTGGCCAGGCACAATTATTCGAACGGAGCCATATGTTCAACTGACCACAACAAACTATTAAAAAATTTTTATTTTTTTTATTTTGGATAAATTAATTATTAGATTATATGCAATTCATTAACCATGATCTTAGGGACGCAGTAACGGCCCACTCTCTTCACAATTTCATTAACGCGTTCAAGAATTTTCCTCTCGACAAATATAAATAATTATGAAACTAACAGATTCCTAACTTCGAACCATGAGTTTTACCTCCATTAGGTGTCAATCTGAGGCACGAGAACCACAAATTTGGCCCTTCAAACATGAAATGTGGTTTGAGAAGTTTCCGTTTACTCGAATCGATAGGACGAATGGCTGCAGAATAGACACGACAATGTTAGTCATCGTTGAGCCGGCGCCTCTGTCGAGCCGATGGACCTGGTTGCTCCTCTTCGTCAGCATGTCTTCCAAGAGACCTACTGCCCGTTTCAAATCGAGTAGCTCGCACAGCCAAATCATTCAGCATTGCCTGTATGGTTGCAGATGAAAACGAACTAAGGCTATCGTGGTCTAATCCTGTCAGATCACAGATCAAATTCTCATGAGCAAACCTATTAGTTTGCGCATCAGATTGCTGACCTCGCTCAACATTTGGTTGCGCCCTAGCTTCTGCATCGAGTCCCAATTCACTTTCTTGGGCAGAACGAGCATCTTGAGGATTTCGCCCGACCTCGGTCACAGATTCTATGCCAGCACTCAACACAGTATTTTGCACAGACTGCTCCATCTCTCCACCAACAGTAGAGCTAACACTTGGAGCATCAGGCGCTTGGGTAGCCGTGCCATGCTGCTGGGATTCCGATCTCTGACTGTTGTAAGACCGCAGGGCTGCTGCTTGGGCACGCAATCTCCCCGCGCCAAGAGCATGAATAGTGGTAACGGCTTCTTCAAGGTTATCCAGAAGATTCTCATATCTGGCGACTTCTTGAATAGTGATCACATTGTTGGACCTTTCCATTGTATTAGCCAGTTCCTCCAGGTCCGTGGGTCCTAATCGGCCGAGAGAAGGGTGGAAGATGTCAGAGACGGTCACATTCGCAGCACCTTCGTTGGACTCAACAGCCTCGGCACGTAGGGAATCTGATTGTTCGCCAGCTTGGTTCGTCCGTCTTCCCAAATCAACGCTATAGCCTAGAGATCCCAAAGTTCGGACTATGGCATCTATTCCACTATCAGTAGATTCCAAATTTCGGATCATGGCATCTATTCCACTATCAGTAGATCCCAAAGTTCGGATCATGGCATCTATTCCCATATCATTACTTCCTAGGACCCTAGCTCTATTTGCAGCTATTACCGGGTCTCCAGCTCGTCGAACCTCAATTTGCCTTTTAATTGCAACAATCTGCGCTCTAACACCATCACTCGTAGTGCCAGGAGGAATCCCCCAACGAGGCCCCGAGCGTGCAAGAATATCATCGAGGTTGTTCTCATGACACATCGCATTTACCGCTTCCAAGAAAATAATCTGCAGTTCTGTATCACGGATTGGAATCACCTCTGGAAAGTTGTCCATACGCTGAGCGTCTGCAGTGTTGAAAATTTCCACCAGGTCACTGCGGATTCCAAAGTTGATCTGTGCCTGCTGGGCCTGTTGTGCTTGCTGTGCTTGCTGTGCCTGCTGTGCCCGCTGTGCCCGCTGTGCCCGCTCACCCATGTCTTGCAGAATCTCGTGAAATATCTCTATATTCCGCTGCCCATTCAAACCCGCACCATCTGCGAATCTAACAGTAACATCTTCTTCGAATCCATATATCACAGTCACGTCGTTACCATCATCGGTCTCGGCAATCGCTTCTGCTGCGAAGTGGGCCAACCTTCGCGGAAATGGATTTACCTGCCCTTCCCTGGTCCATAAGGTCATTCGAACCTCTACATTTTCGGTTTTTTTGGGCGGAACTATTACAGTTACAACACCTCTGATGTTGGGATTCCCAAACATCTTAACGAGCCTTCCAGCCATATTATTATGACTTTGAGTAACTACAACCTCTATCTGCAAGGGTGAAGTACGTCTGGCCAAATGAGTGGGACGCAGCCTTCCATCAGGAAAAATCCTGTTTTCCCCACCTTCGCTCTTCCAAATCAGTGAATAGGTACTGTTGTTGCTCGATTGCACTTTCGACAACTTCATTTATCTCATTGAAACTACTCTTAAAGTATTCAGTAACAGCGTTAGCAATCACCTCATGTACCGGTCCAGTAACAAGAAGAAGTATCGCTGTCGTGGGTGTATACTCCTTTACCTTAAACTCACAAAAGTTCGAAGCTGCCCGCAACCTTGATCCCCATTGCCTGTCAAATGACTCTATGTTGAAATTGTATACAGCCACATATACCTCTTCACCAGCATTGTCGTCATGACGATTCTTTATAAACTCTCTGAAGTCAGCAAAGCCTGATTTATATTCGTGGCAGTTCTCTTTGCCATAATTATGAATCAAGCGGTCAACTTCTTTGCTATCTGTTTTGAACTTAATACCATCTGGACGTGATTCGACTGGGCCAGAGGACCGAGTTCGAATTTGGTGTCGAGACTGGCTACCCGTCTCTTTTTTATCTAACTTAACCATGGGATTTCGAACTACGTGTACATACATGTCATGGCAGAGTGCCAAAGTTTAATTATAAAGACCGCCAAATTGCGATTTTGGCGAGTTAGGCTATCATAATATTATTTCAAATATGAATACATTCTATATATATTGTTGGTAAAAAGCTGCAGAGATGTCGATCTTCATCTGTCAACTGCAGCTGTAACTTGTAGGTGCATGCGCCAAACGTAGGTGGCCATTAACCAGTCTGTCTATCGACATGCTAGGCGTATAGGCCAAGGGCTTTTCGTGGGCCTGTACTGAGATGGCTCATATTTATCTACAGGCATAATTAGCAGCTGAAAAATTGACCGTGCCATAGGGAAAAGTCAATTTTCTCGAGATAATAACTAATTGATTGATCGCTTCGTTCTATGACCTCCCTCCCTTAGCTAGGTTTCCGGGACCGTTAACCCATACCACGCGTGTATCGACGCCATCATATCCGGGGCTTGTAGATAAGTTCCAGCCTCAGATTGCGCGGTTCAATCTCCAGGTTGGCACTATACACTCCTGTAAACAGTGGTAGAAAGACAATTGCGTAGGCCAATAAAGCACTCTCAAGCCGTTTTGTTTGTTGATCAGATCTGGCCATGGAGAGCAAGGCGGCTATTCTAAGGACGTATGGAATTGTTGATGAGTTCTCTCCACAGTGGACTGATACGGTTGCCAGTGTAGATGGAGCAGGTCAGGAATTAGCGTCTGATGAGCCTGATCCATTGGGATCCTCGCCTTCAGTGCTTTCCATTGTTCGAGCTCGTGGAATTGACGTGGATGCTGACCCTCTGGCAAGGGCGAAGTATCTTGTCTCGTCAGCACATTTCAACCCTCGAGTGTTTCTGCGCGACGTTCACGTCGACGCTACGTATACAAACCTCAAGAATTCTCTGGACTATTTAGAGTCGACAGTAGCGAATCAGTCCGAGGCTCTGAGAGACCTAGTGGAACGAGAATATCTGCTGTTCGTTAAAACCAAGTCCTCACTAGATGCGCTTTTGGCTCGAATTGAAAACAGCGGATTCAATGCCGAGCACGGGTGGGGTGTGTCCAACATTAGGTCTGGGATTGATGATGCAACCAGTAAAGCCACAGTGATAATGAAACCAGTAATAGACTATCAGAATAAGGAGGAGAGACTTAAGGATGCATTACGACTGATTGAAAAGAGCCGAAATCTCTTTAATCTGCCTCACACTATCTCTAATCATATCAAGAACGACAATCACGACGGGCTTATACGGGACTATCGCAAGAGCAAAGAGATGCGTGACAATGACGACCTGCTGGTAGGGTCCACATCGGAACATATCTTGGAAAACAGGAAAATAACCGAGCGCATTTGGACCCAAGTAGAGGCCATTGTGGACGATTACAAAAAGTCTATGTGGGCCAAGTTGGTTGAATCTGGACCAGACGAGAATTACATGCTGTACATGAATCGATTGTTGGCAATTGGAGTAGAAGATAACCCTATTTTAGAATGGATTGAGAGTCAGCTGGGGATGTACAACGAGAGGACTGCAGACAAGTTTGAGAAATTGAAGTTAAGGACAAACCTCATGAGGATGAATGTGCTTAGTCTGCCTCCCCCTATTGAAGTTTCTTTCATTCATCCGGTTAAGGAGCTTGCTTCAGTGCGAGCTGTTAATCCGGTAGCCGAGCAGTCCGCCGCTGATATCTCGTCCGTGTACCTTTCAGATAGCATGGAAATTGTTGAGATGTGGCTCAGTGTTCGTACTGCTATCGATGACATCACCTCTGTGTCAGCAAAAATTGCTTTACTATGGCAAGAGTGCAAGGAGTTTTTGTCGGGAAGGCGTCAAGAAACCTTGCCAACCGGCCATCAAGGTGAGTCTGAAGTGCATCTACGGTTTTCAGACTATGAGCTCAATGAGATCAGAAAGTCTGGTCGAGAATTGGTCGATATGTTTGCAAACCGTACAAGCGAGTACTTTAGTACATTGGCGCCTGCTGGTGCCACCACGTTCGGACAATCGCATGGATCGAGTAGTGGCATGAGCATATCCAATAGGAATAGCAGACCGGCAAGTTCTTTAACATTGGGATCCACCTCTCTTCAACCAACGGATAGCTACCTGTTTGTGCCTCCATCAGCAAATGCCCTTGGCACTGTTCGCTACATGGTTCAAATCATGACATCTTTGCATTCTGGATTTAAGGATCTCAGTGATGCAGGTTTTTATTCGACTGCATCTGAGAATTTACGAATCACCCTTTCAAGCATTAGAGAAAAAGGTATCCATGCTGTTTGTCACTGCTGGCTGAATGACTCGAAAGAGAAGTTCGCCTTGTTGGAAGATTTTTCTCAAACCACTGATAACCTTTCCAGTGAAGTGCATGATTCCATAACGAGGATTCCATCTTATTTTTACGCCTATCATCTAGAAGTTCTCATGGGAATCTATAGCATCTTGTTTATTTCGTCGCAGGAAACTGAGACTAGTAATCTCGTTGCACCTCCATCGTCGTCCTTGCTAGAGTACATTATGAAGTACTTTGCCTCTTCATTGAATGCAAGTATAGAAGCTATAAGGACTCATTTGACGTCGAGTCTGGATGCTTCTAGGTTGTCCATTCTGGATAGTTCAATTGACATGGCGGACGAGCTGTCTCCTCAGGAGCTGACATCAGACACCAAAGTTCTGTTACTTCTTAGTAACCTCAACCATATCAAGGATGTGGAGCTTGCTCAGCTCTTGAAGTTTTTTGACACAAAGTTCTTAACGTCATCGCGAGATGTAGGAAATGCTGTCAGATCAAATATTGAACGGACAGAAGCCAGTTTATTTGAATTCTACACTCGGCAAAAGCGGGCCAATATCTCTGATGCCATAAAAGACGGCATAGTAAATTCGAAAATAGACTGGGCCAAGAGCGCTGTGCCGACTAGAGCGAGCAAGTATATTTATGAAGCCATTATGAGGATGGTGGTAGTCCATGCCAGGGTTAGAGATGTTTCAACAAATTTAATTGGAAGAGTCGTGACGGTGCTGTATGAACATCTTTTGAAAACTTTACTGACCTATATTCGACAAGTCGAAGGATTTGGCTCGGGCGGCGTTTTACAAGTTGTCTTGGACACTGAGCTTGTCCGTTATGTGTTGCACCAGTTTCAGACTGGAGAATGCCAGAAGACGCTGCAACTCATCTATGCAACTCTGAAAGATATGAATCCCGACAGAAGTTTGTGGTCTAGTGTTGAAGAACCTCGTCACAGAATTCAAGCTCAATTAGATGATGCCATAAAGAGGGGATCGCTTGACTTTGCCTGCTTCAGAGTAAAGCGTACCAAGAGCTAATGGCTGGATCAACATCTGCTATACTCGCCTAAAGATATTTTTTTTTATTTGCTTTTATTTACTTATGCTTGTTAGAGTAGAGGCTGTTGCATAGGGCTTCCATAATAAATAAATGATTACATTTCAAGCCCCATAATGTTTGTTGCACGAGCCATGCCTCTTTATTCTGCCACAGCGTACTGTCAACCAAAGTACCAATTATACTCGGTATCACGAAAACAACCATGGCTAAATTACCAGGATGCGTGAATGATTCTTTATCGCTTCAGGATGCAATTAATCTAAGTGGGATCAAAATGCACTCGCTGAAAATCGCCCCGCCTGGTAGCACTGACCCTGTCAGAGTTTTACCTCCAGACGTTGTCAATATCATACTAGAACTTGTGGCAGAGAGCGATTTCAAAGGCACCAGGGATTACCGCAGTCTGTCACAGTGTATGCTGGTATCTCGAACCTGGTTCCACTTTATTCATACAAATTCCGTGCTATGGTCCAAGTGGAATGACTTTACAGCTCTGACATACATTGGGATCCTTTCCAGGCTCTCGTTAGCCAAGAGCCGTTCAGGAACTGTGCACCTTTATCACCTTTCGTGCTATTCAAACCAATATTCTGGACTTCAGTTATTGGATTCTATCAGATGTCTTGATATAGCTCTAGACCCTGCTGATTTCAAAATACGACCGCCGGCAAAATTATGTGCCAATCTCGAACAGTTGGGGCTATATGGCAAGAATCCGATATTGTGCTCATTGGTGATTCTTCAAAACTGGCTGATTAATTGCCCACGGCTAGAGAAGCTTGTCTTGGGCGAAGGCCTTACTTTATCGGCGGTTCTCAGGGACAAGCATGCTCCACACCCTTTGAAATCATTGAAAATAAAGAACACCTCACGCTCCAATACCAATTGGTACGAGGTTCTCACAAAAATGTTTTCTTGGGTGCCAAGTTTAGAGGAATTTGATTGCTGTATTAGCTCCGCCTACAACGGGCCAAGAGTTGTACTTCCAACATCTGTGCGACACTTTACGCTCACAAGCTCTTGCATGGAACCATCTATAGCACTTCTGGAGCCATTTCGCTATTTTGCGCTTGTAGATTATCCGTTGACATTCGCATCTTTTCAACTGGGAAAATCATCATTTCAAGGGTCGGCTCGCAACCACTTGATCGTCGCAGCAGGCGCTAATTGCTCCGACATATTGAACCATGTCAACAAGCTAGGCTGGCAAAGCATCATAACACATCTTACCATATCGTCTCGCTACTGGACATTTGACCACAACATATGTGGAGATGTTGTGAACATGATGCGTGCTTGTCCCAACTTGTCCCTCATACAGACCCCACGCTTCAAGTTTAATCGGCCAACACGGTTCATTCCATATGGCAACTCACACCCGAACTCAGGCATGGATATTAATCCACAGGGAAAACATTAAAACGATGAGCGGTCAGCATTGTTAAAGTTTCATCCCGTCTCCCTTAATGCATTTCAATGACAGCAGCATATGCATGTTGTTTAATGCCCATAGATCTAGTCACCATCAAGATGATTCAAACAGATTCAACTATTGTCATGCGTATCAGCACACAGCACCTATATGTGTTGGGATTAATATATTTAATATTATTGGTGTATCAATTGATATATAGATGTAACATATAACAGTTATTAGTCATGTCTTATTTCTAATAATCCCAGCCCGCGCGGCTGAATAGGCTGGTAAAACCAGTACACCCCCACGGAGATGCATGACTCCTATTGTTCAACAGTCTCCATGGACTAATGTCGTCGGATATCAAGAAAAAAGTCATCAAATCTCGACGGGGTCTCGAGAAGAAGTTTGTGTGCGAAGTTCCAGGCTGTAACAAGTCGTTCACGAGGCTGGAGCATCTTGGGCGCCATTCGTTGAACCGTAAGTAGCACTCTGACGTCACCAGACCCGGCTAACTAGTAGATAATCCTAAAAAGCTCTTTCAGTGCACGGCGATTGGATGCCATAAATCATTTGTCCGCAAAGATTTGTTTGACCGCCATGTTAGGAAGCACGAAGCAGTAGCTGAGATCACGTATACTGTTGCGACCGACGTTTCGCCGGCGAATTTCAGCCAGGACAGCCCAGCAGATGTACACAAAATGTCTATAAGCCAAGCTTCGTGGCAACCGCATTTAATGTCTGCGGTGAGAGCAGACCCCTCAGATTCACCGGGTTCTGCTCCATCCGTCAACGACGACCCTGGAAAGGACGTTTTGGAGCCTCTGGTGATGGTCGCCCCCACACTTCCTAGACTCGACAACCCAACAGAAGATGAAGACGGAGGTATGATTGATCGCGACGGCTACCAGTTGAATGGAATAAGCTCATCGGAGCAGAATCCGGATGGGCATTCGACTCAGTCAAACAGCAGCAGCAGTGGATCCGATGTAAAGCGAGAACCACTCAACATGCAGGACATTTCTGAGATGTCTGAAATCTCGCCAGACACAGCCGACTTGACAAACTGGCTACTTTCGTCTGGGCTGTTTTCCACAAAACTTTCGGGTGCCGTTGATAATGCGTATTCGTATTTGGTATCACCTCTGCGGGACTTTTCGGACATGTCTAGCCCGCCTTCGTTTACTCAAAACATGGCAATATCCGACCTGAAGCGCCAAGAGCTTCTCGATGAGATTCCAAATCTCGACGCATTTGCTGAGTTCTCATTGGGCCATATTACCCATTTCAGCGAGCTGTACTGGGAGAATTTCCATTTTCAGTGCCCTATCATCCACAAGCCGTCTTTCAATACCGAGCAGACACCAGCACCATTGCTACTAACTATAATATTGCTGGGCGCCTCGTACTCTGATGCGTCGGACCAGTTCAAAGAAGCTATCGCTGTCCCGCTACGATCGGTGATTTTCAATTCGTCGCATTTCCATCCGCCAACACGGGTATGGGTCCTCCAGAGCCTATTACTGCTCGAGATTTTCGAAAAGACGAGGACTCGTAACAGACGGCTTCATGAGAGAGCCCACATACATCATGGAGCAACACTTCAACTGATAAGAAGAGGTTCCACGCTTCTGGATCCATCCGTGGGGGTTCCAAGTGACACATCGGATTCTTCATCGTGGATGAAATGGGTCGAAGCAGAATCCATCAAAAGAGCTGTATTTTTAGCATTCATATTAGATGTCTCTCACTCGCTGGTTTTCGGCCACGGCCAACTGATGTATCCGAATGAGCTGGAGTTGTCTTTGCCATGCGACGATAGGATATGGGACTCGGCTGAGGACCATCGAACAATTATAAACAAACCTACAGCCCCGTTTTTGACCTGTTTAAAACGAATATTAAACCGCCAACATGTTGAAACAAAATCCGAGCTAGGGCGATTGGCAGTTTTGTACGGCCTCGTTTCGCACTCTATTCAGATGTCGCACCTTGATCTGGAGTCTTCGTTTTTTGAGTCCTTGTCGGGAGGCAATTTCAAGACAAAGTGGAGTTCCATTCTAACCAACGGGATGGAATGCTGGCTTAAAGATTATGAAGATCACTGCAATCAGCCAGAGAACTGGATCATAGAGCCGTCTTTTGCCAATAAAGACGACTATTTTGTTCAGTATCACTATGCTTGTTTGTCTATGCGCATCAAAAGATACCATCTCCAAGTGTTTTGTGGCCATCCTTGCATCCTGGGGCGTACCACCATTAAGCAGGATTATTTGACGGCAAAACAGTATATGTACCAGTGGGCTGGGACCCAAGAAGCAAAAGAAGCTGCGTTTCATGCTATCAAAGCCATGTGTTATACCTTTATGTGTATGACTCCAAGTCCCCACTGTGTGATCTATTCAGCATCGAAAGACCCCTTTGTACACAGGTCTATGATCGTGTCAGTGTGTACTTTGGTGTTTTGGGCATATGGGTATTGCAATTATGGACCAGAGTCCAATATGCTGGCTCATAAAAACGATGCTGTCGATTCAGGCGACTTTGAAGTCTGGAATGAACATGAATGGGCAGTTGCAGCTGAAAGCGGTCGAAAATTCTTAGAAAGAATATACCAAGTTTCATCCCCCGATGACTTGGATTCCGTGGAAAACAAGCATTACACTGTTGGCCTGCTCAAATGGATCATGTTGGCAATGAAAAGAAGCCCATCAGCTATTGTCGTTGAGATGTGCCAGAATATGGACAATTGTGTCAAAAGAAGCTTGGGATGGGAGACAGTTGTGGACAATGACTTGGCAGTGCGTAATGTGCAAGTGGGGTAACTCTGATCGCAATATATTTATTAATTATTATTATTATCTATTTTCAAAGCCATTGTATCGCCTTAGGTCAGCGATTGCCGTTTAGGGCCCCCAATTTTTGGGGCGTAGTTTGGGGTCTTCGGACTATCTCCGTGTGCAGATACCCCACAGACGGAGATACTGACTGTCCACCTGATAGACATGACAGCTCTCGACCTATTTAACCGACGTCCCACCTTAAGGCTTTGGCGATCCGGTTCGAATGGGACAGTATTGTCCCGAAAAACCCTGTGGGGGACGCTTCGGTATATCGCGGCGCAAACCTTAATCGGGTGACCCAATGTGGGGAACCATTCTTAAGTATACACTAGACCGCTAAATTGTAGTTAGTAACCTATTTTATTTGTAAAAAAATGCTAGCACGAAGTAGAAACGTAACCACTCTGCGATGGGGCATCCGGCACGCATCGACTGCTTCAAAGATCAGCGTATTAGGCGCCGGAACAATGGTATGTCGGATTAACTTACGTTGGGTATCTGTTCTAATGTAGGGGTATAGTATTGCCCATGTAGCTATTGCGAGGGGTCGTTTTAATGTAAATCTCATAGATAATTCGCGTCCTGCTCTTGACAGAGCCCTGAAAGAGCTAAATAGCCTTTTGCAAAACGATGCTGATCAGGGACTTTTGTCAGCCAGTGCACTAGACCAAGCTCGTTCCAGTATCACTACTAGTATGAGTCTTGGAGAAGGAATTGAGAACGCCGATATGGTCATTGAGGCTGTACCTGAGGTGATTGAACTGAAGTTGGACATATTCAAGCAATTGGCTGAATTGGCCCCTGAAAATGCCATTCTGGCTTCCAATACCTCTTCTATAAGCATCACTAAGATTGCAAGTGTAGCTAAAGGTGCAGAAGACCGAGTCATTGGCACTCATTTTATGAATCCAGTACCTCGCCGACCAGCGGTGGAAGTGATATCAGGGGTCCATACGAGCCAGGATGTGCTGAATAGGACTAGTGAAATTATTGAACAGATGGACAAGATATGCTGCAAATCGCTAGATAGTCCCGGTTTCCTAGCAAACCGCATGATTTTTGCTATGTTTAATGAAGCTTTTCTTGCTCTTGAGGCTGGGGTCGGCACAAAGGAGGACATAGATGGTATAATGATCCATGGTTGTGCTCAAGACATGGGGCCACTACGATGGGCAGATGTCATAGGTTTGGACACTGTGCTTAACGTGATGGTAGTGCTTCAAAAGGAGCTGAACGAACTGAAGTATCAGCCTGCCCCAATATTGAAGAAGATGGTTGATGCTGGGTTATTGGGTGTAAAGACTGGAAGGGGTTTCTATGAATACTCAAGCAACGACGTTGCAAGCTTCATCAAGCAGTAAATGAGGTATATAGTTTGACTGGTGTTGCTAGAAAGAGCACACAGATACTGGCACTACAATTACATTGTTGAATCAACTTGGCTTTTTCTATCTAACAAAGTATGAGGACTGAACTAGCTGTCCTAAATACTAGTTGTGTTCACTTATTGACCTTGTAAAGCTCGAGTAGTAGCACCCAATGCCTTGATGTTTGCTTCATAGATCCTGTTCTCATTGAACATGATAATACGACCCGGGTCTGTAAAACAGAAGTTGGCCACTCCCCCAGGAACGAGAATCTTACCTATAAGAACACCATCTTGGTTCCACACTTGAACACCGTCCTGGCATCCCGAGTACACATTTCCCTGCACATCAACCTTGATACCATCAGGAACACCACAATCACAGAAAGCAAACAAGCGCTTATTTTGAAGCAGATACACCCCTCGAGGCTTCACCACATCAAATGCATAGATGGATGCGTACCTGTCACTGAATGCACCGCCAACTCCATCGTAAGCATTGGTCTCAGTTACATAGCACGTTTTAAAATCAGGCGCAAAACAAATACCGTTGGGTTGAGTAATGCCGTCGGCTACTGCTCTGATATGGCCATTCTTGGGATCGAATGCATACACCTGGTTGGGAAGACGTTTATTATCTCGCAGCCCTTGGTTGATTCCATACTGAGGATCCGTGAACCATATAGTACCGTCCAAATCGTTGATTACAACATCGTTCGGGGCATTGAACGGTCTGCCGTGGAAATTGTTTATTACAACCTTACTGGAATAGGGGGGCGCACTCTCCATGAACACCAATGCTCCTGGAATATCCCCTCGGCCCTGCTGGCACAACAGCGCTCCACCATTGTAATTGGTACCACCATTGGTAGATACAATGTTTGGAGTTGGTTGAATAGCCTCCCATTTGTATTCAGACACAGGAGCTCCTTGTCCTTCTGGGATATGAATCTTCGATATTTGACTGGTTCTTCGCTGAGTCTCGGGATCACCAGGAGGATGGTACAGATTGGATGAGAAGATCACTTCACGGGTGCTTGGAATCCAGATTCCGGCTTCATGGGCAAAAGGAAAACTGTGCTCCTCTGCAATGACCCTCACTGTAGGCGACTCTCCAATCACATCGAAGAACTCTGGTGAATACACAGCAAATGGCTTATTGGGAATCTTCTGTTCATTAGTACTGAGATCAACTGGTCCACCTTTGGAGTCCCACGTGTGTTCGTGGACTCCTCGTTGGGGATTTCCGATGACTGCGTTGGCCAGACCATCAATGACTTGAACAAATGGAGGCGCTCCCATGCTGGATAGGTTCAGTTGAATACTACAAAAGTTGAATATGAAGCTTATATACCGAGCCGTTGTTATACGATAACGACAAGTTTCCCAGCAGATTGCTTCATGCAGATCTAGTATGGATTTGAGCCCCCCCAATATGCCGCCTGGTGGGGGCAACCGAACCCCACATAATGCCCAATGCAGTGGTCGGTGCGGCCAGCGTCCTTGCATGTCCTACATGCATAACGCATGCTGGCTGTGGTGCGCTATGCAATGGCGTGGCCTGGCACAATCATCCCCCCACATTCGGGTCTCAACTAGGAAAACTTAATCTTAGCGGCTATTTAAGGCTAATTGAACCGGGCCACATAGTCATTGAACTAGCGTCGTCGTCAATCTCACTCACCTTCTTAACTGCCTCGTAGACACAATAACTGTAAACGATCTATATTATGACTGCAAGTGACTTGCCTCGCTCTGACGATCCGCTGTATAAGCATAAGCAAATCCGTGTAGTGTGCGTTGGAGCCGGGTTCTCTGGACTGGACTTGGCGTACGCTCTTCAAAACAAGCATAAAGTCACCACAGAGCAAGGAGGATGGGTCGACTTTCAGATATACGAAAAGAACTCGGGTGTGGGGGGAACATGGTTTGAGAACCGGTATCCGGGAGTGGCCTGTGATGTGCCTGCCCATGTCTACGTATTCTCATTTGAACCGAATCCAAACTGGTCGCAATTCTATGCTGGTGGAAGCGAGATCCTTCAGTATATGGAGCGCACAACCAAGAAATATGGACTTGATCGCAATGTCGAGTTTAATTCTACAGTTAAAGAATCCGTCTGGGACGATTCAAAAGGCGTGTGGAACCTGAAGATTGAAAGGAACGGCCAGCTAATTGATGACTACGCACATGTGCTTATCAATGCTTCTGGAATTCTAAACAAATGGAAGTGGCCAGATATCAACGGTTTGGATCAATTCCAAGGGAAGCTGCTTCACAGCGCCCACTGGGACAATGATTATGACCTTACCGGAAAGCGAGTCGTACTTATTGGAAATGGGTCCTCTGGAATACAGATCCTGCCACAAATTCAAAAAGATGTCAAAATGCTCTATCACTTTGTTAGGAGTCCAACCTGGATAACTCCAGTACTGTCCGATAAGTTTACCAAAGAGGGGTCAAATTTCGCTTTTTCAGAACTGGAAAAGGAAGATTTCGCCAATAACCCTCAAAAGTTGGCTGACCTTCAAATAGATATAAGAGATGACACGAACGCATTTACGTATTGCATGATGAATACTGCCAAGGGCCAGGCTGACCTTCAAGAGAAATATACCAAGTTGATGAGGGGCCGCCTAGGAAACCGCACTGATCTGGTTGAAAAATTGGTTCCCAAATTCGAAGCTGGATGCAGACGACTTACTCCTGGAGTGGGATATTTAGAGGCTCTGCAAGAAGAGAATGTGGACCTTATTTTCAGTCCTATCGAAGAAATCACCAACACGAGTGTTGTAACTAAAGGGGCTGATGGTAGCCGTCGTGAGCTGGAAGTAGATGCCATTATCTGTGCTACAGGCTTTGACGTCTCATTTGCACCGTTCTGGAAAATTGTAGGTTTGGATAATGTTGACCTCTCTCAGGCCTGGAAAGATATCCCTGAAGCATACATGAGTGTTGCGGTACCTAACATGCCGAACTACTTTATCTATAATGGCCCAAATTGCCCGATTGGCCATGGAAGTGTTTTGTGGGCAATCACGGCCGAAACCAATTACATCTATATGTGGCTGGAAAAAATTTCAAAAGAAAGAATAAAAAGAGCTTCCCCAAAGGTCTCCATAACCAAACAGCAGAATGTATTTTTCCAGCAGCTTCTCGCCAAGTCTGTCTATGCAAGTAATTGCAGCTCGTGGTATAAGCCTTCTGCAGACCGTCCAGTTATTTTCGCTCTATATCCGGGAACAATGGAGCATTTTGCCCAAGTTCTGTCCACCATCAGAGGTGAAGATTTTGATTTCAGCTATGATCACGCCGAGAACCCATTCTATTTCTTTGGAAGTGGAAGAACGTTCTCGGAGGCGAGCTTGCCAAATCCCTATCTATAATTATCTAACTATGTATACGTGTGCATATATCTCCCAAAGGTGACTTTTATTGTAGATCTACTAGTAGCCGGAGCACTTTCACCCTTAAAAAAGTTTTGGGGGCCGTAAATTACGAAGCTTAACTGTGCAATAGATAGCAATAACCCCCAAAAAAGCATGTCAAAGTTTCCCCATATTTTTTTGGGGGCAAGTATTGCGGGGAACCTTGTAGGGCCCCACATGGGGATCATGTTACTCCACATCCGGAACGAAACCCCGCAGTGGGACGTGTCCAGGTAATATAGACTAGTGAGCATATAAGACTCTTAGGTGGACCGTGGTAACAAACCTGAGAGTGTGCCAACAATGCAGTCTTTAAGAAAAATGGAAGGAAGGCTGCTCTATTATGGGGTCTTAGTTATCGCCGCAATATCCGTATTCTTTTCTGGATATGACCAAGGAGTAATGGGCGGGGTCAACAGTTCGTCCGACTATATCGATCTTGTGAACATTGGTCATAATGGCAAGGTTACCAATTCTACTAGACAGGGTGGAATTGTTGCTGTTTACCATGTTGGAACCCTGTTTGGGTCTCTGCTTGGAGGATGGTTAGGAGATAGAATTGGACGACTGAGAGCCACATTTGTTGGCTGCTTCTTTATTATCCTCGGCGCATCCCTTCAAGCCGGAGCCCAAAATGCAAATATGTTTATTGTTGCTCGGGTAATCACTGGGACTGGTACAGGAATTTTCCATGCAGTGATTCCTATCTGGACCGCCGAAGTTTCTGAGCATGAGACTCGAGGATTCTTTGTGAGTATGGAGTTCATGGGCAACTACGTTGGAATTGCCTTCGCCTATTGGTTGCACTATGGCCTGGCAAAAATTAAGAATGGTACAACTCCATTCCAGTGGAGATTCGCTCTTGCGTTTCAGATCATCCCGGTTTTGATAGTTATTATTGTAATGCAAATTATGCCGGAAAGCCCTCGTTACTTAGCTAAGATTGGGAGGACAGAGGAAGCCTGGGATATTCTCCATCGTCTGCGAAAAGGCAAACCTGAAGAGAGAATATTGATGGAAATATCTGAAATTGAAAAGGTGCTGTCACTCGAGGAAATGAACGCAAAAAGAATCAATCTTTGGGCTGTATTTACTGGAAAAGGATCTGGAAAACTTCATGTCGGTCGAAGATCTCAAATTGCTTTCTGGGTTCAGCTCTTGCAGCAATATACTGGAATCAACGCAGTGTCTACATATGCCCCAACAATCTTTGCTCACGCGGGTTTCTCGGCTCAGAAGTCAAGTCTGCTTTCTGGACTTGTAAACACATTTCCTATTATTGGTGTCCTAATAGGTGCTCTTATATTGGACAAAGTTGGTAGACGACGATCCATCTACTGGGGTGGAACTGTGTTGTGTATCTGCTGTTTCTTAGAGGGTGGTCTGGACAAGCTGCAATCTGAAGCCAAAACTCAAGCACTAGCCACCAGATATGGATCAGCTTCGGCAGCTATCATTTTTATTTTCACATTCTCGTTTAGCATGTCGTGGTTTCTCATCGGATGGGTTTACCCCACTGAGCTATTTCCCCTCGAGTGCAGAACGAAGGGTTACTCGATGGCCATGTCAGGATGGGCTATCGGCAATGGAACAACAACTCTGCTCATTCCAATTATGTTCAGCCACATTTCGGAGAAGACTTTCTACATCTTTGGAGCTTTGAACGCATTGTTTGTGGTCTTGATGTGGGCGTTCTGCCCCGAAACTTCAGGTCTTAGTCTTGAAGATCTCGATCTACTTTTCACCAGTGATAGCATATTAGCTGTTAATGAGCACAAGGAGTTTGAAAGACTTAAGGCACAGGGTGGTCTGGACGCGCAGCTGGAAACTAAGGGTGGGGTCATCTCGACGCATATCGAAGACATCGATCAGAATGTCTGAATCATATAGCAGTAACTTTCTTACAATATCATGATTTTTTGTGTCTTAACTTATCTCTTATTCGCATTTTACTAATGTTGCTTATCTTGTATTTGCTTGCATTTTACGTATGTCTCTGCATTAACATTGCCTGTAGCTTAGTATCATTTGGTAGAATAGAGTGACTCTTAGTTCTGTTCAATCTCTATCAATTGTTAAAGCTACATAGCTACATTAAGACCAGCGTCAACCGAGACGATGGCACCCGTTGCACTAGCATTCTTTGCCAAAGTTAAAAACATGTCGGCACAATCGTCAATAGATGTGTCTATTTTTAAAGGAGCCAAGTTCTTCACCTTTTCAATATGCTCAGGGCTGAACCGGAGACCCCACTCTGTAAGAAGCAACCCTGGGCACACAACATTCACACGGCATTTTGGCCCCTGACTTTTAGCTAAACATTTAGCCAGTTGATTAACGGCTGCCTTCGAAACCGAGTAAGGAATACTGGAACCACTTGGTCGGAGCCCAGCAACCGATCCGGAAATAATCACAGATCCACCTTCTGCATTCTTTTCAAAGTATGGTTTGGCTTCTCGGAAAAGAAAGAAATGAGCCTTCACACAGATCGCATAGGTCTTATCAAAATCATTAGATGTCAATGCCTCAATATCATCGAATGCTACCATTCTAGTCCACCCAGCATTAGACATTATAACATCTATGTTCCCAAGCTTGTCAACTGTTTCGGCAACCAAACGTTTACAAGTCTCTTCTGTAGAAACATCCCCTTGGAGCGCAATAGCCTTTACTCCGTACTTCGACGCCAGTGATTTAGCTAGCTCTTCAGCTCGTGACGCCGAAGCAGCATAGTTGATGGCAATATGGCACCCTTCACTCGCCAATTTTTCAGATATGGATGCTCCAAGACCCGCGCTACCGCCAGTAACCAAAGCCACCTTTCCTTTCAATGATATGCCCATTATGTTGTCTGAATTCTAATACGCAACTTATTGCGAATCAACAAATAGTACTGTTAGCAGGTTAGATTTTCAGACTTTAAGCACCAGTCAACCCTAATATAATGTGGGGTAATCATCATTGAGTAGCAACTACCCCCATTATTTGGGGTGAGTGGGAGCGGTCCCCCAGGTTTTGGGGGACCGCTAATGGCGACCTTTTTCAAAGTGTCATTTTGACTTTCCTTCTTTAACACATATAAGTTTGAAGCTTTTTGCTTGAAAAGACGTTGTGATTTATTAAATTAAACAATGACTGGTACTATAATCACGTCGTATAAGGTTAAAGATATTCGGTTTCCAACGTCTCTTGCAAAGACTGGATCCGATGCCATGAACAAGGCTGGAGACTATTCGGCCGCCTATTTGGTCCTGGAAACAGATTCAGATCTTGAAGGACATGGAATGACTTTTACAATTGGCCGAGGAAACGATGTTGTTGCTTATGCCATTCAGCACTTTGCCGAAAAGGTCAAGGGCAAGACTCTCGAGGATCTGACCGCCAATATTGGCAACACTTGGAAATGGTTGGTTGAAGATTCCCAGCTGAGATGGATTGGGCCTGAAAAGGGTGTTATTCACCTTGCCCTTTGTGCTACAGTTAATGCAATCTGGGATATGTGGGCAAAGTCGGTTGGCAAACCATTATGGAAGCTTGTGGCAGATTTCACCCCTGAAGAGTTCGTTGCAGCTATCGATTTCAGGTACCTCACGGATGCCCTCACCCCTGAAGAGGCCATCCAAATCCTTAAAGAGGGTGCTGCTGGCAAAGAGAAGAGAGTTCTTGATGCTTTGAGCAATCGAGCTGTTCCTACTTACACCACATCTGCTGGCTGGCTCGGTTATTCAGATGAGAAAATGATTAACTTGCTGAGAGATGCAGTACACAAAGGCTACAAGCACTTCAAACTGAAAGTTGGAGGAAGTGTTGAAGACGACAGAAGACGAATGAAGATCGCACGAGACGAGATTGGCTACGATAGAATGCTGATGATCGATGCCAATCAGGTATGGTCTGTTCCTGAAGCGATTGAATATGTTAAGGCTCTCAAAGAGTTCAAGCCTCACTTTATCGAGGAACCAACTTCTCCCGATGACATACTGGGACACAAAGCCATCAGAGATGCTCTGGCTTCAGAAGGTATTAAAGTTGCAACTGGTGAAATGTGTCAGAACCGGGTGATGTGGAAACAATTTTTAGCATCTGGGGCTATTGATTATGCTCAGATCGACTGCTGCAGACTTGGAGGAGTTAACGAGGTACTTGCTGTGCTTCTGTTAGCAAAGAAGTTTAATATCCCTGTTATCCCTCACTCTGGAGGTATCGGACTTCCAGAATACACCCAGCACATTTCAACTATTGATTATATTTGCGTTTCTGGAAAGCTGTCTCTTCTAGAGTACGTGGACCACGTTCCAGAGTACTTTGAGTACCCCTCCAGAGTGAAGGATGGCTTTATCCTCACTCCATTGGAGCCAGGATACTCAGTTCAAATCAAGAAGGATGCATGGAACAAGTACGGATATCCCAATGGAAGCTGGTGGACATCATCAGAAGCTGAAGGAGTCGAAGACAAAGTAATTCTCAAGAGCATTTAAACACATGTATAGAAAATCTATCAGCCATTATATCTTCCAAATATCTTAATGTGATATGATAACCATGGATCGTAGTAGCTATATGAATGTTCTATATATAACTTAAGTGGTTAATCTGATTGTAACGCTAGTGTTATAATGGAAATCAACGGGAAAATGTTAACCGTCGTTAATACAAAACAATTTATTAATTGCATGGCTATAAGTAAATTGAAATTCAAGCTTTCTCATCCGTAATAACGCGATTGTGCTCATCATCAAAGATGTCAACCGTTGTTGTTGCAAACTTCCTGGCAGGTACTTTACGCTCAAAGAATACGTCAATTTCGGCATATGTAAGCCCAGCTGGCTCAGGAAGCCTAAAGTATGTCCAGATCAGGCATATAAAAGTAATTCCACCGTACAGGAAACCAGCTTTTCCACCCCAATTCCAAGAGTCGGGGTTTAACATGTGAGGAACTAAAATACCATTTATAATTCCGAAAACATTGTAGAAGTTTCTTGCCAAAACAATAGTCTTAGTCCGCAAACGACTGGAAGATATTTCTGGCACGAGTGAATAGCAAACGGGCCCAACGGAAAAGTCATATATGAATGTTTGGACAAGTAGAGTCACTGCAATTCCCCATTTGGCACCGTCATTAGAGGCCGGAGCCAGAGTGAGAAAAGCGATGATCAACAGGCAGATGGTCATGAGAGCTAGTCCCACCAGATATATGGATCTTCGACCCATCCATTGCATTAAGAACCACGAAATCATTGTTCCAGCCATTCCAATGGCATATTGACCGATGGAAAGATCAAAGGCATCGGCCGTTGGCAGACCAGCAAGCTCAAAGAAATACGTAGAAAATCCCTGGAAAGGAGATACACAGTTCTGGATGACCCAAACAATGCTGGCAATTTCTGTTCTTCTTAAATCAACGCCTTTGAAACAATCCCAATAAGTGGTTCCAAGCGTGACAGACTTTTCAAGTTCATTTGTATGTACCATCATGGAAACAGATTTTTCAATCTCATCTTCTGACCGGTTACTTGACAGTCTCCTCACAGATTTTATGGCATCGTCTACACGCCCTTTACGGACGAGCCACCAGGGAGACTCCGGTGCTAGGTAAACACCAATGAAAATAGGTATGGGCCATATCCACTGGATGGCAAAAGGGATCTTATAGCCCCATTCATCTGTTCTTGATTCAAGACCACGCAATACCCCACTTGCAATTAACTGACCAATCACCCAACACATATTGACGTATGTAGTCAGATATGCTCGCAACACAACAGGACACACCTCTGCAGCATAAGTCGTTGTCAAGGTCTGGAAAACACCCCACGGAATACCCATGAGAATTTCACCTGCAAGTAAAGTTTGGACATTTTGAGAGAAAAATGGAATGAATATAAACCCTGTGAGAACGACAAGCGATATCATCATCGTGATACGGTACCCATATTTTTCAGAAACCACACCGTTGATAGCAAGTCCAATAATTTCACCAACTGCAGCTCCATTCGATAAGCCAGATTGCCATGAAGCAGACAGTTGATAAGTGAGCCCATTGACCGTATTTCCTGCAGGCTTGCCATACTTTCTAGCAAAAGCAGGAAATCCATAAAAATTTCCAAGCAGGACGATATCATACCCTTCCATGATAAGAGCAGATGAAAGCCAAATAGACCACATTACAGCTTTAGGATATCGCTTCAATCCTTGAAGCAAAGACATATTGTGCTCTTCTTCTGTGGCTTCTCTGGCGTCAATTACAATATTAGCCCGCCCAACAAAATCACCATCCGTCTTCACAAAAGTTTCATCTTTTGGAATCGGATTAGCAATGTCTTCAACATGGCTTGACATTTTTTTTTTTTTAGCTTTTACCTGTCTGATAAACGAAGGAGGCAACCTCCAATAAATATGTTGGACTGCCCCGCATCAACCTCATTGCCCTTATGCAATGTCTCATGCAATGCATACCAAGACTGGACCATGTGGGGAATACATTTATCGGTCCGATATCTGAAAATGCTGTACCAATCTGAAGACAGGATGCTTTTACAAAAATTCAGCTCAATAACCCCCAAAGCTCAGCTGCTTCATGCAAATGTTGAAGCAGCTGGTTGGGGGTTTTGAGGAGTAACACAGGTTTACGAGCAGGATGGAATACCATTGTAAAAAGAAAATCTCTGGCTGGGCCCAGCAATGACAAACTGTTCAACCAATTTTAAAAGTCGCCATACAGGTAGCCACTATCACACACTGCCCATTACGAGAAACTTCAGTAGAAGAATACTTGTTTACATCGTCTTCGCTGGTTTGCACTTCCGCGCCTGGTATGTATCAGTAGTATCAACCTACTACTTGAATTTCTTCCACAAATATTAGAGGAACCTATATAGAGACTAAACCTCGATTGTCTGAAGAAACGTTGTGTGATCAACAATTCTACCTTCGATGATCTCTTACTACTCATTTGACATTCGTACGGCTGTACAGCTCGTCACCAGATTTGCCGATTGATAAGATATACCCTATCCCTATGTACAGACGCGGCTTGAAAATATTTTTTTAGGGAAATTTAATTGTGTGCACTGTTTGTCCCTTAAACTTTACAAACATGAAGGTCAAGAGTATGTTTTTCGAGATTTTATAAGTTGCTGTAGTATAGAAACTAACAATAGAGCCCCAGAGTAAACGAAAGAGTACTAGACTTCAAGAGGGTATTAAAAAGAAGATCTCTGCTCACAACCGTAAGCAGAAGAAGCTTGCCAAGAAGGATGTGACTTGGAAATCCAAGAGCAAGAAAGATCCTGGTATTCCAAGCTCATTTCCATACAAGGGAAGAATTTTAGAGCAGATAGAGCAGAATCGTCTTCGTGAGGAAGAAGAAAAAGAGCGCCGAAGACAGGCACAACGAGAAGCTTCTCGAGCCGCTGGACAGATCATTGAGGATGATGCTGAAATGGACGCTGAGGGCTCCACAGAGCAAGAAAACTACGACCGACTCACTGCATTAATGGCATCTGCTCAGGCTGCTGCCAAAGAATTCAATGGTGAAGATGGTGAAGAGGAAGATTCGGGAATGGATGTCGACGACGATGACGAAGATGATGAGGAGGTTTCATATGGTAGCGAAGAGGACGAGGGAAATGATATTGCTACCTCAAGCGAGGGTTCCAGAAAAGCATTTGACAAGATTTACAAGCAAGTTGTGGATCAGGCAGATGTCATACTGTATGTTCTTGACGCACGAAACCCTGAGGGCACTAGGTCCAGACAAGTTGAGCGAGCAGTGCTGGCTAACCCTTCCAAGAGGTTGCTATTTGTCTTGAACAAGATTGATCTTGTTCCCACAGATGTCCTGAAAGCATGGGTCAAGCACTTGGAGCTGGTATTCCCTACCATCCCTATTGCAGCATCCTCGCCAGCACCAAACGCTACCACTTTCAACCACAAGGGCCTCACTCAAGTTACTACCTCCACTGCGCTTTTGCAGGCACTTAAAAAGTATGCTAGTGCTTCACAGTTGAAGCGAGCGATCTCTGTTGGCGTGATTGGTTATCCTAACGTGGGAAAATCCTCTATCATTAACTCTCTTACTGCTCGACATGGCTCCAGATCAAACTCATGCCCCGTTGGTGCCCAGGCAGGTGTTACTACGTCAATTCGACGAGTCAAGGTTGACAACAAGCTCAACATTTTGGACTCTCCTGGAATTGTGTTTCCGTCCTCCGAGTCGTCAAAATCTCGTAGTGCTGTTGAGGAAAAGGCTCGACTTATCTTGTTGAGTGCTGTGCCTCCAAAGCAGATAGACGATCCCCAGCCAGCTGTGTCTCTGTTGCTGAAGCGTCTTTCAAAGAACGAGGAGTTGATGACTAGGTTAAAGCAATACTACGACTTGGCTCCAATTGTGGCAAGTCCTCATGAAGCATTTGTTACGAATTTCTTGGTTGAGGTTGCCCGAAAGAAGGGCCGCCTTGGAAGAGGTGGTGTTCCCGACCTTAACAGTGCGGCAATGGCTGTCGTCACTGACTGGAGAGACGGAAGAATTTCTGGATGGGCTCTGCCACCAGTTCTAAAGTCGTCATCTACCACTACATCAAAATCGACATCAAAGGCTGATGGATCTCAGGCACAAGCTGAATCTGAGCCGGAAGACAGAACTGTTATAGTATCCGAATGGGCCCAAGAGTTCAGCTTGGAGGGACTTTGGGACGGTACATTTAATGAGTGATCTTTCAAAATCATTGAAATGACTATTTGTAGCTTCAGAAGCATTATTTAACATTCTATATCCTACCATTCATTACATCTCGTAAGCAGGCGTCCAGTTCTTCATTAATATCAATCTTTTTATACTCTGCTGCAAAGGTTTGAGCAGCATCACGGTATCGCGATTGGTTCAGTATTGTCATCACAGCGTCCTTAATTGCAGCTTCCGATGGGTCATTGGTCTTAAGGTCTATTCCCACATTAGCCCATTCTACACGTGCAGAAACCTCAGCCTTGTCTTCGTTTCTTCCCGCTGCGACAATTGGGATTCCATGCATGAGGGCCTGATTCACTGTGCCATAGCCCCCGTTGGTGACTAGAACATCCACCTTGGGCAGCAGCCACTCAAATGGTAGATATGTTGCAACTCTGCAATTTTCAGGAATAGCAACAGATAATGACTCCAATGGCCGCCCTCCAGTGGTGACTACGACCAACAAGTTGGTGTCATGAGCCAATGCAGTTATAGTAGGGAAGATTAACTGCTTGAAATCCTTGTTTGAAACAGTACCCTGAGTTACAAACACCACTTTTCGAGAGCCATCCAAATCATTCGCCCATTTTGGAACCGATGCTTGTCCAGCCATAATCGGCAAGCAGCCCACAAATCTTACCGAGCGAGGCATATCGGGCCGCGGATACTCGAATTGAGGAATTGATAGCTGCAAACACAAGTCAGCACCCTGAAAAATGTAGTCCAACAACGGTGATGGCATCGGCGGACTGCCAATCTTAGCAAGCACATCGTTGCCGTACTTCTGCAAAGGTTCCACAAAGGCGGCATTTACATGTCTCAGGATGTGATCGTAGGTACCTTTGGGAGCTGGAGGCAACCCCAGACTCCCACGAGCGCCATCTTCCCGCCTCCAAAATAAGTAGGTGGTGCCAATAAATATAATCCGTGGCCTGTCCTGGCTCTCCTGTAATAAATAAGGAAGAACTCCAAAAAATAAATTATCGGCTATGATGACATCAGCTTTAAATGACTTCAGAAGTGTCTGCAGGCCAATATACTGATCAATCAGGGGGTCAAACGAGGCCTTTTGAAACACAAACAGCGTCTTATCCACGCCTGGCTTCATGGCTACATATTCGGGGTATATAGCATCGAGCTCATTTAGGTCTATGTCCGCTGAGCCTGAATACCGCACAAACCGAGCGCCTATAGCCTCAATTCGTTTTCGCTGGCATTCAGCACCTATGCCCACCACTTCATGGCCCTTTTGAACAAGAATGCTGCCTATTGATAGTACAGAGTTGAAGTGGCCCTGAACTGGCACGCTGGTTATAATGATTTTCATTGCCCGTTTATCGATTCAACTCCAAGCCAGTTGATTCCAGTGTCTGTTAGACAGTTACACTTGCGCCGTAACAAGTCTAAAAGACAACAAGCCAAACTCTTTAGAACCTTAATTATCAGATTTTGTCTGGGGGGCGCCAACGTGATGAGGTCGTCTGCACCTGTTCCAAAACAGATAGATACAAAGTAATATAATCGGCAGAGACTCGGCGTCACATAAATTGGCTTCTGACCAGATATATCAATTACAACAACCTTGCTTGCTGCTTTACCACTTGGCTTTCTGCCAATCGATTAGTAGGGGAGATAATCGTTTATAAGCTAGTTAATCGTGCTTACAAGTGCATAGTGATTGACACCAGTGACTAACCAGGATAGGGGTGCATTCCGATGCTAAGCCTTAGCGGTACTTATGCCCAAAGCTTTCGCTGCTTTCGAACCAGGCTCCTCAGTAGAAACTGGAGGGCACACAATTGAAGTCTACACCTATGTATCCATCAGAAACAGTTGTACAGTCTTGATTGGTACTGTGTAGTATCAATTGACCGACGATATTCTGTTGTCACATGTTTGTATCGTGAATCCAAAACGATACCGATTCCGAGACCCCTGCCCACAGTGAAGCTAAGACAGAAACAGGATATCACTGTGCAGAGTGCATGGTTAGTGCCTGCCCTTACATATGAATGACCATGAATGCTTCATTAGGTTGCTCGCTACTAGTTGTATCGAGGCACCTTGTTGGGATCTGGTGGCTGGCTATGTCTCCAAGCTTGAATCTCAGATCCCAGCATTGGTTGTTCCACCAGTCCTGATAAAATAGGTTTGATATGGTTGACATATTTTTGCGCACTCCACAATGTGCCACTAGTACTCCAACTGTTCCAGAGATGTTTTTATTTCTACTTTGATAGACTGCATCATTGATCTGTACGGTTGTGCCTCTGTGGTATTGGGTTTTGTGACTTTGTAACAGATCACAAGGATCTCCCAAGACCAGCGGAGACGGCCACTCCGAGTGCTTTCATGTGAAAAACCCACACATACACCGCCCGCCAGCAAAACAATGGGACTCGCAATTTGTGTAGTGCATAGACTTGCATCAGGGACAAGTTGCTTGAAAATGAGCCAAAATACTGTTATGGTTTTTTGCACTTATATTTCTGGGTGTGAAGGTTGCCCAGGTTTCACTTAACGGCCGAATATAGCCGCGCATTTTGAGGAATTCAAATGGCGTTACTCAAAGCCTGTGTTGGCAGTTAGCTAAGTGACCATAAGATGATTGTATAATAGCATATTAGGAAGCAGGTGCGAAACAAGTACATGCAATATACGACGCAATGAAGTAGATTCTGGATGAAATTCGTCTGGCTAATTAGTACGGGTCAATCGAACTCAAGTTGAAAGGAATTGCCGTAATTATGTAACCAATCAGCCGGATCGACATCTCCACATCCTGATTGGTAGGGGTGTAGTGGAGAATTCTGACAGATGACAGGCGCTTGGTCCCGGAGGTTGCCCTTTTACTTGCATACCCGAAGTGGGGGTGGTCAGTTTACTAGAAAATTGCCCCGCAATGATCATCGCCAGACATTCGGTTGAATTGGCCCCCAACTTGTCAATGCCGTGTATCGAGTTAAAGTAGAGGTTAAGCATGGCGGGCGTATTAGCCGGTTGAAATGATCGTATTTGCAGGCCCATGATTGACATAGGATCTGTTACTTTATAACCCGTTTACCTGTTACCGGTTAAATTACGAAAATCACTATAAAAGCACTGATTTTCCAAACTAAAACATTCCGAGAAGCAAAATATGAAAGAATTATTAGCATTACTTGCTGCTGCACCACTTGTGGCTGCATGGTCTAACAAACCAACTGGAATTGTTGTCGATGCTCTTACAACCTATCAAGAAGTAGCTGGATTTGGTTTTTCACAAGCGTTCCAGCGATCTAACCAACTTCATGGAAAGGATGGCCTTTCTCCTGAAAATCAGACACGAGTGCTGGATCTTTTGTTCAGTGATACTAAAGGTGCTGGATTGACAATTCTAAGAAACGGAATTGGTTCATCGCCAGACAATGAGCAGGATTGGATGCAATCCATTGAGCCTGTTAGCCCTGGGTCAGCAAATGCCACTCCCAAATATGTGTGGGATGACAATGATAACAGTCAGGTTTGGCTGTCCCAGCAAGCCATGAAATATGGAGTGAATACAATCTACGCTGATGCGTGGAGTGCTCCTGGCTACATGAAAACGAATAACACCGATACATATGGAGGCTATCTTTGCGGAGTCCGTGGTACAAACTGCTCTACAGGAGACTGGAGACAAGCATTTGCCAACTATTTGGTGCAATATCTCACATTCTACAACCAGTCTGGAATTCCTATATCTCACCTAGGTTTCCTCAACGAAGCAGACCTAAGTACGCCATATGCTAGTATGTTTTCTGACGGGTACCAATCAGCGGACTTTTTGAAAATATTAGTGCCTACTTTAAGAGCTGCTGGTTTCAACGACACAAAGGTAACTTGTTGTGATGCTACCGGCTGGAGGCAGCAAAGAGATTTCAACTTTGAGTTGCAGCAGGCAGGTGGCATGGACTATGTTGATGTTGTGACATCTCATGGATACCAGAGTGAGCCAAGTAACCCTTTCCATGTTGATCAGCAAGTATGGCAGACTGAGTGGGCAGATTTATCGGGAGCCTGGACTCCGGTTTGGGATGGCATTGGACAGGTCGGAGAGGGAATCCAGTGGGCAAACAAAATTCAGGAAGCTTTTGTGCGGTCGAATGCTAGTGCATTCTTGCATTGGATAGGAGCCGAGAACAGCACTGGAAATTCAATGCTGGTGAAGATCGATGGAGATAGCATCGAACCCTCAAAGAGACTGTGGGCATTTGCTCAGTTCAGCCGATTTGTCCGCCCCGGAGCTGTTCGTATTGATGTCCATAGCGACAACAAAATTCTTCAGATGAGTGCATTCCGCAACACCAATGGTGTTGTCGCCATTCAGGCCATCAACAATGGTCATGTTAATGTGACGATTCCAATTACTGTTGGCGGAAGTGCTGCCAACCGTGCCGTTGCCTACCTCACCAACGAAGACCACGATTTGTCGGTGATTTCAAACAACACTATCAAGGAAGGTAGCTTTTCAGGATATATCCCTGCTAGGTCTATGGTCAGCTGGGTGGTTTCCTAGGTAAATATTTTGCAACTATGATAGTAGGCGGGACCCATCATCGCATAACGTAACATTAAACAATTATATGGATATAAAATAGCTGAAATGAAAAATATCTTTTTTTTTTCTCGATTTCCACTGTGCTGTGTTTTAGACGTGTGTATGGCTCGGACTCATACAAATTTCCGCTCACTGGCATTTAACTGGCATTTCAATTGGAATAACAGTCCCTTCCATACTAGCATCTAAACTTGGCCATTGTAGAAAATTAATGCAATCTTGTTAGCGGGCTTCGAAATCAAATTCTGAAATAGATGAATAGTTGAATGTAAAGTTAAATGAACGGAAAAGCTGCACATACACAATAGTAGAGCTGCTTAAAATGACGGCCGCAAAGCATGTGAAAATTCGCAGAGCTACGCCGTAGCCTACCATGAGTCATTTAAATTGCAACATCGTTATTCGGTAGCCCCAAATGGCCGTTACAGATGTATCTTTCTTGGGAACAGTTGTTCGGGAGCCGATATAATTTTATGATGCAGACAGATTAAGCAACCGGTGCAGGAAGAATTACTGCTTATGGCACCATGCATGTGTAGCTTAATTATTCCAGTCAATATAAACATTTCGCGGCATGTCAATTGAAGTTTTAGTTTGTTCTATTACTACCGGTCACTGCTGTGGCATTCACTACGGTGAAATTCATGTCGGGTTGAGGAAGCCGGCTTGAAGCTGTCCTAACGTACCATAGAAGAGTCACCTAAAATCCATATGCCAATCTCGGTCACCTGTTAACCCACTGTCAACAGCGTCATTCCAGGTCACGTAGCTGATCCCTGGCCACGCAAATTGTCGCATAGACCGTCGCGTTTGTTGCTGCATGAGACACGGCGCCCAGGCTTGCTCATGCCCTCACAACGTCTCAAAACCTCTCACCGCCTGTCACATTCTCTGACAACCTCCCAAATAAGCACTTCGTGGGCACCCATTTCGTGTGTCCGCCAAACTCCGAACACCAGTCCAGCCATAGTACATACTCGGAGTCCGGGGTCTTCCCCCACGGAATCATCCATCTACTAGCCTATTATAGCCTCCATGATTATTTTTCTCGACCGTAAATAGCGACTCATGGCCGCTGTTTCCTTTTCATTCTTTGTTCTTTGTACAGTCACTATTTGTGCTCCATCACCTGCTCTGCACACTCAACATTAGTGGCTACAGCCGCCCCCTCAATTGGCGTCTTATAGTGGTAGTCCACCCTCATCCTATTAGCCCACCTACTATTGCTGGATCCTGCTTACCCGGCTGGCGTGTGATTTGCCTGGTGGATCAGTGCATAATACGAGGCTTTTTATTTCTTGCACTCGCAAGTATTTTTTCTGTTGTCTCGACAAGAAATTTGCCTAGTTAAATACCACGGCCACGCGACCTTTTATTCACGCAGCAAGTGGTAACAAATCATACCTATATAAAGTCCCGGCTTTTCTAGTTCAGCTGGTGCTTTAATTTCTGTGTGAGGGACTTGTTGTTTTCAAATCTGGCGGAACTTATCTCTGTGTACGGATACCAGCCTGTTTTGGGCTCCCTGATTATTCAAATCGACTCCACGCAGCCACCATAATTCGACTTTCGGCACACAAGTGGGAGACGAAATTCACGTTGTTTTAAAGGGTTCTTTATCTCGAGGAGATCGAGGTAAAGAGGTCTGTGATCCCGCTGGATTTAAGACTTCATATTTTTTTTATTGACTTTTTTTTTAGATATCACCAAACGCTTTGTTTTGGTTTGCTAAAGGCCAGCTCTTTTGACTGGTTTTGATATTCCTTTGATACTTCCGGGCCGTTGTGTTTTTTTCACCACAGCTTTGGATCGATCCAACTAGTTTGAAAGTGGTTTGATTTGTTGAATTTCCTCGACTTTTTTATATCAGCTCTCGAAAGAGTTAGGGCCATAGCTGCAACATGTCTTCCAGGTCTTTAACTCCTGTATCGTCGACAGACAATACAGAGCGGGTGGAGACTCAGTACCAAGAGTATACTGACGCTTTAAATGACCACCGAAATCAGCCAGATTCGCTTCCTGTTCGACCATCCTTCAGCGATGCGCGGCGGCCAGTAATCAATTCTGATGACGATTCACGACCTGCAGATGTCGATATTGCTTCGGCTTCAGCTGCTCGACGGTCGTCGTCTCGACCCCGTTCTTTGTCGTTTGGTAGCAATCTGCGAAGATCTCGATCTCGGGCTTCTTCGTGCGCAATCTCTGTGAATTCTACAGAGTCGGAAAGGTCTGGTATGGGCATTTTGCTCAACCGGTCCCAGACCATGGATCATATGGATACCAACAAGCGAAATCGTAGGCTGACTAAATCCTCTATTAAGAGCGCTTTGTCTGACGACGAAAGCGATGCGGATTCCCACATTAGCTTTGGCGATGTCACTGAGGAAGATGTGTGTTTTCCTATGATCAAGCCTGCCCATGATCATGGTATTGACTTCAATGAGCTGGACAATTTTTCGTCTGTAAACAACGACACTGGAAGTCAGCGAAGGTTTAGGTCCAATACTAGTGGCCACAGTCAGGCTAACCACCGGCCATTGGTTCCTCAAGGCATCTTGAGTGGTAATGACAGTCACCGCAACAGCCCATCTCCTCCTGTGGCTCTAGTGGATTCTGACGCTACTAAAGTTGACATAGAGGGTGCTCGCGCGATGCCTGTTATGCCAGTTACTTCGACTGACGACTCTCCAGAGTCAAGTGTTCCCGATAGCCCTGACGAGAAAGAGCTTATGCATGCGACAAAGGCTAATTTTGATGCCAAGATGCGGGCTAAAAGTTTCGATGTCGACCGGGCTAATCCGTATGCTCACGGCTTTGATATGCCTGATAATGCATATGACGCTGCTAGCCGTCGAAGCCAGCAGCAGAAGGTCCCTGTATACACGGATAGATTCAGCTTCTTTGCCGCTGATTCGGATGAAACCGTACACTCTCCTGATATTCCGTCGCTATTGGATACAAACCAGAGCTTTGAAGATTTGTTCAACGATTCTAATGGTACCTGGTGGCTTGACTGTCTGGATCCATCTGATGCTGAGATGAGAGTTCTTGCCAAAGCGTTTGGTATCCACCCGTTGACTACCGAAGATATTCGAACGGAAGAGTCGCGAGAAAAAGTGGAGCTGTTCAAGAACTATTATTTTGTGTGTTTCCATACATTTGAGTCTGACAGTGAGTCTGACGACTTTTTGGAGCCAGTCAATATCTATATTGTGGTGTTCCGAGAGGGTATCTTGTCATTCCACTTTTCGCCAGTCCAGCATGGTATTAATGTTCGACGAAGAATTCGTCAGCTCCGGGACTATGTGAGCGTTTCGGCAGATTGGATCTGTTATGCGTTGATCGATGATATTACCGATTCGTTTGCTCCTATCATTCATGATATCGAGGTGGAGGCAGATGTTATTGAGGACTCTGTGTTTGTTGCTCGTGAGTCTGATTTTGGACCCATGTTGCGACGCATTGGTGAAGCTCGTCGAAAAGCCATGACTCTGTTAAGGCTGCTGTCTGGAAAAGCCGATGTCATTAAGATGTTTGCGAAGCGGTGCAATGAGCATTGGGATAATGCTCCTCGAGGAGAGATTGGTCTGTACCTTGGTGATATCCAGGACCATATTATCACTATGCACCAGAACCTGTCAGTTTATGAAAAGATCTTTTCTCGTTCGCATGCGAATTACCTGGCTCAGCTCCAAGTGGTTCACGTCACTTCCAACAACAGAGTTACTAAAGTTTTGGGTAAAGCAACTATTATTGGTACTGTATTGGTGCCAATGAATTTGATTACTGGTCTGTTCGGTATGAACGTGACTATCCCTGGTGAGCAGGGTGGTAACTTGGGGTGGTTCTTTGGTATTGTGGGAGTAATGATCCTTTTGGTTGTCACTCTTTTCATGATTGCTCGCCGATGGCTTGGAGATGCCGATGATGAGGAGAGTGGTCCAGTAAGGTCCATCAAATCATCAGCAGCGTCGATTCTCTCTCATCGAAGCCGAAGATAGCAGCAGCCCTGTAAAATAGAAAAATGCTTGTTTGATTATAGAAACTATAGAGTTAGGCTCTTATAAGGGCAATAATAAATACTGAAAATGCTACTTTGTCAGCTCCCAATTATATATGATTACCGATAACTACTGTTGAAGAAAAGTAAAAAGAATAAAAACTCTAGTTTAAAGTTATGCAGATTCTATGGTTGAATGGAAATAAATAATGCTGCGAGTTACTGCTGATCTGGGATGAATTCCCAAGTTTCTTCTGAAATCCCATTCAGAACAAAGTCCACAAGTATCGCGCGTCGCTTGGCAACGTACGAGCACTTGTCTAGAAGGTCTGTCTTCTGTTCCATAATTGCGTCTCCGCTTTTCTCAAAAGCTGCCGCGAGGTTCTCAATCGCCAACTCTAGATCTCGCTGATTGTTCTCTAAGATGGTAGTAGTGTTTGAGCTTTTGAGAAAATATGTAAAGGCATAGGCCCATGATAAGGATCGACGAGCGTCTTTCAACACATTGAAAACCTGCTGCAAATACTGGGTGTCTATCCACGACACTCCATTCGATTGCATATACTTTATCTTCGATTCCATGCGGTCCAAGCTCTTGCCTTCTAGCCGAGAAGACTGGAAATGAATATTGAACCTATTAAAATAATGCAAGTAGCGTTCTAAGGTCTTCCTAGTTTTCTCTTTGCCGGCACTTAAAGAGGCTTCTTGGCTGTCATCGAACTTGGAACAGTTATAGTAACTATCTCCCATGTGGTTATTCCAAGAGTGCATACATATCCAGCAGAACTGATGCGAACATTTCCGGCATGTCATATGGTTGCATCCACCGTTTTTCTCAATTGTCGTGGAACATTTTGGGCAGTCTTTGGTGTTGACCACCAGCCAACGCGATGTTTCAGAATCGTTAGCGCATTTCTCCCTCCACTTTTTCCCCAACTGACAGGGCATCGGCTGATGGTCATCTTCTCCACACCCAAAGCAGAACTTGTGTCCACATTTACAGTCTACTGTTGGCACATGATGCTCAAGGTCGGCCTTCCGGACATTGCACTCAATCACTTTGGAGCACCCGGGAGCAGGACACCATCTTAGGGTTTCATGGCCAGAAACATAGGTCTCTATGGCAAGCTTTGAGTACTGTTGGAACACCTGCTCAGTCGTTAGCAACTTGATTGCAGAATCATCCAATAGCAAGTGACATTTCGGACCTGGGCAGCCTATTTGTCTCGACTTGCCTTCTTCGGCTACTTTCTGCGTGACGTAATAACTGGCGCACCGTGTACACAGTTCATGGCCACAAGCGAGGCAAAATGTCTCCATAATTCCATCTTCTGGTCCTCTATCCTGTGGGCTATCACAGCACACGAAACAGACAAAGTCTTCCTTGGCAGGTCGCACAGTGTGCGATTTGCTTGTCATCGTCTCTGCTGACACCCCAGCAGCCTTCAGCGCCTTATTGGGATCCTCCATGTACCGTTCTATAAGCAAATCATCATGCCAGCTAAAAGCACTCAGAAGAGATGCCGTCTGTGAGCCATCTAAGCCTAATACTTTTGATACTTTGTCGGTCATATCTTGAAGTTGAGCCTGGATATCAGCTGGGTCAAGCACCTGGAAGAGCACCTGGAACTGAGGGGCCTTGACGTCCGATAAGGCATCACCAACCTCTAGATCAGATTCAAACTCCACCTCGTCATCATCATCATAGCCATCAATATCGCTAAAGGCACTATCAAAAGAGCTGTCCTCGAAATCAGACATATGTTAGGAGATTAAGTGAAGGTGTAGACACATCCGTGCATAATAAATGAGAGTGTGCATAATGCCACAATCGGATCTTGCCTAATCCAGTGTATAGTTAATTTATGGTGAAACATACTTAAACACAAATAAGAATAAATAGACTATAAGACATTTTAATTACAGTGGCGATGACCGCACAGATGAATTTGGGATATCTCCGTGGTGTGGTTTCCACTGACTAGGCTCGCGCAGGTATTGGGCCATAGGCATAAACTAGACTTTCAACATCTGGAGACTTCAAACAGAGTACACCACTCAGATGCAACTTCATCCAGTCGTATTTAAAAAGTCCATACACCACAAGGTCCGCGGACACACGCTTTCCCATTATCTTTTGCGTGTACCAAACATGTCCACATCACTTAGCCTTGAGTTACAATACATAACCCATTCAAACGACACCAGTCCAGTTTCGCAAGACAGATGTGACATTTTTTGAGATGATAGTACGAGATTCATATTCATAAAGAGGCTGAATCCCAGGTCTGCAGGTCTGCTTTGATCAAATTGTCTGGTTTAAGCACCACTGCATGACTCCAAGCACCTTCTGACGGTCTGCTTCATTGAAAAGCCAGAAACCATACATTGCTCCATCTGCAGACTGCACCATGATAAAAGGGTCTTCTATTTGTACCTCCATCTCTGGTGCTCCAGTCTTTCTAGACTCGGACAGTGGGGTCAGACCTAAAGAGAAGTTCTCGACATTCAGTCGATTGAGCACTATGAGCCCATAGGGAAATACTTTAGAATCTCCCAGATTGTCCGCAGACTTTGCCGCTCTTGAATATACAAACAGCGTCCCTTGACAATCCAGTTTTTCCCATTCTCCTCCGTCTATATTGAATTTGTAGACATTGCAGATCGCAGACGAGCATATTATCTGTGCCAGCAGCGGATCATGGCGTAACAATACAGTATAGTTATAAGACTGCTTGGTCTCTTCCTCAGTAGCAGTCATTTTGTTATGCGGACTACCGATAAATTTAGTTTTGCAGCTAAATCAATCAACAGAGCTCAAGTAGTTGGTAGTATGAAGAGCCTGCCACACCAATATCCAGTTGGTGAACCGATTGGTGCATGACAGGCGCGCATATGGGTATTTTTCCAGGGGAGACCCCATCTAACGTGTCATGGACGACAAGCTAATTGAACAGGCGCTGGCTCGAGCAGTTTCAGAGGCTGATTTGCAGTCGGCTTCTTTAAAGAGCATCCGTCAACAAGTGGAGGGCAGCCTGGGTTTAGAAAGTGGGTTCCTGAAAAGCGGCAAATGGGCTGCTTTAAGTAAACAACTAGTATATGAAGCAGCTGTAAGTCTGAAATAGCTAGCAACATAGTTTCTAATCATTAGGATCAGCAGGAAAAGGAGCAATCACATGAAACTGAAAAATCGTCGATTTCTTGTGAGCCGGCCGTCTCTGATGAACCAGCCGTGGATATGTCCAGCCCGGACCCAATGTTTGATGAAGTAGACCACATCCAAAGTTCTCCAGCTAAAACGAAACGAAAAGCTCCTTCGAAGCCTCGAATTACAAAGTCAGCACCATCCACTAAGAAGGCAAAAGCTGACAGCCAGAAATCTAAAGCAAGGCCGAAGTCTCACGAATCTCCCAGCGAGCACAAAATATCGGTTTTGAAATCTCAGCTGCTGAAATGTGGAGTTCGAAAAATGTGGAATAAATATTTAGATCCGCTTCCAAATGACAATCAACGCATCAACTTTCTCAAGAAAGAGCTGGAAGCAATTGGGCTGGAAGGTACTTTCTCAATGGTCAAGGCAAAGAAAATCAAAGAACGACGAGAGATGGAACAAGATATGTCTGATACACTAGCAGAGGCTGCTAAATTTACGAAAAAAGGCCGACATGCGACTGGTAGCTCAGACGATGGGTCAGATGATGGGTCAGATGATGGGTCAAATGCTGGTTCAGACAGTTCTACATTACCGCGAGGGCGACGAACTGTAAGTAATTGGATCTTAGTATGTAAGCAGCGGCAACCTAACACAGGTTATCACCAGCGACAGCGACTAAATGAAAGCGTTCAAAGTGTCTTCAGAACTTCTTCAGCAGACGAAACACTGATTCCAGTCGAATCTGGCTCTACAAAGGCTGCCGTAACAGTTCCGTTTTCCACGACTGCAGCGTAACGCTTGCTTCGGAGGTTTCCAAAGAATTTGGATGCGTCAAACAACACATCCCATTGCTTAGAGAGCTCTCCGTCATGGTCGGCAAGGAATCGAATACCTGGGTTTGTGCCATTGACGTTCTCAAGAGTCTTGGCCCAATGCCCAGTCACAAACGAATCGTTTACAGCAACAACATAGATACCTTTAACCCCTTTGGCGGTGAACTTGTCGTAACTATCCCAGTATCCAGGAACATGGCTGGCGCTGCAACCTGGCGAAAAGGCACCGGGAACGCCGATTACAATGTACTTTCCCTGCTGGTCAATTCCGTGTCATATGTTCAAATAACTACTTACTGAGGCAGTCTCGGAGGCCAAGTTCACCTTGTTAGAGGGAGCGTCTTCCAGCAACTCAAGAGGTGGCACTACATCACCCGACTTCAATTGAGCGACCATAGAAGTCTGGAATCCTCGGCTGGCATTAAAAGTCCTTTGCACTCCCAGTGCTCTTTTCATCGATCTCACAAACATCTTGTAGTTAAGTCTGTAGGGTTGTCCCCTCATGCAGTGTGTTTCGTACTAATCCTCAGTTGCTATAGGCTATGATATGCAATCATTCACTCTAGGAGTGGCTACTAAATCACTGAGACGAGAATGCTTACTATTTAATGGCTTTTCAACTCGGCTGAGACATTATTTTGAGGCAGGACTAATTGCTGATGTGGGCCAGCTGCGATTCAGCTCGTCAGATGCTCGGAGCTGGCTGGACAAGTTGAACAAGAACAATATTCCACGCCAGGAGTTTGACATTACGTATTCGAGATCTGCTGGACCAGGTGGTCAAAATGTTAATAAACTAAGCACCAAGGTAACAGCAGTTTTGGAGCCTGACAAATGGGCTGCAGCTACATGGATTCCATCCGAGATCAAGCAGCAGCTACGAGAGGGCAACTTTCCATATTTAACAAAAAGCGGTAAATTGGTAGTAAGCTCTCAGAAGACAAGGAGCCAGAGCTTGAATCTTGAGGATTGCTTTGACAAGCTGGTTGAAGCCGTCAAGAACACAGCATACATTGCACCAGAAAAGAGTTCGGACGTAATAGCTAGGTGGAAAGGAATCTCCAAACGAGCCAATGAATATCGCTTGGAGACCAAGAAGCTGGCATCCCACAAAAAGTCTTCGCGAAAGATGAAATCATTTGATGATTAAAACTGAGAGCCATTAATTTGTAATTTCATTATCTATTGTACATATGCAACTAGGCCGTGTTTTCGGTAGATTTTATTCGCTTTGTAGGTGGTTCTTCGTCATTGCCAATTTCTTCTGTATCACTGCTGCCTTCGCCGCTCAAATGGGCTGGGCTAGCGGAAGGATCCTCATTTGACTCTTCCTCAGGCAGATCTTCATCGTTGTCGGCACCACTGTCAGCATCACTATGCTCGTCTCTATCGCTATCAGAGTGCTGCTGCATTTCCGCATCGCTAGCTGACATGTTATCGCTTTCGGCACTATCCTCGTCTCCATCTAACTCTTCGTGCTCTAAACCACTGTCTCGTGATCCATTAACACCATCTTCTTCTTCATCTTCTTCATCTTCTTCATCTTCTTCTTCTTCTTGTTCTCCTTCTTGTTCGTCTTCGTCTTCGTCTTCGTCCTCCTCTTCTTCAGGCACTCCAGCATCTCCAGCTGTTTCTTCATTCTCCGAAGGATCATCTCGCATTTCTGCTTCCTTGGCCTGTTTGAGCTCTTCTTGTTTCTGCTTCTCAAGCTCCTCTTCCTTTTGCTTCTTTTCCAGTTCCTCCTGCTCTTTCCTGACCTTTTCTTCTGCAGCAGCCTTCTCTTGCTGAGCCTTTAATTCTGCAGCTTTCTTTTCCGCCAGTTCTTTGAGCTCTTGGCGTTTTGAATTAACTTCATCGTCGGTCATGAAAAGACCCCCGAATCCTAAATCTGGATCCACCTGATTGAATTTAGTCCATAGACCATTGGATCTAGCTGCTCGTAATCCCTGCCATGTAAGTGATTCTTTAGCGTCATCATCAACGGTCGACTCTATTCGTTCAAAGTAGGCATCGGCAGCGGGTACCAGTCTCCTATCCTTCGGTAACTTGAGCAGTTCTACTCCTGTGGGAGTTTTCCATAATCTTGACAGAGCTGGTGTGCCCATTGGATGCCAGAACTTCTTACGGGTCTGCTGCACAAACTTTTCAAGCCTTTCTTGAACGGTTTGCAGACTCTCCTCTGCAAGTTCAGGACGTTCAAATGAAGGGCATCCTGCAAGCTTCCATAACTGCCAGTTGGCATCCTCCTTGACTATCGCAGCCAGAGAAGTAAAGAACTTGTTGTTATAAAATGGCTTTTGAAATGTGCTTTGTACCCGCTGCGCGAGCTTTTCGAAGAATTCAACATCACTACCACTAGTAGTGAAGTCAAACTTAACAGACCTATTAGTGGCAGCCGTCCACTTTGATCGCTCTGCTTCGCCTAAGCTTTTCATAAAATCGCATACAATGTAAACCTGGCTATAAAATGCCCGCATAAACGACGCATCTTTAAGTTGAAGGTCAAACAGATCGCGACGAGTGAGCCATTTAGGCAAAAACACGTCGTCCGAAATGTCAAGTTCCTGGTTCTTACCGCGTCCACTAGCACCGTCCATTCTGCCTTTGAACAAATCAAGCGCCTTTTCGACCTTTTCTTTAAATAAAGTCCGCTGGGTATCGTCAAACAACTGCGTGGGGTCAGCGAATACCGATTGCAGAGACCAAAAATCCTTATAATCAACAGTGCCAGAGTCGCCGTCCCCATTTTCAATAATTGCATCACCATCGTTGTCGACAGACTCGTCCTCGTACACAGTCACATTCTCAACATTGAAAGATCCTCGAATATTGAGACCAGACTTTTCAGACAACGGGAATGCTCGAGACAGAAACATTGCGATCTGTCCAGAAAACTGCGCATCATGCGCTTTCGACAACCGTCGAACAAGTGCATTACATAGCCTGATTACTGTAGTTCCAGGGGCTCTTGTTCCTGCCAAATCTTTTGTCAACATCGATTCCCGAGAAACCATGTATGGCCAAAACTGCTGGCACCATGATATGGTATTGATGTCAAAAAGCTCTTCAATGAGAGAATGGGTTAATGAAAAGTCACACTTTCCATTATTCGATAAATAGAGTACTAAATCAAGCAGAGTGCAGATGTTGCCTATTGTGTCCGAGGTCGGGTTTTCAACGTATCGTAGCACGAGTCCCCGTATACTAGCGTCAAACACCTGTGCTGATGAATACAACTCATCAAATTTACCAAGAGGTGATATCTCGGCTTTCGAAAAGTCTACAACGGTCGTCAGGACATTGTCCGGCCTTGGAGCCTGCTGTATTATGACCTCCATCGATGCAAGTGGCATACTCCATGAGGCTCTACAATACCATCAAAAGCCTTCCTTACGCCAGACCAGCATGAAAAGTACAATAAGCGACAAAGCTTCGCCGGCATTCTTTGTTCATATATATAATTTTTTTGCCTACAATAGAGAAAATTCTCCACTCAATGCACTCCTATACAGCAATCTTATATTACAATCGTTATTCGTTATATGTGTTCACCTTGTAAACCCGTTGTTTCGTCCCATACCATTATTAGTCGCAAACGAAGCAGCATTTGCAGCTCGGAGTTGTTGTTGCTGCTGTTGTTGTTGCTGCCGTCGCTGTTGCAGCAATTGTAGTTGCATAGCTTGCTGCTGTCGTTGGAGCAAATGCTGTTGGTACGCCTCCGTATTGGATGCTGGAGCTGGACTACCTGTAGACATCTGTGCCATCATGCCCAATGCTGGAGAGTTGGAAGTGGCTGTCACAGCTGCTGGGCTTGCAGCTGTACCTGTGGCACCATTCTGCTGTATTCGCTGTTGCTGTTGAGCAAGAAGCTTGATGCGCTCTTTCTTCTTACGCAGCTGCTCAATAAAGCTCAATCTCATAAACTGTCCTCCGGAGATACCTCCAGCTGCCGCATTGGTGGTATTGGCGGGGTGGTCGTTCATTATCAGCATGAAATCTTCGTATTCTGTGCCATGGTGAGCAGCATCTTCATGAAGTCCCTTGCGCTTCTTGGGCAACGTGGTTCGGTACTTGTGGAGTTTGTATTTAGCCTCTTCCTTGGACAACGGCTCGGCGATTTTGACTTTTGACAAAGCCGATTTGGGTGCTACAGTATCCAAAATTGGAGATGGTCGAGGAGACACCCGCAAGTCAATGTTACGGATGGAAAGCGTGAGAATCTCTGCTTCCATACCAAGTGCCAGCTGATCAGTGAATCTACCCTGGCTTGTGTCTGCCGTGTACAACAGGTCGTGCCAGAGCGACAGTGCAGTTGGCCTAAGTAACACTCGGTATGATAATGGTTCTTTTGCTTTTGCAGGGGTGTCTGTACCTGCGCCTGATTTGTCGGCTGCACCGTTGGCCGAAGCAGTTCCAGTAGTTTCAGTTGACGGGTTAGCAGCACCTGAATTTGAAGTCGTGGAGTCTTTCGCTGAGCTTGCTGTAGTGGCCTTGGCAGAGTCGCCATTAGCGGATCCATTAGCTGCCGAGCCAGGGCCAGCTTCTGAGTGCTCAGCATTTTCGGCAGAGGGGATGTTGCGATGATCAATCAATTTTACGATGATGCAACCTTCGTAGAAGCGAATACCTGAATCGCGAAACACCTCAGTGGCTGCAGGAGGGATCTCTCCCTTGGCTATATATTCAAAAAATGTCTTTATCGAAGGAGTGTTCTTGGGCAAGATGCCTTCTTGGTTTCCAAACCGATAATGTGTATGGTGGATATGAAGTTCCAAACTTGGCGGCTCGTTGGCAAACTTGGCGAGAATCTGCTCCATAGTCTCAGAGAAATCATATACCCTGCGTCGTCGCATTTCCACCATTCGGGCCGTCGCTTGGGCAGCTGTCATGGCTCTGTTTTGGGGAACTGATTCAGACCCAGCACCATTCACTCCATTGGACGATACCCCGCCCGTGCCATTAGCACCACTAGCAGCTGTGGAATTGGGATATGGCCGAGCGTCATCCTCCTCGTCGCGCACTACTCGCCGACGCTCGCCCAACCGGGTGCTGGCTACTGGAGTGCTACTCATGACGGTAAAGTACATATTAGGTCCACAATTACATATATGCGTGTATCACGTGATGCCCATCAGTGATGAGCTACTGAGTATGATGCCATTGTAAAAGTCAGTGGAAGTAGCCAAAGAATTCGTAAATCAACTTGTAAAAATACCCCTTCTTTTTTCGGTCTCCAGAGGGCAGTAGGTAACTGTCAAGATCTTGTCACAGATTCACATATTGAAATGGAATCGAACAGAAAGAGTTTAGTAGAGGCTCTCGCTTGATTCAAAGCGTTCAGTTCTCAAGTTTATATTATATAGCTGCTTAGCCCACAAGAGAAATAATCGAACTGTCAACGTTTGCGTTTTGTAAATAACATTATCTATAAGCATATATTATGGTATGGATACACTCCCAGCCTTAACACCGAGCCAGACGAAAAACGCTGGACAACAGGCATAAACAGCCTACAATACATTTTGTGACATTTTGTGACCATCACTGATGATGTATCCCGCGCTTGAACACTGTCTCAAGCGTTCGAATTATTGTAACCTCGATACAGTTAGGTGCGGTTATTTTTATCACGGACAAATCTTTCGTCCCTGATCGACCATGCATGTGCATGTACGCCAAACACAAAATCTTAGACACAAAGCCACAAAGTTCAACATTGCCTCGGCTCTGAACTTCAAGTTCTTTGCAGTAACACCAATAGATCTCTGGTTGATTTTTATGTCATTTCTCAAGTGTTCAATCGACTTTGCCGCTGATATGGAGCTCTATATACTATTTTAACAGATGGCAGCTCAATAAGCAAAAGCTCCGATGCCAGATTCAAGGCAGCAGAGCACTATCATTTGAGGCCAACATCCAAACAAACTCTATCTTTTCACATGATCTGCCGCTTCAGAAAGTTTTAATAGTGTATCTGGTATTCTATTTTTACTAGTCGCTGCCTGTCTACTAGTCTAGTCCCGTTCCGGTGTGCACATTTACCCCCTTAAACCCGTCATAAAAATATGCAGCCGCCTTTAAGCGAGGGCTACGTATCGTTATCGGAAAAATTGAACCTCGCGTCCCAACTGACACTCGTTAAAAACAGTGGATTTTTAGGAAAACAAAATGGCCGAAACAAAGCTTTCGTTGCAGAACTCGCCTGCTGTGGCAGTCTTTTCGTACTGCATGTCCTCCATTCTCATGACCGTCACCAACAAGTATGTGCTGTCGGTAGGAAACTTCAATTTCAACTTTGTGTTGTTGGCCATCCAGAATGGAGTGTGTCTGGCGGTAATTCTCGCTCTCAAGTCATTTGGCGTGGTGAACTTCCGTGACTTCAACTCTGGCGAGGCCAAGAAGTGGTTTCCTATTTCTGCTCTGCTGGTGCTGATGATTTACACCGCGTCCAAGGCCATGCAGTATCTTTCCATTCCAGTATTCACCATTTTCAAGAATGTCACCATTATCTTCATTGCGTACGGAGAGGTGTTGTGGTTCGGCGGATCTGTCACTTCGATGGTTTTGTTCTCGTTTTCGTTGATTGTGCTGTCGTCGGTCGTGGCTGCGTGGGCTGACGTGACGTCGGGTGGATCTTCTGCTGGTTTCTTTAACGTGGGATACTTTTGGATGTTTACCAACTGCCTGTCCAACGCTGGCTTTGTTTTGTTCTTGAGAAAGCGAATCAAGCTCACCAACTTCACTGATCTCGATACTATGTTCTATAACAACCTGCTGTCTATTCCTGTAATGTTTGTTGGGTCCGTTCTGTTTGAGGACTGGAGTGCCGCCAATGTGGCTCAAAACTTCCCTGTCGACACTCGAAACACCATTCTGATGATGATGGTGATGTCTGGTGTGTTTTCGCTCGGTATTTCTTACACTTCCGGATGGTGTGTGCGAGTGACATCTTCTACCACTTACTCTATGGTTGGAGCTCTCAACAAGCTTCCCGTGGCACTGTCAGGACTGATCTTCTTTGACACTCCTGTAACCTTTTCTTCGGTCAGTGCTATTATGCTGGGATTCCTGTCTGGAATTGTCTACGCGGTGGCCAAGATCCAGCAGAAGAAGCAGACTGAAATGTCTCTGCCCACCTCTAGCAAGGCATAAACCCCTCAATGAAAATTAAGAGGAGTGACAAGAAACAAAGCACTCGACTCGTCGAGTGTTTGACACGAATAATATATAATGTGTAGGCATGCATCAACATGTCTATTAGTGGGCGATAATGAGACGTTTACGAAGGGTTCTTACGCGATGATGACAAAAGCCCAATTCATACATAGACTGAACAGATGGGATTGAGGTGTGAAGCATAGATTAGGATGTAAGCTCACGATAGAGCACTGATATAGTCACCCGCTTTTCTGGCAACATTGAATATAGTAGAACGTAGAGCCGATTCCGCTGGATGGGAATAAACTTTCCTCGCAGGATTCGCCCAACCATCTGCAGCGATAGATAATGCATTTGAAGACGTTCCCCTAGAATGTGATATTGGTGAAAAATGTGATTCATGGCCAAAGGTACCGGCCGGAGCACAAGTACCGTTGATCCCTCACCTGCCTGAGTCCACGGCCACTTTTTCCGGCTGTTACTAACGTACTCCAACTTGATACCTCCAGGAATGCGCTGCGAATCCTTGATTCGAAGCAGGATGGCAAACAGAGGAAAGTGGTTGAGGAATGACAGCGCAGTCTCAATAATGGCACATAATAGTACGATAAACAGCCGGCTCAATGCAAAAAATAAATAAAATACCAGCACTGTCGGGAGCAGAAAAAGCAGCACCACGAAAAACACCGTTCCAAGCAGTAGTTGGTCCAAATCGTAGTTACATGAATCAATACGGTTTCTCAACACATTGACCCGACGACCCCTGAAAAGCTGGAACAGAGAGTGCAAGACAGTCAGCTGAGAGTGGTACAGTCTCGCTGATGAAACATAAAAGGCGTAGATGTGCATCGTAGCTAGACACAACAGGTCGCAGGCTACTGATGAACATAGTGTCATTCCGCTGAAGCTTGAATAACCCACTATCTTCACCAGCAAAGGGAAAAACGGCTTAACGCTGGTCAAACACACAGCCCAGAATTCAACAACCCAAAGCACCAGCTCGCCGAAAAATGCTGCTAGTTCGTTGTTCAGCTTCAAGCCTGCTGGCCAGTCCATCAGCCACAGCATATTGTCCCGAAACTTGACTGCAAGCACATCGTCTATAACATATCCCAGGAAATGAACTATGCCGTCAACATTGTCCAGTATTATCGACCCTACAGCTACCCCAAGAATGATGTCGTTGACCACAAGCCACACTGTGTTGTAAAACCTGATGTATTCTATGTTGTGTTCAGTGATACTCAACCAATCTTTTGTCCGTTTGCGAATCCGCAGGTATTGCGTGGGCCAGAAGCAAAGCTGTTGAAGGCGCAAATCAATCTGAAGTGCTGTGGCTGATATGTCCTTCAGGGCCGGTCGTCCAGACCCCAACGGCATTCGATATTCGACTACCCGAAGAATGGCCTCCGCCACTACCTGGAACAACATGATTGCACATGTAAAGAGCCAACCGGCTACTGGCATAACGCGATTCCATCCCCGTCCTGCAGCGTACCAGACTCCATCATGTACAGTGCGTGCCGACTCGAGAACAGACTCGCCCACACTCAACCGGCGCTGCCGAGACCTGAGACGAGGAAATAGTATATCAGCATTGGCCCGCATCAACTCTCCGAGCTCGTAACAACAGTTGATCTGTGATATGCAATTCTCGAGCACCTTGCCGCTTTTGGTGTCTGGAGGATCGCTGCTGTGAACGAGAGTCTTTGTTTTGAGCATTTCTAATTTCTTGGACGACTCCACAATGTTACGTTCATACTGCTCACTGATAACTGTCAGGCTGGACTTCTCGGACAAAGCCAATGAAATCGGATACAGAGACATATATTGCATGCGATGAGGAAGTGGAGGATCAAACAAGATCATTTGAACCAAAGCTTGTGGATCTCCTCTAAATGAATCATGCACAGGTCCAACCATACTGGAATCAAGCTTAGCACTCAATGGCAGCCTTTTAGTCCGCACGCTACTGTCACTATTAAGAACCCCAAGCACGCTCATACGCTTCAATCCACATACTTTGTATATGTTAGGAGTGGGATATCTTGATCCTTTGAATAAGCTGTCTCGCAACAGCAGCGTTTCTGCTATGGATGGATCCAAGTACGGTAGAGTAGTGATCACAACTAGATCTGTATCGCCATTGTTCCATCCAACAATCAGTGAGGGCGGGAACTCTGTTCGACGCTGCAGCTCTATAACATGAGTTGGCCAAAACACTCGCACCATTTGTCGAGATCAATGCCCCAATATTATGCTACTACTAACCTCTGTATATTATGTCCGTCTCGTTTGATTGCTGTCTTTATGCCTCCAACCCCGGTAACCTGACTTGATTCAATATCTGGGTGTCGAGGATTTGATCAATATGTCTGCTGGGCTTCGTAGCCTCGCGTGTAAGGTAGGTAGGACTAAGTCACCAACCCTCGTTCGAATTAGCTAAATCTCGTAAACCCTCCAATTGATATCAACTATCGCAAGCCATTAGTGGGTTGCAAATGTAATAGCCGAACTGGTACAATACGAATGTTTGGCCTCACAACTTTAAATGGTCTTTTGACAGTGGCTGTCAGGATCTCAAGTGTCATGGCAAGTAATCTGCACTCACACCTCCCATTTGCAATATCCACCCTAATTAACAAACGCATAGCCCTGCATAGGCACTGCCTTTATTTCAATACTTTAGTAGTTATCGTCAGTCCAGACAAAACTTTGACGAGAGCCAGCGATATTTGGCAGGTTAGACCAAGCTTAATCGCCTGATAGTCGCTGACTGTACTGGTTACTGTTGGGCAGATCCCGTTTCAGGGGCTTGCTTTTGCACTCTATCGATAAACTGTATCTGAGATTATGTCTGGTCCGGCTCCAACCAGAGATGGTGGTCGGTCTGACAACCACAGTGGCATCCGCCACAGTATAGCCAGTAGCAATAACTCGGCTATATATAGAGTCGACAGTTGGCCTGGCTCCGAGGACTTGAATTCAGAGGATATTTCGCTGGACGACTACCCTTTGGAGCGCGAAGACAGTTCAGCAGGCTTAATGGGTCCACCAGACCCATCTCGTACCCCTGATAGCACCACCTCAAAGCAGCGACCGCTTTCAACGGTATACAGAGGGGCTATGAATCTTTTCCGAGGAGACAAGGCGACATCGAGCGGTAAAGAGCGCCTGAGCCCTCGTCGGAACGCTCATCCCGAAGAGCCATCCGTTCAGGGAGGTCGACTCCAAGAGCCAAGAGCGCTGTCAGAATCTCTAGCTGCAAAATCAATTGCTTCAAATTCAAGTACATCAAGTCTGCCTATGGGCTTGAACTCTATGGACATGGATCCAGTTGAGGTGTTTAAACATGATTTGACAGATGCGCTGGGCGAGAATGGGGGTGGTTCCTGGCTGGCAATTGGCCGCAAGCCTGGTGATCGAACGTCAGCTTTGTCGACAACTTCGGCAAAAAGCTCGGTAGGTCGCCCATCAGCATTGACGAGACCTGAAGTTCAGCGCGATAGGCTGCAGGACGTGCCTTTAGACAGACTTGAGACTGCTCATCATCATAGCCTTTCAGCTGAGGATGACATTCCCCCTGATCAAATTGGATCTTCTTCATCACCACTTCGGAGTTCTCATGCCAATAGTACTAACCGGTGGTCGACTACATCTGTTCCAGGTAATGACCACCACTCTTTGGAAAAGCCCATAGTGGGAAGTCAGCAACAAACTGGCCAAAAGAATACTCCCACGGTAATTGTCACGTCTGTGGAGGGCGAAGGAAAGCAAGTTGAGTTTCAAGAGAGTGTATCTGCTGCAGAGCAGGGAATATCCATACCTCGTATAAGAGCTGAAGGTAGTCCAGCTTCTGCTGGCCATCATCTTTCTTCAGCTATGCGCCATGTATCCATGCGAGTTGCTTCACAGGGATCTGCGAATGTGCCAGACAATGACTTCATTGATATGCCAGGTGCTGTTCAAGATGACGGAATAGAATTCGACCATCTGCAAGATCCTGTAGCTGGCGATCCGTTTGACGATGACAGCGACTCGGACACCATATACACTCGCTCGGAGGCTTATGCTGAACCGGAATTGGTGTATCCTCCATTGCTGGGGAATTCCCTGCGGATATTTTCTCCGGAGAGCCCTCTGCGAAACAAGCTCAACTATTTATTGCATCAACCATGGACCAACCCGCTGGTATTCATGTTAATTATAATCCACACCGTCGTGATATCATATCAGACTTCGGGAAACATATTCAATGAGGCAGATGAATATGGAAATGTATTCAAGCCTTGGGGATATTATTGGACTGATTATGCATATCTCGCTATTTTCATTGCCTATACCTTAGAGGCGGGAGCAAAGATCATAGTTTTTGGGTTCATTGATGACTCCGACCCTGTTCCGGATCCTCAACCTCTCTCTTCTCGGTTGACGTTCACAAACTTTTTGCATGCCGATAAAAAGGTTTATGTGTCCAACCGTAGACCATCTACTGTGCTTCTGCAACAGCGCAACAGCTCTGGAACTCCGTTAAGAGCACCGCAGACAATTATGAAAAGCTTCACTGGCCTGGTTCCTCGTATGGGCCAAACTGTGATCCCAGCTGAGCGAGCGTACCTTCGAAGTAGTTGGAACAGGGTGGATTTTGTGTCTCTTGTGTGCTACTGGGTATCATTTATTTTACAGGTTAGTGGGGTCGAAAATGAGCACCAATTTTTTGTAGTGAGAGCTGTCAGCAGTATTAGAATTCTGAGGCTGTTGAACCTGACTCGAGGAACTTCGGCCGTATTGCATAGTCTCAAAAAGGCTGCACCGCTTCTATCTAATGTTGTGGTTTTCATCGGGTTTTTCTGGCTTCTTTTCGCTATCATTGGTGTTCAGTCGTTCAAGAGTTCGCTTCGCCGAACTTGCGTTTGGGTAGATCCATTGGGAATAGAGGCAAACTACAGTTCCGGGCAATATTGTGGGAGTTACTTAGATCCGGTAACTCTAGAGCCAAAGCCTTATGTTTTTACAGATGGGACCCCGGGCCCAGTAGCCAAAGGATATGCTTGTCCTGTTAACAGTATTTGTGTGTCTGACACGAACCCGTACTCGAATACTGTGAGCTTTGATAACATATTTAATTCGTTGGAGCTGGTATTTGTTATTATGAGCTCAAATACTTTCTCTGATATCCTTTATTACACGACTGATACTGATTTCCTGACTGCATCGTTATTCTTTGTTGCCGGAATTGTGGTTCTGTCACTTTGGCTTGTTAACTTGTTGGTAGCAGTTATCGCTGCTTCTTTCAGGTTGGCAAGAGATGAACTGTTGATGGAGAGTAAGTCGTTATCGAAGAAGGTGATGGATATGGCAAGCAGCAGAAGAACAGAGGGTGATTATGAAAGTCATCTTGACGTGCTTCGACGAACCCGTGCTGGGCGCATATATCATAGATTGTCGTGGGTTTTCCGAGTTGTCATTATCGCAGATATTGTCGCTCAGTGCACTGTGACTGCCGCGACCGCAGCTGAGCGGGATGAATGGGCCTACAGATGGCAGATATGGACTACGACGGCTCTTACGATTGAAGTGCTATTCAGATTCTACCTTTATCTACCATTCTGGAGATCATTTTTCTTTTCAAAGGGTAATAATCTTGATCTGTTTCTTGCCATCGCCAACATTATTATAATTCTTCCTCCAATTCACAAGCATGACACGTTGTACAGGTGGTTGACTTTTTTCCAGATAGCAAGAATGTACCGAGTCGCCATTTCTATCGAATCCGCTCGAGCGTTATGGGCCAAAGTATTGGGAAAGTATCGAACAATCTTCAACTTGACTGTATTTTACTTCTTAACAACTTATCTGTGCTCATTGATAGCTGCTCAGATATTCCGAGGCGTTCTTCCTTTTGACTCTGATGGCGATGTGAACGAGGTTTCGTTCTATGACTTGGCAAATGCGTTCGTCGGAATGTATGTTATAAGTTCAACAGAGAATTGGACAACAATGCTATATTTGGCTACCGAATCTGCGACTTCGACACTATCTGCGGTATGTTTTGCAACTTTCTTGATCGGCTGGTTCATATTTTCAAACTTTATCGTGCTTAATATTTTCGTCGCAGTTATAACCGAGAACTTGGATATTAGTCCTGAGCAGAAACGAAAGGAGCAAATTAGGGGTTTCATTCATTTATATGCCGCTAATATGAACAAAACCCATTATCTGTCAGATGGCTGGAAAGTTGTCAAGAACTTTTTTGCGGGTGTACATCCTGCCCCAGAAAAAGATATGGCATCCAGTAAAGCTGTTTTTGATCTACTTCTTCAAAGACATATAGTTGAAGACTTCTTAGAGGAAAATGGTGAGAATATAGACGAATCGCCACTGGAAGTGCTAAAGAAGCCGGCTCCTGGGCTGTTGCGAAGGAATTTAACCAATATTCTTGAAAAATTGCATATTATTCCTTCCAAAGCGGACAATCCGTTTCTTGAAAGAAATGCTATTGTTCTCAACAGTGGTGCCACAGATCTTGCTCAAACTTATCTAAGTACTAGTGTTGAGCGACAGAAGAGATTCGAGAAATTCTTACAAGACAATCCGAATTATGATGTTTCTCTCTATCTTTTTTCGCCTAACAGTAAAGTGAGACAGTTTTGTCAGCGTATTGTTGCCCCCAGTCGTGGTGTAAGGTACAATGGTGTCAATCCAAGACCGGCAGTTTGGTATGCATATTCGGCCTTGATGTTGATGGCCAGTATAACAATGGTAGTGCTGTCTTGCATCAATACCCCTCTTTACTTCAAGACGTTAACGGATAAGCATGGTCTCTCCAGCAATACATGGATCACATATACGGACGCTGTTTTTGTTGCAGTGTTTTCGACTGAGGCAGTTATAAAAGTTATTGCTGATGGTTTCTTCTTCACACCTAATGCCTATGCGGGATCTAGTTGGAATATCATAGATATGGTAGTTCTCATCACCATGTGGATTGCGTTTATCAATGAAGCTTTCTTTAATGGCTATGTCTCACGGTTCATAAGAGCATTCGAAGCCTTCAGAGCCTTGAGACTGCTCTCTATTAGTGCTCATGCTCAACAAACGTTTTACAGTGTCATAATAGTTGGATTCTGGAAAATATTTGGAGCTGGTGTTATATCTATGACTCTGCTATTTCCTTTTGCTGTTTGGGGTCTAAATATTTTTAAGGGAAGACTGTCATCCTGCAATGATGGAAACGTTGTTAATTTCGCACAATGCGTTGACGAATTTGTGACATCTCCATTCAATTGGGATATGTATGCTCCACGAACTGTTGGGAAGAACTACTTTGACTATGATAGCTTTCCTCATGCTTTTTTGATCCAATTTGAGGTCATTTCGCTTGAAGGTTGGGTTGATGTCTTGAATGCTATGATGGCTATCACGGGTACTGACACCAACCCTGTCCCTTTTGCTTCGAGATACAATGCGTTTTTCCCGATGTTGTATAATATTCTTGGCACTATCTTCATTCTGACATTATTTGTATCGGTTATTATTCGGAATTACTCGGCTGATCGGGGAACTGCGTACCTGACAGATGAGCAGCTAACATGGTATGAATTGCAAAAAGCTCTGAAACTTATCCGGCCATCTGTAAAGCCGCCAGAGACAACGCCGGGGTCTGTACGACATTTTTTACAGCGTCAATTTTTGAATTCTGATTCATGGCTGTACATGATGGAGACTGGTGTTTTGGCGCTAATGACTTTAGCACTGGTATTAGAATACTATCCGGCGCCAGCATCAATGTCAGAGTCTTTGAAAATGATTCTATTGGTTTTAGGATTTGTGAGCCAGCTTTTCATGTTTGCAAAGCTGTTTGCTCTTGGCGTGAGGAAGTTTATATATAGGGGATGGGATGTTTACGGTATCATCATAACAACTATGGCTTGCTGTTTCCTTGTGGCAGGTGTGAAAGAATCAACGTCAAGTACATTCTATAACTTCCAAAAGCTTGGTCTTGTTGGGATGATGCTTTTATGGATTCCAAAAAGCTCTCGCCTCTCCCAATTATTTAAAACTGCATCTGCCAGTCTGTATGAGATTGCAAACCTTATGGTTACATGGTTTGTGCTCTTTTTAGCGTACGCCATAGCTTTCAACCAGCTTTTCGGGCTTACTAGAATAGGGCCAAATGGATCAGACCACATCAACTTCAGAACGGTTCCAAGAGCTTTGGTATTGCTGTTTAGAATGAGTTGTGGAGAGGGTTGGAATCAAATTTTGAGCGACTACCTAGTGTCACCGCCATATTGCGTCGCTGGTTCCGAATTCTCGAATTCGGACTGTGGAGACCATCCTTGGGCATATTTCTTATTTATTTCGTGGAACGTCATTTCGATGTATATCTTTGCGAATATGTTTGTTTCGCTTATTTTCGAAAACTTCAGCTACGTCTTTCACCATCACAGCTCCCATGTTACAAAGGCAGATATAAAGAAATTCAAGCTGGCTTGGGAGAAATTCGATCCTACTGGAAGTGGTTACATCGGAGTATCAGATCTTCACGCATTATTGAGAGTTACCGATGGTTACTTCAGCGTGAAAATTTATGATGGTCAACATACTGTCCGCAACATTCTTCGAACTTCCATGGCCCGGATGAAGGATCCATATGACATTGATCTTCCAGCTTTGAATGATGCGTTGAGGTCCATTCCTTACGATAAATATAAGCGCAAGAGATATATCTACGAACGCTTTTGTGCCCAAGCTATACACGAAGCTGACCCTGATAAGGGAATATCTTTCCACAAACTGTTGCTTCAGTTTCCATTTTATAAGTCCATGGACTATAACAAATGCTTAAAGTATGTTGGTTTCTTATTGGCTGTTGCTAACGCAGATTGGATGACTACTTGAAAAGGAAAATGTCGTATCGAATGGTAGAAATTGAGATGCTCAAGAGCAAAATTGTTGGCCTGCTTAATATGGTGTAAGTTCAAACGAAATTGTCGGCATTCTAACAAAGATATTATCGGGATGAATACCAGAAGTTACGGAGGGGAGATCCATTTACAGATGTGAACGGCATTGAAAAGAGTAATAAGCTTGGGTCTTCGTATGCAATGGACGACGCGTCTCAACCTGAAACTGGAATTCCCAGAGGTAGAGCATTGTTCCCAGTATTCGGGGAGTCCACGTCATCGTCAAGCCAGCGACATTTGACTGGTAAATCTATGAGTCCCAGGAGAGGTCACAAGAAAGGGGACCATTAGTCTAATATGGGGTTATTATAAACACATCAAAGTTTATTTAATATGCATTAAACCTTGTATTAAACCTTGATATCCTTTTGAATTTGTAAACTACCCGTTGTGCACTACCCGCTGTGTAAGATAGTCTGTGCCATGAGCACAGAACAATTTCATGCTCCAGATGAAGCTCAAATCACCAGAATATCAGACTACACGGTCACCGGTCTGTTCAATACAATAGGAGATTATAGCCGATCCCCTCAGTCAAATAGTCGTGTCAGTGTGGGATGCTCTTACAAAGGTTTCCGCCGTCTCTCACTACCAAAATTTCAGTTAAGTCTTCTGGCTGTACATGCCGTCTGTATTATAATAAGGAACATCAATCCAGCTGATAGAGTAAAGAAAAATTGGGGAAAGCAATGGACAGATATCGCCTTCTTGATTTTGTTCTCATTGTATACAATGTTTTCACTGGTGACTATTTATACAGAAGCATTACATAATAGATCGCATGATAAGATATATCAGCGTTGCCATTTTAAACAATTTAGTTTCTGGTTCGACGCGATATCAAGCTTATGTTACTGGGTATCATTGGTATTGGAACTCAAAAATGTGGATGGCGACGTGGTTGCTTTGTTCCAAGCGCTCTGCAGTGTTCGGCTCTTCTGGTTATTGCCTTTGCTACCAGGCGGATCTCATATTGCTGGTTGCCTGAGAGCAATTACCCCACAATTGTTGAGCATAGGTGAATTCATTGGATTTTTTTGGTAAGGCGTATAACGGTGGTTCATACTAAGAAAGGATTTTATTTTCAATGATCGGAGTTCAAGTCTTTCAAGGATCTATGAGAAGACGGTGTGTTTGGTACGACAGCAAAGGTGCAGCAGGATTAAATTTCACCACAACAAAGTTTTGTGGAAGCTATTTGAATTCGTCAACATTTGAGAGAATTCCTTTCGAGACAGATGATAATCATGTTGCACTCGCAGCAAAAGGTTATACGTGCCCGGTAAATTCAATCTGCTTATCAGGTCAAAATCCTGACCATGGTAAAAAAAGCTTTGACAACATTTTGAATTCAGCGGAAATAGTTTTCACAATCATGTCAGCTAATGGCTTCTCGGACGCAATGTACCAGCTAGCCGACGCTGAAGGAATGGTTGCATGCCTGTATTTTATTTTTGGGATAATCGTTTTATTCTTTTGGCTGATGAGCTTGGCTACAGCAATAGTTACCTATTACTCCAAGCTTCTGATTTCTAGGACTAGAGAGAGTACCTTTAAAGGATGCAAAGTATGGCTGCCTCTTCGGAGAGGAACAATGACGGGCACTTTCACAAAGAGACACACGTTCTTACGCTATTCGTCTTGTACAAGCTGTATTATCATTGCTTCTGATCTAATAGTTCAAGCAACATATTCAGATCACAGCTCTCCAACAGCTCTTCAAGTTATACATATCTGGAACACAGTGACAGCAGGTTTGCTATTTTTAGAGATCTGCTCACGTTTACTTACATCAAATCAGGGATGGAAAAATGTGTCTAACATGAATAACATATTGGAAATTTTATTGGCCTCTGCTAATATCATAATTCTACTACCACCAGTTTATAATACCCCCTACTACAAGTGGCTAACCTTCTTTCAAATTCTAAGATTTTACAAAGTTGTATGGTGGCTCGATTGCACTTCTAGGCTCTTGAGAAGGCTGCTGAAACATTTCGAGCTTATGTGTGAGCTTGTCTTCTTCTACTTAGGAGCAGGATTTATCACTGCTTTGATTGGATCTCAGCTTTTTCGAGGTGTCATGAATATTAATGGAGCCAATGGATCAGTGAACAGATACATTTTCCAAGACATAGGCAATTCATTCCTCTCAGTGTTCATACTTGGGTCGCTGGAAACTTGGACTTCAATTCTTTATCACAGTGTGGAATCATCAAGGAATAATGTGCTTGCTGGCTGCTATGCTATCTTTATAGTGTCATGGGTAGTGGCCTCGAGTGTGGTCATTCTTAATATGTTAATATCAGTTCTAGCACTCAATTTTGACATCCCTGATAATGAAAAGAAGCCCAACCAAATTAGGCGCTATATCAAGTTGCTCGACGAATCCGGTGAAATCAGGCACTCTTCAGGGGTACTGGATAAAGTTATGGGCAGTATGAAAATACTTCGAAACTTTAGACGTGATACTCATAATGCCAACAAAGGCATAGTAATAGATGCGACCAGACAAGCAGCAATCAAACAATTTTTAAATCTGAAACTTTCACCACTTTCAGAGAATGAAACAGCTACTTTTATGGAAAATATCACAAAGGGTGAAGACTCACGAATTCAGAGTCAAAGTATGATTAAGTTCAAAATCGGAACTTTGATAACGATGTACAAGACATGGGTAGCCGAGAGCGTTCACTACGACCGCTCTTTGTTTTTCTTTTCCAATGGTAGTAGAGTCAGGTATTATTGTCAGAGAATTGTCAAAAGCACCAAGGAAGAAAGGGAATCTAACGTGTACCCATCGCCCTTAGTATGGTATAGTTTCTCTGGATTTATGATAGTTGCTGCTGTAGCAATGGTAATTATAACATGCCTGAATACTCCTATTCATTATGCAATATTTCAAACAAAGATAGGCTATGTCAGCACCAATTGGATCACTTATATGGATGCAGTATTCCTTATTGTGTTTTCACTGGAAGCTATGATAAAAATTGTTGCAGATGGGTTTCACTGGACACCCAACTCTTATACCAGTTCCAGCTGGAATAATATTGACTTCGTAGTTCTGATAACTCTGTGGATAACATTCTGGGAGGAGGTGTCGTCAGATGGGTACGTGTCAAGATTCATAAAAGGATGCCATGGGTTCAGAGCTTTCCGCTTATTGACGCTGACTACAAAGTCTCAAGAGTCTTTTAATATTATTATTTTGAGAGGTATTTCAAGAATAATGGTTGCTTCTTTATTAGCCATACTGTTTCTATGTGCATACTCTATATGGGGCCTGAATGTATTTAGTGGGCGACTGGCCTATTGCAATGACAATACTGTTGTCAAATTAAGTGACTGTTACGGAGAGTACTTTGCAAAACCTTTTAATTGGGAAGTTAAGTCTCCCAGAGCATTAAGAAAGCCATTCTACAGTTTTGACACGTTTTTTGATGCTTTGGTGACACAGCTTAGATCTCTTTCCGGGGACGGATGGGTGGATATAATGAATGGAATTACAGGTATATCTGGTTACAACGAGAATCCAAAGGTACTTGCGTCCAAGCACAATGCAATGTACTCGATTATCTTTGTGATAATGAGTCTTATAATACTGACTATCTTCATCGCCGTAATAGTAAATAACTATTGCGTAGAGAAAGGTATTGCATACTTGACCAAGGAACAGTCAGAATGGATTCACCTTGAGAAGAGACTCAGGGTGGAAAAACCGCTAGTGACACCTATCGAATGCCATGGAAAATTAAGAGCCCATATTCAAAAAGCAGCATTGAAGAAATGGTCATATCTCAATTTAAGTGAAATGCTCATACTGGTGGGTATCACTATAGCGTTGTTGATGGAAAATTACAACACTCTGGTTTTATCGGTCATACTGAAAATCAGTCTCATACCTTTGGCATTCATATATATGGTCTTAACAATGGTGAAGGCATATGCCTTGGGGTGGAGACGATTTAATTCAGAGAACCGTAATATTCTGGGCCTTGTATTATCTTCTGTTTCGATGACAGTTACTTTGAGCTTGGTTTGGGTAGAATCGGGGTCTTTACTTTTGTTACAAAGAGCCGGGGAGATAGCCATGATGCTATTGTGGATACCCCAAAGCCCACGCCTACTTCGACTTATTAGAATAGGAGCAGCCAGCTTCGCTGAAATTGCTAACATGTTATTGACGTGGTTCATTCTTGCATTAGCGTACGCTATTGGCATGAACCAATGCTTTGGATTGACTCGGATAGGCCCTTCAGGATCCCATAACGTCAATTTCCGAACCATCCCAAAAGGGCTGGTTGTGCTCTTTCGGATCAGTCTCGGGGAAGGATGGTCTTCTTTGATGGCTGATTATCTGGTGGAGCCTCCGTACTGCTGCCCTTACAGCGAGGCCGACAATGTCGATTGCGGAAACAGCTTGTTTGCCTATACCATGTTTCTGTCATGGAATATTATCTCCACCTATATGTTCCTTAATGTGTTCATCTCGCTTATATATAATAATTTCGGTTATGTGTTAAGTGAGGAAGATGGAGGGATAACATCTGAAGATATTGCGAGCTTCAAGGTGGAATGGAATAAGTTTGATCCGAGAGGAACAGGCTGGGTGAACAAAGGTGATGTAGCTACAATTGTACACAATGCCAAGGGATACTTCAATATGTGTGTGTATGAAGAACCTTTTACTCTGGGAACACTCGTATCAAGCTGCTGCAGCAACGGATCGTTAGATGTGGATGGCCTTGAGAGCAGACTGCAATGTTTTCCGAAGAATTTCTACAAGCAAAAAAGGCGTACCTATAACCAATTCCTCGATGAAGTTGCCAGCCTCGAGGTTACAGGAAAAGGAATTTCTTTCCACAGTGTATTGATGTTGCTGCCACTGTACAAGACAAAAGATGGATGCCAATGTTTAACGTAAGTTAATGAATGTCAAGTTGACCTAACAAACCGCAGAATCGACAAATATCTAGAACGCGACATACGTCTACAGCATATACAGCAAAATTGGGCTATTTGTAGAATTCGGGCTTGGAACTACAACGGTTCGGGCCAGTCGAGAATCCGCAGGTTCCTCGACAAATGCCATAGTTAATTCTCATACTGGCAAAAGACATGGAAATAAAATAACGCATTTATCAATAAAGGGAAGCTTAAAGGGTGTGTCTCTAGGACATATGTACAATTACTTTCGCTTCTTGGTGTTTTCCCGAGGGGCTGAGTTAGTTAGTACATTCATAATATCAAGAACATAGCATTCAAACTTACCTTTCAATTTCTTTGGAGGACCCTTTCCTTTTCGTCGACGCTCGGCATTCTTGGTCAATCTGTAGACATCCTCGGGATCAGCACAGTGCAAATCCGGGAAAAGCTTGTTAAGAGTTGAAGGCTTGGTAAGGTCGCTGGATTGATAGTAGTAATCCTTCAAGTATTCACCGCGCAGAGTTCGTCGCAGCACGTTGGAACCACTCCGCAGTCTATCCGGATTGTAACTGGACCGAAATATAGAAGCTCGGAGCTTGAGCAGCTCTTGGAGCCTCGCTTTCGATGCGTTCAACATCAAAATGTGTAGCAGTTAAAACGCAGGTGCGAAAGTTTCACACATGTTGGTGAAAGCCGTGCACTAGTCAGCCGTGCGTCAGCCGTGGCACTCCCCACCAGCCAACACTCACTGAGGAGGCGATACCAAAGTTAATCTCTTGACTGACGGTGACAAGCGGTTGATTTGGATTTATCTTCACACAGAAAATGGATCCAAAGTCATTGATTGCAAAGGTGGGTATTGGACATAGCAAGCAGCTAATGGGCCCAACTTGATGAAATGTCTGGTTACAGCAAACATCACAGCATGTCGCCCATGCCGTAACGATTGTAGCGTTCTAGTTGCTAACAAAAGGCCGATAAGAAGGCGTCCGCGACGGGCGGATTCCTGTCCAAAATGTTTGGAGGGGGATCGTCCTATGAAATGGAAGAAGCAGCTGATTTATATATCCAGGCAGCCAACGCATACCGACTTCAGAAGGATACCCGAAGCGCAGGCCAGACGTTTGAGCGCGCAGCACAGCTCCAGCAGAAGACCGAAGCACGAGACGACGCAGCAAATACTTTAGTGGAAGCGTACAAGTCTTATCGACAGACTGATCCTCAAGATGCGGCCAGAGTGCTGGAGGAAGCCATTCATCTGTTTACAGCCCGAGGAGCATTCCGAAGAGCTGCTAACCATCAGATGGATCTGGGTGCTTTGTACGAAACTGATTTGGACGATTTGTCCAAGGCAGTCAGTGCTTATGACACTGCCGGTGATTGGTATTACCAGGACCAGGCCGAGGCTCTGTCGAACAAGGCATTTTTGAAAGTGGCAGATCTCAGTGCTCTTAATAAGGACTATGCCACAGCAGTGGACCGATATGAGCGAGTTGCCAAGCAGAGCCTTAACAACGCTCTTAACAAGTGGGGTCTCAAAGAGTACTTCCTTAAGGCAGGACTCTGTTATATCGCAGAGCAGGATCTCGTGGCGGCAGGCCGGGCGCTGGAGCGGTTTTTGGAGTGGGAGCCTTCGTTTGGAACCACTAGAGAATATCAGCTTTTAGAAGATCTCACCACAAGTGTGAGAGAGGGCGATGAGCAGGGATTCACAAACAAGCTGTGGGAATTCGACCAATTTTCCAAGCTTGACAAGTGGAAAGTGACAATAACGTTGCGCATCAAGGACCAGCTTCAGGCTAGTGCTGATGACGAACTGCTGTAGGCCTAACTTTACATGTGTTTTTTTTTTTTGATACTTTGGTGCCAATTGATAATGTAGTCACTGATTTACAGTAAGTTAACACGTAGTTTACCCCCTTTCACGTTTATTGGCATTGTGTGGGCCACATATATGTTCTATTCAAGCCGTAGAAGTTAGGCAGCCAGTGTCTGATGTACAATTAACCATACATCCCATAATCCGGCCAAGTGAGCTATTGTGCCTCAAAACTCGGATAAATGAACAAAAGTTTCGCAGATTTGTGTTGACACAGGACGACTCACGACAGTACATGGCCAGGACGACGAGACCACACAACTAGGAAAGACATTTCCCAAACCGGAAGGCGAAATCAGGGGCCATATGGAGACTACAAAAAGTGTTGGAAACACCCAACGACCGAAACAAAACAACTAAAACAAAACAGCTGACACAAATCTTCAGCATATGAATAGCTATCAAGCTACTAGAGCCAGATCTTTCATTTCCTACTGCCAATGCATGCAATAGCCATGTCGAACACAACCTTCAATGTACAAGAAAAAACATCCCCAATTTCTTTTTTCACACCACTATAGCGCGTACATACTAAGACTATAGCAACAACCTTAACGTGAAGCAATTGCAATTTCACAGCCAAATCACATCCTTTACAGTGAGTCATCTCAACTGCAGCGAACCTTACACATGATTGCTAGGCATCGATAGACGATGCGCCAAATGAGAGCTTATCATCACGTGACGCTTTTTTTTTCGACGATGACTCTAATGTTGCTTCGACATAATTTTCCACAGTTACTATCCATTGATCTGCGATGTTGGTCAGGCCCTGGGCTCGATTGGGAGTCTCCAAGGCTCTTCGACCTAACAAATGGCTGCGATATAATAGTACCGCTACTCGAAAAACATACGCAGGCGCAGGCATCTTGAATCCTTCGAAGGAGGGGTTGGTTGATGTGACCAAAGTTTTGGTTATTGGATCTGGAGGACTCAGTATTGGCCAGGCTGGAGAGTTCGATTACTCTGGTAAGTAACCGTGTGTTGATTAGCTGTTTTATGTTTGTTTCCGGCTGTGGTTATCGGATTTTGTATCCTGCTGTAGACCTCAGTCTTAAGACTGGCGATAACATATATCCGAGATGAGGTGCTAACGCTTTTAGGTTCTCAGGCCATAAAGGCTCTAAAGGAAGCTAATAAGAAGTCGATTCTTATCAATCCCAATATTGCTACTAACCAAACTTCACACGCGCTTGCTGATGAGGTGTATTACCTGCCAGTAACGGCCGAGTACATTGTACATATTATTGAGCGAGAGCAACCTGATGGTATCTTGTTGACATTCGGAGGTCAGACTGGACTCAATGTTGGAGTGCAGCTTGACAAAATGGGTGTTTTTGATAGATACAACGTCAAGGTGCTTGGAACTCCTATTAAAACTCTTGAAACTTCAGAGGATCGAGACCTGTTTGCTCAGGCTCTAAAGGAGATCAATATCCCCATTGCCGAGTCAATCGCTGTCGAAACTGTCGACGATGCTCTGGAAGCTGCCGAAAAAGTTGGATACCCTATTATTGTGCGATCTGCCTACGCTCTTGGTGGTCTTGGATCTGGTTTTGCTGATAACCGAGACGAGCTGCGAAACTTGGCTTCTCAGTCGCTGTCGCTGTCTCCTCAGATTTTGGTTGAAAAGTCACTCAAGGGCTGGAAAGAAGTTGAGTACGAGGTTGTGCGAGACCGAGATGGAAACTGTATCACTGTTTGCAACATGGAGAACTTTGATCCCCTTGGAATTCATACTGGTGACTCCATTGTGGTTGCTCCCTCTCAGACTCTGTCTGACGAAGAGTACCACATGCTTCGATCCGCTGCTATCAAGATTATTCGACACTTGGGAGTTGTAGGGGAGTGTAATGTTCAATATGCTTTGCAACCTGATGGACTTGACTACCGTGTTATTGAGGTCAACGCTCGCCTGTCTCGATCGTCTGCTCTTGCTTCTAAGGCCACTGGTTATCCTCTTGCATACACTGCCGCAAAGATTGCCCTTGGCCACACTCTCCCTGAACTTCCTAATGCTGTGACAAAGACCACATCTGCTAATTTCGAACCGTCTCTGGACTATATGGTCACCAAGATTCCTCGATGGGATTTGTCCAAGTTCCGTCACGTCAAGCGTGACATTGGAAGTTCCATGAAGTCTGTAGGAGAAGTCATGGCAATTGGTCGAACTTTCGAAGAGTCTTTCCAGAAGGCCATTAGACAAGTCGATCCTTCTCTGATTGGATTCCAAGGCAGCGAAGAGTTTGAGGACCTCGATTTCGAGCTTGCTAACCCCACAGACCGACGATGGCTGGCGGTTGGTCAGGCTCTGATCCACGAGGGATACACTGTTGATAGAGTGCATGAATTATCCAAGATAGACAAGTGGTTCCTTCATAAGCTTATGAACATTGTTAACATGCAAAAGAAGCTAGAGGCTATCAGCTCCTTGTTCGGTATTACTCAAGAAGTTATGCTTTCTGCTAAGAAACTTGGTTTCTCTGACCACCAAATCGCCCTTGCAGTAGGAAGCGGTGAATTGGAAGTTCGAGCCCGACGAACCAGTTTTGGAATAAGGCCATTTGTCAAGAAAATTGACACACTTGCTGCCGAATTCCCTGCTGACACCAACTATCTCTACACCACTTACAATGCTACTGAACACGACGTTACCTTCGATGAACATGGAGTTATGGTACTGGGATCTGGTGTGTACCGAATTGGTTCTTCTGTGGAATTCGACTGGTGTGCTGTGTCAACTGCACGAGCCCTGCGAGATATGGGAAAGAAGACGATCATGGTTAACTACAATCCTGAAACTGTTTCAACCGATTTCGACGAAGTCGACCGTCTTTACTTTGAAGAACTGTCTTATGAGCGAGTCATGGATATCTACGAGCTTGAGCAATCAACTGGTGTGGTTGTATCTGTTGGTGGACAGCTTCCTCAGAACATTGCTCTCAAGCTCCAGGAACAAGGAGGTGCCAAGGTTCTCGGAACTGATCCTCGTGACATTGACCAGGCTGAAGATCGACACAAGTTCTCTTCTATTTTGGACTCTATTGAGGTTGACCAACCTGCTTGGAAGGAATTGACGTCTGTGGCCGAAGCCAAGAAATTTGCCGATACCGTTGGATTCCCTGTTCTGGTCCGACCTTCTTACGTTTTGTCAGGAGCTGCCATGTCTGTCATCCGTGATGAGTCTGATTTGGAAGCGAAGCTAACCAATGCTGCCAGTGTCAGTCCTGACCACCCAGTCGTTATTACCAAGTTTATTGAAGGTGCTCAAGAAATTGACGTTGATGGAGTCGCATCTAACGGAAAGCTCCTTGTTCATGCTGTTTCGGAACATATTGAGAATGCTGGAGTTCACTCTGGTGATGCTTCCTTGATTCTTCCTCCTGTCAACCTCGAGGAGACTACTATGGACAGACTCAAGGTTATTGCCGAGAAAGTAGCCAAGGCTTGGAAGATCACAGGTCCATTCAACATGCAGATTATCAAGAATGGCGACGAGCTTAAGGTCATTGAATGTAACATTCGAGCTTCCCGATCTTTCCCATTTGTTTCCAAAGTTCTTGGTACCAATTTTATTGACGTCGCAACCAAGGCTCTCGTCAACAGAGATGTTCCTGAGCCTGTTGATTTAATGAAAGAAAAGCGTGACTATGTTGCCATCAAGGTACCTCAGTTCTCTTTTACCAGATTGGCTGGTGCCGACCCCTTCTTGGGCGTTGAAATGGCTTCAACTGGTGAGGTTGCCTGTTTCGGTGCTGATGTCATTGAGGCTTACTGGGCTTCTATTCAGTCGACAATGAACTTCAAGGTTCCCAAGCCTCCTTCTGGTCTTCTGTTTGGAGGTGATGTTAACAGTGACTATGTCGCAGAAGTGGCCCGAACTTTATTGCCATTGGGCTACAAGTACTATGTTGCCAAGGCAGAAGTCAAGGAATACCTAGACAAAAAGCTGAACGGAGAAATTGCTGTTGAACTGATCGATTTGCCCAAGACTGATAAGCGAAAGCTTGGAGAAGTATTTGAGCAGTATGACATCAAGGGTGTCTTCAACCTTGCCAAAGCTCGAGCTGAATCATTGTTAGACGAAGATTATATTATGAGACGAAATGCCATTGACTTTGGCCTTCCTTTGTTCAATGAGCCCCAGACTGCTGTTCTGTTTGCCAAGACTCTGGCCGCCAAACTTCCTGGTAAATTGGCTGGTGGTCAGGGCATCCCTAGCGAAGTTAAGCGATGGAGTGAGTTTATTGGCGGCAAGCCCGTTTAATTAGGTCTTGCTCTGTGACAAGGAAACCGCCCAAACACAATGATTATAAACGTTTTGGGATGGATGTGAATAATCAATAGGATGTAAAATAAATTACTTTCAAGAATGCGACATTGGTCACACTATTTAATGATACTTGGTTCTGCCCTTTTTTCTATGCTGTGTTGAGTGTGTTGAACATGTTTGTCAAATATATTGTAGCTGCCTGCGTTTGTGTACCATACGTGTTTTCCTATGCAAATATAGCTCATCAGGACAAAAACGAGGTCTCGAGTACAATTTGCTCACCTATAAATGATGCATTACAAAATTCTGTGGCATCAGCAAGAGAGGCGATTGACTCGCTGACTAGTCAAATTCGCGGAAGCTATGGCCAGGGTGGTCAAGAAGCACTGGCAACATTGATAGTACAGCTGAATTCACAAATCGACAAGACTGTCGAATCAGTGTCAAGTGCACTAGTTCCTGTCAGTGGAGGACTGTCAATGGCTATTGGAAACTATCTACTAAGCCCGTTTGTTCAGTCAGTGACAAATAGTGCGGAGAGCCTAGTGAGTGCTCCAGCCAGTGGTTCTAAAGATGGTACTACAGATTCTGCACTTGTGGCTTTCACGGTAGACATTCAACGGTTGGTAGCAGAAGCTAGTAAGTACAATGTCAATACTCAGACTCTACTTCAACTCAGCAATCGCCTAGAAGAGAACGTTCCTCAGCAGCACAAGAGGGGAGAGTCAGAGCTCGTAGCAAGACAGTCTGCTCTGCTTGACGGATATAGGAGTGGGATGGTTAATGCCCAACAGGTGGCCGATACGCTGACAAAACAACTACAGCAAAGTCAAGGACATGCTACTGCTGATAGATTGGTTGACGCTATTACTGGTCTGGACTCGCAAATTGACAACGCTATTGGAACCACTGCCCAAGCTCTGGCTCCATTTACTGGAGGGGCATCGCTAGCAATTGGAAATTTCTTGCTAGGACCATTTGTACAGTCGGTTACTAATGGAGCTGAAGTCCTTCTAGGAAACCTCGTTGGAGGAGCAATTGACAACGCTGGAGCTTTAGCAGTTGGCTCATTCTCTAACAACCTAAGCAATCTCATAAAAGAGGCCGGAAAATACAATATTAACGTCTCGAGGCTTGTTTCGATTAACCAAAAACTCCAAGAGAATATCCCTAAACATGCAAAACGAGATGGGTTCTTTGCGCGTGAAAATGTTGGAATGGATGGCTATCGTAGTGCTATGGTTAACGCTCAACAGGTTGCTGATACATTGGCGAAGCAACTTCAAATGAACCAAGGGCATGCCGCAGCAGATACACTGACAGCCACAATCACTGGACTCGATTCTCAGATTGACAATGCCATTGGAACTACGGCTCAGGCGCTAGCACCAATAACGGGAGGAGCTTCGGTGGCCGTCGGAAACTTTTTGCTAGGACCATTTGTTCAGTCGGTAACCAACGGAGCTGAGGTATTGCTATCAAATCTCCTTGGTGGAGCTCTTGATAATGCAAACCCGGGAGCTTTAATTTCTCTAACAAACAATATCAATAACCTTGTAAAAGAAGCTAATAAGGTCAACATCAACACATCTAAACTATCAAATGTCAACAAGCTTCTCCAGCAACATTTGAGACGATGATCGACTAGTTTTATAAATCAGCCTATAACAAATGCTCTTATACTCTCCTAATAAAAGAAAATTTTGACCCCGAGAGCGCTGTTACTTTTACCATCAAAGAGTATTATTAACTTTTATACTCATTCAATTTCTCTTTGAGATGTGACTAGTATGAGTGGTCAACTATAGACAACCAACTTATTTTGTTCTGTTGGTCTGGCTCAAACCGCTTTTCTGTTTGTTTGATTATAATACCAAAGTTAATGACAGCTAGGCATCATGTACTTCGGGGCTACGCGAAGAGCCGAATACGGAAATGATCGCATAGCGAATGTGTGGATATGCATGGCTTCTAACATAACAGGACACCGCTGTCCGTGCTATACACAGTAGCATGGCACGATGGACGTTGGTTGGGATCACTAATCTTTACTTGATCCATGTCTATGTAGCCGTCAAGATCAGTGTTGAATGCCTCCAGCATTCGCCATTAAAGTTTTAATATGTGAATACTTTCTGTGCGAATACCAAAAAAACTAATTTTCGTAAATACCTTATTCCCAGCAGAATAGACGGCTACGTCTAAAAAGCTACTTTCGGGTGTACAATATTCCTAATGGTCTATCTTCAGTTTGTTTATTAGGTATTTTCAGCATACATGTGAAAGTTGACCAACTCTGATTATGCTTCCAACCGTCGTGCTAATTATCTCTAATATGTACAAAATCAGCCAGGAGACATTTGTGGCGTCATATTAGCATTCAGATATGCTGGAAGCGCTTCTTTTTCCTTGCTTATGCCCATGTTGATAGAGCCATGAGCACACATTCAAAACCTGCCGCATCATAATTAGGCCGAGTGTGGGGTGGCTGTCACGTGAAGATGCTACCTCGGTAAATGCTCCACGGTGGACGCAACTATTAGCGACATCAAAGGGTCAGTTAGCTTCTTACCATTTGACATAATGTCTCTAGTAACTGAACATCCGTCATTTTTGCGAGTTATCAAGCTCTTGGAGACAACCAGTAAGTAATGTGACGAGGACCAAAACGGCCAGTGCTAACATGACAGCCGGGCGAGATAAGCTTCTTCGTACCGTACAGTACTTTGCACGATTTGTGTCGTACTTTGCATACCGAGAAGGATACAGCAAGAATGTCATTCAGCTGTGGAAGACCCTTCAAACCCAGCTTGCTTTGTCACGAAAGCTGTTCCGTGTAGGCAAGCCATTGTCCAATGCCAAAGCAGCCACTGCAGCATTCCACAAAAAGACTGAAGATCCAGTTCTACGAGCAACCACTGTGACACGAAACGCGGCCATGGGAGGATACTTGTTGCTTGATACATTGGTGTGGATCCACAGCTCCAAGGTTCGTCAGTTCTCTGCTGACAGGTTCACCAAGATCCAGCGAACCTCTTACAAGCTGTGGCTGGCAGCGCTTTTGAGTGGCATAGTCAACGGATTGTACCGAGTCAGCAAAGCCAGAGCTGCTGAAAAGGCTTTGCTTTCTGAGAAGGAGAAGGACAGCAGTTCGATCAAGAGAGTCAGTGCTGAGAAGCAGGCTGCCCAGTACCAGTTGGTATGGGATGTTTTGGACACAACCATCCCTCTCACTGCTTTGCAATACGCCAAGTTCGACGATGGGTTTGTTGGAGTGTGCGGTTTTATCACATCGCTGATGGGTCTTAAACAGATCTGGTAATAATATGGTTGTGACATCCGTACAGTAGTATAATAATACAAAAATGCCCGAACAGCTCATACATGACAACATGTGTGTAATTTTGAGCGTCACAGATAATCTGCTGTTTTACATTCTGTGATATTGATGCTCTTCATTTTTTGAGTTTTATATCACCACAAACTGTAGGCGACATTGCTGTGCTGATTGAACCATATCAGTATGCATTCACACTAAGATATGTACAACAAAGAGTCTTCACCAGAAAGCAGACAACAGCTATCTGATTTCATTCAACCAATTATTTAATTCAACTAAAAAAATTAACCTAATAACTAAGCTACTGCCAGATAAATTTATTCTGCTCATCAAATCAACGTTTCTACTGTCGGCTGGTTATGTACAGTTAAATGTATCGATGCAGGTGTCAAAATGGGCCAACGCCAAGGACAGTTAAAAATTACCAGCAGAGTACCCGCAATTCGAAGCTGAAGACGACATTGCCACGGCTGATTTTACACCAATTGAATTCGCGGGAATGCCTGGGTTTGTTCACTCTAAGTCACCTCACCTCGCAGTGACCCATTGCATCAGTTTCGCCAATCATGTCCAAGGCCTTCAGGGTGCATGTCGCAGCCCCCAGGATTGGCCAATCGCACAACTGCCACTGCTACAAAAACCATCACCAGTTTGGTAAATTGCCCTTTTGACTCGTAGCCCCTTGGCCACTCCAGCGGCAAGTTTTGCGTGTGTACTGTGTCGTCTCCATTGACAGCCTTCACACCCGTAGTATTGTGACTTGTTAAGGTACCAAGTGGCGCTTAATACCAGTCCAAGCAAGCCATATTGCCATATTGAGTGGGCGTTATTAAAAGCCACCCATTGCTTAGCATTACGACTGCTTAGCACTACGTCTACCACTCCTTACAAAGAGGCTGGGGTTCTTGTTTATTTGCATCTGCGACTTTATGATTCTTTAAAAATACCCACGACTGATAAGACATACATTTTTACTTGCATTGTACACGACATTGGATTGACGTTTGCACCACGACATATCGCATCAAGTCACGACAAAATTGAAGAGGGCATTGGATACCAATATCGGAGCGACAGAATATTTCTATAAAGCCGACAGACACTAATTGCATTCACCATGTCTGCCACTGTGTTCACAGACAAGTCGTGGCAGGACTTATTTGAGACTTATCGCATAGGTGAGATCCAGGTTCTCAGCTCGCAGATTCGTTCTCAGGCGGAAGCCAAAAAGCATGATCTTCGCGACCTCGTTGGAAGACGATATCGAGACCTGCTGAGAACCGCTGATCGAATTGAATCTATGCATCAGACTGTCCGAGACGAGGATGATGCCCTGGCGCTACTGAGCGGAATGGAGAACTCAAGTAGGTGGTCTCAAGACAAGCGTAATGTCCAGAAATTCGATAGTGAGAGCTATCCTAGACTGAGGCAATTAGCGTGCACAAAACTATTTATTGCGGTTTGTAATGTTGTGGAGCGAGTGCTGGCCACTAAAACGGGCCCATTGTCGGTTGCTGGTAGAGCGATTTACTTAGCCCGACTGCTTGCTCCTCATATCACAGACAACACCAAAATCACTTCCAGGCTAGAAACATTAGAGGCTGCTTTTGATGTCTGGAGCAACAGCATTATGGATGAAACGGCTGCCCTTGACGGTGATGCGGTAGAGTTTTATATTGGTTACATGGTGGTTCATGGCATGACAGCAACAACACTCATCAATCAATTACTGAAAAGCAGAAGCGATCAAATATCACGGCTGATCACCGACTCCCCAACTATTGAAAGTCTGCTATCTTGTGTCAAGCTAATGAGTAGCACTTTTGGCGTTTGCGAACAGGTATTTGTCCACAACCAATTGGAAAGATTGGCATACCAGCAGTCTGGACTGTACACGATCTTGACTAGCCCTGATTTTGCAGCTTGTTATGAGCTTGACTTTAGCAAAGTTAGCTCATGGCTTCCTAAGGAAGTTACCAATGCTTCTTCAGTGCCGGCTCCTTGTATCGAGGGCGTCACAAACAATGGCAGGCCATCTGAATCCACCAGGTCTAGAGTAAGGTCATTGCAAGTGGATTTTGTTAACGATGTTCTTCGTGTATTGTCTGATCAGCTGGAGCCCATTCTCTGTTCTGTTTCAGATTTGACTGCGCTGGTAACTTTTTATAGCGATATCTTGACGTTCTTGAGAACTTCCAAGGGTGCCAAATATTTAAAATCTTGTGACTCAGACACTGGAAAGTCATGGTCGAATGATATATTTGCTGATCTATGGGCCGACAGGTTTGAAGCCATAGTTCGAGAGGAGATACAGCGATTTAAACAAGTTTCAGCTATTGTTCGTTCGGAACACGAGTCCATTGTGGCAGGCGAAGCAGAGGCATCTAAGTTAGTGACTCCAAATAGCTTATTTTCTCGACACTCTGAGTTAGCCTCTCTGGCACTAACCGGTACATCAGCATTAAAACCTCTATTCGAACAGCTGACTGGGTTTAGTACTGGAAAGCATGGAGATATCAGTCGTGTTGCACATGAATACGAGAGATGGCAGTCAGGAATTAAGCATATTAAGGCTGTTGTCGATGAATTCAAAAAGTTGAAGACACTATTTTCTATTAGTGGCCTAGATGACGAGGACGAGGATGACGACGAAGACGATGGAAAGTGGAGCAGCGATGGAGTGTCAAAAATTGCTGGTTTGGCTTCCAAGTTCGAGGGTTTAATTGTTGTGGAATGTCAAGATGTATATAAAGCAGTCGTTGACACTTTAAAGCAGCTGCCATCAAATACGTCAAACCACCCACGAAGTGTTGCATTCATCATCCGATCGACATTGGTGCTTGATACAGTATTCAAAGGCGATGATTTAGATGGCGATCTAACGACTGAAATTTTGAAGCAATGCTATGGGGACCTTTCAAAATTCGTAACCGAATTCTTGGAATTTGACGGTATTTACAAATCGCTCGTTGATGGCTCATACGATGAAGTACAATACCCATCCATGGATTTGTTGGGTAAGCTTTCAATGGCGGTGTCCCGTCTAGAGACTGAAGTGGGAACTGACTACTTGTTATGGAACCATACCGAGGTTCCAGCTCTGCGAAACTATGTTTGCAATACGGCAGTTGACAGCCTATACAAAGCTGCGAAATCTGAGCTCACTGCTCTTGAGAGTATAGCAAAAAGTGAGGCAGGCAGCCAACTGTCTGAAGACGGCGATGAAAGCAGCAAACTTGATGCTGATGAAGTGAAAGCTGCAAAGACATCAACATCAGACGCTGCTACCGTGTCTAATACTACTCCGGATGCAAAAGTAGCGCTTATAAACAACCAAGTGGCAGTGGATGTCAGCTACGTGAAATCGCTATTGGGTCAAATAATTGGTGAAGAGGGGCCCATCAAGGAAGCGGTTACTGCAACACATGTTCTATACAGCCCTTTAAGTCGATAAGTCATAATTCATTTGCTATTACTACAAGTCTGAGGCAACTAAACTAAAAAGTCTAGGGATTGTTGTTGCTCAGAGTGATCATGTTCGTCAGTCTTGGAGTCATTGTTCGTCTCAATATCCGCGTCATCGTGACCCGCATCTCCGTTGGTGGTGTGGTCTTGAAAGCCCGCAGTCTGTTCATGGGAAGGACTTTCATTTTTAGAGCTATCAATTGTAGCAATGGCCCCAGGGAGATCAGGAATGGTAGGAGGCACGCTGTCGGGGCCACTGTCCATTACAGGCACGCCATCAACAGACTCTACGCCGCTGCCATCAGCTCCGTCCATATTGCTGGCATCCAGACCCCCTTTGTCGGCGGCTTCGCGTTCCTGTCTTTCACGCTCCGCTATCTCGGCTGCCGTGAGGAATCGGCCTCCCTGTCCCCGAGGCCGACGCATGGCATGTTTATGTCTGCTCTCGTGCAGATACGGTCGACGGCCCCTTGCAACCTTGAGCGATTCATCAAGCTTTGCTCTTGCAATTCGCCGTTTGAGAATACGATGATATTGCTTGGCATTCACATAGAACGGTTGTTCCACGGGTTCTCCTGGATTATCCATTGTCAAAACCGCAAGCGGGACTCAAATAAGATAACTACTAGTTGCTAACAAAAATTGTCACCGTATATGGCCATCTACACATCCAGAAATTGTGCTGTTGATCTCTTTAAACACGGCAATACCGTCAAAGCAAATAACTCGCTATGGTGTCCAAGTTTCTTGTAAAGCTGATTGAAGTAGATGAGTACAAAGTCAGGATGTAGGGTTAACCTGCAAAACAGTGCTATTGCTAAACAGAAGTACTTAACACCGCATTGCCGGTTACCCTCCTTGATATAGTGCTATAACGGGGATTCACGTGTCAAACAAACGACTTTACAAAAAGCGTATCTCGTGGGATGTAAATATTAGTCCACAGTTTGAGATGCAACAAGACAAATTCATCGTGCTTAAAAAGTAGTCTTAGAGTTGATTTGAAGTTTCGTGGTGAAGCGTCCAGCTGCACTTTGACGATGAGAGATCGACTAGTCTGAGCCGCGACCGGCCCGTGCTCGGGCACCTGCGTCAAAGTCTTGTGGAGTCTCTGAGAGCATCTCGAGCCGAAATAAGCCAAGCTCACCAATATTTACGTGGGAATCCTTAGAAACGAGTGTTCAGGGCAATTCTGCTCTAGTATACGTATTAGCGTTCGTGCTTATAATGCAGCAAGTTATCTGTCAACTACTTGACGTTTCAATTCAGTTCACCCACAGAGCAGCTGAACAATAGAGCACTTAAACAATATGCTTGGCTTAGAGATCTAAATACACTACATTTGATATATCCATCTATATGCTGTAGAGTTGTAAGCGGGCGTCGTCGAAGCGACCTCCCTTGAATCTAGTCAACAGGATATAGGAGATAGTCATGTTGTTATGCATTTGCAGCTCTAGAGACAATATATATTTCTTAGTTGTCATACGATTACCCATTTGTGATATGTATGCTATATGATTTTGGAAGGGACAATGATTTGCTAATGCGGATTACATGGGTTGTGCTGGTGGCGGCACATCTTGCAATTATCACAGAGTATCTAGAAACTACCCACTAGCCATCCAGTTTACTATCGCGCTCGTGCAGTTAAACAACAAATACCATATAGTACAAGGCGAAGTCTTGAAGCTCGGAACTATACTACAACTGCATGTTCTTGCAGCCGTTTGCAAGACCCACTTATTCAGGGGTAGCCAGCAGTTTCCACATTGGCCCCATCGGGCAAGGTCTTCTTTGACAACTCTGTTATCACAGCACTCTAGGAACAGCACAAAAACACTAATCTTAGCCGATCGCGCTCTTCATTCTAGTTTATAGGGTCTCGTTTCAGCTGATAAGGCTTTTGCAACCGGAGGAGCCAGATGTTTGATGCCTGTCTCACTGGGACCACAGCCCAACCATATTTAAACATCTGACTCATACCAATATTTAGTTGCTTGACTGAAATGGCCCGAGTATTTCCACAGGGCTTACCGGTGTTTGCCGCTATAGTCGACCAAAAAAAAAACGGCGCCTAAATTATATCAGCAGCTCGGCGCCGAAGATAAGGATGCAGCCTGATTGCGATAAGAGCCTCAGGTCATCATAATGACTGACAAGCACAATAGCTAACCGAAATTGACTGAAACACCAAATATTTTATATTAAATCAAACTAGACCAATCGGCAATACAATAAGGAGCTCTATCCCGTTCGAATGTGGCGCTCTGTTATCAAAATTGATGCTGAATTCCGTAACCGGTCATTAGCCGCTCTACCAAATTTCTGGACTCGGGCACCGATCTCCTCTGTGTAGGCGCCAATTTAGGGGCCGAATAGTGTGACTGTCGCCTTATAAGTAGCAACCGGTGCTATGGATCATGTAAGACACCGAAGAAATGGTTACTGAGAACTCCGAGTCGTTGCTGTTTAACTCAACCGTCAAGAACCACAACTTGATGGTGGTGGCAGGCAAGGGAAGCTACATCACTGTGGAAGACGCAAACACTAAAGAGCGAAGACAGATATTTGATGGTATCAGTGGAGCTGCTGTTTGCGCGCTTGGACATGGTGACGAAGATATTGCCAAGGAGATGGCAATTGCAGCCCAAGAGTGCGTGTACTCGTTCCCTGCTACTATGACCAACTACTACGCTGAGGAGTTGGCCAAATTCTACATTGAAAACTCTCCTAAGGATGTGTTTGCCGCTGCAGTGTGGACTTCCTCTGGGTCTGAAGCCAATGAGAATACAATGAAGACCATTCGTCAGTATTATCTCGAGAAAGGTGAGCCAGATCGAAAGATCTTTATCGGCCGAACTCAGTCATATCATGGATACACCATTGGATGTATGTCTATCAGCGAGAGTAGCCGAAAGCACCCCTTCCGAGAGATCTGTTTGCCGGCAGACCAGACTCCTAAGGTTTCTCAGATTTATCCTTACCGACATCAAAAGGATGGGGAGACAACTGAACAATACAAAGATCGTCTTTTGGAGGAGCTCGAACAGACTATTGTCAAAGTAGGCCCCACCAAAGTAGCTGCATTTGTGTGCGAGACCTTGACTGGATCTACTTATGGTACCCAGCCTTCTCTCCCTGGATACCTGAGTGGAGTTCGAAAGATCTGCGACAAGTACGGAATCATCATGTGGCTTGACGAGGTTATGTGTGGAACCGGACGAAGCTCTCCCAATGGAGGTCTCAACTGCTGGGAGTGCTTTCCAGATTTCAAGGGACCCGATATCCAGACTGTTGGTAAAACCTTGGGATCTGGCTTTGTCACTATTGGAGGTATTCTTATTTCACCTAAGATTCGAAATGTCTTCATCAACGGAAGCGGATACATTGCCGGTGCTCAAACTTACCACCAGCATTCCTTCAACTGCAGAGTGGCCCTTGCTGTCCAGAAAAAGGTCAAGGCCCTCCAGCTCACCAAAAATGCCTGGGAGAAAGGTGAGCTTATTGGGGCCAAATTCAAGAAATTGGGTGCTGACACTCCTCTGGTCGGAGACGTTCGAGGATCTGGAAGCTTTTGGTCGATTGAAATTGTTAAGAACAAGGAGACCAAGGAGCCATTCCCTGCTGAGCTCAAAATCGCTCCTAAGATTGCTCAGAAGTGTCTAAAGAATGGAATTGCTGTCATGTCTATGGATGGTACCATTGATGCCAAAGTAGGAAACCATGTTAGTGTGGCTCCCAACTTTGCTATTAGTTACGAGGATGTTGACATCATTGTCAACACCATTCTTAAGTCCCTCACTGAAGTGGCTGAGGATTTGAAGGCTTCTGGTGATTTCTAGATTATATATTTCTTTTCCCTTAATATATTTATGTGTGCTGGTCATAATGTGGTTTTTTTTCTGGTTCAGGCACTGCCAAATTTTTTTTTGTTTGAAGAAAGCAGTGTACATGTAATTTCAAGGCATAAAGCTCTTACTTGACAAATTTACTGCGCTTTTGTTTCGATGGAAATACATATTGTGTTGAACACAGACTCCTACTCAGATAAAAAGTGTACTTAATTTACTGCTAAGCGTTGTGCACTTATCCATCGAAAAAGCAATGTTCAAATCATATTGACTTGTAGTGGGCAACCTACCAATACTTTCATTCCATTCGAAGTCCTAGTATATGTTATCAGCAAGCAGAGAATAAAACGAGATTCCCATCCGTAAAGAAAATGGACGAATGTTCGCTCTCGCCTGTCATAGATGGGTCCTAAGCTATCACAAATTACTAACCACAGCAAGCTATCACTTTTGAATTATTTATTTTAAATATGCAACTCATTACGTCATGATCTCGTAGTCTGGATAACCAGCCTATTACAATTACACTGATGGCAGTCAAGGTTGTTTCAGCCTTAATAAATCAAGAGAATTTAGGAATATAAAGAATTCTCTGAAAGACCTTACATTATCGTACCATTCCACTAGGCGTCACTTTAATGCATACCGAAGCCATAAATTATATCTTTCAGAAGTTATTTCCACCGTGATGTGGGTTTCAAGATCACTTGCACATGAATATAAACTTAGACACCACGATACCGGCCATCTTCTTGTGTGCGTCTCCGTCTAGCCAATGGTCCAGGTTGATTTTGCTCGTTGTTATGTCTTCTGAGGTTACTGCCTTGTTCACTACCAGTAGCTGTTGCATTCAGACTGGACAATACAACCTGTGAAATCTCATCCGGTAATACAGAAAGCCTGGACTGTAAATCCTCATCATTCAGTCCTCTGAGAACCTGACCCAATCTCGCTTGAACTGGGATGTCAGCATGCATCTCAGGGAGCACACCTCGTTCAACACCTGGTCCCGCTAGAGCTTCTGCGTCGAGTCCCAATTCACTTTCTTGGGCAGAACGAGCATCTTGAGGATTTCGCCCGACCTCGGTCACAGATTCTATGCCAGCACTCAACACAGTATTTTGCACAGACTGCTCCATCTCTCCACCAACAGTAGAGCTAACACTTGGAGCATCAGGCGCTTGGGTAGCCGTGCCATGCTGCTGGGATTCCGATCTCTGACTGTTGTAAGACCGCAGGGCTGCTGCTTGGGCACGCAATCTCCCCGCGCCAAGAGCATGAATAGTGGTAACGGCTTCTTCAAGGTTATCCAGAAGATTCTCATATCTGGCGACTTCTTGAATAGTGATCACATTGTTGGACCTTTCCATTGTATTAGCCAGTTCCTCCAGGTCCGTGGGTCCTAATCGGCCGAGAGAAGGGTGGAAGATGTCAGAGACGGTCACATTCGCAGCACCTTCGTTGGACTCAACAGCCTCGGCACGTAGGGAATCTGATTGTTCGCCAGCTTGGTTCGTCCGTCTTCCCAAATCAACGTTATAGCCTAGGGATCTCAAAGTTCGGACCATGGCATCTTTCCCATCATCAGTAGATCCTAAATTCTGTACCATGGCATCTTTCCCATCATCAGTAGATCCTAAATTCTGGACCATGGCATCTCTTCCCGTTTCATTACTTCCTAGGCCCTCGGATCTGTTCGCAGCTACTACCGGGTCTCGAGCTGGACGCTTATCAACCACCGCATCATGTTCCGCCCGAAGTTCCGCTATCTGTGCGTAGACTCCTTCTAGAGTGACATGCTTAGGAATTTTCCAATGCCTGGTGCGTCTCCTTTCTGAAGTAATAAGACTGTTTTCCGTAAACATAGCCGCTATTGCAGTTAAGAACAGTATCTTTAATTGTGAGTCATCAATAGGAACGGAATATGTAGGATTGTTATTATCCACCAGTTCACTACGAATTTGAAAGTTCGCTTGACGAGGTGCTTCACCGGCCCTTTCATCGACTGCTTCATCGACTGCTTCACCGGCCCTTTCATCGACTGCTTCATCAACTGCCTCATCAACTGATTCATCAACTGATTCATCAACGGCTTCATCGGCAGCTTCATCGGCAGCTTCATCGGCAGCTTCATCGGCAGCTTCATCGGCAGCTTCATCGGCAGCTTCATCGGCAGCTTCATCGACAGCTTCATCAGACATCCTTACTCTCCTTCTTTCCTCCCTTTCATCTCTTTCGGTTCTTCCTTGCTGTATTGATCGTTGCTGTAGGGACACTGGATCTATCGGCTCGGAATCTTCATGGAATATCAATATCGATCGCCGTCCATCCACAATTTCATGAGCGTACTTAATGGTGACATCTTGATCACATAAATAACCTGGGCTCGCTTCAGTCAAGTAACCAATTAATCCTCGAGGAAGTGTGTCATTCGAAGGGCCTCTAGTCCACAAAGTCATCCGGAGAGACGGATCAGGCTGCTTTAGCTTTGGAATGAACAAAGTTAAAACTGCTTTTATTCTGTTATCTTTGAAATAATCAGCGAGCTTTATCCTCATTTCTCCAACTTCTTGTGACACTAATGTCTCGATCAGGAGAGGTGCATTCAGAATTCTTTGATCGATCCCAGATAGCTTTCCATCGGGTCGCAGTCTTTTCATGGCCTTTGGGCCCCTTGTATTCTCTACAAGTTGTACTGTGTCGACGGAAGTTATTATCATGTTCACGCATTCAGGTTCCTCTTCAAAATTGCCTTGAATTATAGAAGTAACCTTCGAAGAGACATCGTTGTGAACATGTCCAGGGTTCAGAAGAAGTATAGCAAAGTCTGCTGTAGCTTCTTTTACTTTAAACTCGAAACTCAATTGCTGCCTTAGACTTGATCCCCATCTATCCTCGAATGCTACCATGTCAATATTATAAACCGCTACAAATATCTCTTCCCCATTGGCTCGATCGAGACTCGCATTTAGAAAGTCTCGAAGCTTTGCCCAGCCGCCAGTATACTGATGGCAATTCTCCTTTCCATAAAAACTGATCAAGTAATCGCATTCATTCTTGTCGGTTTCGGCGGCAGCAATAACTCCTCTGGATTTAGATAGCGCCAAAGAGCTGGAACTGTAAGTAGGCTTACTGCCTGTTGTATATGCATCTGATATCGCCGATGTGGGTTTTGAATCCGGTGCACTCGCTAGAGAGACAGAAGAGGTTGATCTTCTGTACCTCGTATATCCAGGACTGTGGTCTGTTTCATTATAAAGACTCATGCTTGAGAAGAATTGACGAAACCGACAAGTACAGATCAAAAGCTACCAGATGTGGTGTAGCTGTGATGACGGCAGATTATGGACTCCTTGGCCATGCATGGACATACATAATGTAGCTGAATTGCGGGGTAGGGGTGACAATAGTAGCATTATGGGACGATCACTGCCCTGTTGTCTTCCTCAACTAAAAAAGAAGAAAAAAATAACCTTATTGAAGATATATAGGCTTTGTACGTATTATGCATATAGCTGTGTGGATGGATCCTCCTTGTTGAAAACAAGGAGATCATGAATGGCAACGACCCAGCACATATGTCAGAGCTCACGGTAGAAAACATAGGAAATTCAATGTAATTATATTCTTCAATTCTGTAGTAAAATCTTTTGACTCATATCCTTAACTTTATTCTTTATATATGTTGTTCATTACGGCATCGTATCGCTTTTGGATGCTCATTGCTACTTCATTAGAGGTCAAGACTTGACGTTACCTAGACCGCTAATTTTCCAATGTAGTACATACACATATCGAGCATAGGTTTCACTATTAAGCAAATATATCAAGATGAGGAGGTTCTCTGGAGTCGATTAATGCCTTTAGACTTAGACTTCGCGGGACCTTTTTCGAAGGGACGCTTCTGCCTGTCTTCTTTGGTCTCCCAATTCAGCTTTATAGCTTAGAGATCTCAAAGTTAGGATCATGGCATCTTTTCCCCTATCAGTAGATCCCAAAGTTCGGATCATGGCATCGATTCCGATATCATTACTTCCTAGGACCCTAGCTCTATTTGCAGCTATTACCGGGTCTCCAGCTCGTCGAAGCTCAATTTGCCTTTTAATTGTACCAATCTGTGCTCTTGATACCTTGTGTCGAAATTGGCAAGTCCACATCAAGACTTACCAGATGTGGCTATGATGAGGGAAACATACAGCCCTGATGTGCATGTACGTTTAAATTGTGGGGTAGGGCGGCCGTCTGCACGGCAGTAGAACTTGAAACGTCCGCTATATCACCGTGATGTTACCTCAACTATTACAGATACTATGCATTATTCATTATTCGCACGCAGAGACACAGACGTTGATCTTTGCTTGACAGCTGTATGGTGCACAACGGTGTCGGATTTGAAATTTGGGACCATCCCTTATGGTTCGCAAACAGGAACATTTACATGCAGAGCAACAAATATTTCAACGCAATTATTAAGCTGCAGTATTTAGCACAGGGTCCATCGTAGAAAAATCGGCTGACTTGGGCAGGCGTCAGTATATATATAGTATTTAACTAAAGCCACGAGTGGTAGGATTATAGAGCATGTAATCACGTGAGTAACTGTTTGATGTGGGATGTTACTATGGCTGGCCTAACCCTGCGAAAAATTCGTGATAAGGAAGTGCTTAGTGGAACCAACCAGAACATCCACTAAAACATATATAATGGAGCAGGAAAATCCAGACACGCATAAAAGAATTCAGGATTCTGAAGTAGATGCCAATAAGAGGCCCAAGACAGACGATCAGCCAGTTGATATGTTTGCGACAGTCGGAGAGGTAGCTGAACAAATTGACCAGCAGGAGGTTCCCGAGGAAGATGACCAAGGAATTCGAAAGACTGGTGCTATGGATTCCGAAGGACGCCCTGTTCAAGAAATTGATAGTTTATGTATGAACTGTCATGAGCAAGGAGTGACCAGATTGTTGATGACCCGAATTCCTTACTTTAGAGAAGTGATTATAATGTCGTTTGAGTGTGCTCATTGTGGTTTCAAGAACTCTGAGATCCAGCCGGCATCTGAGATCCAGGAGAAGGGTGCCAAGTATCTCTTAAAAATCACAGATAAGAAAGACATGAACCGTCAAGTAGTCAAATCTGACAGTGGTGTGTGTCGTTTTGTGGAGCTAGACGTAACTATCCCTCCCAAGCGAGGTCAGCTTACCACGGTAGAAGGACTTCTCACTCAGATTCAGGAAGACCTCCAAGCCGACCAGCCTGCACGAAAGGATGTTGACCCCACCACATATGACAAGATTGAGCAATTCCTACAAAAGCTGCAGAAGGTTATTGATGGAGAGATGTTTCCATTCACATTTTCATTAGACGACCCTGCTGGTAACTCGTGGGTGGAATTTGTGCCTGGAGAAGCGCCAGGTAAATGGTCTCAGGTTGAATATTTCAGAACCATTGAGCAGACCAGAGAGTTGGGAATGGCTGTTCCAGAGGAGATCGAGGAACGGGAGCGAGCTGCAAAAGAGGCGCTTAAAGCTCACCGAAACCCCTCTGCAACTGAGGTGGTTGAAAATGAGGAGACTGAAATCGAGAATCTTGCAAATGAGGTCCAGACTTTCCATGCAACCTGTCCTGCTTGCCACGGACCTTGTCCGACACACATGAAGATTGTGAATATACCACATTTCAAGGACGTCATTATTATGAGTACAGTGTGCGATAACTGTGGATATAAGTCGAATGAGGTCAAGACCGGAGGTGCCATCCCTGATAAGGGCCGAAAGATCACTCTCAAGATTGACGATGCAGACGATCTTGCCCGAGACATCCTAAAATCCGAGACCTGTGGTCTAGTCATCCCTGAGCTGGACCTTGACTTGACACCAGGTACACTCGGAGGAAGATTTACCACAGTAGAGGGTTTGCTTTCCCAAGTTTGTGAAGAGCTCAAGTCTCGAGTTTTTACAGAGACTTCGGATTCCATGGAGCCCGAAACTTATAACAGATGGGAGAGTTTCTTGGCTCGACTGCAGAGTGCAATCGACGGAGAAATCAAGTTTACAATTATCATGGAAGATCCATTAGCTGCATCCTATATCCAAAACGTCTATGCTCCAGACGAAGATCCCAATATGATAATTGAGGACTATGAGCGAACGCATGAACAGAATGAGGACCTCGGTCTCAATGATATGGTTGCATAGATGTGCGGTGTTTCACTGTTGTGTACTGTCATAGCTTCTGCTTTTCATCTTTTTGGTGTGTTTTTTTGTTTTGCTTTTTGGGTATAATCACAAAGTATACAGTACATATATTCATATAGATTATGTTACGAATGTAGTGCTTTTACCTCTTTGGCTGGTAGATAGACGAGGTAGGAGCATTTCGGAATTGATCAACCACTCTCTGAATACCATCCATACCTCTCTTAAGAGTCTCAATGTCAGGTCCGTAAGAAATTCTCACAAAGTGAAAGTACGGCGAGTCATGGAGCTCTCGTCTAGCAAGTGGGTTCAAGTCGAAAAAGATCTAAGTTTGTTAGTTACTTTGTTGAGCGTACCTTAGCGGTCAATTAACTTACACCAGGAACCACGATAACCTTTTGCTTGAGCAACTCTTGGAAGAAGCCAAGAGTGGTCTTGATCTTTCCAGGTAGACTACTCAGATCTAACCATATGTAAAATGTCGAGTTAGGCTTGACCTGGAACTTGAAGCCCATCTTTTCCAATCGATCAATACAGTAATCTCTCTTCATGATAAACTGTTGTTAGTATTGTCCTTTCGTGGCACAATGCGTCGTGTGTACTCACATGTTTCTGAAGGGCTGCCATTTCTTTCCTGACAAGTGTTGGTTCCAGCATAGGCACTGCAGCCTTTTGGAACGGGACATTCGAACCACCATCCAAGTAAGATCCAGCAGACGCCAGCGCATTGATATACTGTTTTGGTCCAAGGATCCAACAGATTCTCCATCCGGGAAGTCGGAAAGCCTTGGTCAGACCGTCGAGAATCAAAACAGGATCATCGTTGACGTCAATGATGTTGGCAGCCGAGCTGACACTGCTTCCATCACACCCGTCTGCGTAGTTATATCGAGAATAGAATTCGTCCATAATAAGAAGACATCTCGATCGACACATGTCCTGCAATCGCTTCAAGTCTTGGCCTCGCAGCGACTGGCCTGTCGGGTTTCGAGGATTCGATGTCAACAATGCAGTCACACCTCGGTTCAGCTCGTTGTTGATGATATCCAGATGGACCTCATAATTATCACTATGATCCAATGGCACAGGAATGGGGGCAAAGTTCTTGAAAAGTGCCAACATCTCCGAATAAGCAGTGTAATCGGGAAAAAAGAAACTCAGGTAGCAGTCGCTCAAAATCGAAGCGATTCGAATTAGTCCCGCTCGACCTCCTGGCACAATACAGACGTTTTCATAAGTATATTGGCTCTCGTATCCCTTTCGATACTCAGTGTTGTACAAATTGGCTACTGCCTCTCTCAGTTCTTTGAGTCCAGCTGTACTGGCATACTCTCTAGTGTGCTCATCAACATTGATGGATGAGGGCTTTTCAAAGCAACCGTCAATATGACCTACTTCAGGAGCTCCCTGACCAAGATTGGACCATTCAGGGTCATCAGCACTGTACCCCTTGTCTGTCGCCTGCTCAGTAGCCCAGATAACACCAGTCGACGAATGAGCTGTGTCCAATCCAGGATACTTGTGAGTTGGCTGGGTGTACTGGTCGGGCAGAGGAATAGGAGTTGAGGTTCCTGATTCACTTCTGTAAATGGTCGGCCGCTTGCCGCTCTGCTGGAATTGACTTTCCAGGCTGTATCCGTGATTTGCTGAAGACATTGTACGCTCGGGTATTGGCCGAAAATCGACTTCTTCCGGGGACAGCGTCCTATATATATACATATATGCGTCCCAGCTAGGAAGATGCACGTTGCTGCCATTTGTGCAGGCTGCCGCAATGTCGATCAAATGAGGGGCGGGCTGTTTCATGGGAATATACGTTGATAAAACTCAGGGGCAAGTATTGGATGGGTTATAGACCATTAATTGAAGTGGATATCTTTGTGGTGAAAGATGAGTGCCCGTCTGGGAGCTCTTGGACCGACATTGCAGTTCGGTTCAACCGGTGTCGTGGCTAGGGCTGAAAAGCTTGGCGATGCGATGACCAAATGAATGAAATACAGGACCTGAGATGAAACAGCATACCAGCCATGAATTGGTTTACAGTGGGCAAAAGTACCATAGCTGGCTACTTTAATAAATGCGTTTTGGTCTAATTACAGTATATTCAGTCGTAGAACAAACCAAGATACAAGACAATTAGTTGTCGACAAGAAGATTGTGTACTACTCTTATTAATGACATTTAAGGGCCAAAGCACAATTCATCCATATGCTTGTATAAATTTGCTGGAGGGACTATGACAGTATTAGCAGGTCTTGTTAATGATGACTGATGTTATCATGTATGGCTTACTGTGCAATGCATGAAACATAAATAGCACGGCTGAAATATTTTTTTCAAGCTGATAAAGCTTAGATCATGGGAGCTGCTCACAGTACGGGAGTATCAGAAGATCAGACGGAAGACATGGAGTCTCTATATGATATTCTGGGAGTAGAGTCTAATGCTTCTGATGCTGAGCTCAAAAAAGCTTATAAAAAGCAGGCATTACTGCTGCATCCGGACAGAAACTTTGACCGAGCAGAGGAGGCTACGACAAAATTTGCAAAAGTACAGGCTGCTTATGATATTCTATCTGATCCACAAGAGCGAGCATGGTATGACACTCACGGGTCTGAGTCAGGTGGACTAGGAGGCCAAGATGAGCCAGAATACGGTGGAAAAGTTACCAAGGTTCAAGACTTGGAGCGATATCTGGATCCTGCCTACGTCCAGAGTTTAGCATCAAGGCCAGAAGAGTTCTATGATATGGTCAATCGGTTATTTTCACAGCTAGCCCAAGAGGAGCGAGAAGCTGCCCATGACTTGGGGCTGGAAGAGCCAGAGTATCCGTCGTTTGGCGATGGTGATTCTGTGTATGCTCGCACTGTGAAACCATTCTATGATGCGTGGACTTCATATTCATCCATTAAAACATTTGCATGGGAAAGTATTTATAGATCGTGGGATGCTCCAGACAGAAGGTCCCGAAGAGCGATGGAGGTTCGCAACAAGAAAATCCAGGATGCAGCTAGAAACGAGTTCAATGTGGCAGTCCGAAACTTGGCTAAACTTGTCAAGCAAAAAGATCCTCGAATCAAATTGCATAATAAGAAAAGCAAAACAAAAGGTGACGCTAGTGCGAAGGAACAGGCCAAAAGAGATAGACAGGCACAAGCGGCAAAGCGCCAACAGTATGAAGAGCAAGAATGGGCTAAAGTGCAAGAGGATGACGTACCAGTTGAGGATGACGATGAAGAAGAGGTATTGGAGGTGTTTGAATGCATTGTGTGTGATAAGATTTTCAAGAATAAGAAGCAGCTTTCAATGCATGAGTTGAGTAAAAAGCATGTCAAGGCCGTGCGTCAGCTCCAGAGAGAAATGAGAAGAGAAGGTATAGAACTTGGGTTTGATGACAATGATGAAGACATCAGTGACAACGAGGCTGCTGGAGATGGACTTGAGAGCACTCAGAATGGAGTGGTTGACGGTGGTAATGATAAGGAGTCGGATAGCGATGACGAAATTGACATCACAAGGCTTCAACCTCCTAAGCCGAAACAAAAGGTGGTGGTGCCGGACGAGGACTCAAGCTCAACAAGTGATGATGATTCTGATGACGTGAATACTCCAATGTCATCCAGCCAAGAGCCTTCGGGAGACCCCACGCTTGAAGATTTGCTCGCTCAGCTTAATGGGCTCAAAGCCGATTCAAGACCGCCAACTCCAAAAGCAGGTGGTGGTTCTAAGGCTAAAGGAAAGGCCAAGCTGCGTAAGCAAAAAAAGGAACAGGCACAAAACGAGTTTTCTTTGAAATGCAGTGTCTGTCAGACTGCATTCACTAGCAGAAACAAGCTGTTTGACCATGTCAAGGCCAGTGGCCATGCATCTGCGCCGAAACGAAAGTAATGAACGCATCTCAATATGCTGTAATAAATCCATTATAGTAGCAGTTACAACGTGATGGCGGAGCCCATAGGTTTATGAAATGTAATAAGTTAATTCATCTATCTATCGTACATTAATCTTCAAGCATGGTTGTAAAGCCCAATATCTACCTCCGCCTTTGGCTCGCCCAATGCTTCCGACACCTTAGACCCAAGCTCTTTCAGCCTCTGGTTTTTGCCCCGGATCTCTTCCAAGTATTGCAAATATCCATCTTCCACTCCGGTGATATAGTTTCCAGTAAATACACCAACTTCGTAGCCCTCGATATCCTTGTTCAGCCCAGACGAGTTGCAAGCCTCGACTAGATCGTCTAGCCGCTGATAAAAGACTCCATCAGCACCGATCTCAGCAGAAATGCTATCATCATCTCGACCATAAGCCACAAGGGCCTTAGTGTCTGCCAGATCTATACCATAGATATGGTTGTAACGGATAGCTGGGGCACATGATGCAAAGTAGACCTTTTTGGCGCCAGCCTCCTTGGCCATTTGAACAATCTCTTTAGAAGTTGTTCCTCGCACAATTGAGTCATCTACCAAAAGTACGTTTCTGCCGGCAAATTCAAGTGCCATGGCATTCAACTTTCTTCGCACACTAGAACGCCTCTCGGACTGGTTGGGCATAATGAAAGTTCGCCCAACGTATCTGTTTTTAATGAAACCCTCCCGGTATGGCAGGTCCAGCGTCACAGCAGTCTGAAGGGCAGCGTGTCGAGATGTATCTGGCACTGGGATAATGACATCAATGCTCTCTTTTACCTTGTCAATCCCTCCAAAATGGTCGATAATGAGACCAGCGAGCTTGTCACCCATAGCAAGACGTGACCGATAAACGGAGATTCCGTCCATGACACTATCTGGACGCGCAAAATACACGTATTCAAAGATGTCGGGTGTGTATGCCTGAGCAGGCACGATCTGCTCTATAACGGGGATCATGGTGCTCTTTGGAATAATCACACCCTGGCCAGGATTGATGTCAAACCAATCCTTAAATCCCATTGCTTCAAGCGCAATGCTCTCGCTTGCAAGCATATAATCCTTGGATCCATCCTTGTTTGTTCTAGTTCCGAGAACAAGAGGCCTGATTCCATGGGGGTCTCGGAATCCAATGAGTCCGTATCCGGCTACCATACCGGTACACGCGTAAGCCCCTCTAACATCTTGGAATACTCCCTTTAATGCATTGAAAATATCTCTATCATTGATTCGGACTTTGTTTGTCTCTTGGAGCTTGCTGGCAAACACGTTCAACAAGATCTCAGAGTCGGAATCCGTGTTAATATGTCTGTGGACATCTTCGTCCAAATATTTGCGCAGAGCCTGCGCATTGACAAGATTACCATTGTGGGACAGTACCAGTCCATATGGCGAGTTGACATAAAATGGTTGGGCCTCAGAGTTGGCAAATCCACCGGCAGTAGGATACCGCAGGTGGGCCACGCCCATATTTCCAACAAGACCAGTCATCCTGGACTGAGTGAACACATCTCGGGCCATTCCATTGCCCTTGCACATGTACAAGCGACCTCCAGGTCCACAGGTGATGATACCTGCTGCGTCCTGGCCTCGGTGCTGGAGATAGTGGGTTCCCTCCAACAACTCTGCACTGGCCACACCAGTAGGACTTGCTAGAAGCAGGCCAATAATGCCACACCTTTAGTTAGCAGCTGATTCGGTACAAAAAAAGAATAAAAATAGGCGAGCCCTAATGGCTCCGGGGCACCAAATCAGGGGAAAGATGAGTCAAATCTTCATGAATTTTCAGAAGTCTAACGTCTAAATGATATAATTTTCATCATATAAGGCCTGTAGAGCACTAAAAATGCCTCCATGCGACCTATGGCACCCCATACTACAAACTTACATTTGAAATCTATTGCACTGTAATGAGTCGTGTAGACTAAAAGAAGAAAAAGCTAATTGGGTCTGAATTTTTTTCTTATAAAATTTCATTTCCTTTTTGGGACAGAGGTTAGGACCTGTCTCGGGTATTTTGCCCCACATTATTGGCCCTCAGGCCAGACATAGTAATCAAACTGTAAATTAACCTGTACAAGCGGGTTACCTGCCTAAAAGCAGACTGCCAACTAACCTTGATACCGGGACTCGATTTTCGTACCAAGGTAAAGCTGTACCATACACATATGGAATCAAGCCGTGCCAGCCAATGTGGGGGCACACTCAACACTCAACCAGTCAGTCACTTTATAGATCCATATGCTTCAGTTGACGCAGATCACCGAGCACTTGTAACTCGAATCAATGGGAGCACCAAAAATAAAAGTTCCTAATGCTCACAATTGGTATGCTGTCAAACATTGGCGACAGTTAGTAAGGTACTGACAAGATGTACATATGTTTACTGCAGCCAGTGCGGCAGTCTGACAATGAACGCACACACGTCAATAGCGCCAGAGTCCAACGGTCGTAGAGACTTGTTGTCAGCGGCATTCAACCAGGACCAGGGATGCTTTGCCATTGGCCATGAGCATGGATTTCGAGTGTACAACAGCGATCCAATGGAGGTGCGGGTCAAGCATGACTTTACAGATGGAGGCATTGGTGTTGTCCAGATGCTGCATCGCACCAACTACCTGGCACTGGTAGGAGGAGGCGTCAATCCCAAGTTCCCGCAAAATAAAGTGATCATTTGGGATGATCTGAAACATCGTACAGCATTCTCGCTGGAGTTTCTGTCGCCGGTTCTCAATGTGTGTCTTTCGCGAACTCGACTGGTAGCAGTTCTTCGCAACAAAGTCCATGTGTATGCATTTTCGTCTCCACCAACTCGACTGGCAACCTACGACACCACCGACAATCCTTACGGCGTCGTTGCATTGGCAAACAACATATTAGCATTTCCTGGCAGAGGACAGGGCCAGGTCCAGATAGTCAATCTGTCTGGTAACCCTCATTTTGTTGCCCATGGCGATGACGATGGCGGCGATCCAGATTCGTCCTCGCCAGGAAATACCGGGTCGAATGGCACTGGCGATCATCATCTCGTGTCGATTGTTCGGGCCCACCGTGGAGTGATTAGATGCATTGCTTTGAATCCTGCTGGCACTGTAGTAGCTAGCGCAAGCGATACTGGTACTATTATAAGGCTGCATTCGACAGAAAACACGGCAGCGTTGCATGAATTTCGCAGAGGGCTTGATCGAGCAGTGATATATTCGATGGCCTTCTCGCAGTCATCCAGCCGGCTGGCGGTGTTGTCGGACAAAAACACTCTGCATGTGTTTGATACTTCGGTGCTGGCGCTGTCGCCAGGTCACAATGCCCTGGCAGCTTCGAACAGACGGCATCTGCTGGGGAAAATCCCTCTAATGCCGAGATATTTCTCGAGCGAGTGGAGCTTTGCATCTGCTCGGGTCGATGGTCATCGAGAAGGTGTGCTAGGCTGGAGCAGCGAAGATGCAGTGATTGTGATTTGGATCAAAGATTGCCGATGGGAAAAGTATGTGCTAGTCGAGAAAGAGACTGTAGACCGCAATGTTCCTGAACCACAATGGGAGCTGTTACGAGAAGCGTGGAGAGCTTTTGACGGCATCACATTTGACAGCTGACTCAGTCGACAATCTCCAAAAACACCCGCTGATCTGTATGGGGAAACGTCGTCCCATTGAAATCTCTTACAAGTCGATGGGCTTCAGCTTCGTTGGCAAGTCGTAACAGGCATGGAGGTCCGCCATATCGAACCATGCCTTGGGGCAACTTTTCTACTGCTAGGTCGTCGTTATCAATGAACTCATAGTTCCACATCACTTTCAGAATGGTCCAAGGACTCACTGAGCTGGGTATTCCGTACATTAGCACTGATTTGTTCCTTGAGCCGGGTATTTTATCCATCAATGGGCTATGAAGTCCCTTGGCAGTAGTGGGATCCACAAATCTCATCTTCACTTGCATCCCACATATGTCTGCTCCTGCTGTCTCCCGGTAGTACATTGCTGCAGCCTTTTTGGACTCAAATACAATGTAATATCCCATCCACCGACTCAATGTCTTGGGATCTCGGCTGCGGATCACTCATGTTAGCATAACCACTACTATTATATAATTAATCTTATCTTACCTTGAAACGAAATCGTATCCAGATCACTGGGGTACTCGCCCACTCGCATGGACTTTGGAGGCAAGATGCGCTGGAAGTCAGACTTGTCGAACGAAAGGTCTTGGGTGTACCAGTACAATACGGATGATGGTGCATCTAACGTTGGCAACTGAGCAGCTGTAGAAGTATCAGAATCCTGTGCTAATGGTTCCAACGGCTCGAGTGGAGAAAGGGGCTGTTGACCAACTTTTCTGTGCAATCTAGCAAGCGAATTGTGGCCATCGGGCTTGGGATGAAAGATCTGGGAAACAAGATTCGACAGTCCCGCAGGTGTATTTGAGTCTGAGTCCAGTGTAGGCTTTGATACTTCAGTACGTGGGTTCTTGGCAGTCTTGGCAGTAGAGTCCTTTTCGAGATTGAAAATCTCTCGAAGAGGTTTGTTGGCTTTGTTGAGCAACGGTCGCCATGTCGAAAACACCCGTCGGTGGATCATGGTAAATTGTGTCTATGCAAGATGTGAACCCAAATATGCTATGATGCATGAACTTTGACAGCTTCACTATTAGACAGTAATGTGCTTTCAGCTGTACATCTTGGCTGACTATTCTACTTCGTTTATTGAGCTACTGAATTTTTTCTTGATTTGTTAATCTTGTAATGCGTTCCAATAGAATTCTTTGGTAGTCTTGAAGTACGTTGTATACGCTCCTACAAAGGGCCTCTTCCAGCTACACATACAGTTACGGCCATATCTACAGGAAAATAAGACTTCCCGTCCGATCAGTCATATTCAAGCCTGTGAGAGCTTTACCAAGTAATACAATGGGAGACCGTGTGTGAACGGAAAGTGCTGTAATTTTTTTGGTGGTTGAAGACAATGCATCTATCGGCATCTTGCTGCAGTATCCATGTGATCTTCCAACGCTAGCATTTCAGTCAAACTTTTTATTATTAAAGTGTGAAAGCGTTTAAGTGTAAGGTGTTTAAGTGTAAGGCGTTTAAGTGTAAGGTGTTCAAGTATAAGATGCTTCCGAGAATGTTGCAATTGAATCCCCGGTACAGTAGGTCAAAAATACATTGGCAGTAGAAACTACAATAAATAACTATGCAAGCTGATACAAGGGGCATCTACTCGAAATAGACCAGCACCCTGTTGCTGTTATGCCAGTTCCTGAGAACTTTGGTGCCCGTGGCACTTGGCTGAGTCCACGCAACCAGACTCTTGTCTACATGCAATCCATAGATGAAGTCGTCCACGGCCGTGTCGAGAAGCTCAGTTGCCATATGGTGACGTCTGTAATTGCGAGCTGTATATACGCGCGACACCCCCATAGCAGCAGCAACTGATTTCCCAGTCTCAATTTCAGCGCTGTCGACATCCATCCATTTGGCGGACGCGATTCGCTCAACCACCAGCACTGCAGTAGCTCTTTTATCTCGAACGTACACGTAGGTCGCAGCTCTGCCTGGATGGCCAGTTCGCCAAGATTGAGACTCAGCAGGCGCATTCAGTTCGCTGTTAACAAGCTTCATCAAATTGGCCACCAGAGTTTTTTCTGCCGCCTTGGACGACGGGTCGACCTTGACTATTCGATCTTCGTCAACCGAGTGGGGCACTGGAATCCTGCGCACAACAGTGCCAAAATCGGACGGCCAGTCGTGTCCATTTAGTGCCTGGCTATGAAACTTGTTGTGTAGAGACCGATCGCTAGAGGACACAGTCAAATACGACATTCCACACACCTGACAGGTGGTGCGCTCGCCAGTGACCAATATTCGCGTCTGCACAGCCTTTGGTTTTTTGGCGCGTTTTGACGCGTTGACCTCTGAGCTGCTCAGCGCTCCCAGAGGCATCTTGCGCTTTGCGCGAATAGGCGAGCTTGGTGGTGGTGACAACATTCCAGACGTGATGTTATGACGACAACTTCACGTTGATGCGATGGCTGTCAGTTGTATATGCTTGGCTTGCAGGAGATCTGCACTCGACTCCAAAATTATAATGCCTGTCTGGACGATATGCGCGAACTCGACAACCAGAGTTCCGTCTGCGAAATCTCCACTGATGTTTGTTGTAATAATCAACTGCAAATAATTAAAAAAATAAGCTTAAACTGTTTACCCCGTACTAAGCTGGTTTTGGAAGGCCGCGCAGCTTGGCGATCTACATATGCTATGTTTCTGAGTCGAGCTCAACTCAATTTCAAGCTTCTAAGTGAAAATATGGTTCTACAGCTCCAAAAGCAACCTGTAGCCACCTCTAAGGTATCAGATCAGCCACCAGTCCAGCCAGAAAAGTTACATATCAAAGCCATATCCAATACACATCTCAGTGCTTAATGGTGGCTCGAGCACAGCCGTGCTTTTCGGACCCCGCTACAGGGCCTCAACCTCATTGTAGAAATTACAGAAAGCCAATGGTCTATAACAATATACAAAGTTACTCATGTCCATAGCTATATCATTCCATTCACTGCACATGTGTCGGAATAAGCATTGCATCTATTAGTCATGCTTGCTTCGCGGTTGGTCGCTATTCCACACCCCACGCACCCCCAATAGCCAGAGAATGCCCGTTGGGCTACTGGTACGGGAAACTCGCCACAACAAGCCACTAAACGCAACATAATCACCAAGGGTGCCTATTTAGTCCGGCACCAGCATGGAGACCGAATCCGGACCTCCAAATAATGCAATAATCTCATGCGTGGTGGTGATCTGCGTGGGTTCACCCCACCGCAGCGTTGCCCTGCCGTGACCCAGTAGCCCTAATCTCTCAACGGTAATTAGCACATTACGACGTTAATCGTGTCTATAGTGGTCGCGCCACTGATATTGGACTTGAATAGTACCTTCATAGTACTGGTTAAGTGCTAGATAGCGACAGCAGCTTAGTGAATTTTGGATATCGATTCTTTGTGCTGGGATTACGTGTGTATACGGACGTTATTAGACCGGCAAACAGTGGGTGTGCGTACGGGTTGTAGTGTGGTTTTGGATCCAGTGTGGTCGTATTGTACATATCTTTTGGTGGGTTTTGTTGATACAGTAAGAGTCTGAAGGTTTCGCGGGTGGGACACATCATGTCGGGTCTCAGTGGTCTGGCCAACTCCCGGAGAACATCGTTCAATTCGGATGGGACTCCTGTATCTCCTAGTCCTATTGGGACTGGTGCGCCTGGGTCCACCCTTTCGCCGACTCCTCCTGTGTCGAAGCTGGCATCGAATCCATGGGGGCTGTGGTCTGTGTATGGGAATCAGTCTGTGACAGACCATGAGGAAGCTGCCGTGGACTCTGATCCTTGGCGCTCTAGAGGCATGTCCATGGACGGCCGCCTCGAATCCGCCGTCGATCGACTACGGAGGTCCAGCTCTGGAGCTGAATCTGGTTCAGGGTCTCCTATTTACGGCATTAACAATGGGTCTGGAGGTCGCAGTTCAATTGGTGCCCAGCCAAGAGGTGACGAACAGTACTTTGTATCTGGTTTTGACCGTTCCATACGATCTCCTACCTTTGCTCCGCTAGGTGCAGCTGCTCCTTCGAGCGATGACATTCCTCATTCTTTTCGTCAGGCGCATTCTCCTCCTTACTATTCTGTGCAGCCAACTGGCTCTATTGGTGGCTCTCAGCAGTTGTCGCTGCGTGACCGGCTGTCACAGATTGCTGAGTCAACTCGCGAAGCCGAACTGCGCACTCATATGAGTAACTTAAGTGTGTCGTCATCAAGCGATATAAACGATGGTGCGAACTCTGTCCAGCCTGTCCCTATAATGGGATCTTCTTCCGTCTTTTCTAATGGAGGAATTTCAGGGCTGAGCTCGCCTTCATCGCTGTCTGGACGGGCGTCTATTTCAGGTAGCGCTATGGGTCGAGCTGATAATTTCAGCCCCTTTGTGACTTCTCCTACTCCAGTTTTTGACACTCCAATAGATGCATCTCAGGCGTTTTCTGAACGCCAGTCTCGTTCCAGCTCTTTTAGTTCGGTATGGCAGCCTATGTCTTCTGCTTCGACTGTTGGTGGTGCTGCCAATAACAACCGTTCTTCTACTGGGGGTCCTGGAACTTCTAATAATGGTACTTCGATTTCAAACGCTACAACACAGACATTTTTGGACAGCGAAGCAGACTTTCCGTCTCTCGCCAAACTTGGCTCTGCTTTGCAAAAGGACACGAGTTCGGACTGGCCGGTGGCTGGCATGCGAACTCCTCCAGTAAGACATATTCAACCAAATGCTGCTTCTGTGAGCATCAACCCCACTGCGGCAAATAATAATGGTGCTATGCCGAAATTCTCAAGGGGTGGGCCCCCGGTATTCCGGCATTTTGAGCCTCGAGAGTCTTCTGTGTCTGACTATTCCACGCCTCCGACCCCAAGATCTCCTCCTTCTGGAATGGCTAGCAGTGGCTCTGCTTCAGCTCCTGGTGCCGGCGGCAGTGGAACTTCTTCTGGTACTGCCTCTGCGAGAAGAGGGTCTGATTTGGCGAGCATGCGCAGCCCGCTTCTCGAGGAGTTCCGCAATAACAAAAACAGAAAGTTTGAACTCAAAGATCTGTATGGGCATGTTGTAGAATTTAGTGGAGACCAGCATGGATCTCGGTTTATACAACAGCGGCTGGAATCGGCGACTATGGAAGAGAAAGAGACTATCTTCAACGAGATTCGTCCCAGTTCGCTCCAGCTCATGACTGATGTATTTGGAAACTATGTCATTCAAAAGTTCTTTGAGCTTGGAAGCCAAAATCAGCGATCCATATTTGCTAAGCATATGGAGTCTCACATTCTGACTTTGTCTCTACAAATGTATGGGTGCCGAGTGGTCCAGAAAGCCATAGAGTACATTCTCACTGATCAGCAAGCCAAGCTTATTAAAGAATTGGATGGCCATGTTCTCAAGTGCGTCAAGGATCAGAATGGAAACCATGTGATTCAAAAAGCCATTGAGCGCATTCCTGCTGACCATATCGCTTTTATTTTTGATTCCTTCCACGACCAAGTTTATCAGCTTGCCACTCACCCCTATGGTTGTAGAGTGATTCAGAGAATGTTGGAGTACTGCGATGAAGATGCTCAACGGAAACTCCTAGACGAGCTTCATACTTATACTTCTTACCTAGTTGAAGACCAGTACGGAAATTATGTTGTGCAGCATGTTATCGAGCATGGCAAGCCTAATGACAAAGCCAAAGCCATAGAAGTAGTACGTGGAAATGTGGTTGTATTCTCCCGCCACAAATTTGCATCCAATGTGGTGGAGAAGTCGATTTTATTTGGGACTGTTGCCCAAAGAAGTTTGTTAATTGATGAGATTCTCAAGCCTACCTCGGACGGAACTGCCTCGGTCGCTATCATGATGAAAGACCAGTTTGCCAATTACGTCGTTCAGAAGCTTCTTGACGTCAGTAGAGGCGACGATTTCAACCGTTTGGCTAATCATATTAAGCCTCAATTAGCAGCTTTGAAGAAGTACACCTACGGTAAGCACCTGGTGTCTATTGAGAAGCTGTTGTACCCGGAGGAACACTCTGAGCCTGCCCCTCGTAGGAAACCTGGCCGCAGGAACTAGTCATTCCTTGTTGTATATACTGTAGATGTGATGTAATTTATAATGTCTTTATGATATTGACTACTTTTTCTCTCTAATCTTTTAAGCTTTGTTTGAATAGCAGTGTCGCGAGCATTATATGATGCCTAATTACCCCACCTGCATGTATTTACCTTTATACATATGACTGACTTTGCCCACGCACTACCGGTTAACGGTAAATGGAAACAGACAATCATCGATTGGCTTACGGAGGATGTTCCATCTTTCGATGTTGGCGGCTACGTCGTTGGAGATGATGTAAAGACGGGCACTGTTTGGTGCAAGCAAACTGGTGTTGTAGCTGGTATACCGTTTGCGACCGAGGTGTATAAGCATTGTGGTCTCGAAGTCCACTGGCTTGTCAAGGAAGGTGCATTGATCGAGGTCAAGTCGGGAGAGAAAGTGGCTGTTGCCAAGCTCACTGGTCCAGCAAGGAATCTGCTGTTGAGTGAGAGGACTTCGCTGAATCTGCTGGCTCGAAGTTCTGGCGTAGCTACTAAGAGTCGGAATCTCCTCACTTTGGCCCGTAAAGCCGGCTTCAATGGTACCATTGCTGGTACTCGAAAAACGACACCTGGCTTGCGTCTTGTAGAAAAGTATGCCATGGTGGTAGGAGGAGTTGATCCTCACAGATATGATCTATCGTCAATGGTGATGCTCAAGGACAACCACATTTGGAGCACAGGCTCTATAACCAATGCTGTAACGAGTGCTCGAAAAGTTGCAGGATTTGCCGTCAAAATTGAAGTCGAGTGTCAATCTGAAGCAGAAGCTGACGAAGCAATTGCTGCTGGAGCTGACGTTATTATGCTTGACAACTTCACTGGCGACTCTCTTAAAGTTGCCGCTGCCTCTCTCAAGCAGCGATGGGCTGGCAAAGCATCCTTCCTTCTTGAATGCAGTGGTGGCCTCAGGGAAGAGAACATAGATGGATATCTTTGTAATGATATTGATATTTACAGTACATCTAGTGTACATCAGGGAACAGGAGTCATTGATTTCAGCATGAAGTTAGATCATTAAAATATAAAAATAATAAATAAGTTTCTCAACTTTGAACAACATAAAAAGCTAAATGGTTGCACGCCATTTTCGGAGACAATTCTACTCTATGCAAATCTGGAAAAGTCCACTGATTTCAGAAGGGGAAGCTCGTCACCATAATCCTCCGATACAACCGAATCAGCACCGTCAAATGCTGGACTGCTGTTGGCACTACCACTAGCAGTAGCATTTCCACCTGATAGCTGATCCAAAAACGACATTCCCACATCTACCTTATTATCGGCTGTTTCTTGTAGAGGCTTCTTTGATGACGCATCATCATCTTTTGTCTTTTGAGACAACACTCGGCTCTGAAGAGTACCAATCTGCTGCAATCGATATCGCCAGTTTGAAACGTAGGGGCCTGAAGAATGATACACAGTAGCGAATTTCGACCCTATAATAGCAATATTGCGCACGAATGGTGACAGGTTTTCTTCTGAAATTATCTTCATGCGGTAGGCAGAGAAAAGCTCTGGCAAGCCCGGCTTCAAATATACCTGAACTTGATAGAATGATTCTGGCTCCTTGTCGTTGACAAGGACACTGGAGAACCTATCGCTGTGTGGCGATATCACGATGTCGATGAAATTGAACTGGCTCTGTATAGTACCAAATTTGTAGGGAAGTCCTGACTCATCCCAATAGATAGAAACATAATCATTTCCGATATGTCGCTTCTTGCTTGAATAGCTGGTATCCGAAGGATTGGCGGGGGCAGGCATTAGCGTTGCAGTATGGAAAATCATTTGAGTGATTTTATCACTCCATGCAAAAGCATATTCTCCATCTACATCCATTTCGGTATCTAAACCACCTGTATAAATAGTCCTGTTGTTCTTTAGTCGAACCAACGAGCCCATTGCGTTTAAAAATTCCCTGTATTTCCTGGAACCAGTGGTATTGGCTAAAATATCTCTCTCCTCATGCTGCCTGTGACCAATGTACAAGACTCCCACTTTATGAAACTCAACTACCGGAGCGCGATCAATTGCAGCCAACGATCTAGTGGTCTGAGCATCATCGCCAATAGGAATAGGCACAACATTGGTCTCTGCTGAATTTGGAACAACAGTTTGTAAGAGATAATAGCTAGGTTCAAATACTGCAGTTGGCAAGTCGACTTGAGACGCTTCTCTTGATACCCAATTCTCTTGCAACCATTTGGGTATCATTCTAATGTCTGGCTTTATTTCAAACAGACTGGTTCCTGTGGGTCGTCGCACAATAAGCTTGCTTTGCCCATTGAACCGATCGGTTTCAAAAGTCACAACACTGTTTCCATAGATCCAGCTCTTGGCTGCGACGTTGGATTGAGAGCCATTTTTTATCGCTGCCTGGAGAGTCAGATCGACATCCGAAAAAGTAAATCTCGAAACGAGATCCAATGTAGCCAAACTCTGCTCATCCATATCAGACTGGTTACCATCTGCCAATATAAGATTTCGAGTTATAAATGACCCGAGCTGTTTTCGATTGGACATTTTTATGGTTAAAAACCAGCTGGAGATAGCACTATACGCCAAGGCTAGCAAGTACTGAGATGTGCGCTGATCGGACTCATTTCCTCTAGACTGACGAGAAATATCATACGCATGCTTGATGTATGTGAAAGCAATGCCGAAAACTCTTTTGTATTCGTCAAGGGTGAAGTTGTTTGTGATCCATGACATCTTCGATAGCGATACTAAGAACTCAAGAATATGAGGACTTGTAGCTATCGCCGTGATTTTAGTCTGGAATTTTGTAAAGATTTGCCCGAGATATTTCTTAACTGAGAGAGGACACTCATAGCAGCAAATGATCAAAGCTTGTATACAAGGAACTGCTGTAGCATCCCAAGATGAAAGTCCCTGAATGTATGCTTGAACGATAACATCATAATCCAGCTTGTAAAACACTTTGCTAGGTAATAGTAAAGACAGCGCCTGGATCACCAAAGCAATAACATCATTCTTAGGTACTCCACTAGGAAGAACCACAGAGGGTGGAACAGTGGATCTCGATAATTGAGTGCACAGCATATCACGCAGCCTTAGAATCTCTCCAGTACAGCCACTAAATAATTGAAAGTTTGCAAGCTGTGGGATGAAATAGACCCACACAAACGAGTATATATCCCATTGAGCACCAGACTCTAAAACGTTTACTATAACATCTAGCAACACAGTAGTATCAAGCTCATACTCTTGGCTGGCGGGATGGATACGGTCTCCTTCGATTTCATTTCCAGGGAGAAATCTCTTGAGAATAGAAGAAGGCTTATCAAGATGCTGCTGTATATAATCCAAATTGTCGGGATATGACCACAATGTATCTTGTACTACTGCTTCAGAGTCACTGTCATGACCAAGCTTACTGTATGACATATGGCTAGGCCGTGGCTGTGTTAGATAAATGTTGTCTGTGGCTGTCGTTCGCAGTCTAAACAAAATTCTCGCAGCCTCTATAAACGCAGCAGGCTCATGCATGGATCTTTGACAGATGGTCACAAGATTGAAGTAGAGGAATCGTGATCTCCTAGGCATGAATCTAAACACTTTAGCAAAAAGTCTCCCAACTGCTCTAGCAATGAGGCGCTTTTTAGCTGACGATTCTGTCAGGTCTTTTGAGATGGCCCACGGAACGTTATTGCCTCCGATTCCACTTCTGAATGTTCGAGAGGGTGTTCTTTGGTGACTTCGTACAATACGATCGCTTGAAAATTGATTCATCAACACAGCAGACAAAGAGACAAACCTCTCATAACTGCAGACTTCACCGACATAGACAAATAAATCCATCAGGGATTCAACTGTCTGTGGGTCAATGGACTGGTCCAACACTGAAAACACACGTTCTATGAGGTCGTGAATAATGTCTGTCTGGTTCGTTCCATTTCCAATAATATATATCGACTGGATTATTTCCAGGACCTTCTGCCTCACTTTATAATTCCACGTAGTATCAAAATAAAACTTGTCAAGCAATGTTGACGTATTTGTGATCCACGATGGGGAAAGAGGATTACAATAATGCATGGACTGGAAATGGTTCACGACAAGTAGCGCTGTATCCTCGTCTAAAAATGGACACATGTCAATAAGAAAATCGATGATAGCTTCACTCGGACCGTTAAAGTCACGAGAACCAAGCATCTTCGACACTAGCTCAAAGATTCCATGAAAAACATCAATAATCTTGGCTGCAGTATCCTTGGAATCCGAACTTATAGAACTGGAGCCCTCGTTTTGTACAAATTGCAACATCGAGGTAGATCCGCTTATTTGATAGACTATTTCCAATGGAGAGTTTTCCTTGGACTCCCACAGGTCATAGCTGATCAGGCTCCTTGTGTTTTCAGAGCTAATGAGGTTATATATACAAGTGCACACTTCAAGATTGTGCCGGACACTCTCAATGACAAGCGACTTGCGATAAGCGTGTAAAACATTGGACACTGAAATATCAAAATCCCTAGCCGGTCTATCACTGGAGGCGGGCTGGTCCCGCTGGATTCCATTGGTAACATCAGCTCCAAAGGCAGAAAGCAGTCTCTGCAAAAACTTAGCAGCTCCTCGCATGGTGTTGGAATTGACATCCTTTCGGTCAGTTTCTTCAAGGATCCGACACAGATATAGCACTGTGCTGTTTCCAAGATGGCTTTGAGATAGCTGAAATACACTATCCCAAGCCTTTTCAGCAAGGTCCGGCACCGAGATAGAGATACCACACAATATCTTGAGGACATGATGCAGACTATCTATAGGAATAATTCCAAACACCATGATAGTATTTATAATGTCGCACACTAAACTCAGATCCTGAACGTTATAAGCATCCTTGGATATCTTCACAGCCAACTCCAAAATACTGATCAAGTTGACCTCCGTATACACAGCCATATTAAACTTGAGAGTGTTGATTATGTACAGAGTAAGAGAATGAAAGTTGTCATCCATAGAAGTACCCCATTGCAGCGCAATATCGTTTTTGCGCCCAATTCTAATTAGATGGCACTCACCAGCTAAAAAGCCAAGCCAGCCAATAAGTAGGTCAGGAAGCGGGCAAGCATGGTCAATGTCCATAACATTACGCCCATCGCTGGTCAGAGCCTTAAGCGCATCCAAATCCAAGTCAAAGTCTTCTACATTTGCAGTTTTCCTGATACAGTCATAATACAATATACGAGCGCCTTTGCTCGATTCGTCGTCATTGGTGATACAGGACTTTAATAGCCTCAATCCAGCCCGCCGTATTTCTGGCTTCAGATTGCGGGAAATCAAGCCTTGGTTGTCGTACCATATTTCTGGTATACTGGATACCGAGTTCTCTTCTATAGTGGCCCGAACTAGCTCTACAGCTCGGATATGATCTCCAACATTGGAAGGCTTACTCCGCAAATATTCTAGCACTTCGTTGAGATCTCCAGTTCCTCCCACCACTGCTGGCTGGATCTTGGCTCGCACGGCAGCAGGAGACGCCAACGAGCCAGATTTAAAGGTTTTGCTCAGCGTCTTGAGGACGCTCTCAAGTCCCGACGAGCTGGTAGACATGTCTGACTCACCTTTTGCCGAAACGCTCTACACCACTGCAGGCTAACTAACAATCCAACACAGCCGACGTTGATAAGTTAATAGATCTTTGTGCAGTAATGGTCATAGGCTAATAATGAGATGTTGTCAGGAGACAAGTATAAGGTGCCCTAGTCCTGGAACTTTTTTAACATGCCCCACGAAGTACTTGTGCATACGATACTGCAACATTAGTACTAAGTCGCGAGCGTGCCAAAATCCCATTAGTACTAGATACAGGGATCGTTTCTTTGATGGATATAGGCCATTAAGTTGTTTCAGCAGTGGTGGTTAGTTTGGTGATTAATTCAGGGATTCCTCAGTCCATCTGCTTGCATTGTGTGTCGCCGATAACACGCTTGGATTGGCAATAAAAGGTAAATAAAGCCGGATTGGTTCATAGAGACAAGGCGAATCAGTAAAGCTGAGTAGGTGGTTTGGTGTTAATGGAGGGTGAATGGGAACAAGAGGAGTCACTCGAGCAGAGTGGAGAGTTTGAGGAGGTGAACTCCGATGACAGCTACAGGCAGCAGTTTGTAGATATGGATCGAGCTGGACTCATTGATATCAGCAATTTGGCTGCGTGGAAGCTGTCATCATTCAAGCCCGGCTGCGGAGTAGACGCCCTGCGAGACGACGACCCAAATCTATTTTGGCAGAGCGATGGTCCTCAACCACACATCATTGATCTGCATTTTGCTAAACGAGTATCTATAGAGCGGATATGTCTTTACACAGATTTCGATCTTGATGAGTCGTACACACCTTCTAAAATAGTGGTTTCGTCTGGAACTGGTATACACGATCTGCATGAAGTGTCAACATTGGAGCTCCAGCAGCCCCAAGGATGGGTGCATTTGCACCCGAATGCCATCCACAATGAAGGACCGTTGAAAACATTTCTGGTACGCATCACTATTGTCGCAAATCATCAGCATGGCAAGGACACCCATGTGAGGGCTCTCAAGTTGTATTCGTATATCAACCGCAATATGATTCTCGATGATGAGGACATTGGGTTTCGAACAATTGCTATGCTTTCCCAGGCTGGCTTGCGATAGTGTTTATATGCGATTGATTGAGCTTGAAAGGTTACAGTTATCCATATGCCATTTGAACTCCTGGAGCGTGGGGCAATGACATCAGGGTACGCAATGCATTGTGATCCGAGGTCTGCAATGTCAACCATCCATCACTTCACTCAATAAGCTCAACTCCGGTATTAAATGCATTTGTGGTGTGGATTCTATTGCAATTCAAAACAGACCACACAAGAACAGCATATGCAATATTGGCATGATCCACCAACGGTCCACTAGTACGAATTCAGGTGAGATCGGACACCATCTCACACGACCACATAGTTGCGTAAAAGCAGCAAAAAAATAATGCATGGCTTCCGGCTGGAATTCTAGATAGAAGTTACATCACAGAAGCTGTTAGTTCTCACTATATAATCATCCACTAATTAACTATATACTTGTATGGAACTGCTTATATTGGCACCCCTGACTGCGACGGTTTTCTTGATCGTCCATGATCGGTGGGGCTACATCCAACAATGTGGGGCTCCATGCATATGAATCCACCCTGTTTCTTCAATAGGCATCTATTAATTAGGTAACCCCCTCACATATGGGAACGCAATTTGTTGCAGACGGGAAATGATCGTACTGATGGACAGTATGCAAAGGGCGTAGGACCAGATGGAGCCAGTAACAAGACAATGGCCCTTCTTTGAAAAAGCTCGTGTTGCAGCGAATTGTACATTGCGAATCCGAGGGACACGTCATTTTAAGGTTAGCAGACGCCCGCACACCTGCTTCTGGCCGCATTGGGCCCCTTATGGGGAACGCTGCGAGCATAGTTGGCCCAGCAACTGTTCCTTACTTTGACAGCCTAGTGACCGGGCGCCAAAAATATATATACGGGGCACGGTGCGTCAGGGTTGTCATCAGACTGTAAAGACCAAAAGTCTGAGAAATAGTCGGTTAAGTCATGGCTAGCAACGAATTTGAAGACGTGGATGACGTTGGTGCCGAAGACGCTCAGTACGTGCTCAGTCCCAAAAAGGCACTAGATGATTATGCCAAGCTGGACGCAGAAGACGAGTCTTTGGCGCAATGGAAAAAGTCGCTTGGAGTCAATCCTGACGGTGTCAACTCAATTGGTGCGCCTGATGATAAGCGCCGGGTAGTGATGCTGAAAATGACTGTCAAGCTTGAGGGCCGTGATGATGTAGAGCTTGACTTTGAAGACAACACCAACTTGGAGCAGTTCCAAAACACGCCTATAACCGTGATCGAAAAGTCCACATACATAATAACTGTCAAGTTTCGAATACAGCATGAGCTTATAACTGGTCTAAGCTACAAACAATATGTCAAGCGAGGTGGGATCAAGGTCGATAAAGAACAGTTCATGCTGGGGTCGTTCACGCCCAATACGGAAGAAAAGCCATATTACGAAGTGACTCTGCCAGAGCAGGAAGCACCAGGTGGTCTCATGGCTCGTGGTAGCTACGCATGCATGTCTAGTTTCGTAGATGATGACAAGACTATAAAGGTGGAGGTGCCCTGGAAGTGTGTCATAGTCAAAAAGTAGTTTGATAGACGAAGCGATGCCAAGAAACGACATTTGGCTAGGCAACGCTGATTATGCATGTCCAATGTCGCTCGACGATACTCTATTGCTCAGTTTTACATAGTGGTCTACAAATATTAGATTTGTTTCTGTGATTTCTTTCCGTGCGTTTTATATAGACTTAGTATCTCGGCCCTTCCCTAACCACCCCCTGAGTTTTGTGATCCAACTCAACTATAAAAGCGTCCCATAGAACCGCCTGACAACGATAATTATAGCGCCTTCATACCATTACAAGTAATAAACTGGCCTGGTATCTGTAGCTAGATGCTGGACGATAGTCGTTATCACTAGATCCTGGTTCGTTTGAAAGGTTAGGGTGCGGCCCAAATAAGACCGTCCAACGGTTAGGCTCTTTTCTTTACAACGATATGGCTGATCTACAAAAGGTGAGTTTTTCAAAGCCAAAAAAGTGTTTTCAGACTGACGGAAGGTTCTGGGCGAGCTGGAGCTCAAGTATGCTCAGACTCAGGCCGATTTACAAGCGGTGTCTTCGCAGATTGCGGCAATTGGAAGGCAGACCAAAATTGTTGAAGCGACTGAGCAGCAATTGAATGAGCAAGTTCCCGACAAGGACACCACAGTTTGGAAAGGTGTAGGCAAAATGTTTCTCAGTACAAAGGTGGAGAGTTATAAACAGGAGCTGTCGAGTGAGAAGTCAGGACACCAGGATCAGATCAACGCTTTAAAGAAGAAGCAGCAGTATTTGGAAAGTACCTTCAAGAACCTTAATAGTGCATTGGGAGAGATAATGTCCAAGAGCTCCAAATAGACCTTTTGGGACAGATTTGGATATGCTGTATATATTGGGATTTACCTTTAGCGGTGGACATGCCAATCCTTTGTAAAAACATCAGTCTACGCCATTGAACTAAATACTATACTATTTATGACCAAGTTAAATTAAATTACACAGCGCTGTAACCGCCTCGAGTGGAGCCACCAGCAAATGTGCTGGCCAGCTTCTTAACAAAGTCGCGAATCAAGTAAGGGACATCTCTCAGGGCATCCGAGTGCGGAAGCATTTCAACTCCAGATAGCCCGTATCTGTTATAGTTGATCCAAGCACTGCCAACAACGTATCCAGAGAATCCCAACACCAGCAGGATAAACAACCAAGTGAACCAGCCCCAGTTGTCTCCAGACGAGCTGTTGCCATCGTCGTTGTCATCTCCCTTGCCGCCCTTGTCGCCTCCTTTGTTGTCATCGCCATTATTTCCATCTTTGTCTCCATCTTTGTCGCCACCTTTATCTCCATCTTTGCCTCCATCTTTGTCTCCACCCTTATTGCCATCGTCGTTTCCTCCCTTATCGTCCTTGGCACATGCCTGAGGACTTTTCCACGACAGTTGAAGTAACTGGCCGTCCCAATCAACAAATTCAAGCCCTTTTGGCTGCTTGGAATTGTCGCACAAAAAGTCTATTTGGGCGTTCAAGCTGTCGACATCGCCCCAAGATGGACCAGACAGCAGCACTCGGATACCCTCACCATCCTCAAGAGGAGTCGATTTAGCACCAGACTGATTTCCATCGAAATCGCCTGCCACCGGAATCACCTCTGTAACTATCTTCTTGTCACCAGAATCAACAGTAACGCTCTTGATTCCGCACAGCTGTGAACCATCACGGCACTTCTGGTCACCTGAAATCTTACTTAAATCGAGGCTTCCGCATGGATTGAAATACCAACTGGTGTTGGAAACACTAGGAGGAGTATGCTTCACGTTGTACACAGTGTGGAGACCACCCAGCTCGGTGAGATCATATTTAATACCGTCAACTTCGGGTTTACAGTTGAAAAATGCAGACGTTCCAGTCGCCATCAGCGCGACTGCACTTAGTACTGGCGCTTTTCCCACCATGACGTCACTAAAGCCCAACCACAAAGATACCTTTTAAACTTAAAGACAGGAGCTTTGCTTGTAGATGCTACGGTATACTTGTCGTCTAAATATGCCCTCCAGCTAGAGTTTATCTGTAGACAGTTGCAGGTTCGGAAACCTTTCAAGTTGAAGTGCGGCAGACCAGCTTCATCGGGCACGGCTGACTGTATAAAGCTGGACTGTGATGTTTATCTGATCTTATGAATGGAATTGTGTCAGTAAGGCTTCATAATATAGAGTAATACTATTGATAAGATATTGTATTAATCTATTGTGCGTAGCTTTTCAACTATCTCCATAACGGCATAGATAGAGGACTCTTCTTTGGCCCATGGCATGACGCTTGAGATCACCAAATCTTGAAGGTCATGAATGTCAGGCACTAGATCGGCCAACTGAGGACTCTGAGATGCAATTGTTAGTACCAAAATGGACCCTAGTAGCGATTGGGAAAATGTCCAGGTATAAGGTGTTGGCTTGGTTATCATGTGAGATGCGCAACGTATATAAGACCGACAACTTTCGATGCATTTTTGAGCGTGATTGAAGAATGATAATCCGGGCTGTTCGACAATGCTTAACACAAATGGTCGGAATATGATATGCCTTGTGGCATAGAACCGAATTCTCAATATAGCTGACCTGTCATTGTCGGGTAGCTCATCCGGATCCAGACTGGGACGGATCAGTTCAGGAATGGAGTCGTACCACAGTTCGAGCTGGCGATTGAGCTCATCGCTAACAGCTAATAAGGAGTCCATCTTTTGTATATCATTGCCATAAAGGCCGTTGTGCACTCTATTCAGCAATCGTCTGATAGATATTTCAGCAAGAAAATATGCATCGTACGCATTATCACATTCAGGTAAATCCATCTCGTCCACCAATGCCTCCAGACCACTTCGTGGCAGCTCAAACTCTGCACATCGATCGCATTCGATAAGGAAACAACTCCAAAACATATTAATAGGCTGCTGTCTTCGAAACAGCAACAGTTGTACAATACTCGCCGCCGACATTATGTATTTCCACGAATGCAACGGTCTTGCAATATATGCAAAATACTCGCCAATCAGAATTAATGCCTGGGCAAGTGTTTTATTGGCGCCAAAGTCCAGAAATGCTCTCGCATTCGCAGTCTTTATAGCCGGAAGAATATACTCCATTCCTTTTACTTCTCCCGCAGTGGCTCCCGCCATCTCTCCAAGGGCCAATGCACTCATTACAACAGCATCTTCCTCTTCTGACGAAGTCTTTGTGAGAACCTTGTCGTAATACCTCCAAATGTCGTCGGTGGAAACAACTGGGTTATGAGGGTGAACCAAGCTTAAATATTGTAAAACTAAAGAACTCGTATGAGCTCTATCCATCGAGGGACTCTCTGTTTGCTCCGGAAAATCACTTCGTGCCTCAATGTTGAAAAAGAAATCATAGGGATACTCTCCAACGAACTTGCGAATCCCAGTGAAGGCCAGTAGTTTTATTGCAGCAGTCTTGTGGTGTGCTGGAATCGTGATAGCAGGCGAATCAGCTGTTTGCTCTGGCCCTAATACACTTTCATATCTTTGCAAGATTTCCGTATGTATCCCTAGAGTTTGCTCGATTCTATCTAAACGCTCTTGGACATTATTTTTCGGAATTCTGAGTTAGCTCCAATGACATTTCGTATCACACTACTTTTGCATTGGCATCTCCTGGTAGACACATTCCGCACCTGACGAGACGCAATTTCCACACCTCGGTCGGTTTCCATCACATCTACGTTTTCTTAATTTAGAAAATACTGGTAGCTGTTGTCTTACCTGTATCTACAGAGGTCGCAAGCCACCGGCGAACGCTTTCTGGGGAACATATTGATGCGTAAGGCTGAAGCTCGGTAATGGATATGGGGGCATAGGGTTCAACGACCCCACATTGACAGCTGTTTTTGGAAACTGCCGTTTTAGGAAGTGCCCTGCTGACAGGTTACTCAACGAGACTGTATTCCATTAGCATTTAATCTGTCTGCTAACTATGAGAATCAAGTCAAACGTCTTTTTTATATATAGATTTCCAGAGAAACTCCAGAAGTAGCTTTTCAGTTTAGTTAAGATATTGGTTACAAGAGTTGTGTGCAGGGCCCGTAGAGAAGTGGCCTCTCGGAATATTCAATTTTTCACCGAATCCAAGCAATGCCAGATGAAAATTGCAAATCTACTTGAATTACTAATGGAAAAGCTTTTGATTGCTTGTTGATTCAGGTCGCAGTACATTCCAAGTGCTATGGCGGGGATGTGCGGAACATGCGGATGGTGTACATAGAGGTGCATGTAAAGCTTATCCGAAGCCCAGTCAGACATAGAAGACTATAGTACATATAAATACTCGCTGATGCTTTAATTCATTATGCAACTTTGGCAAAATGTTCCAATTAAAGGGTATACACGTTCCCTCTTTGACCTTCTTCAAAGACAATGATAGTCAAGATATCAATTGGGATCTCCAATCCAAGCATATTGAGTTTCTCATGAATTCAGGACTGCATGGGGTCATAATCGGCGGAACTAATGGTGAATGTGGAGCTCTTACAGAAGAAGAGCGTGCAAAACTAGTACATCAAGCCGCCACGGTGAGACGAAGGTTGAAATCAGATACTTTCATTGGAATTGGTACTTGTGATAGGTCGGTGGGCCTTACAATCAAATCCCTCGTATCAGGGTCCGAAAATGGAGCTGACTATGGATTGGTTCTATTATCGACTTACTATGCTATTTCAGAAGATGAAGCCATTAGATTTTACAAGGAGGTTGCTGATAAGTCTCCTATACCGGTTGTCATATACAATTATCCAGACCTCACAAGAGTGAATCTATCCGAGGTAGCATTAGCTGAGTTAGCTAAGCACCCCAATATTTGTGGAGTAAAGCTGACTTGTGCATCAGTATCAAAAGCTGTGAAGCTTGCTGGTCAGTTCAATAGGTCAGAATTCAGCGTCCTTGGGGGCCAGAGTGACTGGCTATTTGCTTGCTTAGCAGTGGGCGGAAGTGGTTGTGTCACTGGAGTCGCCAACGTATTTCCAAAAGCCTGTCTTGAGATTTACAAACTTTTCGAAGGTGGAGATATGGATGCTGCAAAGGCGCTACAGCTGAAGGTCGCGTTGTCTGAGACTGGTCTCGTCTCAGCAGGAATACCTGGGATGAAATGGACTCTCTCTACTTATCGAGACTATGGTGCTGCAAACTGCTTCTGCAGGCGTCCTTTATCTCCATATACTCCTGAGAAGTCCAAGACTCTTAAGCCTCTGCTCGATAACTTGTGGCCAATAGAAAATAGTATATAAATTCGATCTACACCCATAGCAAACATGATGGAGATATTTAAATGTGAAATCAAAATCACATTTCCTTGTCGGTCCACTTTTATCCAGCTATTTGTATTAAGTATGTCAACAAAAAATTATTCGTACATTACTAACTAGTCCTTATTCTTACTACTATTAAGGGAAACCCATCCTATTATCGGAGTGTTCATTGTAACCCCAGGCAGTTGGCGACATGTCATGAACCGTTGCCCTTACGAGTTCACGCTTGTACTTAAACTCGAATTCTCCAGATGTTGCCTTGTGCATAGTTGAAGTGTTGTCCCATATAATCATGTCACCAGGCTGGTCCCATACCACTTCGATAGTATATTTTGGTTGTGAACAGTGTGCTAGTAGTTTTCGGATCAGTTCCTGTCCTTCATCTATAGGAAGCTGTTCAATATGGTGAACATGGTGACCAATATACAAATTCTTTCTTCCAGACAATTCGTGTACCTGGACCAGCTTGTGCCGACTGATAAAGTGATCTTCAACTTTCATTTTCAAGAGATCAGTGGCAAGTGGGTTGTCTTCATTAGCCAGTTGTCTACTATGAAGCAAACTGTGACAAGAAACATAGTCCTCAATTTTGGATTTTGTTCCTTCGTCAAGATCATCGTATGCGGTACGAGTGTCTGCAAACCATGTATTTCCTCCTGTGCCTTTAGGAGGTAGTTGAAGCGCTCTCAATAGCGATATTCCAGCTCTGCGGGGGTTGAACGACGAGTCACAATGAAATAGCTGATTTCCTTTAGACATCTGAGCACGGATATGTGTTGGTGGCATCACCTCTCCATCGTCTCCCAAATTCGATGTATCAAAAAGTTCATCGAATTCACATCTGTTCTTTCTGCCCGCCTTCACATACGGCTTGTAGTCATCCAATTCTCCAAACTTGGCAGAAAAGTCTATGTGCTGACGGTGTGTCATTTTAGTATCTCTACAAACAAGTACTCCATATTCTTTCACACCATTCAATATTTCGGCGAAAACCTCGTCTGGAATCGGTTTAGTAAAGTCAACACCCGTTAGCTCAGCACCGAAGGTTTTCCCAAGTTGTTTAAAATTCACAGTAGCTACCATTTTTTTCGTTTGTACTCCACCTAGATATTTGTGAATGACATTATTTTATATATGCTAATAGACATACCGGTGGAGAAACCTGTGTACCGCCGGCGTTCCCCACGTTGGCGGGGATAGGCGGTGCTCTCATAGCTAAAATGTGGGGCTTATCGTGCAGAGCGGGGATGAACGGAGTCGCCAGTAAAGTTGCAGTAACGATCTTCGCTACTTAATTAGCACCGAATTGTGATTGTTATTTATATCAGCTGGTTGTCAAGGTCTTCTTTGCAAACGTTCAGAAATAATGACAAATATCACTATCACAGGCTATACTGTAAAAGACATCCGATTCCCATCCTCTCTGGATGGATATGGCAGCGATGCTATGCATACAGCACCAGACAATTCTACTCCCTATATTATCCTTCATACGGATGCGGGCAATCTTGTTGGGGAAGGAATCTCGTTTTGCAATGGCCGGGGAGCGGAAATTGAAATAGAAGCTATCAAGTTCTTTGCACAGCGAGTCGTTGGTAAAACTCTCTTTCAACTGACCAAGAATATGGGACGAACCTACAGATATATGGTTTCGGACTCACAAATTCGTTGGCTTGGCCCAGAAAAATCTGTGTTGAACTTGGCTCTAGCTGGGGTCTTGAATGCAGTCTGGGATCTATGGGCAAAGGTTGAGAACAAACCAGTTTGGAAGCTTGTTGCAGATATGAGTCCAGAAGAAATTGTTAATTGCGTTGATTTCAGGTATATTGAAGATGCCATAACCCCTGAGGAAGCTCTTGAAATGCTTAAGCTTACACACAAGGGTAAAGCTACTCGAATTCAAGAAGCTCTTGAGAACAAGGCTGTCCCAGCTTATACCACTTCGCCGGGCTGGCTAGGATTCAGTTTTGAGAGAATGCAGCAAGTGCTTAAGGAGACAATTGCTGAAGGCTTTACTATCTTCAAGTTTAAAGTCGGTGTTAGCGTTAAAGCTGATCAAGAACGATTGGCTGCCGTCCGCGAGGTTCTCGGTTATGATGATAAATATAAGATCATGGTCGATGCTAATCAGGTGTGGTCAGTCCCTGATGCCATAGCTTGGATGAAACAGCTAACTCAATATAAGTTATGGGTGATTGAGGAGCCCACAAATCCAGACGATATTCTGGGGCACAAGCAAATCAAGGAAGCTTTGGCTCCTCATGGATGTGGTGTAGTTACCGGAGAAGCATGCCAGAATCGAATCATGTGGAAGCAGTTCATTACAAGCCATGCAACAGATTTTGTCCAGCTGGATTCAGTCCGACTAGGAAGCGTCAACGAGTGCTTGGCAGTTATGCTTATGGCTAACAAGTATGAAATTCCAGTAGTGCCACACACTGGTGCTATTGGACTATCTGAATTAGCCTCCCATTTAGCCCTAATCGACTATGTTGCTGTCAGCGGTAAGAAGTCTTACTTGGAACATGCAGACCATCATACGGAATATCTAAAGTTTCCAACAGAAGTGAAAAAAGCTCATTTTCTTGCTCCAACCGAGCCTGGGTACTCCGTTGGATTTGTAGATGGCATTGAAGACGAGTTTTCTTATCCTACTGGTCGCTTTTGGAGCTCGCCTGCTGGTCAAAAGATCATCAACGCGCCTACGGACCATTTCGAGCTCTGATATATAGTGATATATAGTGATATATAGTGTAGTCCTTTAACTGGGTGAGTTGTATTGACATCGCGTAAAACTATTGAATAAATTGAATATTTACTTATATCTTTTGAAACTCCTGCTATAGTAAATACATGCAGCAGAATCGAACTAATACATTTTAATGAATTGACGCTAGAACCATTTGTTACTACTAGTCTCACTCTACATTATCTATTTTTCTCTGTGGAATCCTTTAGGTAGACAGTTATTTCCGCAGTGCCGCGCTTTAACTCTGGCATGGCTTTGACTGTATGCTGCAGTCTCGATGAAGAATGGTCGTCCTTACCTTTTTTACCCCACACTACCCCGCACGGGGATGGGCGGATGCGCTAGTTTTACCCCATACAGCGATGGCCCCAGCAGGTTTGTTCCCCTACAGACATATGATCCAGACAAGTAGGCATATAAAAATGACTTGAAAAGCTCCAAAGAAGGTAGAAAATTAGCCAAACCATGAAGATCTTTATTGAGCGCCCAGTGTTGCGATCATCCGACTTCAGCTTTGCTGAAAACTCGGAAGAATGGCACAAAGAGATGAACAAAAAATTGGTGCGAAAACTTGATCTTCATTTCTTTCCTGTTCTCGTTACTATGTACCTACTCAATTACCTTGACAGAAATGGGTTATCGCAAGCTGCTCTGGGCACTTTCAAAGAAGACCTGCATCTTGTAGGTACTGATTACTCGACAATCAATGCTGTGCTGTTTGTAGGATATATCTCGATGCAAGTGCCATCTAACATGATGCTAACACGTCTGAGACCCTCGTTATATGTTCCTACCTGTATGGGTCTATGGGGAATGGTCAGTGCATGTCAAGCTGCAACCCATAGCTTTGGGGGAATGGTTGCGTGCAGATTCTTGTTAGGTTTCCTTGAAGCACCATTTTTTCCAGCCTCTATCTATTTGATGTCATGCTTTTACAAAAGAGATGAAATGGGGCAAAGAGTGGCTACACTCTACGGAGGGCTTGCTTTGGGTAACATGTTCGGTGGCTTGATTGGTGCTGCATGCATTGGTAGCCTCAATGGTAGGCACGGAATTGCTGGTTGGAGATGGCTATTCATTATCGAGGGTTGTTGTACAGTGGCTTTGTCTTTGGTCAGTTATTTTATTCTTCCAGACTATCCTTCGAATACTCGATTTCTGAACGACGAGGAGAAAGCATACGCAGAATGGCGAGTAGCGCAGGATGCGGGAGAAGAAGACGACAACTTCTCGATGGGCCTTTGGGAGGCATTCAAGAGTGCTTTCACTACAGACTATAAAGTATACATCTTCTTTATGATGTGGCATTTCAACAACAACGTTAATTCATACACTTATTGGCTTCCTCAAATCGTCAGTGGATTGGGATATAGCAGTACCAAGACCCTTTGGCTAACTGTTCCAATTTGGGGAGTTGCCTTTTTTGGCACGATTGGGTACACATGGCACTCGTCAAAAACCCAAGATAGGTGTTGGCATATATGCGTAGCGATGATTATTGTTTTGGTTGGCTATATCGTTATAGTGTCAACTGATAATATACCAGGGAGATATTTCTGTATGTTTCTGTTGCCAATTGGTGGGCTATCTGGCGTTGATATGGTCATAGCATGGGTGTCATCATCGTTTCCTCGTCCAAATCCTCGGAGATCGGTCATTTTGGCCTTTGGCAACGCTTGGGCAAATCTCAGCAATATCTACGTATCGTATATCTTTTATCCGTCGTCTGCACCACGGTACATACCTGCGGATATATTTCTCGCAATCAACTGTGCGCTGGTTTTGGTTTGTGCAATCATTGCAAGGTTCTTATTGAAGAGACAGAATGTTAAGTGGGATAGTCAGGAACTATCTCAGCTTGAAGCCAGCGCCAGAGAAAAGGCCGAGGTATCTCATACTGAAACTGAGGTCGCTGACAAGCGTCCTTTCAGATATGTTCTATAGCGGGCAGATGTTCTATATTAAGCAAATGATAGTTATTACTTTTCCGGCCCATCTAAATTGATTCTTTTAAAGCAACAGTGCGAATATATCGTGGCCACCTACCAGGTTCATCAGCACGCTGAAGAAACCAATCCTGAATACCAGATCATATTGACACATATCAATATAAGATCGTCAATATGCAACGAATGGCGGCATTCACTCTGCCTATCTCTTCAAAAGCAATGCGGTCTTGTCATACATGGTCATGGTGGAGTATTATTAGCACACTGGTACCAAATAATCGTGAAGCAAAGCCAATGCCCGCATAGCAACACCGAAGCATGCGTATGCTGCAACATACGATGTATGATAGCAACACTGATGGTATCGATGCGATGACAAAGACTCAAATTGGAAATCGTCAGACGATGCCTAGCACAAACAAGGCCATTCGCTGCACGCCACACGCCATGATAAGCGATGTGTGCGCATGACATATGCATGGCGATCATCTACAGTGTCTACCAGGCACCAGCGCTAACGATAAGGGGCCAACTGGTCTGGAGCTTGCTGGAGTTAGCACCGCAAGTCACGGCTAGCTCGTGTTGGCAGGAGCACCTGACCTTTGCTAGAGTGCCGTTAGGTTGTACTAAGCGGTACCACCAATCGTGGAGTATGGCCCACACAGGACTTAGCGAACAGCCAGTTCGTCGTGGTGCAGTCGTATCGTATCGAACCAGCTTACCAACAAACTATCATTTGGTACAAACAACAGTCCGTCTCTGACAAGGGCTCATCCAAACAAAGCGCCAGCGGACAAACACGAAGTAGATGTGGAGTTCATCATGTGCAGCTGTCCTAACAAAGACACAACAATGGAGATGGAATCCACCTGCAAGATGGAGTTGTATTAACGACCAGTTCATACACAGAGCCATTTAACCAATCGCAGCCGGGTCGCGGACGATCCGCTCGCCGTATTATCCGATCCGATCGATCTAGTTAATAGTGGTTAGCCGACCAGGTCATTCCTGGTGGCTGGCACTGGAGGCCCTTACAGGCCCATGCGGCCGCATGCACTTTGACTGAACGGGAGTGGTTTCATGCACCGCGCCAGGTTTAGTAAGGAACGCGGTCCACGCACGTCGTGATAACAAACTGCAGTACTGGAAGAACATTCGAGAGACGACGGACAGACGTGTACGTTGGTTCAGGATCAAGCGGGTGGGAAAGCGGGTGGAAACTTTGTCAATGGCGCCCTTAATTGCTACTCGCTGTTTTTAAATACATCCTGTAAATGGTAACCCAGCTGGTAATAAAGATGATTGCATCAAGTCGTGTGTAGCAGATTAAATTCAGTCATGGACCCCACCGTGGATATGGCTGTAATAGTTTTTGAATAAGTTCAAAATTCTTAGTAGCTTTATCAAGTCAAACTACTTGGTAGTACTATAAGTAGCGAAAAGTTATTGGTGTAGATTAACGAGAAGTAGACCAACAAAAGTACTATGCACATGTATTTGGCCACGAAGCCATAAATAAACTACATTAATAAATAGCCAAAAAGAAATAAATACACTAATACAGCTTGACACGAGATCGGGAAGGACTTGGGCCCCGCTGTTTAGCAAAAGAGATGCGCTGGCGTCGCTGCTCTTCGTGGTCGTTGACAGACCGGCTTAGAAGCCTCAACTTGGCACGGTTTCGCAGCAACCGGTTTTTATGATACAGGTGAGCCACCGACCCCACCACCAGCTCAGGGTAGTGCTGGCGAAACAGTTCGTCAATGTCTTCAAACACAGGCGAGCTGGGAATAAATGGCTTGTCGGGGTCGGCCAGCAAGGGCCGAGGATGGAACTTGTCGCAGATATATGGGTGGCTCTCGAGCTGAAGATTAGCAATAGCCCTTTTCTCGAGCCCAGCCAGCGACTCGAATGAGTCGGACACCGAAGCAGCCAGCAGCAATGGTGACACAGGGTCGAGGTTGATGGGGATCGTGCCATTGTGTTTAGGAAACTCAGGCTCGATATGCGAGTAGCGATCAAAGACGTCATCAGGTGAGTTGGAGGCCGTGTACTGCGGGTACTGTTGGTACCGCTGGTAATGCTCATTCTGGTACTGATAGTTGTTTCCCTGAAACAGCTGACTCTGGTAATTCTGCGAGTGTTGGATAGGGCTGACATCAACTCCTGATTCAACATTCTCCACAAACTTGGACATGGGATGGGCAAAAGCTGGGGGTGACATTGGGGGCGAAGGGGGCATACTGGCAGTAACCATGGCCCTCTTACGGCCAGACAGGTCAGGAGTCTTCCAGATATACGATGGCCCCAGATCCCCAGCTTCGTCACGACCCATACCCGACAGGTCGAAAACTTCACGCTGCACATCTACGGCCATAGCGTCGTCGACTCGAGCGGGTCCATTGAGCGAGCTCCTAGATCCGACCATGGAATTTAAAGTTACCATGCTGGTCATTCGGCTAAGACATGGTCGGCTCAAGTCAGCCGACACGGTGTGGCTAGAAGTCTCACATGTGGGTACGGCGTGTAACGAGCCAGAAGTCTTGGACGAACCAGAAGCTACCGACACTCTGGGCCAGCACATGTACTGGGAATCAGCATCTACGGACGAGTAGTGGTCAACATTGTCGTCACAGTCTGAGTCATAGTCGCACACAGACTTGTCGGAATAACCCAGGTAGAACGACACGGGAGTTCGGTTGTGATTGGTATTGAAACTCATCAACTGCTGCGACAACCGACTGGACACAAACCCTAAAGGACTGACACAACTAATTAACACAAACGAATCGACAGCGGCTTAACAGCTAATGGCAGCTAAAAGTTGACTGCTCGAAGCATTCGTGTACCCCCCGTATATATATATACTTGCGTTCAAGATAGCCAGCCCGTCAGGGCTCCTGATGCCGTTAGCGTTTGTATGGTGCAGGAAAAAGCAACGTGCGCATGGATGTGGAGATGGGTTATCGACCTGCATATACGATAATTGCTTTTTAAGAGCATTGCTTTTTGCAGCACGACTCTGCATAGTCGCCAGCCTAAACACAATTATGAAACCTGCAGTAGCGCCGGCAACAATTATTGAGGAACAAAAGAACATTTTGGTGGTGCTGACTGACTAGCGAGCACCTGACGGCAACCATGTCGCGGAGGATCAATTTTTTTTTTGGCAGTTGTTGAACAGGCTGTGGGATTTGTTACAGCATGGACAGCTTGGATTCTTGGACTGTGGAGTATACAGCGTCTTGAGTTGCGCATTGTCTGCAGGCGGCGACATCGAATCGTCCTGACGTGGGTGATGGTGTTGTGGCAGCAGGCCCAATAAGGCTGCTCAGCTTCCAGGTTGAGAACTGACGTGGGGTGCGAGGCTCACAGGCCCTGTTTAGTCCAGGCACGGATGAATTAAGCTATTTAGTGGACATTATGGGAACTGCTAGGCAGCTGTTATCCACTTGTTGGTAGTGTTTTGTGCTTTGTGTACCGCAAAGAGATGGAATAGTGGCCATAAGACCAAAGTTGGCTGGATCACTTTCTGAGACAATACCCAGTTTAGCCCAGCTGGACCCAAGCAGGAAACGCTGCGGCGGGTGGCCACTAGAGCTGGATGCCGGTGTGTTTTGTTGCAAAAGCTGCACTACCATTGTGAGTAAGTTGGAGTACCTTTTAGTAGCCTGTGATTGGGGGTGGGTGCCCCATGGGCTGCTGCACTGTGTATGATTGTGCACGGTATTGATAGTTGTGGAGCGCGATTGTGAGGCGATTGTACAGCGATGTGCCGAGCCGAGAGCAAGGACATTCCGCCACGATGGTCGTAGCTAGTGGTCCAAGCACCAAACTGGACTCAGCTAGCTCGATGCCAGGCGTCGAGCCAGCAGGGGCGTGGTACTAAGATGTTGGAGATGGCTAGGTGAATCTAAGCTCTCAGCCTGGTAGATTCCCCGTTTTAGGAAATATTCATGCTGCTTTGGGATTGGAATCGACGTTATCGGACATGGCCCTGCCCGATTAAGCTAGTACCTGCTTCCTGGTTAGGCTGAGCCCCACTTAGCACGCTACTGCCATGCCTACTTGAGGCAGAGGGCCTCAGTGCGGTTGCAGCGATAATCAGCCCCTGAAATCTCAACTGTAACCAACCTGCGTCGGTATAGAACATTTTCGAGACGATGGAAGCCTGGAGAACTTGACACTTGGCCGCCCGGAGATCGATCGATTTAATATTTTTATTTGCTTTTCCGCGATGGCGTCGACCGCGTCGACCGCGTCAACATAGCATTGGCAATTGCTCCGCTTCATGGTCCCCCCCATCGACACTTGTTCGGAGTAGAGCATCATGTAGGCTCTTCAAGATTGATGATACCAAGGCGCGTTGATAAGCCTGATACAAAGTCAATTGATTGATTGGCGGCAGTCCGTTGCCTGAGTTTTGTTTAAGCTCACCATTCAGGGACTCGTTAAAAAATAATCGGCTGCCTGACGGCAGTATTTTTTACGCTGCTGCTTAGCAAATTAATTTTGCCTCATAGCGGCAAGGTCCTCGGCTAGCGTGGTTTATCACAGTCAACCTTGTTGGTGGGAACTTCGGGTCCATTTCGTCCGTTTCAATTTACTTGAATCGGCTGGAAATCGGCAGGAATTTTTTCTTCCCAAAAATCTCTTCCAAGGCCCCCTGAAGTCATGAAAAACTCATCATCCATTTGTGTAGACTCGTCATGAATTGTGTTGTTTTTTCAGTGCCTCCTAACTCCTGTGCAATCTACTGTCTGAATTTCCATATTAGATATCCCCTAATGCCCGTTAATGTTGTCACCTGCCACTGTCTTGCGCTACAGCTCTCCACCTATCCACTCCTGCGATTCTAGGGCCTGCACCGTGCCCCGTCTGAGAGCCAGTGACTAAATTTTGGTACAATGCGATTCTTCAACAGTTGCTGAACTCGATCTGGCTGATCGCTGTATTGTTGCCTGTGGGCGGCCCATTGTTTCAGGTGTTCTGGGAGCGTCACATAGGCTTGCTGCTGTAGACATCGCTGGAGATTGTTCTAGAGCTGCTGGAGTCTGTTTTCAGAGCGTGGCATGACTTTAGCTGCTTGATAAGTACGCCCCCCTAGACTTTAGAGCAATGGCATGATGATCCGCTAGACTGCAGTGCATGCTGCATACGCTAACGGTCCTGTGGAGGATACTGCATTGCTGAGCACCAGGCGACCGCCCCGATGGAAATAATATTGTGCTGGTGATAGACCAAAAATAACTGTTCCGTGCTGTTGATATTCTCCTAGAACCGCTAATCCTCGATCTTCTAGACCGGTGATTAAATTTTTTGCTGTCGCCTCAAGGTGCCGATGAAACTCTGACGAGTGCCGGGTCTGTTTTATAGTCGAGCTTTTCAGCAACTGGCCAATTGGCGTTGAATTGGTTTCTTGGTCAAATTTGTGACTTCATTCCTAGTACGGCATGTTGTAGCTGTATAATCCAAGTTTGGAACCAATGTCTTATGTTGTCTGTTTACACTACCAAGCTACTGTATCTGCAGTGTCGAGCTAGGGTACGCACATCTTCAGACTATGTACAGTGTCACCTTATCTTAACAAGATGGACAAGTCTATCAGCTGTATCCTGTTAGTTGTATTCACATGTCCCTGCTTGCTTGATTGCTTGCTCTACTGCTTGCTAATGAGTTTCATGACTGTTGACGCTGGGTTTTATATTGGGTTCAATGGGCCTAGGAGGCTCTAGAGTATTTGGGGCATTTAGCCCCATTCATACCCATCTGTGTGGCTATTATCACCTGGTTGTTGGAATTCCTGAGGGAAGCCTGGCAGTCGCATCACCCCTGACATTAGCATGTCGCTCACACAGCTTTTTAGACCAGCAGCACCACCTGGTACACTAGTGTGCAGTCGCTTTCCTATCAACTTGCCCAGCTTTCAGGAGAAACCGTTCGGAATGACCAATACTGGAAGCAATGTCAGACATTCATGAGTGCCTGACAGCGCCGTTCAGACGTTGAAACGGTCTCTTTTTGGGCAGGTGGTATACCCCTTGCGGTGCGTTACGGTGCCGTCAAGTAAGGGTCCTCACCACACCTGTGCGCCGTGTGGGATCGTCTCTGTGCGATAGCGCCGGTTGATGTATAAAAGCCGTTTAGGCTATTCTGTGTAGATCCGTATCAGCACGTCAAAAACGTCCCATGCTAGTCTCCAGACGGCTGGCCCTGTGTTCCATAAGACTTTCCTCATATGGATAGCTTGGTGTATCAAGATTCCATGCTTGGATCTTGTTCTATAGTGCGCTTGATGCCCTCCGGATCGCCTAACCTAGCACCATTCCGATGCTAACACCTACGAGATCGCTCGTCCCTGTCAAAACTTAAAAATGTTAACAACTTGTTACTTAGCTTGAAGAATGGTACAGCAGACGCTAAATCCATGTGTTATTCTTGAATGTTATTATTTCCTCAGTCCCTAGCATGGCCGGCAAATGCCCAGTTACCCCCTGAAATTACAATGCCCAAACCTATACTATGCAGCCGTGGTTTAATCCAAGGCAAAGCGCCAATAATGGCTGTGCACTAGCGCACAAAAGCACCATGTGTGTATTTCCATGTCAGATGTTGTGCATCGTGTTCAGAGATTTGCCTGCGTCCATTTATGTTGTCATGTCGTTTCAGATAAGTGCTAAATTGCACCAATGCAAACTACCCGATGTCAAGATCCTCCGCCAGCTAGCAGCGGTTTCAATTACCTTTGCTAAACTTGAATAACACCAGCCACCTTTGTATATCTAAATTCTTGGCTGTCTAGTATCGTTGCAGGTCTAAATCACCCTTGAATGATCTATTGCTAGTCGTTCTGCACTCGGTAATGGTTCACAAAGTACCTATACTAAGGCTCGGTATCAGGCATGGCCTGTCATGTGATAGCTAATTAAAACACATAAACAAGCAGTGCAACTTTATCCGGAAGGCGCCAATATATGAAAAATTATCAAATCCCATACTCCTCAAACATTCTTTATTCTCGCACTCCACGAAAGTCCCCTCATGATTCATGTTGTGGCCTGTATTCCATTTACGTTCTTTTAGCTCCTCCTGTTCAATTCTATTTAGGCTGAAATGGCGCCGTGATGCCCCGCTTGAACCACAACGGTCGTAGGAGCGGCTCACAGTACATGGTAGAGCGATATGTTGGGTAAAACCTGGAAATGTCAATTCTTATTATATTCAAGCAGAGCACTGCAAATACTAGTGAATCTGAGTCTACTTTTTGTTGGCTCCAGCTGTCTGGGGTGCGTGCAAGAACTCTGGTCATCGCTGCATTTCTCCCCCGCACAAGTGTCACATTTGACACAACCGCTCGACCCCATGCCCCATTGGGAAGTGATGGTGTATTTTACCACTTCACCATCCGGGCTGCCCAACCCTACTTGCAGCAGTCATATTCTCTAGTAATCCAAGTGCTTTGCTCGACACAACTGAGGCAGCATCGTCTGCAAGGTTTTTTTTTGGTGACATTCGTACACTCCGTGTGCTGCCATTCTAATTTCCCATTTATTGGCTTGTTTTTGCCCGCACTACGAGTGCTCTTTGTTGAGCTCTGTTGGACAGTGCCATCCCCAGAATTTTTCCGGCTCTTGGCATAATGTCTGAGCCTCCTCAGAAGAAGCGCCAGATGGTGTCTCGGGCCTCGTTGACATATCCTCGGAGACGTGCCGTCACTGCATGTCAGATCTGTAGGCTTCGAAAAACCAAGTGCGACAATGAGAGGCCCACTTGTGGTTTCTGTGCTAAGGTTGGCAGGTTTTGCGTGTACGACGACTCTGCTGTTGATCAATCCAAGTAAGTACAATTGCGGATACGGTGGGGGCTCCTTACCGAAAATGCATACCGATAAATTTTTTTTTATCTAACTCTCAGATTTGATCCCGCCAGTTTGGCCATTCTTGAACGCATGGGCATGGCTCTTCAGCAACTGGACGCTATTTCAGTTAAGCTGGGTGTTAAGACGGCCTCCGAAGTGTCTCCTTCATCACTTTCTGGAAGCCCAGGAAACGGCATCACTCCTATTTCACAACCAATCTCTAATGTCAACAGTATTAATAGCCTTAACGTCGAAGATGGCTATTTAGAGGCCGACTCATGTACGCTCAACATCCCTCCTGGAAACATGACGGCCGAAAAGATCCTCAAGTGGCCTGTGTTTGGGGACTTAGAGTATTTAAAGGATATGGAACCATACAAGTTTTCCAGGCCCGAGTTTTACGATGCTGATGTGTCTGTGAACGATTCTGCTGTTACTTTGGATTATCGGGAGGCACCAGCTCTTGTGCGCAGCTTCTTAATTAATGTACACACCAAGAATACTGTGTGTGATGTTGCTGCTGTGCAGCATTATGCGCGCGATATCGCTGAAAATGGACCCAAATGGGACTCGCAAACATGTATCATACTGTTGATCTGTGCTCTAGGAATTCTCGCCAAGCCCATTGACATGAAGGACTTTGGCCTTAACACTACATCGCTGGCTGTCGACACTATGAAAAAGGCCGTCGCCAAGCGATATTTCATAGAGGCAAGAAAGCGAATAGGTCTGATCAACAGGTTCTCGTTGGATCTCGCACAATGTTTTTTCTTGTCTGGCCAATATCACATGTACAATTTGGAGCCTGATCTTGCTTGGGAAGATTTCCATGAAGCATGTTTGATCTGTAAGACATATCTCATGGTACATACTCCTGCGGTGCTGCCCAAGCAAGACCTGGATATTCAAAGCTCGCCAGTGTCTACCACGAGCGACAGTAATGTAAACGGAGAGCAGCAACAAGAAGACAGAGCTCGAACGAGTCTGGAGCAGCGTCTGTTTTGGACCTGCTTGAAATCTGAAATCGAGTTGATAGTTGAGTTGCCTAAGCCACTATCTGGAATAGCCAATGTAACTTATCCGGTGCCGTTTCCTGCTCCCCCTGAAGACTTCTCGTCCACGGACGGAGTGTTCCCAAATGAAGACGACATTATTTTCAAAGATATGCAAGAGCAGAGCTGGTATCATTATTTGACAGAGATTTTGCTCCGTCGCGTTAGCAACGAGCTGATCAATTCCCTCTACAAGTGCGACTTCTCCGAATGGCTCACTACCCCTTTAGAAGACCTCATTAAAATAATCGAGCGATGGGAGCTCCAGATTGCCGAATGCTATGCAAATCTTGCTCCCAAAATCCGGTTCAACTTCGAAGAAGAGCCTAGAAACGAAGTGCTAGTGTTCCTGTCTTCACGATTCTTGGAAATGTACGAATATTTATACCGACCCATTGTATACTATGCTATCCACACTTCGACGTCGAACCCCGACGTCAAGAAGTTTGTTGACAAATATTTTTATTACTGCGACTTAAAATGTGTCAAAGTTCCCAATGCTCATCGTCATCATGGAACATGGTACCACTGCAGAGGTAACTACACCTTCGCTCTTATTCTCCTGGCGGCTGCAAAAGGTGGAATTATCGAACGAACTGAACACGAGCTTCGAGAGATCGTGGGATTTTTTATTACTTCTTTAAAATACTGGCAAAATGAAGCACCGGACTTGAAACAGCCTGCTACAGCACTAACCATGATCTTGGAAGATGTGTGCAGATCGAAGTACATCATCAAGTCTGGCTCACCCGCTCAGCAAGTATCGGCACCACAAAATAATCAGCAGCAGCAGCAGCAGCAACAGGACCAGTCCCCTCAGCAACAGCAGCAGTAGTTTCAGTTTCAGTGGGTATAAACAGCGTTATTTATTGTCCAAGGACGGTTAGTATAAAACCAGTATCTTAAAAAGTAGGCATGAGATATATGGACATAATGGTTATTTTTAATTATAATAAAGAGTTACCTTTCGTAAGAATTTGCGATAAATCATGAAAAAAAGCTCAGGGCCAATCTAAATGCCAGTCCAAGTAGTGGTCTCGTCGATCTTGAAGTCTGCTTTAGCTTGGATGGATTGACTGCTTTGGCCAGCAATAACAGTGTAGGTGTCTGCCTCACTGATCCAGCAATCCTGGTACTCATCGTAAAACGAGGTGGCGTACTTCAATGGGATGGTCACAGATGCCTTTTCAGTTTTTCCAGCAGCTACGGCCACCTTAGCGAATCCCTTAAGTTCCTTTAGGGGTCGTCTAATAGAGGGGTTCTGTTGAGAAATGTATACCTGTACCACTTCCTTTCCATCAACGTCTCCAGTATTGGTAACCTCAACAGAAACCTCAAGGTTTTCGCCCTTGACATTGACATCAAGGTTCTTGAAGGCAAACGTAGAGTAAGACAGTCCATGTCCGAAGGGGAACAAAGTGTCCCGCTTAACAGTCTCATAGTACTTGTATCCTACGTAGACATCTTCACCATAAAGGGTTCGTCCATTCTCAGATCGGAAGCTGAAATAAGCCGGGTTATCCTCTAACTTCAGGGGATAAGAAAGAGACAGCTTACCACTGGGATTGACATCACCAAACAATACGTCAGCAATGGCGCTACCGGTCTCATTACCTCCATACCATGCCTGAACAATAGCAGGAGCAATTCCATGCCATGGCAAAGTAACAGGAGTTCCTGATTGATTAACAATCACAGTATTGGGGTTAGCCGAGATCACAGCTCTTACGAGCTCCTCAACATTTGGTGGGTAGTCCATACTCTCTCTGTCAAAACCTTCAGATTCCCAATCCAAATTAAGGCCAAGAGCAAGAACCACCTGATCCACGGACTTGGCAATCTCCACAGCCTTGCTGATCTCGTCATCAACATTAGATCTCTTGAGGTAGCCCAATCGGATACCACCTCCAAATGTGGCACCAGCATCCATGGCAAGGTCTGAAGTCAAAGCACTTCCATAATAGAAGCTTATCTTGTACTTTTGTCCAGCCTTAAGCTCCAAAGATCCTCTCTCCTCTACAGTTCCACATCCGAAAAACGAGGTGCCCTTGACTTGCTTCTTTTCGTTATCAACGACCAGTTTGTCATCAATGTACAAAGAACCAGTGCCGCTGACTACTACTCCAAAGTCATAAATTCCAGACTCCTCAGGAACCAAGTAACCCTCAATATCGAAATAAAATGGCTTGAAATCATCGGTGGGATAATAGTCAGGCATCAGAATGTACGATTCAGCCATGTATCTGGTGTCTAACAGGTTTCTGGTCTTTGATGTGTGGTGTCCATCGTAGGTCTTGAGGCGGAATCCAGTTTTGCCATTCTCGTCAACAAGGCTGGTTCCAATCAATGGAAGCTCCTTGAAAGTGTTGACTCCCATAGAATAAGCAGGCTTCTCCTTGGTCTTGGCAGCGATTCCGTCATAAGGAGAAACTGTATAATATGGTCTCAAAGAGGCAGATCCTCCTCCACAGTAGGTAGTGACCTTGGCATTAGGACCAATGACCGCCGTTGTCTTTGAAGCATTGAATGGCAGCACATTGTTTTCGTTTTTCAGCAAAACAATCGACTCAGCAGCAATTTTTCGAAGAAATTCGGAAGTTTCTGGTGAGTCCCGAGTGAGCTCTGGAGCATTTTCAGGAATACCACTCAATTGAGATGCCTTAGCTACAAGCTTCAAGACCTGTCTAGCTCTATTGTCGACCTCTTTAATGTTTACGGTCTTGAAGGCTACAGCTTTCTCCAGAAGCTGACCTCTCCATGTAGCTGGTCCAGGCATTTCCAAGTCCAAGCCGTGGTTGACGCTCTCACTCACTGAATACACACCGTACCAATCAGACATGAGCAACCCATCCCATTTCCACTCGTCCCGTAAAATGTCACTGATGATCTTCTTGTTCTCGCTGACGTGTGTACCATTGATCTTGTTGTAAGCACACATAATGGCACCGGGATTGCTGTCCCTCACAGCAATTTGAAAGGGAAGAAGGTAGACTTCTCGAAGAGCCCTGTCGGTAACAATGACATTCACAGAGTTTCTCTCATGCTCCTGATCGTTACAGGTAAAATGCTTAATAGTGGCTTGGACACCTTCAGACTGCATGCCCTTAATAACTGCAGCCGCTGACAGACCGCTAAGCACTGGGTCCTCAGAGAAAGACTCAAATCCTCGTCCGCCGAGAGGCGATCTCTGAATGTTAACAGTGGGTCCCAGAATTACGTGAGCTCCCTTGGCCTTGGCCTCCAAACCCATTATCTTTCCCGCATTCTCAAGCAAGTTTTGGTCCCAAGTTGATCCCAGTGCTGTTCCACATGGAAAACATGCAGCCCTAACACCGTCAAAAAAACGAGTTCCTCGAACTCCATTGGGGCCATCAGAAGTTCGAATTGAGGGAACTCCATGCTCTGGAAGTGCATGAGTATGCCAAAAATCTTTTCCTGCCAAAAGCGCTACTTTATCTTTAAGGCTTAGTTTGGCCAACACCTCCTCCGCATCGAACGGAGGCTTGTCCGCTGGCTTATAAGCATCAGAGGGAAACTCTGACTGGGTCATAGTGAATTCAGGTAGCAGTCGCTTCGTTACTAAATGCGGGGGATTGGGGATATTTATATGTCGCACTTCTCAGCACACAATTACCCCATAATTATTTCAGGGCGGCATGTGAGCACCATCAGCAAATCATCCCTAAGTGGCTCAGCGGGTTTCTGCAGTTGTATGGCTGTCTCCGGCAAAATAGAAACGGTTTATTAGGGCGCTTCCACGTATTTGACGGACTAATACACCAATATTTACAGCGGCATCCCAGCGGGGTAGACCCGATGCTCCCCGACTGGTGGGGCTTGCATATATATGTAAACTTTGCATGTCTAAACCGGAAGATAATCTGCCCCACAGTCGGCTATCGGGATTAGTACACAATAGTGGGATTTAACGAATAGACTAAAAAGGAACACTCAGTGCTGACGGAAGACCCGGCACAATGCCAATGTAGATCATGCTGATGGGGAGGGGTTGCCTTTGCTGCACCGACATTGATTGAGATTCTGGATTCGTGTTGCTTGAACCTTAAGAGCTGTCGGATATGCTCCCGACCAAAGTGGAGAAAGATGGATGTGGTGTGCATTATATGCAAGTGTCGGATAAATTCTCTGCATCTGTGGGTGTGTACAGTCTAATATTTTTGCCGCAATACTACCGGACTGTTGTTTCCTGAACAGGAATATACTGTTTATTAATATGAGATTCTTTGTCAAGTTAAAAGGTGTTGTGATGGGGTGCGAAGGAGAAGGGGACCGACATTACATTTTTCATTTTTCAAATGGCATCTTAAAAGCACCCAGGAATGATATACAAACTGAAATTCCGAATAACATACAAATTTGGCTAGCATGTATATAACCACTTTATAACATGAAATACATTTTGTAGATTCTGAGAGAGCAGCACGCTCTCAATGCTACCCCTGACTGTGATTACCAAATCGGGTGGCTCCTCAGGTGGTTCCATCTCATGCTGGGCAGAGGGCAACAGCATATACAACTAACACATATATCCTAGACCACCAGACCAAATTGACTGCATTTAAAAATAATGTTCGCTTATCGAGTTCAGCTCGTGGTCTGCTGCTTCAGCATATGACTCTGAGATCGAACCATTGGCATACGAAACAACTGTTGGGATCACATCCCCGGCTGGCACATCATCGCCAGAATTCTTCACAGGCTACTCAGCTCTGTTTTCCTTGTGATATGCCAATGTCACCAGCTTTTTTACAAGGTTGCTCTTTATGTTGCTATAAGGCGAGGCTGTCAAGTTGATCATGTATCACGCGGCTGTCATTGTAGGTGACTTCGCCAGGTCATCCCACACCTGTCAGCCGCTCGCCAGCCTTGATTGCTCGTACCCAGCCGCCTTAACGAGTTTGAACAGCAATTGTAAACTATTGTTCTTAACTTTTAGTTCTGTATAATCACAATGTCACAGACCGTTACAGAAAAGCCATCGTCAGGAGAGACAAAACCATCGGTCCAGACCGAACCAGTGCCAAAGAGTAGCTCTGCTCCAATTGAGGTAAGTACTAAATGGTTGGTTTCGTCGACATTTTTATGACTTTCAGTTTATTGAGGTCTTTGTTGGCGCCGATTGTAGGCACCACTAACTTTCAGCCATTGCGCCTCGCGTGGTTTGCGGGCCATGTATTAACATGTGTAGGAATTGCCCTAGAGGTATTTGCGTATGCGATATTTCAGGGACATTCAAAGTGGTCTCAGTACGTCTATCGAGCAACATTTACAGTGGTAGTAGCAACGTACGGCATCAGTTTACGAAAGAAACTTTTGGGCCAATTGCCATCGTTTTTTGCGCTCCTGCCATTGGAGAGTTTCCAGTATGGCGCATTGGCTGCGCTGTGGTTAATTTCCCGACGACATCTTTTGAAGCTTATTCCCTACTTTGTGTACTCGCTTCTGCAGTCCGCCACTTTTGTCTCGACAAAGCTGCTTCCAGCCGGCAGTGCTTTGTCAACAACCATTGACAGTCGAATCACCAGTCATGGCCACCAATTGGCACGATTTGTTGCGTGGGCCAATGTGCTGCTGTTTTTGAGATTGGTTTTAGATGTGTTTTTGATCAGAAGTGGAGCTTTTGTGTCATTGCTGTTCTACGGCTTCTTTTACCGAATCCAGATGGAATACACTCCCGAGACCAAGATTGTTCTTAAAGAGCTCGAGGGCCACGTGGATACCATCCTTTCCAACCCCAAGGTACCTGCCAAGGTTCGAGGGCTGTGGTCAAAGGCGAAGTGGACCATTGACAACTACGAGACTCATAATATTAAACCCAAGAAAGCTGCCCCAGAAGAGACCAAAGCCGCCAGCACTGCTATTCCAGCAGCCAAGGAAAGAAAGGGCTCTGCCAGTGGCTTGTTCTTGAACGACCCTAAGAAATAAACAATGTCTGGGCGTAAGCAGACGAATGTTTATGTAGTACACAGTGTCTTAACGCAATGATTGTGTCGCACAGATTGTGTATTTATATAACATATTTATAGGACAATATGAACAAATATCTACAAGGCTTTATAAGTTTTCCTTCACAGTCATTAGACGGTCCCAGCTCTTCGAATCTTCCCAGTAACTCTTGCCTCGGCCCATAAGGAGACGCACGCACGATCTCGCTTTGAACTTCCAGTCTTTGCACACGACGCTTCCTTCGCCGTGTCTGCCATCCAAAGGCCCAAAATTGGTATATGCGTCCACTAGGTCCGAGCAGAAATCAACCGCTTCGTCAAATACTTTCTCGTCAGTTTCTAATAGCGGCGTATGCGTGTAGATTCTGAATCCTTTTTCGTAGTCCTCGAGAGCAGCCCAGGGCATTTTCATCCATATATGTACTCGGGATACCAGTTTCCACAATCTTGCTTCTGAAGTGATGATCTTGGGGATGACATTGTTAAATAGATCCACACAGCTTTTTTGGAAATGGTAGTTACCCCTTGCTCTCTGAATCTGGCCATCCAACTCGTCTGTATCCTCACCACCAATCACAGGGTCTTCGGCAACCAAAATTTCTACTAGCTTCTCAAGAATATCTAGATCAAGGCATTTCTCGCCTTCTTTGTCGGATCGTAAGGATATAAGCTTCTTAGTTGCATAGAGCATTTCCCCCCAGTTTCGAATATCAGCAGCTACTGTCTGATAATTGCTCCAAATCCTCCAATCTGGTTTATTAACAGAAGTCCTAGCAGCTCTCTGTAATGCATTAAAAGCTTCCTGCTTCTTATTGAGTCTTAACAATGCCGTTGAAAGATTACTCCAGCTTCGTGCGTCGTCTTCTTCGATAGCTACACATCGAGTGAATGCCTCAGCGGCCAATTCCCAATGTTCAGTCTCAAGACCAGCACATCCATACAGAAACCAAGCTTCGGTATTCAGGGGGTTTACTTGCAGCGAGTCGTTTAAATGCTTGATACACAGCCCCAAGTCCCGAGTATATCCAGAATCCTTGGGAGGGCCATAGTAAAATCTTCCTAACGAACGCTTAGCAGCAGGATATCTCCCAATTTCCCAAGCTTCTTCCCATTTTTTCGGGTTACAAGTAATATCCCCCAGAATTGACAACGAACGAGCGTCTTTTGGATGGATCTTGAGATGTTCCTCGATAACTTCCACTCCCTTTTGCTCCTGTCCAACAGCAGCATAGCACAAAGCAACCTCTCCCCATAGATGCAATCGCTCATAAACTTCAACAGCCGACTTCAAGGCGCCTATAGACATGAACTTTTCCGCCAAAGCAGTGTCCATCGACCACATTGGAAGCGGGACCAGCTGATGAATATAGGCTAGTCGACGAGCTACGTTTTCAGGTCGGTATGAATCATCATCACTTTTTGGCATATAAGTTGCCTGGCTTTGACCCAATTCCTCAACTAAGCTTTGCATCTGCAGCGTTCCTCGTTCTACCGTCTTTGCAGAATCAGCTTCAAGAAGACTTCTATCCCATAGAGCACTACTGAACAAGGACCAATTAACAGATGACTCCGGACTATTAATAACCCTGTTTATCATAGCCATTAACTCTTCTTGAATCAAGATATCCTTATGGGGCGTGGATCGTCTAATGGCATTGACTTTCATCAGTATATAAGCTGTGTCGATATCAGCGAGCGCAGGCTGAGCATTAGCATCTAATTCTTCAAGTTCGGCAGGAATATCTGTATCATATGCCCTAGGGACACGACTGAATTCTGGAGTCTCTAGTAGCAAGTCAGAGTTTAAGTCCAATGCGCTGGGCAGAGGAGCAGGAGATGCCACCGAAGATTGTTCCGAGCTCTTGGCTAGCAAAACTAGCTGAGACGTCTCACGCACCTGAAACTTGGTACGCTTACCGCTCATTCCAGTTAAAACATATGACAGCCCCGACGCTTTATGAGCTTGATCTAGCTGAGTGGCAGCCAGCCCATCATGTCCATACAGAATATGAGCTCGAGCAGACTCTAGATGGAATCTCACTTTCAATTTCGATTTGACATATGCTGATTCAGAGCTTTCAGATATTTGTCGAAAAGTTGAATTGTTCAAAGATGCAAAGAAAGCGTCATGAATAGAAGCAGAGGGGTTGTTTACTACTGACTGATGAGCAGCCAGAGCCCTGGAATACCACCACTTGGCATGGAACGAAACCAAAGAATCATCGGTAAATGCCGAGAGCACAGAAAGTGATAGTACAAGTAGATGAGGATGGGTCATAAGACCAAATGCCGGCTCTCCATCAGATGCTAATGTTTCTATGCAATGCAATTTAAAAGATTTGTCAGTACTGGGCAACAGTTTACTGATCTGTTCATCACGAACTGGAGGACCCGTGAAATTACTTTGAATAAAAGCCTGTAATGCTGAAACCCCCAATAGAAATGCATCTGGGCCTTTAGCAGCCAGGAGTTTACAATCTGACACAAACGACTGCGATGAGGGCTCAAACTCGAGCTTACTAACCAGCTGATCAATAGCCAAGCAGAGCTCCCCATTTACGATGGAAGCTACCACGCCTGAAAACTGTCCAGACGCATTGCTTGTGTTCTCCAGAAGGACCAGATCTATAAACGACTGGGCTTCTTCGCTTGCCATTGTAATGTGATCACTACAGAAATTTTCGAGATCCAGATAATTTTCAGGGTATGGTCCACGGTTCATCCATACATTAGAACAGATAATCTGAGTATTATTTAACATAGCTTTACATATAATGTCAGAGCTAGCCGTGCTTTCAAACCAAATAGATACTGTCAAACTTGGATATAGGGGCCACCATTGGTAATTGAAAGTCCTGGGCAGCGATCTTCCTGTGACTTTCTTTGCTATATTACTATCTTGATTTGGGACCGGTGCGGTGAAGGCGGTCAGCGTCTAACAGAATCCTGTATGTATATTGGTACATATTCTTACAATTGGAATATGTTCACGGCAGTGTTATCTATCTTGAACCTTACGTCATCGTGGCAAAGTACCTAAATATGACCTGTGACCGTGCATATAATTAAGCTCAAGGCTTAGCTGCGTATACATGTACGTGCATAAACATGTGCTCGGTTAGGGATATCGGCTGTCAATATGTTGTAAAACAATAATACAAGATAAAGATAAAAAGTTCCAAAGGCATTTTTAACCATCAGAACAACGATACTATCATGTTTATTGCAGTATAGATACACATATCTTGTTGAATCAATTACACTCTAACAGGAGGAGGTATCTGGTGGTCGCTATCTTGGTCACTAGATGGGTGTGGTACGAAATTGTATCTTGTCGGTACATGTCGGCGCCGATTGCATAGTTAGTAGTTATTGGCCAAAACATGCGCGTGTGCTAAGCAGTTGATTCTGACAGCCCAAAGAGCTTCCAGCGGGTATGGCCGATAGCGAGGTGATCTTGTGACCCAGCACCACGCGGCTGCAACAGCTAATCTGCAAACAGGATCCGGGGCACATGTAACGCACATGATAGATAGTGATCTTGGCGCATCAATAGTAGGGGTCTGTCAGTGCCTTAGCCTGTAGCATTCTATATAAAAGGTGTGTACTACAATCATAAATAGCCAGAAATCAACAGACATAACTTAGTAGTATTCTAGCAGGACAACCCAACTTATCGACATGGTTCAATTTGGAGTCTGTTTGGTTGTGTCAGTAGTGTTTTGGTTGACCACTGAAGGTAGTCCGTCGGCTGGCTACCTTCTCTTGGATCTGCAGTCTACTGTGAACATATCAGTAACAGATATTGATATTCCTTGCTTTTTAGTTACTGGTACCGACGATCTAATAATATCTCTTCAAGATGTTCCTCAGGACTTTTTGGACGGAGAATATGTTTTTCGATCGGGCTCGTCAAACTATGCAAGCATCACAGTGGGTGTAAGTGAAATGGAAATGGAAGTGACACTGTCCAATGTTACCAATGTGTCTACAATTGGGCTTGGACCAGAAAGTGATTTTCTCTTCAGTCTATTAGATAATGAGTTTCTGTATACGACTTCGTATTCTCTCTCACTAGAAACTCCATTCACAGGAGAGCCTCGGGGGCAACTAATTTTGGGAGGTATTGACAAGTCAAGGTACAATACACTGCACAGTTTTGACAGCATGGTAGACTCACCAGAAGTCGATTACTTTACTATGAGTGTTAATGGCGGACAGAGTGGAGACGTGAACCAAGCTGCTTTTGTTACGGAACCGGAGCTTTGGATCCCCACAGACACAATGGATCAAATTGTGCAGGAGTTTGGAGCCACCCTAGATGAATCTCTGGGGTATTACGTTATGGATTGCAATGTTGAAGGAACTTTGACTTTCGGATTTCGGTCAAATGACTTTGAGCTCAATATGACAGACCTTTTAATTCCTACCCAGACAGATGGCCAGTGCTATTTTCCTGCCCATGGGAGCTCGTATGTCAGACTGGGATATCCGTTTATGAGCTTGGTCTATACCTTCATAGACCTTGCAAATAGGAATATCTCAATGGGTCTAATAACCAGTGATTTCAATGCTGAAAGTCCATCCATTGTGGCAATCGAGTACGGAGAGACTTCAACACCTTCGAGCACTCCTTCTTCAGGGTCTTCAACAGGATCGTCAGGTTCACATCACATTCCTGGCCTACCGGGAATTATTGTTGCTGCATGTGTGGTGCCTATTATTATCATACTTGGAATATTGCGTTCCTTTGCGAGAAACTCCAATAGATTGACAAATCGATCCGAGGAGTATAATCTAGGAGCCGGTAATACAGACCAGCAGCCTGAACCTTCAGTGGAGGGGCCCCCGGTATATACAGAGGTCACGGAGCCTCCTCCCATTTATTCCACAGCAAAGGTATTCAGGACAGCCTGATTATACTGTGCAAGTTGCTTACTTGAACTTATTGGCCCTGAAATTTCTGTCTGCCTTCTGTGCAGATTTATAGTTTTCCAATGCTACGGAGCATGCCAGAAATATTTGTTATACATTTATAGATCTGATGGTATCGGCAATCTTAGTTAAAATTAGTATCTGGGTTTTATAGTTGCTCAACTTGGAGTCCCCTACGATGTATTTAAAGATTGGAGTGTACTCAACACCTCCAGTAGGAGAACCTTGGAGCGCAGAGCTAGTTTGAAGCTGCATTGGCAAACAGGAACCACAGAACAGGATAACCATAAAATAATATGTTGCAATAAATCCACAGCCTTTAGATTTTGCAAAACAAACTTCGGTAATGATAATGGCAGATCTGATGCTGATATGAAATATAGCACTCACGCTAATCTTGGCTACTTCAGCCCGCATCGGGAAGACTACCCTAATGTCCTACTTGCCTAAAGCCTAAGTAACATAGCTGTCCGATAGACTAGCCATGTTATCGGCCTGCATGAACGCACGGCACCATTCCAGGGATTTATATAACGCCATCCTTAGACCTTACCGGTGTCAATCCACGACGAAATGAGCTCGAAGCAGAAGCAGGCATTGCTCCCGGTGGCTGATGCTCAGCCTGAGATGACGGCTCAAAAGCCGAAGAAGTGGTATTTCAAGAGCATCCTGATGACTTTGGTATTCTCTCTGTATTTTTTGTACCGACCAAACAACTGTAATTGCCAACAAGGCGCTCCTGATGAGTCTGGATTGGTGTGGGTGGAAACACATTCAGGTATTTCACACACCAATATCAGTTTGCCTCTTGATTATAACAATCCATCTGTTGGAAACGCTACTATTGCTTTGGCTAAGCTTCCTGCCACCAAGGAAAAGCTGGGAACCATTCTTATCAACCCGGGAGGACCTGGTGGAAGTGGCACGCAGTTTGTGTACCGAAAGGGTGAGGCAATCCGAGATTCTGTGGGTGGAAATTACGATATTGTGGGATTCGATCCTCGAGGCATTAATTGGACGCTCCCCAATTTTTCTTGTTTCAGTGATGAGAAGTCTCGTTTGGCCTACAATGCTCTTACTGAAGGTTCTGGCTTGTTAAGCACTCACGAGTTTGATGATGCGACATATGGTTTGACATTGTCGTCTCTGAATCTTATGGGTAAGCTATGCTCTACTGATGAGAGTGGTAAATATGTGTCTACTGCTCTGGTAGCCACCGACATGTTGCACATTTCTCGAATTTTGGGTGACGAAAAGCTCAACTATTGGGGTTTCTCATACGGGTCCATTCTAGGAAATACATTTGCGCAGATGTATCCCGAAAGTGTGGGTCGAATGATTGTCGATGGTGTATGCGATGCCCCTGATTACTATGCTGGTTTGTGGTTGCAGAACTTGGTCAACACTGATGAAGAGACTGTAAAGTTCTTTGAGGAGTGTGCAAAGTCTCCCAGCTGTGGACTCAAAGGTTCTGCTGAGAAGATAATGGCCGATGTTCAGGATCTTTCTGAGAAACTACGACTGGAACCCATGGTCGTATTTGATGGAGAGTACAGGGGCCTTATCACCCATTCTGATTTGAAGTCAGCTTACTTTCAAAACATGTACTCGCCATCTGGATGGTCCAAGCTCAGTAATGCCACTGCTGACCTGTTAGCGGGCAATGGAACTACGTTTTATGCTGCTTACAAAGCTGACAACAGTGTTGCTGGTGATGATGGTGGATTTGCTACCAGATGTGGAGATTCATCCAGATCTCCTTACTTTGTTGATGAATACGACGGTGTCGATGCTCTCAAAGAGCATCTTGGCAAGTTGACCAATACCAGCTCTATATGGGGCGAAGTATGGCTTTTTGGATGTGGTGGCTACACTCAAGAGCCTGTCATGCTCTGGGATGGTCCTTTCAAGACAATAGACGCTCCCATGTTGCTCATTGGAAATACTTACGATCCTGTGACTCCTTTGACTGCAGCACGTAAGATGTCGCAATACTATCCCAACGGAGTTGTTATCCAACAAGACGGATACGGCCACTGTTCGCTTGCTCAGAAGAGTTCGTGCACTACTAACATCGTAGAGAACTGGTTTGTCAATGGTGTTCTACCAACCAACAACACTGTCTGTTCGGTTGATGAGGCACTATTTGAGCCTACAGCAGAGACTGCAGCAATTAATTTCTTTAGCCCCTTAGGTATCTAGATTGATTGTACTAGCTAACTATCGATATTGTTAATTTTCGTATCAATCCTTGAAATCTTCATACTCAAATATTTATGAATATGTAGCTGAACTACAAACCTCTTCTGTCCAGATGTATTTCAATCAGCTCTAGCATGTTACGGGTACCCGCATTTCAGCATGCATTATGATTGCAGCAGCGCAGGTTAGATAAGCAGGACAGGCAGGCAGGCAGTTGAGACATGCTCTCTAGCAAATAATCGACTCAAATAGAAACTCGTGTTTCATCTACAACCATATGCTAGAGAACTGGGACATCTATCTCCATTGTTTATCTCCATTGTTTTCGAGACTCGGCTCGAGGCTATGGAGTGGCAGAGCTAGGTGGCAGAGTCAGGTGTCAGATGAACCATATTATCTGCAGAGACCAAATAAAACAACAGTTATTATCCAAAGCTGGCATAGCCACATTCGTGACACCCAGACCTAGAGCTCCAAGCAGGGGCACACATCCGACATTGGCATATCTGGGCAGTGATCTACTAGTCTGCAGGCACCCAAATGCGACTACACAATGACCTCGACAGTATCACTTAATTTTGTCAGCGAACGAAGTTTAATATACAAATGGCTGAGACATCTAACAAACACTAGAGCTATCTATAATCTTTTCTTAGAAAAATAGTTTTAATCGTTCTTCTGGTCATTAAGGAAGATGCTTCTATACATTACCCTAAGCTCCACCATTAAGCAGTGGTTATAAACTAAACTGCGCCGCTAACGTGATCTGACGCCCTGCATGTAGATGCGCGTAAATGTGGGCTAACTAAAAATCGGATCCACAAGCCCCCTGTCTAAAAGGAAATGAATGGCGAGCCTGTTGTGCAGTTGATGTGATTGCGAAAATCTTGTCTACATCAGGCCGCAATTGATATTCTAGCGACTGCTCTGAAAACAAGAGTCCCTACTCCAAGCCACTTTCACAGACATGTATTTCTGGAGGTCTGGGAACCATAGCCTTTGTGCTTTACATGACATGTCGGGGCTGTCGCCCGCAGGGCCACTAAGGGGGAAGTTGCATGTTACGTCACTCAGCCATAATTGGCTAACGGTATTGGGACAGCGTTCGCAGAAGGATCGCGGGTCTGTCCATTCAAACCAAACCATCGTCGCACAGAACGTTACAAAAACGGAAATATACAGCATTTAGCCACGCCAAGAATCCCAGAACAGTTTAGCGTCTAGACGATGACAGCCATTCCAGGCACAGGAACAAAAATTGTCTCGGGAATTGCCCACCGCTTGCATAGAATACGACTCTCTCTCATATATATAAATATGTGGGGAGCCACTACATTATGCCATCATCCCTAGTAAATAGGACTCCCCTACCACAGCGAACTCTTCAACAATGATTGCCTCGAGCTTTTCAACCAAGGCACTTTGCGTAGCGTTATTGTCGGCAATTGCCGGTCGAGTCAATTGTGACGGCGACACCAACCAGGTGCAGACTGCTATATCACAGTATAGTGAGATCATAAGCAAGGCCGATGTGACCTTGAATTCGCTGGCCACCAATGCCCAGATCACTACCATTCCCACCGACTCTATAAATTTTGCCTATTCGGATGCGGTTTCCTCAGTACTAGGTAATGCCAATGCTCAGGTATCCAATGTGAATAACGCCTTGGTGAATTTCGATCTCAATTATCCAGCCAGTGGTCTAGATTCTTTGAATTCCTCTGTAGCCAATGTGTCTTCGACTCTTGTTGATCTCTTCACCGATTTATCAAAGAGGGTTAGCTACTTCACTGATAGCAATCAGCTTGATGATGTGACCGGTGAGCTCTACGACCTCATTTCGGATTTTTTTATATTCTTCGAGGGTGGTGTAATGAGCGCTGTTCCTTGTGCTGTTGGACAGGAGTATTCTTCCAGTTTCTCATCCTTCAACGGATTCGTCACCAGTATTCTCCTGTCATTTAGTACAGCTGCTCCAGATGATTTTTTGACCGCATGTTCAGGAAGCAGCTCAATTGTCGCGTCTGCTACCTCTTCCGGAAACAATTCAACTAGTTCTGGTGCTTCCAGCACTGGAAACGTTACGGAAAGTGCTTCAGCTGGCGCTGCTGCTGCCACAAATTCAGCTTCTGCCTCATCTGCAGTGTCCACCACTGGAGCCACCTCTGGCTCAGAAACTCAGTCTGCGTCGGTTGCTGGATCATCATCAGACTCTTCTAGTCCTTCAACCACTGCCACTACAGGTGGTGCTTCGTCTGCTGCATCATCTGCTGCCTCTTCTGCCGCTTCCACCACCTCTTCTTCTGCCGCTGGATCCATTCATGTTGTGGGATGGACTCTAATGGGTGTCGCTGGTGCCGGTGCATTATTTGTTCATTTGTAATTTGAATAGTAAGGTTTCTACCACACCACGCTTTAATAACCTGTGGAAGTTCAGTCCGGAAGTATAACAGTGTCCCACTTGCCTTTCATGCCTTCACAATAAGAAACACTTGTTTCAGATCGGGGTTATTTGAGTAAATTCTCATTAATATTTACAATTACCAAATGTTGTTCAATTCTGGTACGCATACCCGCTTGCCCATCGGGCAACGATAAGCTGCATGCAGACCTAATGCAGATAACCTGATTGACCTATGATTCATATATCCATACCTATATATACTAGTGGATCCCATTACAATTAAGTGTGAAAACAGTATGTCGGTAATTGTAGCTGGTTCTGGAGTTATTGGGCTCACGTGTGCTCTTGTGCTGGCTGAGCATGGCTACCAAGTGACTGTAGTAGCCGACTGGATACCCGGAGATGCTCCCGTTGCACAATATGCCTCTCCATGGGCTGGAGCCCATTTCAGGCCATTTCCCTCTGTGACGAGTCATGATTCCCGTGACAAAGCTCTAACTCGCAAAACCCTACTTGAGTTTGAAAAGCTTGCGGTGGACAGCCCAGAATCGTCTATTAAGTTTGTTGAGGGCACTGATTATCTAGAGAACCCTACGCAGGCACATTGGGAAGGCCAGGGATTCGAGGGATTAGAAGGGTTCAGGATATTAGACAAGAGCGAACTTCCTGAAGGAGTGAAGTTTGGATGCAGTTACAGGACATGGTGTGTCAATTGTCCTGTATATCTTGAGTTCTTGGTGCGAAAGCTAAAGTTCAGGCATGGCGTAAAGTTCCATAAGCAGAAGCTCACTAGTCTCAAAGAGATCTCAACCACATTTCCCAATTCAACTATAGTCAATGCAACGGGAACCGGGCTCCTAGTTGATGGGGGCTACGATCCAGAGTGTTTTCCAATTCGAGGTCAGACGCTAACAGTGCGTGGTCCTCAGGGAAATCCATACTTCCACAGGACTATAACCCACCAGAGTGCCGACGGACTGTGGACATTTGTCATCACCCGTCCTCTTGATGGTGGCTTTATTGTTGGAGGTACAAAGCAAATTGGCGAGACTGATAATACCATTAGGGCGGAAGACACAGAAGAGCTTATCACAAGAGCTAAGAAACTGTATCCTGAGTTGTTGATCAATGGAGAGTTTGATATTCAAAAAGTTAATGTCGGCCTGCGACCAGCTCGAAAGGGAGGAATGCGATTAGAGAAAGAGAGCGTTTCAGGAACAACTATAATTCATGCTTACGGAGTGGGAGGCATGGGCTACGAAGTCAGTTTTGGTGTCGCCCACCAAGTGTATAAGTTACTCAACCCCTCAAGCAAACTATGACTATGTATATATAAACTAAACTTCAAAGAGTCAATGTTCCTTTTGTCACCACGGAGCAGGTACCGCTCAGTGTCACCTGTCTGATTTCTTGTCCTTCAGCTGTCACAGAGATGTTCAAATCGCTATTTCGACCAATCTCCACACCTTGGGTGATCTCGTAATGAGCTTCAGGCTTGTGCTCAGTGACAGTCAGATAGGAGCACAGACAAGTTGCTGCACTTCCTGTAGCAGGATCTTCTCCTAAAATGGTGTTCAGAATCATTCTGGTGCGAAGTCTCACCACGCCATCTGACTTTTGAGGAAGCCTGTAAAAGAAGTAAAGCCCGACCAGTCCATTGGGGTTCCACTCTTTGTTAAGTTCCGAAGTATCTAGCTTGTAGTCTACGGGCTTCACTAGCCCCAAGACGTCCAGAGATGGTACTTCTATAAGTGCAAATGTCATTCCCTTAACAATGGATGCGACAGGGACACTCTTCGAGCTGATTCCGTTGACCAAGTCAGCAGCAACTTGGCCAGTTATCAATTCCGAATGAGAAAATGTCTTGCTATGGATGTGAAAATTGAAAGGAACGTCGATTTGCGCAGCTCCATTCTCGACGGCTGTAAATGGAATTGGGCCTGCTTTGGTCTGCAGAGTGCCTCCTTCAAGACCCTTCTTGTATAACGACGTCAAATACCACGACACTCCAACCGTGGGATGTCCAGCAAACGGAATCTCAGCATTTATAAGAAATATACCAACCTCCCATGGGCTTTTAACGTCAGCGATGTCCTCGTGCTCATACAAGATGAGTGTTTCTGAAAAGTTGAATTCCCTCGCAATCAGCTGCTTCTGGTCCTGGGTTACATGGTCCTTAAGTTGATGAGGGATCTTGACAATTGCCAAGGGATTTCCCTTAAACCTCGTGCCAGTAAACACATCAATTGTTACAAAATCCAGTTCCAGAGTCATAATATGAGTGATAGTCAACTAGTCTGACATTGTGAGATGCGAGGCTTAGGACTAATTAGTCACCATTCAGGACATGACGCAGGGCACCCCCAAGGAAGGACAGCCATAACTAACTGATAACTCTAGTTTCAAGTTCACAATTGATCAGGTCCCCGACGATTTTAACCGGTTCCAGCCAATTCGCCACCAAGCATCTTTGTTTTCAGTGGATGTTTCTCGGATGCCCATCCGCCTCCGCGCCCGCATATCCGTGGGCTTAACTGTCTATCTCCGAGAGCTTAAATCCGTGCCTGCATTAATGTACCGATGCAGTCCATAACAAAACGCCGAGAATATCCAGTAAAAATCGAGCAATGTATAGCAAAGTATCAATAAGCCATCATGTTTACGATCATGGATTTATGATACTTCTATTGCAAGTATTTGCACCGCCGTGACACTGCTGAAATCTACATCTTACTCTTTCACACGCCACATAAACTCCAACTGCATTTGATCGGTAGTTTAATCTTTAAATCCACCGATAATTGTGGAGGCGGAGTTATGTTCTATGACGTTGCACCAACTAGGTGAAAGGCTCAATGAACATCGGTATTAGCCTACCTGTCTTATTACAAATTAGTCCACTATTTGTCAAGAGGTAGGGGCTGCATGGTTAAGTCCGATGCCCAGAAGATGGGTATCGGGGGTGTATAAATAGGGCAGTACCAAAGCCAGAAACAAGTCAGAAAACTTCACTACAGTCAAAATGGCAAACTTTGGACCAGGAACAACTGCTGAGCAAGTGGCCAGCACATTTTCAAGCGTTATTAAGGGCAAGGTAGTCCTTGTGACGGGAGCTACATGGAATGGTATTGGTGCGGAAGATTGTCGAGTGCTGGCCAAACATGAGCCAAAGTTGATCATTCTCGCAGGGAGATCCCAGGCGTCTTTGGATGACAGTGTTAGCAAGATTCATGCGGAAACTCCAGCAGCCAAGTTGCGAACTCTGATTTTAGACTTGTCGTCGCTCAAGTCGGTGAGAACTGCAGCTGCAGAGGTCAACAGCTATGATGAAAACATCGATGTACTTGTGAACAATGCTGGTATTATGGGTGGCGACTACGTCAAGACCGAAGATGGACTTGAGAGGCAGTTTGCCACTAATCATGTGGGGCCGTTTTTGTTTACAAACTTGATTATGAAGAAGATCCTGGCATCAGGCCCGCACCCCAGAGTGGTAACTGTCACTGGTGCTATATATGTCATGTGTCCAGTGATATTTGACGACTACAACTTTTCTGATGGACAGAAATATACTCCTCTGTTAGCTTACAGTCAATCAAAGACTGCCAATATTTTGTTTGCCAAGGGTCTCGACAAGAAATTTGGAAAAGACGGGTTGCTGTCGTATAGTTTGCACCCTGGTGTCATTGCGACCAATCTGGCAAGACACAACCCTCTATCTGGTTCTAGACTAGATTACTGGGGAAGAGAGTTCTTCACTGAAGATAGGATCAAGAATCTTCATCATGTTTCTGTTGGCGAAGGTGCTGCCACCACTCTGGTTGCAGCTCTGGATCCGTCTGTCTCGAAGAGCCCAGGTGGATATCTGTCTGACTGTCAGCTTGTAGACCACGTAGCAGAATTTGCCTCGTCCGAAGAAAATGTCGACAAGCTATGGTCCTTGTCAGAGAAGCTTGTAGGACAAACTTTTTAATTTTGCTGACGTTTTTAACTTGAGTATTATAGTTCAATTGCGTAATTGTTAAGGGGCTCTTGTTTCTCTATGTAGCCGAAAAGGGGAATACGCTCTACCCCTGAGATCACCCTAATACTCCATATGCGTCTATTCGCACTTGCCCACTTACCGTCTACTGCTGACCATGAAAAAGGATTCTGAACGATCGGTGATCCATTTGCATAGCCCGCGAACGGTTACAGTTTTTCAGGACTGGATGAAGTCGCGCTTGGCGCCAGATGATGTCGTTTTACCGGCAGACCAGCAGCTTCTAGTCGACGACGACGGAGACGATGAGGAGGAGGATGACGATCTTGCGCCAGAACTACGCAACACCGCTTTAGGATCTGTGAGATCACACAAGAAGCCGGTAAGACATATATGGCGGGATCTGGGTCTTGACGACTTAGTGAACGGCTCTCCAAGGACCGGAGACAAAACGATAGTGAATGTTCCTATATCGTCGAGTTCGACACAATACAGAGTAGATCACAGCCTTCCTCCAGGTACTCGACGGGCGCCCCGTTAGCTCGAGTTTACAGATTCAGGTTTTGTCTTTAGTAGTCGACTTTAGACACCTGACTTTGGTACTAGTATCAGCACATCAATAAGCTAGATAGAGCGGATACCATGAGCCATAACAATATCACCAGGATTGGGCCGTTCTATACTATCTTCTTGTCGGCAGTATGATTTAGTTTAGCTGTTTACCTAGTAGCTGCTCCATGTTTGTGAGGACCCTGTTGTCGACCAGAAGCAGCCTGCTGGAATGCTAAGTCTCTGCCGCGTCAGCAATTGACTGGCCAATCAAAATCCATAACACACCTACTATAGTCTCCACTAGAGACTTACAAACTCACGTATATAATATTTATTAACATCTTTAATTTATTAATTTGTGCTATTTAGTTGCTTATAGTAGATGTCGATCTCCGGCAGATCCACAATATGTGACACGTGACAATGTTTACAAGTTATGTGCGTCTCAGGAGAATTTCACCAACTCCATTGCGTTTTTGTTATATCAAAGACACACATCTTTACACGAAAACCAGGTGGTGAAAATCCAATTTGTGAATAGGAGATCGTGTGAAAATGGCTTCAGTGGAATCGGTTGCTGCGTTGTTGGCGCAGTCTGTGGTCCATTCGCAAGCAAAGGCAGGTATGTAGATTCATCGTCACCGAGACCTTTTTTTTGAGAATCAAGGTGCTTGGCGACACGTCCAGTAGCAATTGGCATCTAACAAAAGCTGAGCAGTCACTAAAGGCACTGGAAAAGCGAGAAGGCTTTTCGGTGACTTTGTTGCATGTCGTAGCGTCACATAATTTCGACGCCAGCACTCGTCTTGCTGGCGCGCTGTTCTTTAAGAACTTCATTCGACGGAAATGGACAGACGAGGATGGCAACTACTTGATCCCTGCTGGGGATGTTGTTAAATTGAAACAGGATATTGTCGGGTTCATGATTTCGCTGCCACCCAATTTGCAAGTTCAAATCGGTGATGCCATCAGCACCATGGCGGACAGTGACTTTCCCGAAAAGTGGGAGGGTCTTGTGCCAGAACTGGTTTCAAGGCTGGGCTCTGATATGAAGTCCAACAATGGTGTTTTAACAGTTGCTCACTCGATTTTCAAAAGATGGCGCCCACTGTTTAGATCCGACGAGCTGTTTTCAGAAATCAAGTTGGTGTTGACGCAGTTCTGTTCTCCATTTCTTGCTGCTCTGCAAGAAGTTGATAGGCTTATAGACCAGAACGCCTCAAATAAAGCTGCTTTGGAGGACTTGTTTGATTGCTTGGATCTGCTGATGAAGATCTACTTTGATCTTAACTGCCAAGACCTGCCAGAGTTCTTTGAAGATAATCTGAATACCTGCATGGAGATTATCCATAAGTATTTGATTTACTCCAATCCATTGCTTGAGACCGATGATGAGGAGGAGAGCGGGCGTGTGGAGCACGTCAAGTCGAGCATTTTGGAGGTGCTCCAGCTCTATACGCAACGGTTTGAAGAGGAGTTTGGACGTCTGCTTTCCAAGTTTGTCGAGACAACGTGGACTCTACTCACCAGTACAGGAAAGCAGACAAAGTATGACATCGTCGTTAGTAAGGCGCTGGCATTCCTCACGGCTGTGAGCAAATTGCCAAAACAATCTGCCATGTTTAACTCGGATGAGATCTTGCAGCAGCTTCTCAAAAATATAATCCTGCCCAATCTAGCTCTACGAGAGACAGATGAAGAGCTGTTTGAAGACGACCCGATCGAATATACCAGGCGTGATTTAGAGGGCTCTGACAGCGATACTCGACGACGAGCTACTACGGATTTCCTCCGCGAGCTGACCAATGCCAATGAAGCCAAGGTCACCAGCATTGTTCTGACCTACATCTCCGAGTTCCTTGCATCATATAATAGCGATAGTGCCAATAACTGGAGAGCCAAGGATACTGCTATCTATTTATTTTCTTCCATTGCTGCCAAAGGAAATATTACTAATGCTGGAGTATCGTCTACGAATCTTTTGGTTGACGTCGTGGCGTTTTTTGCCCAGAATATTGCTCCAGATTTGACCTCGACCGCTATTGCTCCTATACTGAGAGTGGATGCCATCAAGTACATTCATACGTTTAGAAATCAGCTCACTAAGGATCAGTTGATTTCTGCATTCCCCTACTTGTCAAACCACTTGTCTTCGCCCGATTATGCTGTTCATACCTATGCTGCCATTACTATCGAGAGGATTCTGTCTATCCGAACTAATGGCCACATTATGTTCCAAAAGGCTGACATTTCGCCAGTGGCAAAGGATCTATTGACCAATCTATTGGGTCTAATTGTCAAGGGCAAATCAACTGCAGAGAAACTGGCCGAAAACGAGTTTCTCATGAAGTGCGTCATGCGTATCTTAATAACTGCTCAGGATGCTACGTCTCCATATGCCGAGATCTTGTTGCGTCAGCTGATTGAGCTTACAACTGCTATTAGCAAAAATCCATCCAACCCAAAGTTCTCGCATTACACATTCGAGTCTGTTGGAACTATAGTACGGTACTGTGGTGCTGTGTTAGGTGCTTCCAAGATCGACTCAATTGTTGTTTCTCCCCTGCTGGCCATTTTGGGCAATGACGTGACTGAATTCATCCCATACGTGTTCCAGATCCTTACTGAAGTGCTGCACTCGCTACCGGCGACTGAAGGTCTGCCTCCCACTTATCAGCAGCTTCTTGCTCCCTTATTGAATCCCATGTTATGGGAGTCAAGAGGCAATGTGCCTGCGCTGGTTGGTTTACTGGATGGAATTCTTTCAAAGGGAGCCCATGCTTTCATCCAGTCAGGATCTGTAGAGCCTCTTCTTGGAGTGTTTCAGAAGTTAATTGCGTCCAAGACCAACGATGGATATGGGTTTGATCTTTTGGAAAAAATATACTTGAAGATTCCTTTAGAGGTACTGTCTGGTTACGTGCAGCAGATTTCTCTTATCCTGCTTCAAAGATTAAAGAGTGCAAAGACTGACAAGTATGTCGGGCGATTTTCGAGATTCATCTTTTTCCTGGCTGCCATTGAGGGTCGAACTGACCTTGGGCCTGTTTATGCAACCGAGTTTGTTGACAATGTACAGGATGGTCTATTCGGGCAACTTCTTTCTCAGTTTATCTTGCCTTCATCCTCACATATCAACGGCCTTGTTCAGAGAAAGGTAGCATGCGTTGGACTCACTAAGATCGCGATGGAGAACCCAAAATTTACTAGCGGGCCCTATGCTGATAAATGGTTGGAGTGTGTTGACACAATCATCAAATTGCTGAGTTACGACGTTAGCTCGCAACCCCAGTTAGAAAACATGGCCGATACACTTGACTTGGATGATTTGTCATTTGGCTCATCATTCTCCAAACTGTCGTCGACATCTACTATTGTGTTTGATCCGGTCCAGTCTGTTTCGTCATCGGCATTGAACGACTATTTCTTAGCCGAATTGAAGAAGGTAGCAGCCCATTTTAACGGCCCGATTTACCAGCAGCTTGCAAATCTTCCGGAGTCGTCAAAGCAGTATCTTTCCAAAATTGGATTCGCTTGAAAATAATGCTGTTTGTCTAACAAAAAAAATCTGGTGTGAATGTATATATAATATTAAAAAGGTGGTGTGACTTTGTTTCTATAATATAGCCTGAGCTAAAATAAATATACACTGGCCTTCTGTGCAGAAAGCGTCTTTATCATAGGTATGGTGTCCGGCAAATCCCAAACAGAGCTCGTCTTAGAGTCGAGGTAAGAAGAGTCCACAACTACCGCCTTAATCTTGGAGATGTCCAGTACATTATCGTCCAACAGTCTCTTCAAGCGTCCAGAAGTTGAAGCTGCTACAGCAGTCCTTTTCCTGTTGAGAGCACTAGCGTCTTTGGCAATTGGATTCTTCTTAATGAGCTTGATCGCCCCACCGGGAATAGATCCTAGGGCTCTGGTGACATCGCATACTCGAATGGCCGAGATCGATAAAATTATCACAAGTTCATCTTTTGTCTCTTTATTAATAATGTCCTTGAAGTCTTCTGTTAATCATGTCTAGGGAGCTGTCAACTTACAAGTATCAAGGAAATTCGGAAACATCTCCAAGGTTCGAGATTTTGAGAACGCTGTAGTACTGACCAGCTGCGACTCGTTAATATACAGTTCGCTCAGCTCAAGCTGAGAAAGATCCGAGTTCTTGCGCTTGACCTTAGAGGCAATGTAATCTGCAATCATTAGCGGCTCCATCTGAGCCAAACTCATTTTGTTTTCAACGATGTTTTCAACTTTTTTCTGCTTCTAGACATTAGGCTGACTTCTAATAACATTTCACTCACCTTGGCTTTCAGTTTTTCCGGGGCATCACCTTGTTTTGTCTTCTTTTTCTTCACTACCCGGCCATTTTCATCATCGATTTTTCGTTTGGTAGATTCAGCCTCGGTAGCAATCTCGTCTTCAGAGTCCAAAGGCTCCAGAGGTCCGTCAGCTACATCCACATCAGATTCGACATCAAAGCTGTATTCTAGACCGTCATCCAGGTCATCGCCTCTTAAATCATCCAGACTTTTGCCCATTTTGGCTGTTAACAGATGCAAACTGCAGACCTAAATCTTAAAAAAATATATGTCGCACGGCTGCTACATGATGCATCTATCATATGCACGGTCGGTGCACATCTCGTATCTCCTAGACTTTTTGTTTACAGTTATATATGACCAGCAGTTATTAGAGTAAAAGGCTGTACAGGAACCCAAATCATGTCCAGCAATTCTAGGCGGTCAATTAACGGTGGTGCAGGGCAGCCTTCAACTCCAAGGACACCGCGCACGCCTCGACTGGCTAATTCAGCGCGACGTGATCCTACGACCCCGCATACCATCCGAGCTCTTCGAGAATTGGCAACACCTTCCCGACGGGTGTCACGGCTTGTCAGAGTACAAAGAGTGACCCCAAGAGATGACTTGAGAGCACTGAGCAGGGCTTTAGCCAGAGATAGGAATGTTGCAACACCTATTACTCAAAGGCGAGAACAGGATGGTACTAATAGTGCGAATACCAACCGGAGTGAGCGTGCCAGCTTTCGAGAGCGCAGAAGCTATCGTACATCCCACATTGAGAACATTCCAGAAGATGGTGAAATGAACATCGAGGAAGTTCCGACAAGCACAGTTGAAGAGGGATCTTCCATTGTGGGCTCTCCTAAGAATCCGATAACAGAGAATGAAGCACAAATAGAGATGAATAATAGCATTAGCAGCACGCACAGCGCTGAAGAAGTGGAGGTTGAGCCCGGGCCAGTAGATGAACCGGTAATACTGTCTTCCAGGGCTGGACTAGACTTGGAAGTTCAGAGGCGCCTGGGAGACAGGTTAAGTATGAATGCTCGGATCAGCGACCTGTTCAGCGACATAAATGACAGTTCGTTGCTACCTTCTAGGCGGAGTACCATGGGACCAATTGATGATATCACTCTAAGCAGCATCCAAGGGCGTGAAAGCTTCCATATCGAAGGCATAGATGAGTCGAGCTTGGCCATTGAGAGTGAACATAGCATTGAAGGTTCAGAAGCTCAAGATAGCACCAATGACTATGATGACGGTGTGCTAGTTATAGGTAGCGAAAGCATTGCAGACGAGGGTGGCGAAGGCGATTATGAGGACACAGAAGGCGCTGACGACTATATAGCCTTTGATGATTACGACACAGAAATTAATGACAATAATGATATCTGGGAGAGCCAGGACGACCAGAGCCAATCTGATTATGAGCAGGACAATGAAAACAACAATGATATCCCATCGGTGCGTGAGAGCGACGAAAGGTTTGATTCAGAAGACGAAGCGCTTTTGCCTGCTCGGGGATTTGCTACCTACGACTTTTCGAATAAGCTAGATGGTGAAGAAACTCTGAGCGATCCACTTAGCGTACCCATGGATGATGGCGATAAAGGCTCACAAAGAGCGCAACCACGAAAAGGTGGTCTCAGAAGGCCAAAAATGGGAGGCGCCAAAGAGTTGCCTCAAACAGCAGTGCCCCGCAGTGTTATCAGAGACGTAGTCAAGAGCGTGAGCAAAGTGAAGCTGCACGCAGATGCTATGGACGCTATTGTCGCAGCTTCAGATCGATTCTTTGAGCGGGCGATGGATGATCTATCTGCTTACGCCAATCACGGGAAAAGAAAAAATATTGATATCAGCGATGTCCTGCTATTGTTACGACGCCAGAGGCTTGTTGGTAACGACGTGAGTGCGTTCGCACTTGCCCATCGTCTTCTTCCAGCAGAGCTAGTGACACAACTCATGGGAATGAAGAAACTGTAGATGTAATGTTATGAGATGAATTTCATTCAAAAATATGCAATTTAATATTTACAGTCAAAGGGCTCGTGCACTAGCAGAACCTTGTTTAACGAATCGGAAAAGATCTATACATGCCGCCGGGGTCACTCCCTGTATCCTCCTTGCCTGCCCGAGTGTTTCTGGACGTACTTTCTCCAAAAGAGACCTCGCTTCGTTGGAAAGCGACATCAACCTTGAATAGTCAAGGTTTTCAGGAATGCGGAGCTCCTCATCGACATTGAGAGATCGAATCAAAGACTGCTCTCGCTTGATATAGGGATTGTACTTGGCATCAATATCTAGCTGCTCCAAAACTTTCGGTGAGATAGCTTTTAGTTGAGGAACTGCTTCAAAAAGATCACATGGGGCTAACTCATTCACCCTCAAGATCTCAAATCCATCCCTCTTATGCGGGTCGCTGCCCCATTGGAGCTTCTTGGAGACATTTTGACTCCAGTTTCGCTGGGTCATGGACACAGATTTCAGAATACTCAGCGACATGTCATATTCTGCTTTGTCCTGAGAAAACCGAGCCCATCTTGCGTCGCCAACCACTCCTAAAGCACGGCCAATCTCGGTCAATCGAAGATCGGCATTATCAGATCTAACAGTAAACCGAAATTCTGATCTAGAGGTAAACATGCGGTATGGCTCCTCCACGCCCATGGTAACGAGATCATCGATAAGAACGCCAATATATCCTTGGCTTCTTTTAATCATAAACGGCTCGAGTCCCGACGAGGCTCTCCCTGCGTTTATTCCAGCGATAATCCCCTGAGATGCAGCTTCTTCGTAACCAGTTGTACCGTTTATCTGTCCTGCTAAATATAATCCTGATATTTTCTTGGTTTCCAAAGATGGCCGTAATTCCCTAGGATCAACATAATCGTACTCTACACCGTATCCAGGCTGCAGCATGGTCACGTTAGCGAGACCCTCGATTGATTGCAACATTTCCAGCTGGATCTCTGGAGGCATGGAAACACTGATCCCGTTGGGGTATACCGTGTTGGTATTGAGACCCTCAGGCTCTAACCATACTTGGTGTCGTGATTTGTCTGAAAAACGCTTGACCTTGCTCTCTATAGAAGGGCAGTATCTTGGACCCTTGACAGTTTCTCGAATATGGACACTCTTGTCAAAGTTAGCCCTTAATATATCGTGGCTCTTTTCGGTTGTATATGTCAAATGACATGCCACTTGTTGATCAGCAAGTTCGACAGTCGAGTTGAGAAAGCTGAACGGGCGAGGTGGGTTTTCACCGTTCTGGACTCGCATGCCACTATAATCGATACTCCTGTGATCTAACCGAGGTGGGGTTCCAGTTTTCAAACGACCCATCTGAAATCCAGCGGTCTTCAATGTATTGCTAAGACCAAAAGTGGCATCTTCGCCAATTCGGCCTGCAGGAAACACTTCTAGACCCAAATGAATTTCCCCCGACAGAAACGTACCAGTAGTGATGATGACCCTAGGAACAGAAATAATACGTCCGTTTTCCAGTATCACTCCACGCACAGTACCGTCACTACCTCCCTCTTTTCCAGCATAGTCGACAATGACATCTTCAACAGCACCTTCTACTATGTTAAGATTCGGAGAATAGTTTTGCAGCTCAGCCTGCATTTCCCGCTGGTATATTTCACGATCGATCTGTGCTCGAGGACCCCATACAGCAGGCCCTTTAGATTTATTCAAAGTCTGAAAACTGATCCCTGCCTTATCCACAATCCGTGGTGCTACACCGTCCAAGGCATCAATCTCTTTCATCAGTATGCCCTTTCCTATACCTCCAAAACTGGGATTACACGAGCACACTCCAATATTACTCAACTTTGGTGTCACCAACACTGTTGAAGCACCCGTTCTAGAGGCGGCTGCACATGCTTCTGACCCAGCATGACCCCCTCCCACAACCAAAACATCGTATTTAGGAGCGATTTCCAGCTGCGATTTCAGTGAAAAGTCGAGTGCTATACCCCTCCTACTAACAGCACCGCCTTTGACATATCTCCTGACGGCCAGCCGGGCCCTTGTATTGAAATGGCCAAGCCCCTTCATCAAATATTCGGAAAGCAGCCCACCCAAGTTCACCAAATTATATGCTTTGATTCCAAACTGTGATGCAGCTCATTTTAATAATCCCAGATACCTGCTTGATCCACCCTAACCACTGAAAGAATCGCTGCCGTTTGCATGGGGGTTAGGGACATGCCAAAAAAATTGGGATGGTCATGAACAAACCTGAAAAATTACTCTCTAACTCGTGAATTGCTGGACTCGAGAATGGTTGATTCCTTTTTCGTGACTGCAAAAAAGCCCAAGAAACGGGATCATGCAGTATCGAAGCGGAGAAGAGTTGGCGATGACGAATCGCGGCCAGTTTCCCGCAAACCTGTAGAGGATGACGATATTACGAGTGAAAGTTCTGATGGTGAAGATGTGACGATGAGAGACAGTGAGGATGAAGAGCAGTCTTCTGAGGAGGAGGATTTAGATGAGACTGAAGCGGATAAGAGACGACGGCTGGCAAAGCAATATTTATCAAATCTCCAAGACGAGATGAGTTATGAAGCGACAGACGAAAATGCGTTTGATGCAAAAGACCTGGATAGAGAAATCATCAGTCGCAGACTTAAGGAGGATGTTGCAGAGTCAAAGGGACGGATATATCGATTCGTTGGCAGCTCCTTGAACCTGAAGTCTGTCGGCAAATCTCTAAAGACAAGTGCATTTACTCCTGCAAAAGCGTATGCCATCACCTCAGTGGCTGCTCGCAATTCCGTTGCGTTCACAACTTCCAAAGATCTGGAGATCACCAAGTGGGATATTTCTGATCCTGTGCGTGTCCGGAAAGTAAAATTTGTTCGAGGAGACAGAAAAGTAAAGAGTCCCGAAGCAAGAGAGAAGTATAAGGGACATTTCGACGAAATCCTCTGTTGTGCTATTAGCCCAGATGGTCGATTTCTGGTTACAGGTGGTCGAGACCGTCGTATTGTTGCGTGGTCTACCGAGACACTATCACCCATAAAAGTATTTGAAACGAGGGATCGTAAGGGGGTAGTGTTGGGACTGGTGTTCCCGCGGTCCTCGAACGAACTCTACGCATCATGTGCGGACCTCAAAGTGCGAACTTTCAACTTGGATCAGCTGGCTCAAGTAGAAACGCTATTTGGTCATCAAGACGAGGTCGCCGATATCGCATCCCTTTCTGCGGAAAGGTGTCTAAGTGTTGGATCACGAGACAGAACAGCCATCATATGGAAAATATCTGAAGAGACCCGGCTCACATTTCGAAGCGCTGACAATGGCCAGATCTTGAAGGGAGCCAATTCTGGCGACATTACACTGGAAGGAAGCATCGATTGTTGCTCCATGCTTGACGATCAACTGTTTGTTACTGGTAGTGACAATGGTAACATTAGTCTGTGGTCAACTAACAAAAAGAAGCCTCTTTTTGTGCATCGGGAATCGCATGGTAAAGACGGCCCTGCTCCAGCCAATACCATGAACGGAGGTCTGCCGTCCAATTCACCTCGAGCAGTCACATCCATTGTTGCTGTGCCTTATACAGATGTATTTTTTACTGGATCATGGAGTGGCGAGATCAAGGCGTGGAAAATTGATGAAGAGCAGAGAAGCTTCTCTTTGCTTGGAAGTATAGACGGAGTGCGAGGAATTGTTAACCGTATCTCGGTTATAGAGACAGGAACTCGGGGCAAAGAAGCTCTTAACATTGTTGCAGCTGTCTCCAAAGAGCTGAGACTGGGTAGATGGATGAAAATAAGCGGTAAAAATGGCCTCTTCACCGCAGTGATCAGGCGCAATGCCTGAATTGGCTCTTGTATTATTCTATTATAAATGCATCACACATTGTTCAAAAGTACTCGATAACTCATGTCATCTTTTTCATTACTAGTATTTAACCAGGTACTCACCCGAACTCGTCTACAATAAATTTAGTGCGAGCAGAGCTAATACATCCCAGAAAATAGAGGTGTACTTAGCCTGGATATACATGTGCACAATATACATGTGCACAGGTCATCTACAGGGTTCACAGACTTCCAGATTCATATATTTTGTATTCGCCAATTACTTAACGGAAGCTAGCTTCTATGGCTGCTTCGAATATATTCCCGAATTAATCTACACAGCAGTAGTTCATTTGCACTGTTGCACAGTATTTCCTTATAGAGCACAGTAATTTAATCTGGTCATCAGGTATTAAATGTAATCAATTGGCAGACCACTTGGATATTCAGCCAATAATATGCAAGGCAATTCTGATTCAGCCAATAGCCGAATGTACATATGGGTGAATGTTTATCACGCCACCCGATTTCGACCGCCACAACTCAGCCCCTTCAACCAATGAAACCTTGTTTAATTGAACCCCCAATGTGGCACGTGATGTTTATTGAAGGTCACCAGCATTCACTATAAAAGAGCCCGAGATCCATCGATGTTAAATCATCAGTTCTTGTGACCAAATCATTAAAGTCGCATAAATCAAACTACTCTAATCAAACCAAATCAAATCAAATCAAACTACTCAATCATAATGGCTTGTTGTGGAAAGGGAGACTCTAACTGCGTCTGTGCCCAAGAGGCCCGATGCTCATGCGGAAACAAGCCCGCTATGGCTTGCGATTGCTCTCGAGCTTCTACTGAGAACAATGTTTCTGGTAAGACCTGCTCTTGCGGCAAGCGAAACGCCAACTCTTGCACATGCTCTCGATCCCAGCAGGAGAACTCTGGGCTTATGGAGGGTGAGGTCGATTTCACCAACCTCCGATAAATCAGCATCTTATTTATTCACTGATAGTTAGTATCTGCACTGTATTTAATTATTCTATCTTTTCCTGACTACTCTTAAAAGAACCAGCGTAGATTTTAAAGTTACTTAACTTGCTGACTGTGTACGTGGTTTGTCATTGCTTATGTAAAACCTTATCACCGGTACATCCAATGTACATCAATTAAGATCGTAGGTAAAGGTTAAATAGATTATTATTAGATGTAAATTAAACCATCAATGTCAATTTTCCGAAACATATGCATGATCCACGTTTTTTTAAATAGGATTAACACCACCTTCGTTGGCTCCTCTTGGTTCTCCTCTACTGGATCCAGAGTTGTCTGGCACACTGGTCTCATTTGACACGCTGTTTCGACGTCTACCCACTCTCAACTGATGAAGCAGCCGCCGGGAGGTTACAAACCGTGTCCATCTGCGGCGATTTTGCTCGTCATAAGATGCATCTCTATCTGTCCGCAGTTGTCTTCTAAGTTCGGCTTCCTGGTGAAACCTATCTAGTGCAGCTCTACGGGCGTCTCTAGGAAGCAGTTGAGCATTCCATACATCCAGCAGCCGATTAAATAATGATACGTCCACATCATACTCTGGTTGCACAGCAGCCTCGTTGTTGGCGTCAGGAGGTTGTTCTGACACTTGTTCATCAGACTGCAAACTAAGATCCACTCTGCACAATGGACAGAGGGCAGAATTATTCAGGAGCCAAGGATCCACGCACAGCGCATGGAACTTGTGCTTACAGGGCAACATCCTAAGAATATCACCATCATCGAAATCTTCAAAACAGATTGGGCAGCTGTGCTCCTCTTCTTCGTTGAATTCCATCACTTGAGTGTACTGCTTTTCTTGGTCTCCAGAAGCTTGTAGATTCGTCAATTCAACCTCGTCTGCCCGAATAACATTTTCAGGCTTTGTAGGCGAAATGCCTCGACTGATCGGGGCTCCCGCCCGTAGCCTTTCATCAATGTTGTTGTTGTCGGTACCTCCTGCCTCCTTGTCTTGACCTTTGGCGACTTGGAATCTCACTAGCGGAATAGAATCCAAGACCGCCCTGGCCAGTCCTTTTGCACGATTTGTATACTGGCCATGAGGAGACCCAAATCCATCATTTCCTCCAAGTTGTCCGACTGACACGAGCCCATACCTCTCGGGGTGGTTATGAACCCGAACTGCGCCAGAAATGATAATAAATAAGAATGCAATTGCTATTAATCCAGTGATGGTATAAAGAATAACCATAGCCACAGTTGATCCCACACTCTGTCCATGCTTCTGGGTATCATTATTGGTGCTCTCAGATATGGACCCTGTAAGAATTCGAGTATTGTTTGATATCAGCTGCGACACAATGGCCTGGGCCGAGCCATTAGAGACTATCGTAAATACAGTACCTAACTGGGTCTCAAACGTAGATGACGGCGATTGTGATGTGAAATTGCAGCCAGTGCTCTGCAGCGAGTACATTACTGCACATGGGATATTGGCATCCTCTACCTGTGTCAGGTACTGAGATGCCATGTCCTGATCATCGCAAGACACCATAGGAATGGTATTGAGATTCAGATTGGAACTTGAATTCACAAGCACTAATGCACCGGAGCACAGTGTGTTGGGATTATCGATATTGGCTGATGGTAGAGCATCCTCCACTACAGTCATCGCCGCCAAGTCAGCGGTCATCTCCCAAACTGAATTTGGATACTGTACTGTCAGCTTGAACCCTGCAAATAATCCATTTGTATTATTAGTGGGAACCACGATACCTGACGCGTTTGGTTGTGACACTACTTCCGGTGTAGCGCCTGGCTGCTGTTGGCCCCATCCGCTGCCTGCCAGCAGTGCTAATAAGAGCCAATTCATCAGTCAAATTTCACAATCCACAATGTGCCTTGTTAGCTATTAATGAGAATTAGCTTTTGCACCACTTGCGCTGCAATACAGCCACTTGTCCCTGACAAAGCGCTCAACGGTCCAAGTTTTGCAAATTTAAGCTAAACGAGGTCACTGTTCCGAGATGAAAACTAAGATTGGCTTTAGGACCGACACTGTCCGCGCCGCCCAACAATATAGTTTAATTAAATAATTAGTCGAATAATACGCTGTCACTATTCTATAGGAGGCAGTGCCAGCATCAGCCAAATATGATATCTACACAGCACCTAAAAAAGTCGAGTTAATACGAACGATTCCTATTTATAACTAGGAAGCAACTGAATCCACTGTCGAGCCACTTATATAACGCTAGTCTCATTTATGTAATATCTGTACATCTGGTACCCGTAGTTATGTACTAGTTTCCTCGTTAATGCAATACAGAGATGAGGGTGTGGGTCAGGGGCAGTGCGATGCAAGATTGCAAGATCTACAAGCCCCCCCTCTTTCCGACGGGCCCCGGCGCTACCTTTTGTTGACTTCTGAATCAACTGCTATTTGCAAGACTAGAGATCCAAAAACTCTTTTATGGGTATCAAATGAATACATCACGTTAGTGAGACGTAGGGACCTCTTACCCTCAGATATGATGGTTCTGCTATGCTTGCTGTTTGATAACACCTCAGATCTACAGGAATTGCAGGCCATATTGCCTTTTCCGTGAAAATGTAAGAAATCGCCCCAGGCAGCTGATTGAATAGGTCTGATAGCCATATCTGATTAATGGACTTAGGAATTCCTGAACAGCAATGCACTCCAGAAATTTGAATTAGTATCTCACCAGGTTCCTAAAGCGGTGACTAACGGAACTAGTCGAACCCCTGAGTTTTACATCCATATTCGGAAATCCAGGGTACTGCCAAGCTATGGTATCGTTCAACTCTATTCAATATTTTGCACAAGACTGGCCAAGTATCTACTATCTGGATGCATTTGGTTGACTTTGATCTCCACTGATCTAAGTAAAGCTGGATTTACTTGGCATAGCTAACGCTGAAAAATCTATCCTGTTTACTATAGAATCAAGATTTAGCACTATTAGCGGGTTAACTATACGAGGTGTGACATAGAATCTTGCATAATGCATAAGGTCTACAATGTATAGCCTTTACTTAACCATCATACACTTACTGATGGTTGAAAACATGGCCATTCAAAAATAAGGAAAATGACGAATATGCGACCAAACTAGATATAGACAAAATCAGTACAAGAGTGTCACTATCTAGATGAACAGTGACAAGGCCATCAGGATGCAGGTAAAGTGGATGCTGCCAAAAGCAAGAAAACAAATCTAATGTAAAGGAATTGGATTTTTCTTTTATTGCATAAATAATTAGTGATATTATGGCTATTATGAAGTCTAGCTAGATTTTATCTTTTTTCTGTGATACTCGTTTAACTACGTTACTCATCTGACAGCTCTCAAATCTAAAACCCTTGACCACAGCTTGATGCATACCTTAAGCTGTGGGATACTTACATCTGATTGAACATGGACAATCCCACTCTAGATAGTGAAAGCACCAGTTCCACCAATTCTCCCTTTACAGAGAAAAGAAGCACTAGTATAAAGCATGGCGCGGACTTTCCTGTTACTGCGGAAGCTCCCGAGCCAGGGTTTCATCACGCGTTAAATACGCGAACCTTGGAGTCGTACGTGTATCCCATCAATATGCCTCCTCGAGACTATCAGATGAATATTGTACGGAGTGCACTATTTAACAATACGCTTTGTGCATTGCCAACTGGACTTGGAAAGACCTTTATTGCTAGTGTGGTGATGCTCAATTGGTATAGATGGACAGTAGACGCCAAATTGATCTTCATGGCACCTACGAGGCCATTAGTGGCGCAACAAATCAAAGCGTGTCTGGGCATAACTGGCATACCACATGCTGAAATGGCAGTTCTCATTGGAAGCACGACGCCTCAGAAACGATTGGCATTGTGGTCAACTAAACGAATTTTTTTTGCAACTCCTCAAACCGTTGAAAATGATCTGAAAAGTGGTCTTTTGAACCCGAAAGAAGTGGTTTGTTTAGTGGTGGATGAGGCACATAGAGCTACTGGTCAACATTCGTATGTCGAAGTAGTTAAACATATCTCCAGTGCCAATCCATCGTTCCGGATCCTAGCGTTGACTGCAACCCCTTCAGGCCGTATGGACGGTGTCCAGGAAGTAATAACCAATCTTCTTATCTCAAAAACTGAAATAAGAACTGAGGAAAGTTTGGACGTTCGGCAGTATTTGCACAAACGCAGTATTCGCAGGTTTGTGACACAGCCGTCGCGTGATGAAGAGAAAATCTTAAGCATTATGTCGGTTGCTCTTGCGCCGTTGCTAGAAGAAGTGAATAAGTCCAAAATCTACCATGTCAAAGATCCATCCATGATCACTCAATTCGGAGTTCTCTCTGCTCTTCAATCATACAATAAATCTCCTGCATCGAGATCAAAGAATCCAGCGGTATTTAAGTATAGAGCTATACTTGGCGTTCTTATCAAAGCTGGTCATCTTATAAATCTGTTGAAAACCCACGGAATTGTTCCATTTTATGAGAGTCTTCAGGACCTCAGCCGGGAGCTTGAAACTGCAAAAAAGCCAGGCAAGTATCTCCAACAGCTTATGAGCAGTCCCAGCATGATCGATTGTGTAGATTATTGCAGGAACCTGGCATACAGTCCTGTTTCTGGAACCGTACTTCCAGATTTCCTAGGCCATCCAAAACTGGACAAGCTTGTTGAGTTGGTAATGAGCTTCTTTTTCGGGTCCACAGAGGATTCCCGAATAATCATTTTTGCAGAGTACCGCCAGTCGGCTGCTGAGATAGTGAGAGTGTTAAGAAACCTCTCTATTTCGTATGTCAAGCCAGCAATGTTTTTGGGACAATCAGGATCTAAGAAGGACGGAAATTCAATTAAAGGAATGTCTCAGAAGGAGCAGCAGCAGCAACTGGAGAAGTTCAAGATGGGAGAAGTCAATATCTTAGTGGCTACATCTATTGGAGAAGAGGGGTTGGATATAGGGCAAGTGGATTTGATTATTTGCTATGATCAATCTAAGAGTCCCATTCGAAGCATCCAAAGAATGGGTCGCACGGGTCGGAAAAGAGAGGGACAAATTTATTTACTAATGACATCAAAGGAAGAAAACAATCTGGAAAAGGCCCTTGACGGATATCAATATATCCAGAAGGGTGTTAACAACAAGGGTAAATTTGCTTACGCTGCTACCAGGCGGCTATTACCGCCTGAGTGTCAGCCTGTTTGTCAGCAAATTTCGTTGGACATTCCGGTATTGAACAGGAATATAATTCAAGCCGAGGATATAGTGAAAGAACTGGCGAAGAGCCCACTTCAAAAACATTCCATCAACAGTTGGGTACAGCCAGCAAAAGACAAAGATGCTTTACATGTGACAGAGCCAAATTCTATGCTCTCTGATGACCACGAAACGGGGGTAAGCAGTCTGTCAGATCAAGATTCGGAGCTTGAAGAAATCTCGAGCGTCCAATATTTCAGTTCTAGGACCAGCATCGGTAGTGATACAGCTATATCTAGCAGCCCACCTGTTTCTGCTGCTTTGAAGAGAAAGCAAACTCTGCTGGAAACCCCAGTTAAAAGAGTTGCGACTAATACTGCATGGTGGAAAACGCCAAAAGTTTAATATTTATTTACCAACTTTTTAGCATCTGCATCCAACGCTTGAGCCCATATGTATACAACAAAATGTTTAAAGTGCCATCCTACTTCCACGTTTAAAGTAAATGGTCATTAAACTCAAGGCAAGCTGCCCAATGACTGATTTCTACTACTATAAGGATTTCGGACTGGAGGTTATTCTGATATTAGAGTTTGAGAATCTTTCAAATCTATAAAAATGAGCTCCCAGCTATTTGAAAAGTTCGTCATATTTATCAGCATGCTTTATAGCATTGATATAAATGAAAAAAAGAACACATTTGAGATGCATGAAACGTAGCATATCATATTTGTGCAACTATACCAGGAAGTGGCTGCTGATACGTTTTTGAGGGTCTTGCAGATTTTGTTGCCTCAGTACCTGGCGTACCCCATGCAATGCTCATACAGATCGAATACTCAATATCAGCTCTATAAGTAGTTTCTAATGATCAAGAAATATTGAGTCCACTCTGAGATACCTTTGATGTGCCTGGAAAATGCTAGTTCCCAGTGCGACAGCTGATCTGAAATTCATATGTACAACCCGAACAGCCCATGACTCATCATGAGCTATGGATGGACCATAAATTTCCAAAAAGGAAAATATAATTTACCATGTGTTTGATAACGCTGGGTTTATTTATTTTTTGCTTTAAGAGTGTATGCTTTATATGTAACCCATTTCTCGTACGAGAAAGCCCTTGAACTGTTCGCCACATGCGATGATGTGGGAAATGAATAACAAGTGGAGCATCTTTGATGCTAAATCCACATCTGAAGGACTGGCCATGAAATGCTATCGCAACAGTTAAGGGCGCTACCAGTACTGATACGTGATAGACTGTTGCAAGAATTTCTCCTGAAATTGCTCAGCATCAAGAATACGCTATTTGTCAAAATTCGTATTCACCCTTTCCGACGAACACTAGCCAAAACTGCTTTTCGTCCTTGCCAGAGTGATGATGAGTTTCACAAAGTCGAAGAAGTGTAGGGTAGCAGATCCTGTGTGACGATAAGTTAGCACCGCATAGCATTATGCGAGTAGGGTTGCAGATGCGAAATTCATGTGCAACTTGCCGCCTTGAATGCAAGAGCAGACGGTCCAGAATTGTCAGGTTTCGAAGTAGCAGCTGCAACAACTACAGGCTATAACTATGTTCAAAGAGAGATTTTATTTTGAAGCAGACAGTCGACTATCACTCAAAAGAACTCTGACAGCCCCTGGCTGCGGAACTTCTAAATATGGCCTCAAAGATATTAAACAACGTTTCGTGAAATATTCTAAATTTTGTAACCACATAATCTTGAGAGCCATGTACTTTGTTAGAAGACCAACATAATCATTCTTATTACTTCTATGGTGTTCATTAGGGTCAGCCCTACCACCCATAATATATTTCGTAAACTGACATATAAAGCGGATCCTGTCCTCACTGCAGTCCCATTTCCTGGTAATCATAAAAGATGAGAACTATGAGAGCAATCAAAGCTACCTTTTTATGTATCTTGGTGATTGCACTTGTTGCTTCAATGCCATACTTAATGGATATCTGTCATATGTGTATTATCTGGGCTGAACATTATCCCAGATCTTACTTCAGAATGGAATATGGTTACCATATCAACTATGCCAAATGGAAACTTCGCCTCTCCGAGAGACTCTTGTTTGAGCTATTTGTTCATTCTATGGGTGGCCAAGTGATGATTACTATATCTGATTTCTTTATGGTGAAGGTTGGACTTCATGTCGAAATGATTGCTCAAATCCAATATAGCGTTCAGTCACTGAAGTTCCTCGATGGTAAAGTAAAACCTCCTATTGTCCAACATATACTCATGTCGACATTCTTATTCAAGGTTTTACTGAGTCTGGGACTTATACTGTTTGTTTGTTCGCTCTATGTGCTACTCAAAGTCCTGAAACCGCGCAAACAGCCGTTGGTTGGCAGTCAAAAAGTCTACAATCAACCAATACTCAGTTCAAAGTCACTCAATGGATTACTGGCTAGATTTCAGAAAGCATGCAAATTACCAATATTCAGTTCAAAGGCACTTAAGGGATTACTGATTAGAATTCGAAAAGCATGCAAATTACCAGTACTCGCTTCAATGGCGCCAAGTGGATCACTAGTCGGATTTCAGAAAGCATATGGAAAGCTTATCAACAGTAGTTTGCCACGACTGAAAGCGTCGCTGGCAAGCAGTTGGCAAGCTTTCAAAATAATGCTACTCGTTCCTGCCTCTACCAATAGATTCATATTTGTGGTTTTCACACCTCGTAAAGTTAGTCGCTGGAAAAAATACCGACAGTTACTTGTAAGAGGTTTGAGACAACTCGAAGAATCACTGGTAGAGAGTCCTAATGTGGTATACAAAGTTCCGTTGGCTCTAAAATTAACCCTGGTTATAGTTTCAGTTGTCACCTTAGTTAAGGTCCTGATAGCTTATAGGGCATTACTGGTCAAATATTGGCATGTATGCAATGAGAACCTTGGTTTAAAGCTAGGTATCATTGGCCTGGCCTGTTCGTACTTAGTACGTATATTCCCGGACTCGAGCTGGTATATCCTTATCGCTACATATATGCTTTCCAACTTGATCATGCTGGCAAGCACATCCCAATCTGATATGCCTAGAGGGCCATTGTATTATGGTGCGAGGAACAGATATTGGTCGAATCACCAAAGATGGGACGACCGATGGACGGAAGTTGTTTAACGTTGTTATGCAGGAATAATTCCAAGCAACAACGGAATCACAAATGATTAGCGTTCAGTCAAAGACAACACATCTGATGAACAACTGTCAACCAATGATAGCGTTCAGTCAGGCACGTCTATGGGCATCTCCCAACTAATGAACAGCATTCAATTAAAGATAATTTATCTGATTGAGCAGCTGCCAACTAATGACAGTGCTCAATTAAAAATTGCATATCATGTGAGCAACTAAAAAATGTTCCCTAGGGCAAGCTAACTGGCTTTTTAAGCGACGAGGTATAATTATTGACAGCACTTACTTGCTACTTTTACTTTTTAATAAACTGCTTCTAATTTTATGTCTTATATCATATAAGCAAGCATTATCTTCGATAGAAGTTTTTTGTCATAGTTCATTTACATTCCATTTACAAAATTTCGTTTAATCATCAAGGAACTTGAATGACTTGAGTTTAAACAACTTCGGCAGAAAGTGACAATGCAATCGTTAATTGTCTTCCCCCCCGGTAAAGGCATACAACTGCATTATTTATTGATACTGTCAACGGCGACATATTCGCTCCTTATGCTGTACGGCTACTCTGAGATGGCAGGACCGTAGTCATGCTACTTACTAATCAGGATTGGGCTGTTTAACTGTCAGGCCCGTCAGTCGTCGACATGATTTCAAATGCAATACTTCAAATCTTGGCATGTCTCCACTAGTCTGTGGATTTCAAACTTTCATGATCAAGACTTCTGAATATTGACTTGAATGGTTTTGCTCTCGTGTGGCTTACAGCGTCAGATTCACGACCAAATACGGGCCCCAAGTAGAAAAACCACGCCGCACTGGTTTTGTCTTCACACAATGTCAGCAACCGAAGCTGGAGAGCTGACTATTCGGCAGTCAAAAGACGTTGCAGTCAAAAATGAACGGTCCAAATCCAAGAAACCAAAAGCAGCACGTGTACAAGTAGATCCATCAACTTTTGGTACCGAAGAAAGACCCCCTCAAACCGGAAATGTGTTCAATGTATGGTACTTAAAGTGGAGTGGAGGAGACACCCAAAGTGGCCAGAACCAAACAAAATCTAAGGGTAGATGTGTCATAGCTCGAGATTCGGGTTATACAAAAGCCGATAAAGTCCCCGGAAGCTTTTTCTGCTTGTATTTTGCTAAAGGGCTGTGTGTAAAGGGCAAAAAGTGCGAGTATCTTCACAGGCTTCCTACCGAGTTTGATATATTTCCTCCAACCGTTGATTGCTTTGGTAGGGACAAGTTTGGGGACTACAGGGATGATATGGGAGGTGTCGGATCATTTTTACGACAAAACCGGACGCTATATGTTGGAAACATATCGTCGACAGAGAATATGGAGGAGATCATCTCGAGACACTTTTCAGAATGGGGACCCATTGAACGTATCAGGGTACTGAACGACCGGGGTATAGCATTCATAACGTTTGCCACCGAGACACATGCGCAGTTTGCAAAGGAGGCGATGGCACATCAGTCTCTGGAGCATGATGAAGTGTTGAATATTCGCTGGGCAAATGAAGACCCAAATCCTGTTGCCCAGCTGAGAGAAAAGAGAAGATTGGAAGAACAAGCTGCAGAGACCATCAAAAAGCTGCTTCCAGCAAGCTATGTTGCGCAGCTCGAGGGCACGAGCCTTGAAGCAAAAAGGCAGCGGGCAGAACAGTCGAGTTTTGGCTTAGAAGGTTATCAAGCCCCCGACGAATTGTGGTTTGCCAGAGGCGATACGTCTATTAATAGTGACGGGAAGAGTCAGCAAAAGGCTCTTAGTGCACCCGAAAATGATGCCGAGAGTGGTGTAGACGGAGAGTACGAAGAAGGCAACGAAGATAGCGAAGAAACTGTGGACCGGAGCAGCGAACCTTCAAGCATGATTTCTGCTGAGGCTCTAAGTGATCTTCGAATCCTCGTTCAAAGTGAACCCAAATCAGAGTCGACCTCGCAGCCCAAAAAGGGAGGGCTACTTGGAGACGATTATGACAGCGAATGATAGCAGAAAAAGCATACTTTTAATCTAATTATTTATTTAGAGCATAGCCATAGAAATGACAACAGCTGCCAGGGCGGCGAAAGCTCCGTAAGGAGCAGCCTTGAAAGCAGAGTTGGCTTCAGTAACAGAAGAGGTTTGAGCACCGCCAGTAGTGATGTTACTAGAAGTAGAGGAGTTCTTGGAGAGACCGCAAGTTCCAGTGTGGTTCTTGACAAGGATGGCAGTGTCGATAACAGTGTTGTTCTCGCTGATAACAAACTCGTGCTTGAGATGGGTGCAGTTAAGAACAGTGATTCGGGACCATCCGTAGGCAGTATCCTGTCCATAGGTAGTGAAGTTAGGCAGGGGACCATCGAAAGCATCAGTTCCATCATAATGGCCACCAAATCCGTTAATAATGTACATAGGAGCACTTGGGTTTATAAGACCGTTGGGGTCGCTGACGTTGAAAGCAATGGGGTTGACTCTCTGGTAGTTGTGGACGTGTCCGTGTACAACAAGGTCGACATCGTTCTCAACGAGAACTTTCTCAAAAGCTTCCTGGCAGTTGACACAGCTGTCATCAGCATCAACGTACCAAGGTCGGTGACCACCGACGATAACCCAAGGAGTCTTGGTTCGGTTTACAGTCTTCAAATCGTTAACGAGCCAGTCGAACTGTTCGTTGGGGTAGCTTCCAAAGGGACCAGAGTCCTGTCCCTGGATTCCACCAAGCTCATCAGAACCAAGAATTCCGTTACCAAAGTCTGTCTCGGTACTAATCTGCACAAAGTGCACGTTGTTGTAATCAAACGAGTACCACATGTTGGAAACACCCTTGGAGCTGGAGCTGGGCATCTGCCAGTGGCTAATGTATCCAGTGAAGTTCTTCTGGCCGGGAACACACACGCTGTAGTTAACACCAGAGGTGACACCATCAACACAGTCTCCATCGTGGTTACCAGGACCAACCATGTAAGCCTTAACGGAACTCAAAGAAGTGATCTCATCGTAGAAAGCGTTAAGGATCTCGTTGTAGACGGTGTAACCGTCGGCCAGAGTGGTGTTGGGGAGATACTTCTGGTTCTCCTCCTTGAGCCAGTAGTCAGCATAAGCAATATCTCCAACGTGCCACACAAAGTCGAAAGTATCGAGGCTCTGGGTCATAGATTGAATGGTGTTCTGCTCGCCTGGCAACAACAGACCACCCTCTCCCTTGCCACCCTTGGTGGACAAACCAAGGGGTCCAAAAGTTCCCATATCGTTGACCATTGCAAAGGTGAACTCCTCGTTGGTTCCAACATCAGCCTGGGTCTTGAAGCTGTAAATCATAGATGAATTGGAGTTTGGCGCTGAGTAGTAATAAGTGGTATTGGGTTTAAGTCCAGACAACAACACATGGTTATCATAGAGAACAGAGCTCTGGTAAGTCTGAGAAGTACCTGGGCTGGAAGTCCACTGCAAGTTGCTGGGAGACAGACCGTACTGGACCACAGGATTAGCCACCTGGGCTGGAGAACTCCAAGACACAGAGAATGAGTCTGGAGAACCACCAAGAGCCAACCGCTGCTGGGATGGGACATTGGTGCCATTAGAGGTAGCTGCCTGGGCAGCCAGGGCCATGAGGACCAATTTGGCAAACGACGATGTCAACATGATATTATATAAACGAGCGAATACAATTGATTCTGTCCATATAATTTGTGGCAGCAGGACTAAATATATACTGCCCCCATTTTATTGTTGTCTTTTTTTTGTTTTTTTCTCATGTAAGATAGCCGCCAATTGGAGAGCTTGCAATTGATAACGGAACATTACTCCAGACCGACAGAACCAGATTCCAAGTTGGGGCGGGTGGGACTATCAATTTTAGGAAATTACCAAAACGGGCATTAAAGTTCCTAGCTAGGTTGTGAGGGGAAATCGATGCAGGCGATCAGTGCATTGTATGCACCATTTACAAGTGACAGCAGCCAATGAACCTGGGCACGTGTATAAGCAGATTGTATAGGCTACCAACGCTCGTGCATAGTGGGCTATGACAATGTTTTTGTAGCCAAGACTTTATACGTAAAAATTCTTCCTGGTTGTCACCGTGCGTGGTTGTCAGTGCACTAGTTCAAAACGTGGTTGACAAGTGCCAAGACTTTACCATTTCGGGACTGAGTCGACATTAAGAGAGTCGCAATGAGCAATGAGCACCGTGGCCCATCCACGGTTTTTGGAGCCATCGTCTGCAAGGATTGTCAGATGCTAAGAAAAAATAACGCATCTGAGCTCTGCGCCAATCTCTGGATTAAGATCAGAAGAGCTTTGTGGCCTGCAAACCACTAAACACATGTGCATGTATGGGCGGGCACGCATGGGTCCAATTCCAAATTGGCGGAGCACATGCAACACTAAACCACCAGTTCCACCATGCATCTAGACTGTTGTATCATTGCTAATGAAACGGTTGTTGTGGAGCTGACGAGGAATTGGGAGCAGCAACCGCCGAGAATTGCGTATTTCGTCGGGAATGTTGCGGGCTCCCGACTTTTGAAGCATCAATTTCAGGTCATAAAACACTTCTTGATCATTGGTATCGACGAACGTGATTGCCACTCCCGATTTCCCTGCTCTTCCAGTACGGCCAATTCGATGAGTATAAGCCTCAATAGTTTTCGACATTTGATAGTTGACCACCAGAGAGACATCCTGCACGTCAATACCTCTTCCAGCCACATCTGTGGCTACCAGGCAATCAGCTGCACCTGACTTAAGCTGAGCCAGAGATGCTTCTCTTTGATCCTGCGATTTACTGCCATGCATGGTCACTGCATTCCAGCCATTTTCCTGTAATGCCGACGCAACCATATCGCATGTCCGTTTTTGATTCGCAAATATTATAATTGGATTAGAATATTTGCCTGAATTGAGAACTTCTAGTAACCGTTTTATTCGTTTGTCCTCGTCGACCATTTCGACCCTCTGGTCCACACGATCTGTAGCTTGGCCAACAGATCCAATGTTGACAACACCTGGGTTCCGTAGATACTTCTCTGCCATGGCCTCTATTTCCTTTGGCCATGTAGCAGTGTACATCATCGTTTGTCTGTATCGTCGGCCCAATGTGATGCCGCTGTCTTGGAGGTCCTGACTAGTAGGTTTTTCATTTGAGACTGACAATGCACTCAATACTCTTGTGATCTGGTCTTCAAAGCCTAAATCAATCATCCTGTCTGCTTCATCCATAACAACATAACAGCACTGGCTGAGAACCACGTACCTCTGCTCAATACAGTCAAGCAATCTTCCAGGAGTAGCCACTATGATCTCAGCTCCATCCCGTAGCTTGTATGCTTGCTCTTCAATGCTGTGACCACCAACTAATGAAATGCAGCGGAATCCAAGGGGTCCACAAAACTTGTTGGTTTCCGACTCTATTTGCTGCGCCAATTCACGTGTAGGGGCAAGCACAATGGCATAAGGGCCATCTCGTTTTGTGATCTCGTTCAACGACGGCAGTTCCATAATATATGCCAGCAGCGGGATAACAAAGCTCGCTGTTTTTCCGGATCCTGTTTCGGCTACTCCAATAACATCGCGGTCTGTTAGCGCTATAGGTATGGCTGCTCTTTGAATGGGGGTAGGCTCTTTATACCCCAAATCGTCGACAATTTTCAAGATGCTGCTTGGAATATTGGATTCATTCCATGATCTAATTGGTTTTGGCAATGGCCCACGTCCCTTTATAGATATTTTAAAGTCCTCCTTGAATATTCTCCAATCTCTCTCCTTCATCATGTCTAAAGGCTTTTTGGACCACGGGATGTCATCCCAATTCTGCGTATGATCTCTCTCCCCCGTTGCCTTTTCAATCTCTGCCAGCCTTCTTGCCCGTTCTTCCATGCCTCCTCCTGACGCTGCAACATTGCTTTGGGGTTGTACTGATCTGTACTGGTATAGATCATCGTCTTCATTCAAGGTGTCGTCTTCCCGTTTCCAGTCAAACTGGAACTTTTCTTTTCGATTGCGCTTCCGGTCCCTCTCTTTGTCGTCTCTTTCCTCTCGCGAGTGTTCTCGTTTGGAGGGTACCTCTTCAGAGGTTTTGTCTGCGCTTGGCGTTACAACCTCGGAACCGCCTAGTGCAGGAGCTTTAGCTGGAACATTCTGGTGCTGATTTACAACTTTTGTAGACACTCGTTCCGCAGCTAATCGGGCTCGTTGAGCCTTGGACAAAAAGCGAGGCTTGGACTTTTCCTGCTCCTTTTTTTTCAGCAAACTTTCTACCGAGATTGGTTGCCTTGACATGCTCGCTGTGTGGTCGTAATTAGAGTTACAGATGCTTAAATCAAAGTAGGAAAGAGAACAACCCTTTGACAGCTGTTGCACCTTTTAACAGCAGTATCTATCTTGTTAAATGATCTATCGCTTCTCAGCAATATGTATATATTTTATAGAGAGCCTATATTTAGTAGATAACTGCCTCTTATAATGATTTGTAGTGGTGATGATTGTCGTTGATCCATGAAATATGCGGCTATCCGCCGATAGGGATGTATGCGGATAACAGGATTCGCCTCTGATCACAAATCACCAACTTAACATGTCGACAGACGTTAACATGGAGACGCCAAAGGCCGAAATTGAGCCTACCAAACTAGAGGAGGCTCTTGTTGTCGACGACATAAAGCAGGGCTTTGCTTATTTGGAGAAAGCAGTGACCAATTTCGATGCGCGATTCACATTGAGGGTTCTACGGGGCCTTCCAGTGCTGCGAAAGCGAGTGGACAGCGCTGCGCTGAAGGAGGTGATTTCGACATCGTATCCCGTCAATGATGCCTCGCGAGCGTTTCTGCTGGAGGCAGTTTCGTCGCAAGACGAAATGGATGTCGACAGCAGTACCGAAGCTGTGGACGAAGCACCCTCTGCAACGACGCCCACGTCTATCCTGCCCGAGGTGGACATGTACATTCAGCTGCTTGTCCAAGTGTGGCTACTCAACACCAAGAATGCAAGCCTTGACGTAGTTGGAAAGGTATGCGAGCATTCAATCGGCAAGCTGAGAGGCTATAATCGACGAAGCCTTGACTACCTTGCTAGTAAGTTGTGGTTCTACTATTCGAGAGTTGCCGAGCTTTCGGGCAGCACCGCGGCAGTTATCCCTCAGCTGCTCACTGCTCTGAGGACTGCTACTCTCCGTCATGACATGGAGACACAGGCGTCTCTCATCACATTGTTGCTGCGCAACTATCTGTCTAATGATAAAGTGTCGCAAGCAGCCAACCTTGTCGCCAAGACCACATTCCCGGAATCTGCAGCCAATTCTTTGGCCGCGCGACACCTATATTACCGAGGACGCATCAATGCTATCCAGCTCAACTATTCGGAAGCCAATGAGAACCTCACTGCTGCAGTGCGAAAGGCCCCACAGACTCCTTTGGCCATTGGATTCCAGCAGGCCGCTCAAAAGCTCGGCATTGTGGTTGAATTGCTGATGGGCGACATTCCCGACCGAGCTGTGTTCAAGCAGAAGCCTCTGGAGAAGGCATTGGCGCCTTATTTCGATATAGCCAAGGCCGTGCGGGTGGGCGATCTGGCTCAGTTCTCTGAGACCATTGCTCGCCATGAAGCAGTGCTTCGAAAAGACGGCACCTACACTTTAGTACTGCGACTGAGACAGAACGTCATCAAGACAGGTATTCGAATCATGAGTCTGACGTATTCCAAGATTTCTTTGCGAGATATCTGCCAGAAGCTTCATCTTGGAAGCGAGGAGTCTGCCGAGTACGTGGTGGCTAAGGCCATCCGAGACGGAGTGATTGACGCTACCATTGACCATGAAAATGGGTTCATGCAGTCTAAAGAGGTGTTGGACGTATACTCGACTACAGAGCCCCAAGACGCATTCCATGACCGTATCAAGTTCTGCATCTCTCTTCACAACGACAGTATCAAGTCCATGCGATATCTGCTCAACGACCATCGACTCGATCTCAAGTCTGTGGAGGAGGCCCGAGAGCGGGAAAAGGAGCTGGCTACTGAGATCCAAGAAGGGTCGGATATTGACGATGATGACGGAGACTTTGACATCTAGCCTTGTAGTTCCTACCTCTACATTGCCCGTCAAGCCCGGGGGTGTGCTGGCATGGTGCGGCTGACTTCGCGATAGAAATGTAGACCCATACTGCCAGTTACTGGTGTAGACTTCTAATTTAATGTACTAGCATGTCCGGTACTCTGCTCTCATTGGAGCCAGATGATCGGCCAGACACTTCTACTACGTATGTATTGTAACTGATGCCATTGGTTGCCCAGCTAACTGTAGTCCTAGTCGGTTAGGAGACATAATTCCTCGGATTATTGCCGAGCGTGGGTCGTTTGCAAATATCTCTGAGCAGGCATTGGTAGAGGAAATCCAGCACCAGAGCGATTCACAGCAATCCAATGACGATGGTGACCAGCAGGTGCACTCTGACCAGGAGATGGACTTGGATTCGGATGATAAAAGCGACACTGACGAATCTGGCTTGAGGGCGCCTAGAGATCAAGCTGAGTTTGAAAAGGCCCGAACTGATCTTGTGAACCTGATTCGAGTAGCACAGAATGAATCGGCTTTGTCGTTGGACTTTGTTTCGCTATTGCTATCATGTTTGAGACCTGCTGCTGGAACAACTTCGATGTCTGCTCATCTCAAGCAGCATGTTGCAGTGGGCTCGCTCGGTGCTGATGCGCTGAGAATCGAGCCTGTTGACGAAGACCCATTGGTGGGTGCTGGATGGATGCTCCAATCACTCTCGACTGCGTCGTCCCAGCTCAAAACATCAGCTGTTCGTCTACGGGGAGAAGTAGAAAAAGAGGAAAAGTACTGGGAAACAGTCCTAGATATAGTATCAAAGGGAGAAGTGTTATTCAAAATAAGAAAGGGCGATGCTCGGGGCCTTGGAATAAAATACGGATATGGCGATGCTGGTTCCGAGTACAGAGATAAAGGAGTGGCTATTGTGCGTCGACGAGCAGACGGCGGTATGTCGTTCCGATTCGACAAGAGCTGTGAACACAAAGTGGTCCGTGTAACGTTGTATGACACCTCTTCGGGCGAAAAGGTTAAGGTAGGCATGTCATCTCAGTCGGTGTTGAGTTCAGACGCCGATGTACACAGTGAAGTGAAGAACTCTCGTGCGTTGTTGTTCGAGCAGGAGCTGTTCTACGAAATGGTACAGGAGGCCAAGCTTTTATCATCATATAAGGTTAACGTGGTGGATGGGAAAATTGTTGTACATTTATACGATGAGATTCTGGAGCTGGAGTTTGTCGATTGTGATGCTGTGGAGGAGCAGTCTAACGAGGTGCTTCCTCATCGTCGTGCAGATATCATCTGTAGTGCTCTGCGCATCCTACTGTGCTATTCACACAAGCGTCGCCTACGAAAGAGACAGGCACACCAGCCACCGCTGAACTCTAAATCCCATGCTCCTCAACCTCAGCTATTTATTCTTAGGCCCATGGTGGCCCATATGCAGCACCATAAAGTCGTTAAGCGTACTTCACGGTTGTTGGAAATGGTTCTTCAAGACCACAAATCCATGACCATGCAGGTCAACTCGTTCCCCGACCACACTGAAGAGGAGCTGAAAAAGTCATACTTAGGCAGACTATTGTTTCCCCCTGTGTCGCAATACATTTTGGAGGGCAACGACTTGCGGATTGTTATTGTGACATCATCTAGTCTACAGTCCCATGGCCCGCTATACGAAGTCACAGCATCATATTCTGGCGATATAGTATCCAAAACTGAGTTCTACGAGACGGCAGACCTGGAAAGCTGGCTCAGCTGGATTCTTAAGCGCCAAAACTCGGCGTCATCTGCTTAGTAATTCCGGTATAGTAGTAGCAGGAATTCGACCATGTAATAAATATTTGATTTATCGCCAACTTATAAACAAATATCTAGTATCATTTGACTATTTATTGTAAGCAAATCCTGGGTTTGCAAATATTCAGACCTGTTGCTCGGCTATTCGCCATGTGAGCATATGACAGTAGCATTACCTGTTTTAGGCGCAGTTTATCCGAGGTCCGTATATGGGGCTTTTTTGTGGGGGGGAAGGACGTCACTGCAACTCAGCATCTTGACATGTCGTTTATGAATGGAGGAGCAGAATGCTCCACAGGACGGAATCCCCTGTCGCAGTTTACGAAGCATGCTGGAGAAGACCGGTCGCTTCAGTATGACCGGATGAATCAGCGCCCCGGCACAGGGGCACCGGCATCAATGAGATCAGATATCAGGATGATGTCAGCAGAGGACCAACACATGATGAACCAGTTTGGCCAGCAGCATCAACAGCAGCCCCAGCAGCCATTTGGATTTGAGCAGATGCGCCATGAGATCTCCAACATCCAGCAACCGCAGGGCCAGCAGTCCAACTGGGCAGCTGATTTCCGAGCAGATGCAAATGGGCGTCCTGATAGTCGAGGAGCCGACCAGAGAAGCTCGCCTGTGCCAAACGCATGGGCAGGTGAGTTTGCATCGCGGGCAGGACCAGCGGGCCCTGCCTCGGGTACCGCCACTGGCAACGCCACTCCTATGGGTGGCCGGTTTACGTCGATGCCATCGTATACTCCAATGTTCTCATCATCTGCTCCACTGGCCATGCACCAGGCCAACTCGGGGGGTCGAATTGTCGAGCTGGATCAGGACAGATGGGAAGAGCAGTTCAAGCAGATTGAGCAAGATGCCAAGGAGAAGGGCAAAGAAAAGGCTGCCGAGGATCAGAAGCTGGACGAGGATGAACCCATCCTTACTGAAGACCCAGCGTTTGCTTCTATGACCGACGACCATTTTGAGAATGTGTGGGATCGAATCAAGTCGCAAGTGTTGGATCATGTGGACGAGTGGAGTGCTCAGCGTGACGGGCCCGCTTGGGATCGAGATTTTGACGAGTTCACCACCAACCGACCAGAGTTTGGTGATTATCAATTCGAAGAAAACAACGTATACATGGACCAGGACGATCCATTTTCTTTGGGTGTGGAGCTGATGGACAACGGAGCCAAACTGAGTTTGGCGGCCTTGTGTTTTGAAGCAGCTGTGCAAAAGAACCCTGATCATGTGGAGGCATGGGCTCGATTAGGAGCGGCCCAGGCCCAGAATGAAAAGGAAGATCCTGCCATTCGAGCTTTAGAACGAGCCATCAAGCTGGATCCAAACAACCTTGGTGCATTGCTCAATTTGTCTGTGTCGTACACTAATGAAGGATATGAAAACGCTGCATATGCCACGCTTGAGAAATGGCTGGCTACCAAATATCCCGACATTGCCAACATGGCCCGTCAACAGGAGCCCAAGCTGGAGAACGAGGACCGGTTCCAGCTTCACAACAGAGTGACCGAGCTGTTCATTCGAGCTGCGCAGTTGTCTCCTGATGGAGCCAATATTGATGCAGATGTCCAGGTTGGATTGGGTGTACTGTTCTACGGAAATGAAGACTACTCTAAAGCTATTGACTGTTTCAATGCTGCACTAGCAGTCCGACCGAATGACCCGCTATTGTGGAACCGACTTGGTGCAACATTGGCCAACTCCAACCGAAGCGAGGAGGCCATCGACGCATACTACAGGGCCCTGGAGCTGCGACCGTCATTTGTGCGAGCCCGATATAACCTGGGAGTTTCTTGTATCAACATTGGATGCTACAAGGAAGCTGCCGAGCATTTGTTGGCAGGGTTGTCCCTGCACAAAACGGATGGCCCTGAGGATGATTTGCAGGCCAACCAAAGCACCAACCTGTACGAAACACTTCGAAGGGTATTCTTGGCCATGGACCGACGAGACCTTGTGGAGAAGGTGGGCAATGGCATGAATGTTAACGACTTCAGAGGCGAATTCACATTTTAATTAGAATGGTATGTAGTTTATTTAAATGCACATGATTCACTCCGTCATAATATCTAGGTATATGTCAATATGCCCCAGGTTTAGGTCCGTGACTCTTAAACAATGATAGAGATCAAGAACGGGTACACTCTAGGAGTGCTGGCGAGCGGGACTATGGGCACTGCAGTGCTCAATGCTGTCATAAGTGCTCTAGAAACCGCACAGTCAGACAGTTCAGTGGTGCCCAGCAAGTTTGTTGCCAGCGTCAAGTCCGAGGCGTCGATCAAGCGACTCCAGGGACTGTTTGGATCCAAGTTGGCCATCACAAACAATGAAGAGCTTCTAAAGTCTGCCGACGTCATTTTGCTGGGATGTAAACCATTCATGGTAGACAAGATTCTTTCTACTCTTGACCCAGAGCTGTTTGAGAACAAGGTTGTCATCAGCCTGCTGGCAGGCAAGACCATTAGCGATCTTCATGGCAAAATGCATACATCCACAATTGTGGCCCGAGCAATGACCAACACTCCTAGCAAGATTGGAGCTGGAATGACGGTTGTTTCATTGCCTGAACAAGAGCTTTCTCCGTCGGTGCAAGGGTGTATTGAGTGGATCTTCCAGCAGACAGGTCGATGTTTGTTCCTCGAGGAGAAGCATCAAGATGTGGCTACTGCCTTGTGTGGAAGTGGACCAGCATTCCTGTACCTTGTCATGGAAGCTATGTGCGATGGAGCTGTTAGAATGGGCCTGCCTTATGCGTTGGCTCAGGAGTGTGCAGCCCAAGTACTGGTGGGGTCTGGCCAGATGGTTCTGGACGGAGGCCATCCTGCAGTGCTTCGAAGCTCGGTGTGTACGCCTGGAGGAACGACAATTGGAGGTCTCTTAGTAATGGAAGATAACAAGGTTCGAAGTGCTGTTGCACGAGCCATCGAAGAATCTACAAATATAGCCACAGCATTGGGCAAGAAATAACGAGACGATGCATTTAGTGTGGGGAATTAGTACCGGGCCGTTGTAAGTAGTAGTATCTGTGGCCTCAATGCCATATAATATGAAATATGTCGTAATAAATAAGATTTCAAGAGCATAAAGCAAATATGCAAAATACCTTTGCAGGTGGTCAATTGGACCGTCAAGCACGACTGTACGACTGTAAGTTGGTTGGGACACAGTCATGCTCCAGCATCATAATCAATCAGTTTGCGGGGAAGTCTGTTCAGCCAGGCGTAGCTTGAGTCTAGCAAGTTTATCATAAGACAAACTTTGGCCAGGCCCCAGCACAGTGGTGTTTTGCTTCTGTAGCAAAAGTACCCCACGGTGGCAGCTGATATCTTTGACAACAAGCCGGTGACCTACAGAGACAGAAGATGGTAAAACGCTGTCAAAATCCATCGCATAGGCCCTTTGGTGGCTGCTGTCGTGAACTACAAGCTTGAGAACCCCTCCTGTCGTCCTGGGAGTGTCACCATCGACAGTCGTCACTCTGCGGAGCCTGTCTGTAGCCGGCTCTTCAAGAGCCTGAATCTGAGTGTAGGCCGAGTCCGAGATATTCAACACATCCGTCACTGTGAGCTGCAAAGGGCCTCTTATAACCGTGGTCTTGTCATTGAACAGAGTACTGGGTAGCGACATGCCTCTGAGAACACAGAAACGCGACACAGCAGCAGTACTTTGTAGGACAGCTCAACACAGAACTTGGCAAAGCAGCACACGTAAAACACCAAAAAAATAAAATAAGAAATAAAAATAAAAAATAACATACAAAGTCATGGTTTAACGAAGAAAAGTTACAGCAAACAGCAGAAACTGCTGAGATTGTCATTTAAGTGTCAATTGAGCTACGCATGGGAATACAAAAAAAAACATACGATACATGTAACATCAAGCTTCGTCCTTAACCTCGTCAGCTGGAGCAGCACCCTCAGCAGCAGCAGCAGGAGCAGGCTCGGCAGCATCAGTTGAGGCAGCAGGCTCATCGCCGTCAGCACCATCGTTGTAAGCCGGTAAGTTCTCAAGGTCGTTCTGCCAGAAAGTCAGGTTATCTCGCAACAACTGCATGATAAGAGTAGAATCTCTGTAGCTCTCTTCTGATAATGAGTCAAGCTCAGCAATAGCATCGTCAAAAGCCTGCTTGGCCAGATGGCAAGCTCGGGGAGGAGAGTTCAAAATCTCGTAGTAAAACACAGAGAAGTTAAGGGCCAGACCCAATCGGATGGGGTGAGTAGGAGACAGCTCGGTCTGGGCCACATCGGTGGCCTTTCGGTAAGAGTCGTGGGCAGCAGTGGCTGCGTTCTTCTTCTTGTCGCCAGAGGCAATCTCAGCCAAGTATCGGTGGTAGTCACCCTTCATCTTGTAATAGAATACCTTGGACTCGCCCGACTCAGCCTTGGGCAGCAAGTGGTTGGCCAACACATCAAGCACATCCTGGCAGATGTCTTCGAGCTCGCTCTCAATCTTGCCCTTGTACGACTTGATCTGTTCCACGTGGCTGGTGGCATTCTTCGCCTCCTCCTTTTGCTCTATGGACAGGATCAATCTCCAGCTGGCTCGGCGGGTTCCAATCACGTTCTTGTACGCCACAGACAACAGGTTTCGCTCGTCCACAGTCAGTTCCTGACCGTCCTTGGCCACCGCCTTCATGTAGGTGACCATCTCATCATATCGCTCCGCCTGCTCGCACAACCGGGCAAGGAAGGTGTTCGTTTCTCTCTACTGTTAGCGCACTCCCGCAATATCGGCGTGGGCGTGTGACCACACGCTCCAACCATCTCCGACACCCAATCGCCCAGTCAATTGGCAATGTGTGCAATGGTGTCCGACGACACGACATGTTGTTGCCTGTCCACCATGGTGGGTGGGCTCGCAGAGACCCTCCCGTCCCCACGGCCCCTGGCCACTGATGGCGATGCACCACCTTACACACTGCCAATATCGCACATTGCAACACCAACCAACCGACCGTCCGGTGCCAGGGCCGCGTCCATTGCCACTTACCTCACTAGACATGGTCTAATATAATACAGCTACGACAAGACAATGGCAGTATCCGCGGGCACGATCCGTCAATCTGATCTAAAATGGTCAGAACAAGATAGTGATTAGAAGGGGAAAAGGAGGAGGGGCTTGTCGAGGGTTGACGCAGCAAGGTTGACCCCGTTCATCCCGTGCCCCGGACGTGCAGTGGGTGCGGCGCGCACACCATTCGGGGGCTCGGAGGGCAAGGGCTCGGCCCCCGAAACAGCGCAGCGGTAAGGGCTGCTCAGGGTTCCAGTACTTGGTGATGATGGTGTAGCGAGTGTTAGCGGCGCATTAGGATCCAAAACTGCAAAAGTCCCGCATATGGATCGTCGATCGGTGCTGTCCAGCTTAGCTGGATGTCTGGTTGGAATGGACGAGTGTAGCGCCCTTTAGTCAACGGTGTTGTTGCCCGAATGGTTGGAGAATGGCTGTTGAATTGCTGCTGCCATGTGTGTTCAATTGCTCTACAACCGGCGCGTTCAATTGCGTTGCTGCTGTGTTTCAATTGCTACAAGAGCGTTCAGTATCAAATGGCTGTTACTCAATTGGCTGTGCAGTTTACGACCAGCTGCAGTGGGTGATATGGGGATAGCTGTAGACATATACTTGCAATGGCCTGTAGAATTTTAAATAGGGAAAGTTTTATTTAGTAGGGGCGAAAAAGATAATAGCAAAAAGACTACAAGAACCGTTGGTGCAACAACAACGACCATGGCACTATGATTCGTCTCGTACAGCACCAAGGATCCGCGCTATGCTTTGCGACGTAAGCCACCAACACTAATCTATACTCTACAGCCTGATACGAGTATCGGGGTGTATATCACCACCACTGCCACACCAAACGCTGCCCGTCGCCAACTACTGGTACGGTAAGCATTGCCATCAACACCAATACATAAACGGTACGGCCCTGTACAATCGGGCCTGTTGCCCACGTTTAATCACAGTCTTGGCCGTTTCAGGGGTGGGTCTTAGTGTTGCCGTGGTTTCGGTACTCGATGATCATTTACTGATCTACGGTGCGTCGGCAGGAAGCGGCGACCCAAATAAATACCACTTTTAATTTACTGGCGCATTGGCCTAACGCGTCAGCAGCGACGGTTACTGTTTTGGGGCAGCTCTATTTGACTGTGCCACCATCCAATTGTAAACCATCTATCTTCGCCAGCTTTTAGACAAAATGTCAACCCTGTTTTCTATTATTAGAATTATGCCTGACGCGATGGGCTTGGCTCGATTCCATTCTTGCTCTGCCATTGCAACCACGGCTCAATCTCCGAGGCCTGCTGCTGCGTCACCACACTAATAATAATTGAAGGCTGCGATGTATACGCATGTCAGTCTCCTTTTAGCGACTGAATCTCCACATACTGTAAACTATGTATAATGGATGAAGAAAGTCTGTTTGTGGATGATTTTGATCCGTACGATCCTGCTGCTGAGGCTTCCAGCAATCCTCAAGTTCAGCAGTTAGAGCCTAGTGACGGTCTGTTCACTGATGTTCTGGTGTCTGCTAATGGGGCATCTCAACAAGAGTCTGAGCACTCTTCAGACAATAAGTCTGTTCCACTGTCAGTGCCCCTTAGCTTCCAAAAAATCATAATGAATGATCTTATAAAAGAAGATAACAGTTTGTTAATTTTGGGACAGGGTCTTGGGTTAATGTTGCTTGCAACGAACCTCATTCATGCCATTGATGTCGCTGGAACTCATCGCAACCGCAATGGCGAACGAACCGACAAGGAGAGCCTGGTGTTTATATTGGGTGCTTCTGACGAAGAGAACAAGCGAATTTCCGAGTACTCGTGGCTGCTCTCTTGTATGGGCAATTCTGCTCGTCGTGGCCTGACTGTAGTCAACTCGGACAATGTCACCGCCAGTGCTAGACAAGATCTTTACAAGCGTGGTGGCATCTTTTCGGTTACATCGCGAATTCTTGGTGTTGATTTTCACTCTGCAACTGTCGACTGTTCTATGATTACAGGCATTGTGGTGCTGCATGCTGAGCGTATTACTGACAGAACAAACGAAAGTTCAATATTACGCATGTACAGAGAGCGCAATAGCCAGGGTTTTATCAAGGCACTATCTGATCAGCCTGCTCGGTTTTTTTCTTCGGGGGGTCTTTCGCCGCTAGCCTCAAAGATGAAGCTGCTGAATCTTCACAAGGTTGATTTGTGGCCTCGGTTCCGTATTGAGGTGTCGGAGTCTTTGGCTGACAATCATTGGAAACGCTCTGCTGCGCTTCCACAGAAGCCCACCTCCAATGAAGTCATTGAAATTCAAATCGCCATGTCTGATTCAATGAGGCAGATCCAAACAGCTATACTTGAGTGCTACGAGAAAACCATTTCTGCCATCAAGAAATCTGTGCCCCAGGTCGATACTGAAGACTGGAATCTTGACAATGCAATGGCCATCGATTTTGTGCGTACAATTCGAATACAGCTTAATCCCCTTTGGCATCGTCTTTCCTGGTACACCAAACAGCTGGTTTATGATCTGGGTAGCCTACAAGATCTTCTGCATGATCTAACCAACAGCGACAGTGTTGATTTCTATAGGGCTCTAGAAACTATTGAGGCTTCCAGTAGGCCAAACTCTGGTGCAAACAAGGAGCGTCCTGCATGGTTTGATTTAGATGCTGCCGATACCCTGTTTAGAATAGCCCGAGCAAGAGTGTATTCCAGGGCCGGAGATATAGAGGAATTGCCAAAATGGTATCACTTGTCTAGTGTTTTGCATGAAATCGCTCTAGAAAGGAGTTCCAGTGCCATGGCTGATGGTCCCACTCTAGTTATGTGTGCAGAGCGGTCTACAAGCAGACAAATTAGGAGATACCTTTGCAACGTGAAGCAGTCTGGTGACGACGATTACAGCGGTCAAGCATACCTTAAAAAGAAATTGTCAGAGTATACTGAGTGGAAGAAAAGCCTTGATTCTGTTCGTTTCCAAATTAAGAACGACTCTGGTGTGCAAAATACCAAAGCTCAGGTTCCCGATCCATCGTCTCGGCGTAACCCAAATAAGCGCCGGAGAACCCGTGGTGGCTCGGTTGCTGCCACGGTTTCAAGATCGACTCCTCCCCCTGCTGTCGCTTCGGAGTCTTCCGAAGTGGTTGAACTGGATGACAGCAGCTCTGTGGAAGATTTCGACGATGATGTCACTATTGAGCGCGTCAACGAAAAGCCTATTGCTGAGCTTATTGACAGTAGAGAGCTTTTGATGGTCCAGCATTACAAAGCTGCTGATGACGAAGATCTCTTGGAAGAGCTCATGCCTTCATATATTATCATGTATGAGCCGGATTCCACTTTTTTCCGTCGTATTGAGTTATTCCGTGCTACTTATCCAGATAAAGAGGTTAAAGTCTATTTCCTCTATTATTCCCAATCAGTTGAAGAGCAGCGTTATCTTTATGATGTCCGTCGTGAAAAGGATGCATTCACGAGCCTGATCAGAGAAAAAGGAACGATGCCCATCCATCTGGAAACTGAAGAAGACAGAGCAAATACTAACAGTGTGCTGAAAACCATCAACTCTCGAATAGCGGGTGGAGGCTCACGAGCGGTTACTACTGAAGATCCTCGAGTGGTGGTCGATATTCGAGAATTCAGATCTTCTCTCCCGCCGCTACTATATAACGAAGGCATTGAGCTAGCCCCTGCTACGCTGACTGTTGGAGATTATATTCTGACCCCTCGAATTTGTGTGGAAAGGAAATCAATTGCTGATTTGATCTCTAGTTTCAGGGACGGTCGACTTTATACGCAATGTGAGGCCATGTTCAGATACTACGAAACTCCAACATTGCTGATCGAGTTTGATGAAAACAAGTCTTTCAGCTTAGATGCCTTTAGCGATGCTCCTGGCGGGAGAATCAGCTCTGAAGCCGCTGCCTTTGATAGGGAAAATCTCCAGCAAAAGTTGTCTCTTCTTCTCCTAACGTTTCCTAAGCTCAAAATTATTTGGTCATCGAGTCCCCATCAAACCGCAGATATTTTCAGCGATCTCAAGCGAAACCAAGCCGAGCCTGATCCCGAAGTGTGTGTCAGTTATGGCCTAAGTGCTGGAGATGATCAGGCCAAGATTTACAACCATTCCGCTATAGATCTGCTAAGATCTATTCCAGGAATTACGAGCCGAAACTATTCTTTGATTATGACTGAAGTTCCAAACTTGATCACGTTTTGCTCAATGCCAGAAGAAGCCATAGCCAAGATAGTTGGTATTGAAGCAGCCCGAAAAATTGTTGCCTTTTTCGAAAAGAATCTCAAATCTTAAGCATTTATTTATTAATCAAGAATTTTATTTACGACTCCTTGTAGTAGAGCTTTATTAAGTTCTTCATTTTCCACTAAAAATACACCTCAATAAATTAATATACTTCTCCTTTATTGAGAAGTTGTTGCAGCAGTTCCGTTCGATCGCCCCTGGACTTTGACCATGTGATCGTTACCTTCGTCGCAAAAGCCACAAATTTGCCTCACAACAAACTTATCCATATCTGCTGCAACCATGGCTCCCAATAACGCTTCTATAGTTGGAAGAACGCCAGATGGCAGTTGGCTTCCATGGTGATTTCCTGTCGCAGCATCTTTCTGCATAGCCTTTCTTCCTAAAATTCGAAGAATCGAGATACTTCGCTGCGTAATTCTAGCAAATGGATTTCGCTCTTCTTGACGCATGGCCATAGCAGGATTTCCAACAATGGCGCCAAGAGCACAAGCAGCTCTAAGGAGTACTGGACCAAATCCATCAATAGAGCTCAGCCACTCGAATGCAATGTTGTAATTTTTCTGGATGCTCTTAATCTCTGTAACCAGTCCATGGATCTCATCATCTGAGTCAGAACCACTGGATGTTTCACCGCTAGAGTCCGTGGTCATTTCTGGTATCATTTCGCACAGCATCTCGGCTACCAGTAAGCTCTGGTTCAGCAAGGGCCGCGACAGCTCTAAGCTCGGCGAAATTATTCTAAAATCGTCATGAGGAATAACAGAAATAGTCATTCCAAAGGTCCTAGTCATGAGCTCATAGGGGTATGGAATTCGCCCGTTAAAATATCTCGTGAGCAGACTTAGATACTCGCTGTTTGTACAAGTGCCAAGGAACACCGACTCATATAGATCTCTGTTTGGAGGATCTCTCGGTAAAACTTTAGCAAGAATATCAATAGCACACGACATGTACTTATTCACCGATGAAGAATACTCTCCGAATAGTAGACCGGCCTTTGACGCTTCAAAAGGAGACGCATTTGGCGCGAAAGAAAGCACAAACAATAAGAGCACCAACGCATGTCGAGCGTCATCCAGCACTAACACCGACGCAATATTGGAAAGAATCGTTACAAGATCTTTCATTAAATCCAAAATTCTTTTAGTAGACCTTATGAGATTGGGCCGATTTGCTAGACCGTGCAAAATAGAGAACAAGAATTTGAAGCATCTTGGATCTGTAGCAATCACTGCCTTGTTTGCATCTACAAAAGACAAATTGCGCAGGACGGTTGTGACACACAAAAACCGATTGAAAGCTGCCGTCTCCCAAAATTGCTCCACCTCAGAGCTGTCATTTTCAGATAATTCAGTCACTTCATGGCGGGATTTCTGTACAAGGTCGAGGTAATTTGCAAACCCATATGGACCACTTCCGGTGAACTCCTCTTTTGGTACTTCACTTTCAGCACGAGTAGGCGCTGACGTTTCCTCCGGCCGCATATCATCTTCCATTTCAACATCATAATGAAATTTCACTTCCTCGTCTTCATCCTTGCTGACAATCATATCTTCAGTAGCTTCAGGACCCTGCGATCTATACTCTTCAAAAATCTTATCAATAACGTCTACTGCCTCAGAGTGCACTTTAAGATCGGTTACCTGGACAGATTCTCGCTGACGAGCAAATAATGAATTATCACCCGTCTTCACAGCCTCAAAAGCTATTTCTCCAATATCGCACAGGGCTGTCAGCATACCAGGGGAATCATACAAACTGAAGTAACATCGAACATCGGCTGTCACAACAACTAGTTTATCCAAAGCTTGGCGCACCTCACCGGGAATCAGGGATTTTAAAGACATGATTATTGCATGGACATCCAACGTTCCCAGCTCATGAGGTAGCGGGAAATCGGGCCTAAGGTTATCCATATCGATGCCCATTGCGCTCAGAATTCGAACATCTCGGGCACCATGCTTTTCAATGGCACGCTTTCTAGGCAGATACTTTTCTTCTGATCTCGGTAACACCAAATCTGGTTTGAGCGGGACTACAGGTCCGGGACCCGGTGGTGTGGAAGTTATTGCCGATCCTGATCTAGGCTCTGATGGCTTTTGAATAGCGTTCTCTGTAGAAGGAGAAGGGATTGGTGGCGTTCTCGCTCCCATCGACACAGGGTTGGTACTTGCCAGACGCTGAGCAAGCTGAGGCATGGCTGAATCCTGTGATGGGGCTGGTTGATTTACGCGACTCAGATTAGATATCTGCTGTTGCATCCTTTGTTGATGGAGAATGGCTGCTGATGCCTGTGGTGGCTTCTGTTCCTGTTGCTGCTGTTGTGGCGGTTGCTGTGGCTGTGGCGGTTGAGGAGGAATCTGTTGTTGTGGTTGAGGGGTAGGCTGTTGAGACTCAGGCATTCCTCCCTGGGTCGAACCACCACTTCCAGATCTCATCCTAGCAGCTCGCATCTGCATATTGGTGTTTATAACAACTTCCTCAAACGGCTGTAGTAAACTGGCATACACTCGAGATATCTCATCAGCCACGCCTGGCGTAGAGTTAACGTCAAACTGTAGTGCCTGAGCTACTTGGCCCCATTGCTGTAGTCTGTTTAACCTAGCAGAGCCGCCAAGTCTCATAACGTAACCATACAATAAGTAAAGGTGTATTTTTCGACCTGCAATAGTGGGATGTCCGTTTATAGGCGTGCCACGCTTTTGCATGAAGTCAACCAATGATTTGAGAAATTGGTCAGGCTTTGCTTGGGCACCAAGTAACGCATTTGACTGAGCAGACTGTGGAGCTTGTGAAGATGGCTGCTGCGACTGCTGTCGCGGTTGGTTAGGCTGAGCAGGTTGTGGGGGTTGAGATTGGGTCTGGGCCTGTCCAGGCTGATTCTGAGATCCAGGAGATCCTCGATTCGCTTGACTGTTCTGCTGCATAACAAACTGGAATTGCTGCTGTGATCCTTGTGGTTGAGGGGTCTGCTGCTGCCTCATTTGCTGCTGCTGTTGCTGCTGTTGCTGTTGTTGTTGTTGTTGTTGTTGTTGCTGTTGCTGCTGCTGCTGTTGTTGTTGTTGTTGTCTCTGCTGTTGAAGCTGCTGCTGGAGCTGAAGGATATTATCAGGCTGTCTTTGGGGCTGCTGCTGCAGCCTATTAGCCATTGAACTCTGCTGTAACCTCTGAAGGAACAGCTGACGCTGTTGGGGCGTCATACGAGCCATTCTCTGTTGCAGTGGAGCCAACTGTTCAGGGGTCAGCTGGGACAGATACGGAAACTGCTGGAGCATTGACTGTATCTGCTGCTGCTGCTGTTGCTGTGGTGGTGGCTGTTGCTGCTGCTGAGGCTGTTGTTGCTGCTGTTGAGGTGGCTGCTGAGGAGACGACTGCTGGTTTCCCTGTTGTCCCAGGTTCATATTAGCTTGCATCTGGCGTTGCTGCTGCTGCTGGAGCATCTGCTGTTGGTACATGAGCGCAAAATCATTAGCAGCAGAGTTGATAGATGGCTGCTGCCCAGGAGTAACCGACGAGCTGTTTTGATTGAATTGTTGAGGCTGTTGCTGCTGCTGCTGCTGCTGCTGCTGCATCAGCTGCTGGGGCTGTAGATGAGCCGACGGTGTCTGTGGAGACATGAAGTTGATCTGCTGCTGCTGTGGAGAAGAAATACCACTTTGTGCTTCCTGAAGCAGCTGTGCAGGTAACGGAGTTGGTCTCTGACGAGGCGAGATACTGGATCCTTCACGCGCTCTTTTGTTTGACACACCGATATACGGGCTGGTGTTTGTATTAGTACCCATTTGAGTCGATTGTGCACTCGGGGGCCGCGCACTTGACATAGAAGGAGATGTGTTGGCATTGGCCATAGATGGACTGATGGTGTTCTGAAACATCTGTGGAGAGTAGATGGCAGATGGCTGGATAGTATGGCTCTGATTCATAATATCCTGAGGTTGTACAACAGGGCTCTGAGAAGCCGATCCCATCTGATTGTCCATGTACATAGAGTCTTTGTTAGTATAGTTAACATGGCAGAGGCGGACAGAGACTTACTTGAAACAAATGAAAGCGAGGCTGGATCCAAAGAGTTCATCATGGGGCCAGAGGCCATTCCGCCACCTCCCAGATCATTTTGATTAGGAGACATCAAAAACGACTGGTCAGATCCAGGAATCTGGTCTCCCATAGGAGTTCCTCCTCCGAGAAACTGCGACAGATTGAAACTATCGCCCGACATACCGATGTAGAACACGAAGTAGTGATGAAACTTGAATGTACTGCTTAAGCGGCATATTACCCGGCGCGAGCTCGACCTTACCTTATCGATAATGAGAGGTCCTTCAGCATTTAACCATTGACTTATAGCGTCAATTATTCGAGAATTTAATAGTGAAATGGGTATTCAATCTGTTTATATTCTCAACCGAGCTGGTGGGCTTATTTATCAGAAGGATTTCAAGCCGGGTCTGAACAAGCTCACGACAAATGACTACTTGATGCTGGCAGGAACTTTCCACGGAGTGCATGCCCTGACGACCAAAATATCTCCAGTGCCAGGATCATCTGGAGTATCTGTCATTGAGACCTCCAAATTTGCTATGCATTGTTTCCAAACACTGTCTGGCATCAAATTTTTGGTTGTGACTGATCTGCGACAATTTGCTCCAGATACTGTGATGTCCAAAGTATATACGCTTTTTGCAGACTATGTGATGAAGAATCCATTCTATCAAATGGATATGCCGGTCCGGTGTGACCAATTCGACAGGCACCTTGCCAATTATATTATGTCTGTTGCATAGTTTGTTTTTTACAATTTTTTCGCATTTCCTCTCCAAGCATGTTTCATATAATATGTTAGGTCTGCCACCAGAACCAATGAGCTAGCTATTTGGGTCAGCATTGTTAGCGTATGCGGACTTACACAGATGGCATACAAATGGCATATCTTCAGCACAACTTAGCAGTTTATTGTTGACAAGGATGGCCAACTGCCCAGTAGTTGGTCCACGCTAGCAAACAAAGCAGTAAGACTACTTCTCTTATCTGAAAGCTTACGTTTGCGCATCTCGTGCTTGGACAACAGAATCGATGGCGCATTTATCGACTGCTTTTTTTTCCATCTCGAGTGGTAGCTGATCCCTCGAGATTGTAGATCCCTCGAGATTGTACATAGAGTCTAAAGTGCTAAGCGCACGTATAAGAACAAAACATAACCATATTCTATAAATTAATAGTGACAGCTCACATGACTCATAACTATATACATTAGCTGATCTGGTCCAAATGAATCTGATCCAGGATCTTGCGGGCTCCTTTGGCGATAAGGTCCTCAGCCAAATCTCGACCGACCTGTTCAGCATCCTCATCAGTATATACAACAGTACTGACAGTGCCCTCGACATGCTCGGACCCATCCACACTGACGACAATTCCACTGAGGGTCAGAACACTATCTTCAGATTTGAAGTTGCTTTCAACTCCTATTGGCACTGAACAGCCACCCTCCAATGTCCTCATAAGGCTTCGTTCCGCTAGACAGCACATCATAGTGGGCTTATGTATAATTCGGGACACCAGACGTTTGACTTTTTCGTCTCCCGATCGAATCTCGACCCCAAGAGCACCCTGGCCAACAGCATAGTACATGTCGGGGCTTGAAAGGTAGCTGGAGATACGGTCTCCCATATCAAGTCGGAGCAGGCCAGCAGCTGCCAAAATAATGCAAGAATAAACAGACTCAGGATCATCCAGTTTAGCCATTCGAGTGTTGATGGCACCTCTTACACTCTCAAAAACAAGTGTAGGATATCGACGCTTGAGCTGCGCAGATCGTCGAATCGATGAAGTACCAACCACAGAACCCTCTGGCAAATCAGCAAGGCCCTTGTAAGGAGAACCAGCAGCCATGACCACTGCATCTCGCGGATCTTCTCGTTTAGTGATTGCTCCTAATGCGCAGCCTTCAGGCATAGTGGTGGGCATATCCTTGAGCGAATGTACAACCATATCAACCTGCTCAAACCCCTCTACTTTATTGAGCAGCAGCACCTCCAGCTCTTTGGTCCACAAAGCCTTACCGCCAAAAGAATATAAAGGCTTTCCAGGTACTCGATCTCCCAGCGTAGACACTGCTATAACAGGAAAATTCAAACCTGGATGCACGTTTTTCAAGGCATTGGCGACCCATCGACTCTGGGCAACTGCTAGCTTGGATTTACGTCCACCGACGAAAATCTGCGGTTGAGAGCTCTCCTCATCGTCGTAACGGTCAGGAAGCTCTGATCCCACCACTTCCAAAGCCGACTCGGAAGTCAGTGCACCCTCCTGAATATATGGCATGAGTTCCAGGATGGTCGTTATTATTGAGCAAGTTTATTTACGGCTTTTATATATTTTATCCCGATGTACGGCGCAAACTTTCCAGGTCCTCGGCCAATGATCATTCCACCAAACGTAAGCCTTACCCACAGCGGACACCTACAGATAAGCTAGCGTGTCTGGGCAACGATCGACGCAGGCGCAGCACGGAAATGTCTGTGTAACGTTGTCAACTGTCCAAAACCGTTGGCATTGCCTGATATGTTTAGTTTTGATCTGCATTTCCGTGCTATACGAATACTCGCAACAGTTATACGACTGTACGAAGCCACGGCTGACAGTGAGCTCTGGCTCTCGTGTATCACTACGTCTCAGGTCTCGTGCTTCATGTTCAGCAACGGCGGCACTTCATGACAGTGAAAATGGTCACATTTGACACGGCCTGTCACAGCATATGAGCAAGTCAAAGGTTGAAGTGCGATTGCAACTGTGGTGGATTATTGTAGTTATCTGATAATATCCGCTCTTTAAAAGACTGTGGTCGTTGGATTCAGGTTGCGTTCGGCCCGGCAAAAACGAAAACCCTGAGATTCAGCAACTTAATAGCATTACTATGTAAGCTTATATGTGTATGGGTATTCTTTGGCCTATACTTTCAGCATTTAAGTGGCATTGTGCTGCAATTAAACTTCATTTGGATAACATACACGTGCATATGACATGGGCCACTTTATCTAATCAGATACCCTAACAGCTACTCTACACTGTGGACCGGCGACTTGGAACTAAATCCGGATATAACATACTGTCAATTGGGCCTAGAATAATGGCTGGCAATACCAGACACTCTGTTATTATACCGGAACAGTTGGGCTCTCAATCCGATGGCCCGAGGTCGGTTAGTCGAGGTGTGGGAGCAGTTGGTCCTAAGCCCAACTTGTCGAATATCACGGGAACCTCAAAGGGGGAACATCATATCACCACTGGTAGATCATCTGCAAATACCTCATCAAGACCGTCGACGGTTCTACAACAAAGACCATTTGGTACTGCTGGGGCGGATCGAACTAGCACCAGTGTGTACGCTACCAAAGATCCTGTAAAGGGACTAAACATACCGGTGTCTCGGGTGGAGAACCGCGACAGTAGCATCGTTGGGTCTCGACTGAGCGGTGCCCCTCCTAAAGTATCCATCGACCCTAGACGTGGCTCGACCGCCTCTCCCAGTCGTCTACCGCCTGGAGTCGGCGCCAAATCTACAATGCCAGCCACTGTAGCTAACCCGTTATCGACGTACCGTGCTCGTAAAGACCACGAGAAGTTGCGGGTCCTCAGCAAGTACGACATCATTGGCTACATAGCGGCAGGAACGTATGGCCGGGTGTACAAAGCGAAATTGAAAGAAACCGTTGCTTTAGCGGGAGGCATTGAATTGGGAGCCCCAGGACGAGTATGTGCCATCAAAAAGTTCAAGGCTGATAAGGAGGGAGAGGTAACTCACTATACAGGTATATCGCAGTCTGCGTGTCGGGAGATGGCTCTTTGTCGGGAGCTCAATCACAGCAATATCACCAAGCTTATAGAAATCATTCTCGAGGATAAAAGTATATACATGGTGTTTGACTTTGCAGAGCACGACCTCCTTCAAATCATCCATCATCATTGCCATCCTGAAAAGCGACCCATACCTGAGTCGACTGTCAAGTCTGTACTGTGGCAGCTGTTGAATGGAGTGTCCTATTTACATCAGAATTGGGTATTGCACCGCGACCTGAAGCCTGCAAATATCATGTTAACATCAGACGGCGTTGTCAAGATTGGGGACTTAGGGCTGGCTCGGCTATTTCGAGAACCGCTTCAATCGCTGTGGAGTGGAGATAAGGTAGTAGTTACTATATGGTATAGAGCTCCTGAGCTGTTGTTTGGAGCCAGACATTATACTCCGGCTATCGACCTTTGGGCAGTTGGGTGTATCTTTGCAGAGCTTCTATCCCTTCGGCCAATATTCAAAGGCGAAGAAGCTAAAATGGATAATAAGAGAAATGTCCCATTCCAACGCAACCAAGTACAAAAGGTGGTAGAAATATTGGGAACACCAAGTGTGGACAAGTGGCCAAGTTTGGCCAAATACCCCGAGTATCACTCGTTACAAACCATGAAAGTTTACCAGCCCAACTTGGAAGCATGGTATCATGCCACAGGCTGCTCTAATGCGAAAGGATTTGAACTGCTGTCGAGTCTGCTGGAGTATGATCCATCAAAGCGGTTAACTGCCAGTGAAGCACTGTTGCATCCCTATTTCACAGAAGAGCCCCGAGTCAAGCAGAATGTGTTTGAAGGGCAGTCTTTTGAATATCCAAACCGCCGAATTTCAAATGAAGATAATGATATCCGGGCGGGGTCGTTTCCTGGTGCCAAGAGAAGTGCTACAGTGACAAGCGATGCTACCCATACTCGCAAAAAGCAGAAATGAGCCCTGGATGGGAGAAAGGAGTAGACGTTTTTCCTTTAATATTTATTTAATTAATAGTTGGATATAGTGTATCCATTGGGTTATTGTTTTCGTTATAGTTCGGGTTATATGCTGTTGATGCAAATGTACAAGTAGGTTTCCACAAGTCTTCTATCAATTACGGCCACATCTATAGGAAAATAAGACTTCCCGTCCGATCAGTCATATTCAAGCCTATAAGAGCTTTACTCAGTAATATAATGGGAGACCGTGTGTGAACAGAAAGTGCTGTAATTTTTTTTTTGTGGTTGCGTTTTTCTGGTTGAGCACCACGCATATCTGGTTGCATTCGACACGACCCTGTCAATATGTCAGCATCCATCTAATTAGACATCCAAATTAAGCCATCGCATGATGAATGTAATCTTAACCGATATAGTTCTCCCCGATGATTTGGAGGTTCTGGTGCGTTCGAAGCGACGATTTAGACGCATGGTGTCGCATGGTGTTTATTAGTCTTGCTAGTCCTCAATAATCTGCCTAGCCATTAGACAAAAAAAAATCCACAATCCAATGGTAATGACAGCGATTTAAGTCGCTTATCTTGTTCTGACTGTGCTTGTAGTTGTGGCGCGTCAATTCACACAGTATCAGCTCTGGTGCGGATAAATTCCATGCGTTTCGCATGTTTTGAGGTGCAGATCTAGACCTAATTCTGCTAGCCGAAGATGTATTCGTGCCCCACCTCCAGGAAACCCCACCTGCGCGCCCCTTCTTCCCCTGGGCGGGTGCCGACCCCTCCACATACGACGCTAATGGAGTCCCAATCCGGAGCGACCTGCTGTCACCGCCCTGGTCCCCACTAAAGTGGTGTGTTTGCCGCCAGATGAGCTCCAAACCTCGTTGTAGTCTAATAGCAATTTTGCAGCTGGAAAGATCCTTGCTGTTTGGGGTCGGGTGATCTCCGAACGGCTAAATTGCATTTATGTGGGGGCCCACCATAAACAGCACCAACCGTCTGCGTTTAGACTTCCTTATACAGCACACGAACCTGTAGTGCGGGGAACGGATAGTGAGGGTTGCAGCCACTAGACATTTTGGGGTAGTACTAATGTGTACAGGCCAGTGCATTTTGCCTTTACACCTGACACCCAGCTGGTGACGACGGTGGTCCATCCCCAAAGAGCCATGACGGAGCTGAAGTTTGTTATCGACTCGGTCGTACGTAATATGACGGGCGAATTGGAGGGCCTGTTGGAGGAACCGGATCTACGGCCTAAACGAGTCAAGCAGGCGTGCTTAATGTGCAAATCTCGAAAAGTACGTAAATACGAGCCGTTGATATATGGTTATGCTAACCGCAGGCGAGATGTTCGGGAACTATTCCCTGTGATATATGTAAAGCTAGGGGTATTGAATGCGTGTTTGGCGAGGGCAAGAAGTCCAATATTAAGAAGCGCAAGCGGTCTGAAACTGAGGGTGAAAATGTGTCTGTACCAGCAGCCCCTCGAAATGGTAATGCGAATAAAGTCGACGGCCCTACCAGCAGCCAAAGCGAACCAGTTGCAAAGGGAAATTCAGCTGTGGCAGAGAATCCGGCACAGAGCGTGCCTAAGGAACATCAAAGCGAGCTGTCACCTACCACTATCAAGACAAAAGAAAGGCTACACACCACACGACAGCCATATTTCCGTTGGTTGGGTCCCACAGCTATAGCTCCCCCAAGGGATGGCCCGTTCAGGCTCATCTCAGTAAACCTGATGTCTGAAGAGGAGGCCACAGGTGATCATAAATATGTAGTCGTGGAGAGACAGTCCACATTACCGTCTACGCCCATGATGAGACTAGGTCGCAGTGGAACTGCTAGTCCACCGAATCAGCCTGCCAAGCAGCTGTCTGACCTTGGGCACCCGCTAGTAAAAGATCCTACGATTCCACTGCCTTCTAAAGAGTTATACCAGCATTTCAGTGAATGCATGTCCAACTACTTGCCTTATATGCCCTATGGCATGTTGGAAGAGCGGATATCAAGAGGAGTAGTCGGTGAATGTTTGTTATATGCGATGGCTGCTCTGGCCGAGAGGTTAACTCCAGGTTCCTTGGCTGATGCCAATCAGGGACACAAGGAAGCAAAAGATATAGGCCCTCAAACCCAGCAGCAGCAGTCACAAATACAACAGCAGAACCAACAGCAGAACCAACGACAGGACGTACAACAGGACGTACAACAGGACCAGGTGGAGGATCCTTCAGTTCCTTCGTTGGCGGAAACCTATGCAGAAACTGCAAAACGGTTAGTTATCCCCCATCTTGCGTGTCCGAGTGCAGAGATTGCATTTGCTCTGCTACTTATCGCATACAGCGAATTTGCTGACGACCGAGACTCTGGATTGTGGGCGTGGTCTGGAATGGCGATCCGCATGTGCTATGATTTGGGTCTTCACAAGGCTCGGCCCGCTGGTGACCTGGAGGACAGTGATGAAAGGTTTGGTAAAAACGTATTCTGGGCTGTTCTGTGCTTGGATCGTCTCATCAGTTGTGGAACTGGTCGGATGGCGACTATTCCTGACTCGGATATTGAGTACCAGCCGGAGTATGGTATGATAACAGGAGATCGTGGGTCACGGCCAGACCCATTTCCATATCTATGCAAGCTTGTGATCATATTAGGTAAAGTTTCCAACTACCTCAACACATATGCGAATCTCCATACCAACAGCAATGATGAAATCTCAAATATAGTGCTTCACAAAACAGGCTCACCATTATCACCCGACAGTCTCGATCTATTGGAAACATTCACGCATTTCCAGCAGGAGGTTTCAGACTTTTTCTCCTGTCTTCCTGGCGACTTGTTGTTTGATGTACAAAACTTTGAAGAGTACGCCAAACTCAAGTACTCGCAGGTATTTTTGCTGCTGCATATATGGAACCAAGCTTTGGTAATGGCTGTCCATAATCCAACACTGGTATATCCCAAAGTTCACTTGGATGTTGTAGGTCTGGCAGCAAATCCACATGCCCAGTTCACTGGTTCTGGAGCTATAAGTATTGCAGACATGATTTCATTCGCTGACTTGATTGAACCTGAGTCGTTTTTGGCGAGCCCTTTTTTGTCGCAACCAATCTATATGGCTGCGTGTGCATCTTTGACGTTATGGCATTCCATGAGAGCTCCAACATCTGCTCAACCTTTGTATACTTTGCAGCGCACCTATATAACTTGCAGGCAAACATTGACCCGGATGCAACGAATTTGGAGAGGTATTTCATGGCATAGCAGAACGCTGGACTCTCTTGAAGCATCGGAACCGGATGTGGATCTGACAGTAGACTCTAAGGTCTATGTGACCACTAGAGATCTAGGTGTGTTCAAGCGAGCATCTGTGGATGAGTCAACTAGGCGATGGCTTGCCGACGAGCTGCAGCAGAATGATGTCGATGACGTGTATGGGCTGTTTATTTCTGGTACTATTGACCGCAAGGCCAATGAGAATACGAGTCCGACTTCCAGTTTCAGCTTTGATCCTGAAACCACTAATGACGAATCTTTCCGTGACATGTTGATAAAAAGCATCAATCTTGATGAGTTCCTAGACAATTACTAGTATGACAGTAACGATTTATGATCAATACGATTTTAGCTTTACATCTGTTTCTATTTTAGTACCACCGTTGTGGTCCATCTTTGGGAGCTGCTCCCACTTCTTCGATAACAGACAGTACCTTAGCAGGATCGTGACCAAACCTTCCGAGAAATAGCCCATCGATACTTGGTGACAAGCTCTCAAATAGTCCGGGACCAGCGCTACCACCATATAAAAGCTTCGATGGTCCTTTTCTCTTTGTCAGCTCTTCGGTGATGCCCATCGCTACTTTGTAGACGTAGTCAGCAGGAGCCGGTTTGTCTTTGCCGATAGCCCAAATCGGCTCGTAGGCTATATATATCGGTACAGAGGAGTCCACAAGCTCTACCGCTGCTTGAATCTGACGATTGCATATGTCTATTGCGTCTTGGGCGGTTCCCTGATCCTGCTCGCCAATACAGATAAGCGGTACCATGTTGTTTCGCACTGCTGCCAATACCTTTTTTGCAACAATTGCATCAGTCTCGCCGAAGATCCTTCGCTGTTCAGCATGGCCTATTTCAACAAGACCTACTCCAATAGCCGATAGATATTTTGGGGAAATAGTGCCTGTATACGCTCCCTGGTCTTCCCAAAAACAGTCTTGTGCGCCTAGCACTACACCTTGCGAAGAGGAGGACAATACTTGCTTCCTGACAACACCGAGACTCACTATATCGGGAGCAATGAACACTTCGACCCCCAATTTCTTGGCCTTTTCAAATATGGGAATCATATCCTCGACATATTTGGCGGTCCGGTCAGGATCCATATAGGTCTTCAAAGAGATGCCCACTATGCGTGGAACAGCAGATTTCTGAATCATGTGTATAGTAAGAATCTAAGTTGAAATAAGTGATTCAGGGGCTATCAGGCCAGGAAATTCGGAACTACATGAATTGGTTAAGCCGATAAATTTTCTAACGGAAAGGTCTTGTATTAGTAGGGATGAAATGTTGATTTACAGAACTTGCATTAAACTACAGTGACGACCTGCATGGCAGTTAATTTTATGCGGGGAGTGAAACCCCCAAATTCCACACCAAATATTGAGCTAATTAGACAATTGCTCGAATAATCTCATAAAGACCCCAGGCACCAGGATCAGGAGGAAGAACCTGCTTATCTTCAACTCCACCGATATATGTAGCTCTGCCTAATCGGGGCTTTATGTGCTTGGTACCCTCAGCAGCTTTATGGGCGACCTCGGAGGCAGTTTCCAGCCCATTGTGCTGCGTGAGCGCTCGACAGAACGGTATTAAAACGTCCATGACTGTTCTGTCACCCTCTGATGCTGGAGTGTGTTTTCTGAGGTTGTTTAATGCATCGTTAGCTGCCAATGACAACAATTTCGAAGCTGACTCATTGGAAGACTCGGATAGTCGCTCTTTCAGAGACGACGACAAAGCAGCAAAGTAGATGCCGAAAATGGCGCCCAGGGTGCCGCCCATTTTTTCTTCTGTAATGTCGACAATTGCTTCAAGAACTGATATGATGGATCCATTCTTCGCCAAGCCATTATCGAGTGCACTCAGCAATGCCTTGCTACCTGATTCCAAAGTTTTCCCGCAGTCTCCATCACCCATTTTTGTATCCCATTCCGTCAGATCGGGCTCTCTCTCAATAACGTTGTTAGCAGCATTTCTCAATTTCGTTTCTAGAACTTTAGCGTCAACCTTGAGGTCAACAGTTGTCTTGGGTTCATTGAAAGCGACTGCTCGGAATGAAGGTTTGAGTTGCGCTTGGAGATCAATTGGCTCTGCAGTTGGATAGTGGTTGTTTGGCCACGATACGGCATCTGTTGGAGCATCAAGCAGCTTCACGATGTCCAATTCAGGAACATTAGACGTCGCAGATTTAGTGACATTGAGCAGCGTGATAGAGAAAACCGGAGCATTCAGCGAAGTCATAAAATGCCCGGCATACACGCGAATTGGGACTATACTGTATTCTGATCGAAGTTTGTCCAGCACCTCATACACAATGGCATTCTGCTCAATAATCGACAGTCCTCCAAGGTTATTTATCATGAGAGCAACCTTGTCATTTTGGTCAAACTTGATATATCCTCTGTCTGGAGAAGTCTCATCGACTAAAGCTGTCAGCATAGTCTTGACCAGGTCTTCAATTGGGGGGATATGATCTAGCAACTGGACTCCAGGTTCATTGTGAATGCCAAGACCAATCTCACACTGGTTGGGTCCCAAGCCAGCGAAATCAGAGGCCGCATGCCCAGGAATGTGACAATGATCGAGACCAGTATTAATTGTGACCAAGTTCTCAGCCAATGAATGGCCCAGAGTCGCAACATCTTCAAACACCAGTCCTGCTTCTGCGGCAGCTCCTATAAGTTTGTCGAGAAATATAGTACCTGAAAGTCCTCGTCTTCCTACTAATCCTCCGTTTTTACGACCCACAGATACATCGTCAGCGCTCTTGACAACCGCAATCTTCACCGATGGGTCAGCAGCCTTCAATTTCTCTGCTGCCAATCCAAAATGAAGCATATCTCCAGTATAGTTGGTAACGATAAGAATATACCCCGCATCTGAATGCACAGCTTCCATGCCTGTCATTACCTGTTTGGTGTTTGGACTGGCAAATACATCTCCACATACTGCTGCAGCAAGCATACCTTTGCCTACATAGCCAGCATGGGCAGGTTCATGGCCGGATCCTCCTCCAGACAAAACAGACACCTTGGACCTCTGGTGATCTTTGTAATATAAAACCTTGTCATTTTGCAATACATGCAGCGATGGATTCTGAGAAGCGACTCCAGCAAGCGCTCTACCAACCAGGTTGTCAGTGGTGGGGAAAAAGTGCTTGGTGGACATTTTGAATTCCGAGTGCCAATTCCTCACAATTGGAATCCAGGCAGGGTGAACTGTCGTCTACTTATACTTTTCAGGAAGACCCCGCAATCTGCATGGTGCACCAACAGTACATCTCCCAGCGCTTTATAGTTGACCGTCATAGTGAGGTTTCGGTCCAACCCCCGTTTGGGATATCCGTTGCAGTTCGGAACTCCCCACAGGGAAATGGTCCCCCACATGCTGCGGCAGTTCCCCATGCAGTAGTGCCGACATCCAACAGAAAGTTGGGGGTCACCTCCATCTCTGGGCCAAGTATATAATGGGAATAAATCTGGCATTTAGAGAGTTTTCCGTGTCAACTCTGTTACAGTGTTTATAAGCTGAACGTTGGATTGGTTGTAAGAATCTTTCAATATTGCAATGTCTCCAAAGTATACTGTTGTAGTTGGCTGTGACCAGGCTGGTGTTGATTACAAAAACGCCATCAAGGCTGACCTCGAAAAATCGGGTGCAGTTGTCAAGGTCATTGACGTTGGAGTCCCTGACGTTAAGGACGGAACTGCCTATCCTTCGGTGGCTATTGCCGCTGCTGAGAAGGTACGAGCTGGTGAGGCGGACCGGGGTATTCTCATCTGTGGAACTGGTTTGGGGGTAGCTATATCTGCCAACAAAGTGCCCGGTATTCGAGCTGCTACTGCTCACGATTCCTTCAGTGTTGAGCGAAGCATTCTGAGCAACAACTGCCAGATTCTCTGCATGGGTCAGAGAGTAATTGGCATTGAATTGGCTCGTCGATTGGCCAAGGAATGGATGACTTACGAGTTTGACACCAGCAGTGCTTCTGCTGCTAAAGTCGCCGAGATCACCGATTACGAGGCTAAAAATCCCAATTAAAGCCTATATAGGCATGTATAAAGTAAAATTGATTTAATATTGAAGAATCATTTGTTGTGTAGCCTGCATATGTCAAATATGCTTCAAATACGGAACTTAAATACCAATCATAATGACATGCGTCATAACCGTGCCGCTTTGCACTCCTATCCACAACACAATTAGAGAATCGATTTCAAAGTTGGCAGATCAATGGCATATAAAAATCACAAGCCTACATGGGACCGATTTTTGGAAACTGGAATTTTGGACTGCTCTCACGCCAAACAGAGCTGTTTGCAATGAGCACTTTGATAGCCAGTCGCTCTTACGAGTTGCAACATGCAGGAACTGGGCTCAGACTCATCGATGGGATTGGGCACTTTAGTTACCATTCCGGGACCGACAAATGCCCATTCGAAATTGGCATGTATCTACGTGGACTCGGAGCAGTGCATATAGCAAAAGGCCCAAAAGATCTACTTCCAAACTTCTCAACTAGCCATATTGTTATTTCTCTAATATAAAAATTCCATAATTAGACATTTGAACGAAATACGCTTAAATCCCTTTACCTCTTGCTTGAAACCACCTTATATGCCATGTCGTCGGTAGCAATCATCTGGATCTGATACACGACTGCATGTCCGGTATGGATCGACAGGAGAACCTTCCAATTACGACCAGCTATTATGTCACAGTACGATATTGAAATGCTTCATAATGTCGAAGTCTTCCAGTTGAATAAGGAGTTTCCACCACAATTCGCAATTAACAAGAACCTGATGTCCGAAACGAGAGTCTTTTTATTTTAATTGACACCAGTATTCGTAGAACAATGTCAGATCCTCAGTTATATCTCGAGATCTGCGCTCTCATCGCCCCCTCAGTGTTGTTGAACATCAATGCACATCAGGGATGGTCTTGGCACCGTACCAAAAAACTATTTATTTGCATAGAGCCCAACTTTACTTCTACCATACAGCCATGAAGTTCACATTTGCCATCGCTTTGGCTTTGGCTGGAGAAGCTCTTGCTGCAGGCAGCCATCATCATAGTGAAGCATACGGACAAACCAATAAAGGTGCTATTAAGTTTCATTTTCATTCAATGAAGAACAGCAAGAATCCTTTTGGTGGTCTGACAAACATCACTCATTACCTTACCCGATTACTGAGCCCGCTGCTTGGAGATGAAGACTCTGTCCAGAGTGATTCACAGGTCCAAAATGTCACGTTGACTACTGGTTACAATTTTTATTTGACAAACCTCACGATTGGAAACCCTCCTCAGCAGCTGGAAGTAGGATTTGATACCGGATCTCCTTACCTATGGGTGTTTGGGCCTAATGCAACATTTGAAAACTCTCCTCAGTTCTTTCCAAATGAATCAAGTACATTCGCATGGCAAAAGGAGAACTTCACAGCCGAATACGGCGCTGGGGGAGTGTTTGGTAGGTGGGGAGAAGACGACGTCTCGGTCCAAGACAATGAGATTGAATCGTTCCCTTTCGGAGTTGTTGATGATTTCTCCTTGGGCGCTGGCGTCCCTGGATTGCTTGGAGTTGGTCCGGGACCGAACCTGACAAATGAAACCTACAGCAACGTTCCTGAAGCTCTTTACAGAAACAATGTCACCAATTCACCGGCATTTTCAATCTTTCTGGAGTCAGGAGGCAATGGAGGAGGAGTTATATTTGGTGGTATTGAAAAATCTCGATACCAGGAGCCAATTTACTCGTACGACATTGTTTCGGAAGGAGAAGGTGTGGGATACTATTATCAGCTAGGACTTCAATCCATGGCACTGGATGGCCAGAACTACACTGTCATTAGCAACGTTGTGCTTGATACAGGATCACCTTTCAGTCAGGTTCCTCCTGGATTCGTTGATCTAGTTGGACGAAAGCTTGGCTTTTCTTACTATTCCAAGTATCAAATTTACTACACCAATTCAACTGCCCCAGTTGATAGCAATATTACTGTTAGCGTCCATCTTGGAAAGCTCTCTATTGACATTCCCATTTCGGACTTGATTGTTCCAGGAGAGTACATCTGGGCAACGGATGGACCCACCAATGCTCAAGCACTAGCACTAATGGGCGCCCCCCAATATGTGCTTGGTGACGCATTTTTCAAAAACGCTTATTCAGTTTTCGACCCGCTCAATTTGAAGATCTATCTTGCAAAGGCTGCTCCTGTTCCTGCTACTGAAGAGCCATCAGAAGTCACAGATCTCGATGATACAGGAGTGCCTGGAGCCATTCCTGGTACTATATCTGTGTCAAACAGTTATACATATACCACTCTGACGGCCAGACCCACCACAAGCGCTCCATTATTCCCTACAATTGCATGAAATGTATATAGTATTACTATTAGATAACCTTCTACGTTGTAACGAGCCACAATTTAAAATCTTTTTCATTTACACTTCATATTAGCGTTGCTTTTCCCTAACTAGTTTCTGTTTCTACTAAATGCACCTGGAACATATCTACTAGAGGTGGGAGGGGCAGGCCTCTCAGCTGGAGGAGGTCTCGGAGTAGAAGCTGCTACAGGAGGGGCGGGTCGACTAGCATTTGTAGCAGCATCACCACCGGCTCTACCTCGAAGAGAAGGAGGCACCCACTTGCCAGATGTGGCAGGCGCAGCAGCAGCAGCAGCTGCGGGAGCAGGAGCAGGAGCAGGAGCAGAAGGTGATGCACCGGCCCCGGCACCCAGGCGGCTTCGCAGAGCTCCTGGAACATAAACATTAGAACGCTTGGCCTCTTCAGCTTCACGTTTGGCCTGCTCAGCAGCTGCCTGCTGAGCTTCACGAGCCTCTCGTTCCTTTCTTTCGATCTCCTCAGCCTCTCGTCGCTTAATTTCACGCTCTCGGTCAGCCTTAACCTTGGCAATTCGAGCCTTCTTTTCTTCCTCAAGGAGCTTAGCATTCTTCGATTTCTTTGCTTCAAAAATGTGCCGTTGCTTAACCTCGACTTCAGACCGGAATGCTTCGTAGTCAGGAACGATGCGCTCCAATCGAGCCTTAAGACCAAGAGCTTCTTCATGAGTCTGCTTGGATTTAATAAGCATAGCCTTCTTTCTTGCCTCGTAAGTCTTTCGGTCAAACTGCTCTTGGCTCTCAGCGTCCTTCTTCCAGAAGTCAACTTCCTCCAATCGGTAGGCACGCTCCAAATGGTCGAGTCGACGACCAATGATTCGAAGTCGCTCATTGAGATCCTTATTCTCCTTGGCCAACTGCTCGACCTGCATGGATCGGAGTTTGTTAGTATCCAAGTCTTCCAAGTTGTTGACATCAATCTTGATAATACCCTTGCTGTTAATTTCTTCAGCAATCTTTCTCTTCTCCTGCTCTCGAATTGCGTCCTGTTCTCGCTTGATTCTCTCCAAATCTCGCTTTCGCTGCTCTTCAGCAAGACGCTGCTGTTCGGCCTGCTGCTCTTGCTGAATTCGAAGGGCCTTGTCCTTCAATTCCTCTTCCTCTCTTCGCTGCTGCTCAATCTCGGCATTCTTCTGTCGCTCTTCAATGATGCGACGTCTCTCGAGAACCTCAAGATTCTCCTGTTCCAGACCTCGAGAAGATCGCTCGATAGCAGCCCGTCTAGAAGAAGTCCTGTACTCGATGTAGACTGGGTCAACCTTTGCTACGGTAGTCAACAATGCACTGGCAAGAGTGGACAGCCTGGTTCTGACAATATCAGCAGGAGTGGCCTGAAGAGTTGACGACTTCGAGTGAGAAGGAGCAGTGTGGTTGTTCGAGTCGTAGACATCATCCTTGAAGGTAATTGAAGAGCTTTCGTGATCGATACGGATACCGAACTCACCCTTGAAGCATCCTTTGACAATGAAGCGCTCAATATCAACACTGGTGGTATCAAAAGGAGCAGGCAAGGTGGCGAGCTGGACAACAAAATCCAGCTTGACAGTCTTGTAAACCTGAGACAGCTGTTGGAACAGTCGAGTCAAAATAACCTGGTACAAAGACTTTACATAAGGCTGGTACGACTGGTCAGCACCGATCTTGGCAATGACGGGGCTCAATCGCTTTTTAATGCTGAGGGGATGGAAATCAACCTCGAGAATCTTGTACAAGTCTTTGACCTCAGGTCGAACATGCGAAAGGACATTCTTTGCCAGAGCGGAAGTCAGCAGGGCCTCACGGGTGGGAGTCCTGCTCAGGTTAAGCAAACCAGACAGACGGGTGTTACGATGCTTGAGCTCGTCGACCTCGAACGCGCCACCTCGAGCGTTGGCTGAAGATGTTGGGATAGACAACACAGACAGCATCAACAGCGAAGCAATTCGGGTGAGCTCGGATTCAGGAACACTTCGGGCCTGCAAAACCAAACTGTAGAATCGACTCCATGCTGCAGCATGGTACAGGTGGTTACCGCTGACCAAAAAGATACGAGCCAAGTTCTCATAGTAGTTGGCCATGGTAGAAACCTTGGCAGGTCGTTTAGAAACAGTGAGCAAAGTGTGAACATCCTCAACCGATCGGAACGCCTCCTGCCACAACTCAAGCTTAACTGCAACATTGAGCTGCTCAAATCGAGTATCCAAGTATCGCTGCAGTGTGTCGGCATCGCTCAGATCAATGGGGTTGAGCACACCGGCATTCTTGTACTGACCAGCGGCAGACTGCAAGTGGTTTCGCAGCAACTCACAAAGTCGTCGAAACTCAGTCTTACGGGTGTATTTGAAGCAGAATGCAAACGCCTGGTGCACAACAGTCTGATACAGAACCTCCAACTTGGAGTTGTTTCGCAACACATCCAAAACGCTACGGTACGCCTCCCAGAGGAACTTCAACCAGGGGGTCACAAGCTCTCGATCCGTTCGGTCCTTGGTCTGCTCGCTGGAAACAGTGGACAGCAAAATGTCCTCGGGCGAGTCGGCAGCTTCCAGATCCTCGTCTGCGTCCAAAGTCAGCTTGTCGGCTTGGGCCTGGGCATTAGCAACCTTACTCTCAGAGAGCTCCAAAAACAGCTTGACAACTACTTCAATAGAGCCAATTGAAGTGGTCTGGATGAGCTTTTTGTACTGGTGGAGACCGTCCTTGATAACTTTTCCCTTTCGCAGAGCTACAGAAAGTTCAACAAACCTCAGGATAATAGGCTCCAGGTACGCCTGGCTAACGTTACGGGTCCTTTTTGACGAGATGGTGTCGTACAGAAGCTCCAGCGCAGCGGCCGACTGATCAACTGCGATCAGTTCGTCCGCCCGCTTGAGTACATTTTCGGGACGACCAAGGGGAGCCATCTCTAGGTGTGTGATATCAGAGATGCGCACGCGAAAGTCAAACAATTTTTCAGCAGGGCGAGGGTTCCGGACTGAGTGTTACGCGCACTTTCTGGATTTCAGCCGTTCCAGGAGTGAGTGAGGAACGAATATCGATAAAACGGAGCCAGTTTTTGTTTGCAAACGAGTATTGAGAAGAGAGAAGTGTAGTTAGCTGAAGGGTACAAACTTGTCAAGACTTGAACTGTACAAAAAGTGAGTCAAATAAGGGGTGGGAGGAGAGACTAGAGTAAGTGTAGAGTTAAAGAACCCAACATGGAGGCTGTAAATAACGCTACTAAACATTGGCATAGAGATGTTATATTGGTCGATAGTTGACTGATTGGGTCTCTTTGAACTATGTGAAAGGACCATTGTGTTCTACGGTATGCCAGAGTTGCCGAAATTGAGCAAACTTACATCTTGAGGTAATGTTTGATGTGCAATCCATATAAAGCTTATAATCATCAGCATCTTGTGTTCGCTATCAATATGCGTGTTTTCGAGGACTTGAAATGTTGTGGCTCTGGCTTGATACTGGTACAGCCCAATGGGACGTTCGTACGGCTGGTGAATAGAGAGGATCAGCGCTGTGCAGATGTCATCCAAATGATACCTGCGTAGTGACGTAAGAGGATCTTTAGAGATTTGTTCCATTTATGGAACAGCCCCAGCTGACATGGAGTCCTAATGTCATCGGTCCAGGCTACCTGGAAGACGCCTGAACATGATTATCAGCAGCATCGTGATTTGCGGACTGCAGACAATGGCGGAGTTGACAAATCGACCTATTGGGAGGCGACTAGACACCCGGTCTGGAACAGTCTCAGCATATTGATTATGAGTGCCGACTTGAACCGGTTTGCAACAAGTAGAACGGCCATTATGCTCACTGCGGGTATATAGTTTTCCAAAAACCAAAAGCATGAGCTACGTCTCTTAAGCACCAAGCTGCAGTGGAAGCATAGGGCCCGTACATGGTTGTCCTGGTTGTCCTGGCTAGTAGTCGCATTGGTGCTGCACATTAATGGTTGCAGGGCAGCAGGCGCTTATGGGGGTGTTGATGCAGTGTGCCGACACAGGCATGACTTGCACTCAGGCTACGTCAACCCGAAAATCATCGAGCTCTATGAAATGTTTTCAGGCATCGGTAATGTCATGATTGGGAGAATGAAACCCCGCTTTCAGTATTGACACTCTTTGTCCATTACACAATACCGCCGATCCGCCGCACCCGTGTTTACTCATCAGTGGCATGGATCGGCATCATGTGCATAAGATCAAGGGACAACATTATCTGGCTTGGTCCAGACAACAAGCTCAAGCATAGACAAAATCTTGTCAGCGAGTGCTGAGTGTAGGTTCAGCTACTACTGTCATCTCCCTCGAGGTGCTGTGCGCTGGTTAGACCCGCATGCAATGCGTGCAGCGAGCCGTCTCGGTGTGCAAGGTCAAATTATCAACCCACATAATCGACAAAAAGGGGTTCAGGATCCTCGCAAAATAAGGGGCACACCAGATGCATTCCTCTACATGACTATGCGATCTTATGGAGTCCGACGAGGCATTCAGGGCCGACAAGCGAGCCGCCGAGCTTTTAAGCGATAGCCACGGTCAAAAGCCAACTATCCTGCTCTGTCGACTGCTTTTCACCATGCCGTCAACAAACGGCATATCCGCTAACGACGACCCCGGACTGCCCAGTCGTCTCAGGTGTTGCTGCACAATGCCAGGTAGGGAAACCCGTGGTCCTCGTGGTTGCCGCATCTGCAGCCCGTTTAGGCATAGTCGTACTGGGCTACGGCGCGTCATGCACAAAAGAAACGCCACATACAAACATTGCAGATAGACCATATTAAAGCATGGTCCCCCCGTTATCAGACCTGTCTTGAGATCATATTCTTTCTAAATCCCCAGATATTACCACGCTTTCGAGCGTTTCTCATTTGCGGAGTCTCCGGTTACTGTGTCGTGGCTGGCATCAGACTCGTTGACTGTTATACCCGTTGCAATTTGATCTGTAAATTCCTAGATCGGCTAGATCCAAGATTCCCATACGGTTATTCGATAGCGTTAGCACCGTTGTGATTTCCCGTTTGTAGATTTAGCGTGCTATGGCGGTTTCTATAGACTAATGCATACGTAAGTTGTTGCCTCTGGTTTACCTTTGGTGAAGTTGATTTTTGACAACTTTTTCACGGTAGTCTAACTCATAGAATGGCGACCGTACAATCACTGGCCGCTCCCTACATCTTCAGTCGCCAAACTGACAGCCACAGTGGGTACAATTCAGACATTGACTCAATTTCGTCATCATCCGACATCGACGATATCAATGATAGCATGTTTCACGATGAATATAGTGCCCAGATTTCTGAGAGCGATATAAGCGGCCCAGAGCTTCAGTCAATTGACGCTGTTGCGCCTGCTAGTCAAGGGTCTCGTAGCGAGTACCAAACCGTTTCGCAGCCAATTGATGAGGATCTGATTTCTTTAGGCGATGATACTTCCTCTTTCACCCCGAGAGTCTCGGCTCAAACCCCCAGATCTCGTATAAACAGGCCATTACCAAGCATGGTGCTTCCAACAGGCGACTCAGCCAGCTCGGAAAGAAGACATCCACAGAAAATAATAGATGCACTTATTCAAACCGATATGGCTTTTAATTTGGAGACGGCGACTGCGTCTTCCACTGCATCAAGGCTTGCCCAGCTCATATTACACTACAATTTGGTTAGTAGACTGCACATTTCTTTGGCAAGATTTCAGCTGCATGCACCTCTAGGAGGTAGAGAGATTAACAAGTTTACGACTGCTTATCAGACTGCATTGGACGTTTCCTCTCACTTTCTAAAGGACGAGTGCATCATAAAAACATCTCACTTTCCATCGATGCTTCGCTGGAATCGGCGCCAGCTGCTCAATTCATTTGTGACTTTGCTCAAATCGGCACCTACCTTTGTTTCGTGTTGTCTAAAGTCATTATCAGCATCAGATTTAGATAACTTTGTAAATTCTGGCTCCAACGATGGGTATGAAGACATTGCTACTCTGCATCGAAATCGTCCCATGGATATATTGTTCCACTCAATATTTCCTCCAGATACTCCCGAATCTCAGAGATTCGAGTATTTTTCGATTATTTGTGCTCACCTTCTCGAGAGCCAACGAGGCGAACAATTTGTGTTTGCTGTTCTGGACAGAGTTTTAGAGATGTCTGGACACTCTTTTGCATCTACACTCGAGACATTATTGCTCTCTTTGCTTCAAGAGGGAAGTTTTCTGACTGTGGTATCTCCGTCAAGGAGCTTTTCAAACCTAAACGTTCCTTCGACAACATCTCCTACCACTGCCACATCGGCCTCAACGTCGGAATTTCCATCTCCTGAAATTGCGAGCGCCACATTAGCATCAAATCCAGCGGTAGCAGCAGCAGCCACAGCGCTCTCTGGTGGGTCTCTGAGGACAAAACTCCAAAAACATTCCTCAGTATCATTGGCATCATCTTCTGATGAGACAAGTGCCGAGTCCCCTAATGGACAGCCTGCATTGGATTTTGCGCATCGATCAATAGAGAAGATATTTGAATTTCTAGACGACCAATCCATCGGAGTTATGCCACCAGGTTTCTTGACCTTTGTCAAGATGATTCTTGCGAAAATCAGCAACCACCACCGTGCCAATGCATCAATGATAATCGGTGTCAAATACTTTTTTTCCAGATATCTCAGACGCCTCATAGTTAACCCCGAAAATCTTGGAATCCTGTCCGACTATCACATCGGAGACATTCAGCGAAAGAAGATTCTGGCTTTTGTGTTTGAAAAGGCTTATCAGTTTGTTTGGTCTTTTGCATATGATCCCAATCATGAATCTGTAATGGGCCATGACAAGATGAAATCTCATGTGAGCTCCATTTTGGATAAGTTCACGATTGAGGACGACTATCAGCTTTTCAAATACAACCACCAGTCGATCCTGAGACAGTCTACTTCGTCTATATCGTCGTTTTCTGCTAATTATGACACTCGAGTGCCAAGTGTGTCATCTTCCGGTGCCCCTGTGGCATCGACTGCTTATTTATATTGTTCTAAAGGCCAGCTGGTTGTGCTGACACCTTCGGATATCTTGTGTCTTTATTCGGCCCTTTTCCCTGCATTTGCACTTCATCACCGCTCTCTCAACGTCAACAATCATGCTGGTGTGTATGGAAGAGCTCGACCCTATAGCCACCATGGTGGTATCAGTGAAATATCCTCTACTGTGAATACCACAGGATTCAGCGGTACAAGCTATTTTAGCATGTCTCAATCGGTCAACGAAAGTTTGCCAAGCCTCCACGAGACTTCCCAAGACACTTTCCCTGATAATTTTGATGGATCAGATGCATCAGCAATTACGAGTCCTCTCGTTGGGCCCGACGATGAATGGAGACTGGAACAGGTTCGTAAAGATATTGAGCCTGTTATGGAAGATCTATTGAATATTTTCCCTCATCTCCAATTCAGAGATTCGTCGCAATACCTCTATTCCTTACGGTCTGGAAAATCACAGAGTGTCGGCATGTCTCATCCACTGACAGACAAATGGCAAATCTTCCAAGTAGGTGCGGATTTGACTATCCATGATGTCCGTCCCGAGTCTGTGCTAGACCAACTATGTGGCCTAACGTTAACGGCCGGCACGACACAGGACTACGAACCTGAAGACACCTTTATCATGCCTGTTGCCCCAGCTCATAAGAAGCACTTAACTGTCATTAGAAAGGCTGTGACGAAGCTGATATCCCAGATTTCGGACTCGCCTTATCCAATAGTCGTCCTAGGCAAGACCTATTTCAATGGAAAGCCCGCAGACAATGATTATTTTTCGACTACAAGTTCGTCTGCACCTAGCATGTACCTGACGGATCTTTTGTCTGATGCTTTGAACCGAAGTATGGCAACTTCAAAATTACTTGATGCTAAGGAATTTTCCACTGCGTTGAGTTCTCTCAAAAAGCTGCTCCCCAATCCCACGAATCCATCATTTAACTCGGTTGCTGAATCTATCAATAACCATGTCTTCACAATGATAGACAAAGAGAAAGCTTTCAATTTGCACAAGGTTAGATCACAACTGAACAGTTGTAGAGTTTATTCTGCCCCTTATGAGGGTCACCTCCAAGCGGCGAGAAAGAGGTGTGATCGAACTCTCAGTCTGATGAGTGACTTGAGAACAAAGATCTGGTACGTGACAGATGTCAGAGGACACAAATTGTGGTCGAGGGCTCGAGACGTTGCCATGTCTTTGACCTACGGAACAACTATCGAGTCTCTCGATATAGCTCCTCCTTTGGCTCCCTCTTTCTCGTCATTGAAAAGGAATAATAGCTCAAGCTCTGTATCGTCTCTAGGGGCCTTCTCCTTTAAACGGTTCACTGCTTCAAAGAGAGATTATTCGAATAAGAGGCACTCCGTGAATAGCAACTTGTTCACATCCAGCGGAGATTCGCTGTTTGCTTCTCGAGAGTTAGCAGGCCATATGAAGTTGTCCGATAGAGAATCGGATGCGACTCAGAATTGGCTGGGCGGCCAAAAAATTCAGAATTTTTGCAATGGTGAGGAGATTATTCATCGTTTCTGCTGTGAAGTTGACGATCTGGTTCGTCGTGTCATGGGAGATACTCTAAACAGCACAAAGAACCAAGGTGATTCCCTTTTAAGCAGCAATCTATTGTTCAAGAATGATTTGTGGAAACTTATAATCGAAGTTGAAGGGGTCAGTAGATCTAGTGCTAATATGGGCACAGGATATGTTCACCGTGGTTCAATGAGTGGTCAGATAGAGAGTGATGGCGATGGAATTCCCAATCCCCGACGGCAGAATATTGAGAGGGCCTCTAGTTTCCGTGGTCATCGACCGCAGAAATCTACACCTAATTTCTTGGACGTTTTCGCATCATTGGACGTCAATAGGCGCCATAGCGAATCGGAAGAACCTCCTAACAGTGCTGCTTCTGATGATCCGAAACATAGGCGAAACCGAAGTCTTAACGAGACAGTTGTGGCTGCGGTTCCCGGAGAGGAGGATATTGACAAGGATGACAATATTGATGCTAAGAGGCACAAGCTAGACGATCTCATACTGAAGCTTCAGATGCAGTTGACCAGCTTGATTTACACTGACATTGGTGTCAATTGTTTTTTCAAAGGTATGGTTTTATTATAGATATGACATGATTTCTAACAAACAGGCTCGGAGACAGACAAATGGCTTGAGACGCCAATTGTAGCAGCGGCAATTGAAAAAGAGTTTGACCAGCAAGCGAAACTTCGGGCTGCTATTATTAAGAACACACAGACGACAATCATTAACCTTGGAGAGTCGGCTGAACCATCGAAGAGGTTATCGCGACCTGTTGTCTCTGCTGCACCAGCTACAATAGCCGAGGATCTTTCTTCGGATGTTCTACCATCTCCAGCTGAGGTACCGTTGTCTCCTGCGGCGAAGAGGAAGTCTGCTAACTTCGACTCTGAAGAAGCTTATAAACAGTGCCTACGAAGATTGTCTGCAGTTCCTTCACCATATGCAAAGCTTCAGATTATTCATGAACTAGTTATGCTGGTAGTTTCGTCACTATCCGTGTCAGGTATGGGAAATGTGAGTACGCCTGGTTCTGTGAGATCATCGTTGCATTCAAGGTCGAACATGGCATCATTCAGTTCGGACACAATGGGTCACCGAGTATTTCCTCGAGCACCCAGTAATTCTGCCATGTCTTCAATTGGAGAAGCAATTGCCACTGTTGAAGCAAAGCGAAGCTCTTCAGGTGCATTTGTAACGCCGTTTTTGAGCAGGCCGGGTCCAGAGCCTACTACCGATGCTATTGTCGACGAAATTAGACGTGTGATTAGAACTCATCGAGAAGAAGCAAAGACCATGTTCAGGGACCTTCAATTTATAGCTGCATTTGTGCCTTCTCGTCTATTGGATCTTAGTGATCTCGGAAAGGCATTTTGGGATGTTAGCTTGGCTGCATTGGCATTTAAAGAAGAAGCACTCGGCATTGTAGTTAATCTCGCTGCAGAGTTGTTTCAGTACAAGACGGACCGTATTTCGCCGAATAATGACAGTCTCGATAAAGCTTTTCTAAATAAGTGGAGTCTTGCGGATTGTGCTTGGCTTTGGAGTGTTGCTGCGATAGAAGGAGCGATGGTTGGACAAAGAGAGTATGCGCTGATGCAGATGGTTCATCCTGACATTACACCGATTAGATTGATGCCATTTTCGAAGGTTGCTGGAGTATTTGGCTCTTTAATGGATGATCCTCGTGCTCTGACGGAGGACCCAGACAAGTACAATCCTATCCGCATGGCTGTAACGAAGCATTTCATGATAGAAGCTGCCGACCAGGGCGATGAAATCGCAAGGGAATACTTACAACAGCAAGTCACTCAGTTGTAAGATATATATTATTTATTTATGGTGATATGAGATATGAATACATTGATTAATAGTTATAACCCTGGCAATGGCAAAAGCCTATGAAGCACAGCTCGGACCAGAGTTACAGCGAGTCGGTAACCCGCCGATTAACTTCGACGATCTTTCATGCATGCCCACACTGTTGTTTGTATCCGTTTTAGGATAGGTGCAGATTCTAGTACATAAGGACCGTATGCAATCATTCCTCGTATATACATTTTATATATAGTTTAAATTTGAACATTGGAATTGGTTCGAACAAGCTCACACAGTGAATATTAGACATCTGTGTGGTCTGTCGATCAATATACGCTGTGCCAGGGCTGATATCAGTGTGACCCATTGGTTATATGGTTGAGACCTAAGATGTCATCCACAGACCCAATTTTGAGTCCAGTCCAGTCAACTGACGACTATGTTCATGAAGAACCGGTGCCTTTTACAAATGACCATCAGGATGCACAGCAGCAACGACAGCGAGCAGGCTCTGGAGTTTTCCGATCCGGAAGTATGAGTACAAACGGTACCTGGCGTCGGCCCTCGATGGTGCCGACGGTCATAATACCCGATGAAGAGGAAGAAGAGGAGCTAGAGCCTAAAGTGCCTCTATGGAGGACAGTATGGAGCGTAGTAAGGCCTGGATACATTCTAGATCACTTTGATACTCCGTCTTTGGTGACAGTATTTAGGACCTGGGCTGGTATGTGGATCGGTACCGTACTGACGATTGTGACTGATTCTCATCTATGGCTGTCAAGTGCTGCCTATTTAATTTCCATTTTCTCCATTGTTAATCCCTCGGGCGGTCAATCTTACATCTTCACATTTGTCATGAATCTTGTATGTGGATTATGTATGTGCTTCTCATGGCTGCATCTTGTGATAGCTAGTGTTATAGCGACTAAAATACGAGGCAACCCGACTTCGCAAAGTATTGCTATTCAGCTGATTGAAGAAGGAATCTGCGAGAATAATGCAGAGCTACCTCTATGCGTTCAGCGCACTATATTTAGTGGTCGCTTCTTGGAAACAAGAACTACAGTGGTTTATATTGTGGCCCTGCTGTTTGGATTGACGGTTTATGGACAGATGAAGCGCCAAAGTCCTCTATTTATCGTCCCTTCCATTCTGGGTATCATTATGCTCTGCGTTACATGCCTCTTTGGGTGCCTATTCCCGTACTTTTCTGGTCTTGTGATGGGATTGATAGTGGTCAAGCCAGCAGGGATTGTGTTTGCACTTAATACCGTGCTTTCTTGCATTATCATGCCATTCACCTCGAACTATGCATTTATTGGATTTGGAATTAAAGCGCTTTCCGGGTTGAGTGGCGTATCTAAGAAGCAGATCAAATTCTTCAAGGAAGTCAAACCTTCAAGTGACGAGTTCTCTCAGTTCAAAGAGTTCAATGATGCGACAAGTGGAATTTTGGCGAAATCAATGCTTTTAGACTTGAACGCCAACTTCAGCCGTTTAGAGTTCTCCTATGGTCGTCTAGATTCTGGAGATGCTGGAGAGTTGAGGTCGTTGATTAAGAATCTTATCAACTCTTTGTCTGTGTTTGACTACTTCTATAGTAGAATCAACGAAAGGAAGCAAATAATACGTCACGACCTCCAACCCCTAAATACTCGTCGTTTGTCACAGGTGTCTAGTGTGAAAATGAGCTCTCACTCTTCTCTGTTCTACGATGCGCTACACGAGAAATACAAACCTGTAGGAGAGTTTGAGACCCACCGACGTATGGTGGCTCTAGAAGCTGCAGAGAGTGATCCATCGGAGCATCTATCTCTCAATGACTTGGATATCGTTATGAAGATGATTTCTGATCATTTCGCACCATCGCTTGATGCAGGTGACAAGGCTATCGAAGGGATTATTGCCTGGATGGGAGCTGCAAACAAGTTTCGATTAGGAAGTCTCTTGCCCTGGAAACGAAAAGCTCTCGAAGAGAGTCAAAAGAATCAAGCAAAGAATGTTCTGCAGTTGAAGCAGGAGCTTTCTGAGGTTCTGAAGCATTTGAATGAAGATAGGCTTAGTACGATACTCTCGTGTGAACAGGACTCACAGCATCTTTTGCTCGCATACTATTCATTAGGAGCTCTATTGGGATTTGCAGTTCGTGGCTACTTCAAAGTTCTTTGTGATATACTGGATTTGTTTATCTCGCTTGATGAGCACCAGGCAGTACCAAAGCTCGTCATACCCTTTAAAAAGACAAACAGATTCAAAGCCACATTCAAACAGGATTCTCTTGGTCCTGAGCAAGACATACCCAACCCGGATTCGGTTCCAGGGTACCAACCTCATTCGGAGTCACAAGTCAGAGATCCAGACTACGGGCCTCCAAGAAATGTTGGTCATCTTATAGGAAAAAGGTTTATCAAAGTCTACCATCTGATGATGAACAAGCATCTCATTTTCGATCTAAAGTGTGCCGTGTTTACAATTGTGGCAGCAACTCCGATATTTTGCAGGACTACAGCAGGTTGGTTTTACAGCGAGCGTCTTATTTGGGCATGTATTATGACTGCTATTTCAACAGCAGAAAACCCAGGTGATACTGTTTATGGATTTATTTCGAAGATTGTGTATACATTCCTCGCCTGTCTACTTGGCATGGTTGGATGGTACATTTCAACTGGAAATGGCCACGGAAATCATTACGGATATGGTGTAGTCACTGCGGTTATTATGCTTTACTTGTCGTTTTACAGACATTTTTCGGTTCACATAACACCGATGCCTGCAATTGTTTTCTGTACGTCCACAGTTTTGGTGCTAGGAACCAGTTGGCAGGATGTCACGGTGCCGTCGACAGTTGTTATTGAATGGGGATTCCATGTTGCATGGATTAGATTTGTGACAGTGATTGTTGGAATATCTATTGGATTTATAGCCAGCTGCTTTCCGAATCCGACCACTGGAAAGGCGTCTGTTCGTAAAATTCTGGCTCACATTCTGCGTGGCGTGGCTAATGTGCACTGTGATATCGGCAAGTTCGCTCTTCAGAGGATGCAGGATGAGAATGTGCACATGAGACCCAGAAGCGATATATTGGTAGAACGGCTGCGGGCTCTGTTGATGCAACTGGCTAGAGTGCAGCCACTGATGACTATGTTGAAGTTTGAGCCCTCTATTGCAGGTGAATGGCCAAAGACCAAATACTTGAGGCTTATTAGGCTCCATAGAGAGTTGACCCAGCTTTACTACGGGTTGTACATTGTGTTTGATTCTATTGAAGACACCAAGACGTGGTTGCCCTCATTGCTTGATAGATTGGGTTGGACTTCTAGTGAGCTCTCGACCGACTTTTTTGGCGCTGTCCACATGTCGTCTGAGTCGTTGTTGTCAGGTAGGCCGCTACCTCGTATTTCTCCTGCGCAAATGACAGTGAAGCATGCACAGATTCTATATGATCACTTTGGCGTGTGCTCAGAGTCGCTTATGAACCGTATGAAGGCTGAGATATATGATATCCGTCGCGCTAGAGACTCTAGCCTTCCAGAAAAAGGCCTCGAAGAGTACGGATTCGAGGGCCACTTTAAGAAATATGCTGAAGAGCATCATTTATTGACAAGCGATGGCCAGCTGCATGTTCTTGGACTGATTTTCAGCCGGCTGATTTATGAGCGTCTCGACGAAATAGTCATTGTTGTTAAGGGCCTGGTAGGAGAGCAGTTCGACGTTGATCCGTCTCTTTTTGATGATTTTGAAGAGTTCGAAAGCTCCCGGCTACTTCTCATGTAGTTATAATAACTGTTTTTTTGCTATTTGTTCCTGTTTTGTTTCTTTTCGCGTAGAATTATACTTGTTTGACAGTGTTCGGCTGTGCATGCTAGACGTGCATAAATATGCACCCATAACTTTATCTTACAGCCTACTTTTTATCCCACTATAAAGTCTAATTTTGCCATCATGACATACTCAAGGGTGGGAGAGCAGCGCCAGCGATGGAAATACGATACGAGAAGATGGCAACGAAGTTGGGAGCGAATGGTAGCATCGGCAGCAGGAACGGTAACGTTTGGCCTCGTTGAAGTAATTTTAGTTCTCTGTAACAACCGTCAACGCGACCTTGAGCCTGCCATCATCGTCATAGGCATACTTCTAGGCGTCTGCCTGCTCATATTGCTGATACAAGCCTATGTCAATATCAGGTCTGACCGCATCTCTACTGGTGCTATGGAAGAGGGATTCTACGAAGAAGATACAGGTTATGAACATGTCTACGGACGGCAGTCTCCAGACTTTAGTGACGACGAGCTTGATGTCCCAGACCAGCGATAACTGTGGCCTATTTTTATACTATAATGCATTTTTAATTCAACTATATCTATGAAGCTGGTAGAACGACTAGAATCCTAAACCTGTAACATCCATTTGCAGGGCCAGCTACGTACGGCAGTTGCCACATATTTAGGTCTATCAATAGTACAGCCGCCGCTTCACCACCTCCATTCGATGGGTAATATCATGTCGGCAAGTTTTGCTCCAGAGTGTACGGACGCCAAAAAGGCCTATGACAACTGCTTCAACGAGTGGTATACAGAAAGTACGTGGTGCTGGAAGTTGTGAAAGTGTGCTTGGATAGTCTAACTGTAGAGTTTTTAAAGGGAAAATCAGTAAGGACTCGTCTTCGTCTAATCACTGCTAACTAGATTTCAAATGAATGCGAGGAGACTTGGCAGATTTATCAGGAATGCGTTAATGTTCGTATCAAGTATTATACTATCTTGCTAACTTCAGGTGGCATTAGTTAAGAAAGGAATTAAGCCAATGCTTGACGATGCTCGTAAGGATGCCCCTTTCGAGAAGGGGGGTGTTCCTCAAGGAGAAGAAGAAAGCAAGAATTGATGAATCAACTTGTAACTGTATATATGCATAAAATTAGTATTTAAAAGATCAGGGCCAGCTTTTTGTTTTCAAAACTTTAGTGGTTTCTATATCCAAGACACAAGACATAGTAAGGAATCCTCGGTGTGTATAAATACATCCAAATGCCCTCCCCTTTGTGAAAATTATGACTTATACAATGAATTAAATAATGCTAGTTGTCTAAATCGTCTTGTGACCAATTAACTACTAATTCTAGTTGTTCCTCAGCTGTTCTGCCATATGGTTATAGTCTGCTGTGAGCCTTTTAAAAGACCGAACCCTCAAATCAACTCTTGAAATTTCACTTCGCAAAGACATGCTGGGCTTGATTCGATCTGGGCTCAATCCTTTTGCGTCGTTGACTCGCTCGGTGGGTCGATATTTGGTGGCTCCCACAAATATAAGGACTTTGAAGACTCACAAAGGAGCGGCGAAACGATGGAAGAAGACCTCTGCTGGGGAATACAAAAGAGTAACTATAGTGTATGAAAGATTTGATCTAACTAAAGTGGCAAGCAGGACGACGGCATGGGAATGTTGGGTGGTCGCGAAGCAAAGTCCTGGCACCGTTGAATGGCAGCGTTACTGCTAAAAACACTAAAAGCTTCAAGAAATTGAAGAGTTTAATGCCATACTAACTGTACATATTCGATAACCAATAAAATGCATGGCTATGACTGGAAACTTGTGAAGAATACGCTTCAGAGACTACTTAAACATAAATGATATGATAGAATGCAATCACATATATACATATTTACACTTGAGTTTTGACACCATCTTTATAGCTGTATGTGAGCCATTCACCGTTAAGGCCATCTCTGACCCGTTCAACAGTTCCAAAGTAGTGGTAATTAGTTTTCAGAGAACATGCAAAAGTGAGATTATCAAAAGTCACGACTCGCAGCTTGACATAGGTGTTGTCAGGGATGTTGATTACAGCGTCCCAGAATTTATCCAGAGTGGGGGTTGGCTGGCCGTTGACATCAGTAATAAAGTACGTCGACGTGATTCCATACTGGTTGGCAGGGGACCCCGACACAGTGTGAGTGACATAGACGTCAGATGGTGTTTGACGATGCTGTTGGCGAACCGAGTGATGGGGTTTATGGACAACAATTCCAGACCACACCAACACTCGGTCGGTGATTAGACTGCTGGCAGCCACAGTCGGGACTGTCACACTAAGCTCCTTCTTATTACGAACAAGTACGACCTCCAATTCTTTCTCGTCATTAGAAGCCATGAGATCAATGGTTATAGTCACCACCTTGCCGTTTACGGACAGGATAACATCGCCCTCACGGATTTGATCTGAAGTACCCTGTGACACCCTAGAAACCGTAAACAACTGGCGACGATAAGAACTGCTGTGATCCTCCACTTTCTGGATCCACTCATCGCTGACTCCTCGAACTCTTGCATGGAGGATTGACAAGTCGTTGACTTCGAAATCTAGGAACCTAGGATCAGGAGTCACCCCCTGTCGCAGCTGATCTATAATAGGCTTGATAGAAGCAGTGTCTACAGAAATCCTGTACAGCCTGTCCCGCTTGGTGTTGGAGTTATAGTCGCCCAAGCAAGTGAGCCATAGTGCTCTAACCAAACCTTCCTTATCAATCATCACACCCGATCCACAGTCGTTGGACAGGACAGTATCCACTGACGGATAATCTAAATTGGTAGGCCTGTATCTTGGGGCAATTTCGGGACTCACAGGAATATAAATAGTAGTGATGTCCAAAACACGAGTATTGGTCGACACCATGTTCAGTTGATTGTGGCCCATGAATACAACTTCATCGCCTTGCTCAAGATACTCTGTACCAAATTTAGCAGATTGGACAGGTGCCAGGACCTTAGATGAATCGTACTGGATAATAGAGTAGTTATGTAGTGGATGGGTGAATACAACTTTTCCAGGAACCATAACCGATTCTGCGAAAGTTATAAGAATGTCACACATGTCATGAGGGGCTACCAGACGGGACACCACCACATAGCCTTTTTCAGCGTCAACCACCAATCCAAACTCTGTGATATTATTTCCATGAAAGCCCTCAATCCTGCCAGTTGTAAAGCACTTGACTCGCACAAAACTGCGCACCATGTTATTGCAATGCTCATTGTGGAGATTCAACTTTATGAAACTAGCTGTTTGGGGTACTATAGCTTCTGCTGGTATGACGTCACCCAAATCAGTAAAATCCCAAAGTCCAGTTGTGTCGTTTCGCTGCACCTGAGTCATGGACTTTGTCCAGTGCCTGTCAATGTATACTAAAGCCTGTCGCACAGTATGCATATCCGTAACATGGCGGTACCGAGCGTAGACTCTTTTTCTATCAGGAATTGTTTTCATAACCTCAATAAATGCATCCAGGTCTGGAGTGGGCTTATCGTCCAGCTCTTCGAGAATCCATCCAGTGCTGTCGCCAGAATCAGGTCTCATATTAACATTGGCAAATGCGGAGTAGACGCCCTTCACAGGAATGGAAAACTGTCGAGCAATTTGATACGATACATTGTGGAAAATCGAGCCTGAAACCTCAACATATCTGTCAGGAGTAATAGCATGGAGATCTCCCACAGTGGCATTCGACGTGATGTATTCACCTCCTCGCTGCACAACGATTTCCACGGTCTGACCTACAGAGCTGTCAAGGATTTCATCCAATCTATTGAATTTTCCAATGTTCTCGCCATTGATGGAAATCAAGCAGTCACCTTCCAAGATGTTCCCGTCAGAAGGGCCCTCAGGAAGTACAGTCTCAGCAACCAATAAACCAATGGCATCAGGGAACTGCTTTCTTGCAAGGTTCTCTGCGTCATCAGTGAGGCCAAGACGTCGACATTCGTCGAATGGCTTCAAAAGCCATTGGGTCTGAATGGTACCTCGAGTGACCGGCTGTCCAGACTGCAGACACTCCAGAGCTCGCTTGGCACGTCCCAGAGGCAAGAAAAAGTCTGTCGAGGCATGTGTGTTACCACCAGCCTGCAAGGCGACCACACAGCCATCAATGTTAACAACAGGGGAGCCGCTTGATCCACCTGAAGTGCTAGCAGCGGCCTGGATATATTCAGTATTGAAGTCGTTGTAAGTCATATCGCCATAATCAGGGGCATTTCTATCCAATCTGGATATGAAACCGGACAAGATACTGAGCTTTTCACCAGCGTCGTTACCTACAACTCGAATCTCACAGCCAACCTTGGCAAGATCAGGCCTCAGTTGCAACGAATGAACCTTCATATGCTTGATATTGGAAGGATCAAACTTTAGAAACCCAAAGTCATGCACAGGATCTCTATAAATAGGTTTCACTTCACACTCTTCGTGGTTGTCAAACACAGCAAATCCACAGAATGGACCAGGGCCCACAACATGACGGTTGGTCATGATGATTCCCTGCTCTGAATCAACCACAAAACCCGTCGCTTCACTGACAAGAGCAGCTTCAGTGTCAAAGTTGGTGACGGCAGCAAACTGGATGGAGACAACACTCTTGACCACTTTCTCAGTGGTCTTCTGCCACTCCACAGATTCGACAGCCTTTGAAAGTATGGCAGCACCTGCCGCAGCAGCAGCTGAACCCATTACAGGGGGTGGTGAAGAGTATCCCAGATCTTCGCCAGAATAGCGGCGGGCTCTCTGCGAATCAAATTGCTCTTCAATTACAGGCACTGACACTCCGCTGTCTGTGGCTGGTGGTGGGTGGTGAGGTGAAACGCTATTGAGGTTGTGGTGGTCCAGATCAGAAGGTGCGCAGCTGTCTGCAGCAACTAGCTCTTGGTCCCCACCTGACGCCCCATTTGGAGGTAGGAAATGATTGAAATGGTGTGGTATGACAGAAGACGCAACCGAGTCGTCAGAGTCTTTTTCTATAGGGCTGTTTGCGGCATCATCATGACGGAATCGTTTAGATCGCGAATCCATAGCATTAACCGTAGTGGTCTCGACGAATTCTGGCAAGCGTTTCGACCGAGTCATGATAGTCACACCAACCGACGAGTCACGAAATGCAAACGGTTTCAAATAGGCAGCTGGCCTCAGCGCCAAAAATTGTTTGCAAAGTGTCGACCGAATATTGAGGGTCTAGTTGCAACTTGCAGAATGCTTAGTTGAGATGGTATTGCTTTTGAAATTTCGTTGACATTTCATGCGGCGGATCTGCTTGGAAGTTGCCCTCTTGATTACATCTACATTACAAAACTGAAGTTGATAGGAAACATTGCTGGTTCAAGGGTCCCACTGGTGATTCAGAGCTGGAAGTCATACTATTGGATCATTAAGATTTGACGAGGGTGATTATGTCAGTGCAGGAAATCAGTCGGTATAATCAAGCCCGTCATATAGCATCAGAGTCGCGAAATGCGTTTGGTCGTAAGCAGCGAGCAGCAGCAGTGGCAGCGGCAGCTGCTACTGCCGAGTCTATCGGATCTCCTGCTCGAATCAAGTCGATAAACCGCCGGCTGGCAGAGTTGGAGCGGGACAATTACCACGACAATGTCAAAATCGACGTTCCCAAGCAGGACTATGGGCGCAAGGTGGGCCTAACAGTTGCATCAAGAAGAATATTAGGATCGCGCAAGACAATCACAAACCATCTGGACGATGATCCACCTTCCACCCGACTGTATGTGGAGGCAGCATCGGCAGTATCGCGGTACCCAGCACGCAAGTATTGTAGTGTGTGTGGATTCTGGGGCGACCTCTCTTGCATGCGGTGTGGATCCAAATATTGCAGTCGAGCCTGCGAAGAAACACACAATGAGACCCGGTGCATGAAATCATATCAGTGATTTCACTGACTCGACCCTTGGCACAAACCTGAACCTGTGCTCCTATTTATTTGTACTTAGTCCTTTGAAGCAGATCGATCATCTAAGACTGGGCCTCTTGGAGTACTCGCTGGAACCATTTGTTGTAGTTGGCTATCCTGCTTGGATCTGTAAACGTCATGGTTGCTGATATCATATTTCCAATGCCATTGGACTGCTCGGATACAGTGGACGCGACGTCGGCGTCTGCTACCGTGATCTTTTTGACCCAAGTTTGGTCGGCGAGAATTTGAGAGGCCCATCCCATCCATTCTTCCATCTTGTCCATAGTCATATACTTAGATCTAGCCATATTGACAATTCGGGCTTCTAATGAGCTGGGGCCGTCTAGTAGTTCTGGTCTTGATCGAGACGCCAACACATAGAGGATTCCACATAATAGTCCCCATCTCTCTTTCACGAGATTGTTGTAGCGTTTATAGCCATAGGCGACAGCTTCCATGACTTCATCAGACAGATTCAACCGCATGCACATGTCTTCCACATCCGCCGGACGAGGGTCTGTTCCCTTTGGAAGTCCACGCTTCTTTGAGGGCGAGGGAGATGGTGACAACGAATCCTTTTCGAATAGCCGTTTTCTTTCTGCTGGAGTTGCAGACCCTTTACGTGCACTGGTCTGATTCTTTTTTGGTGTACCTAGAGGCGTTGTAGGTGCTGACTTTGACGGGCTTCCACCCATCAGACTCCTCCTAAACAGATCAAGAAGAGTCTTGTATACTTTGGGAGGCACTGGGGCCTGTCTGAAGTCTGGATCACCCAGACCCAGCTTCTCAATAGCCAGATGGGCGCAAATAGTGTGCCTAGCCGCCTCTTCGTCTGGCCGAAGCCCAGGAACCTTAATAACAGATTGCATGGCAAGTGTAGAAGCAAGCTTTATCAGCTCATCGGGAAGCTGCTGGCCGGGAAGCAACCTCTTGAGGGCACTCTCAACTAGCTGTGACATTTGAACTTTCAAGTTTGGTACTCCAACAAAGCACCAGGCAAATAACCCAATTGAATCAAATACTACTCTTGAACAATGTTTCAACAGTATGATGAGCCTGAGTGCTTAGATCAATTGGAGTTCCAATCTGTGGTTACTGAATAGTGAGGTGGTGATGAAAGACGCATGCAGTGAATATCAACTACATATACGCGAGCCACAACGTTTATAGTTTGGGCCACTAAACAGGAAGTTGGAAAGGGTCGGGAAAAAAGAGGCTACTGCGGTTTACAACTCAGAACGTCACATACATTATTAAACATATAAATAACTATGCATCCAAAAATCACACCATGTTCTATACAGATTAAGAGCCGAGGTCGTCGAGGCTCGTATCATGATCTCCAGTGTCGGCAGCCTCAGACTCGGACTCCAAGTCACCAATGTCCTCGTTAGCAATGCCATTGTCCAGAGGCGGTTCATTGTCCATACTGGCGAGCCGGCGCCAGTACCATCCTTCGACATTGTCAGCTGGCGTCCCACTTGCATTCTCAATGTCGCTTGTACCATGAAGATCGTCGCAGGTCATTTCTCGACGGATCCCACGAATGCGCTTAACGTTCCAACCAGATTTGGCATCAACCTTGTCTACGCCTTCGATAGTGGCCTGGCCAAGCTTGACTGAGTCAGCCAGACCACAACTTTCTCCAGCAGCTTTATAAACAAACGACAAACAGGTTCCTCGCTCTTCGCATGCACGCTTGCATGCTTCAAAGCTGTCGTAGGGCATTTCTTGACCCTCTTTGCGGTCCCCTTCAAGTTTCTTTTTCGTGTACACAGTTCCTGTGGCTCCATTGTCCCAGTGGTCCAATTCCTCATCAATGTAGGGAAGATAAAAGTCCCTGTACATGTCGGCATATGTTATCGAGTTTCTGGTCGGGCCCCGCAGTCGTTCGTATTCCCAAAGGATTTCTATTTCATGTGGAGTCAAGTGATGGAAGGTGGAGATCTTATGACACCAGTGGTCTTGGGCAATTCTGAATCCGTAAAAGGACTCGCCTTGGAATCGGTAGCCTACTTTAGGACCACCCATTCCTCTGGACACTTCAATGCCTAGTTTTTCCCTGAGCATGAGTGCTACCATAGCATCTCCACAGCAGTACTGAAACGTCTTTTTCTCGTATTCTTCCACATACTCTGGATGGGTTCCCACAGTAAGTTCCATTGCTCGATGAGACAAAACTACCACTGAACCTCCATGCGCAAACGGTAAGTCTCCAAGGGCAGCAGTGGATCCCATATATAGAGCTTCAGTATGGTCTAGGCCATTCAGCCAATCGGTCATGGTGTCCATCATGATATACGAATCGGCATCCATAAACACAAACCACTTGGAGTCGGGTGAAGACACCCACGCGTGACGTAACATGGGGATATTTTTAAACTTGTCTAGATCCCAGCCTCCGTCAATATCAACTGAAGATGCATGGGCAATTTTCCGGAGATTGTGCATTTCTTTCATTTCGCGGTATTTTTTAAACAGCGAGGAATCGTACGTCTCTTTGGTCACGTTGGCCAAAATATCTACCACCTCGTATCCAGCAATTGAACCAGGGCTATCTGAATACAGAGAAAACTTTGGCACTCTGGTCAAGGTAGTGACAAGGTGAATGGGTAGACGCTCCCATAGCACGTCAGCACCGGTTTTGATCATGAGAAACAGGTCCTCGGCGCCTTTGGCGTAGTCGGCCACCAAAGGCTGCTTGAGGTATTCAGCTTTGGACTCGAATTGAGTCCAGCTCTGCACAGGAGCTCGCTGGTTGGCATACGGATACGCGGGCGCAAACGACTGATCGTCTCTCCACATATCGACCGACTCATATCGTGAGAATTGGTCACCACTGTAGAAATTCAGTCCGTTTAAAAAATCCTGATCCGAGAGGCCGTTTTCTATCGGTGCAGATGAAGAACCATGGCCTTGACGGTGGCTACTTGCTCGATGGACGTCCGACTCGCCCAATGGGTTGGCACCCATGCCAGCGCCGGGCAAACTGAACATATGGCTGTACGTTGCGCCAGATATCAGCATGACGGTCAAGACTCCGGCCCCAATGGCCGCGGTCCGCACTCGCTTGGAACTCATTTCAGTTGTGACAGTGGAGTTGGCAAAAATCCATCTACCCATTCTCCAAACTTAAAATGGCGTTAGTGGCCCACTACGGCTTTTGCGTTGCCAGATCATCGCTAAATTTAGGTCTTCTGCGATGTCTGAGCTCTCACTGCAGATCTATCTGCACTGTCAGCACACTCGTTGCGCGGCAATTACTAACCAGGCGTATGGGCTGTGCCGCTTAACTGGACAAGCGTGTTTACCATGTCGTTTCTAGCAGTAATTGAGCTCACAAACGCGAGACTACATTGTACTTTGGTCTGTCCTGTGCGTTAGCTTCTATTCTCCAGGGCAAATGATCGTCTCCACGTGCAGACATCGTTTGCCGTTACTAGCTACTATTAACGCGATAGTGCAGGCTAATGCATATAGGTTTGGATTTTTTTGGGCTGTATAGGATGTGGCCCTCCCGAAATGGCGCCATGCAAAGTTTAAATTAGCGTCTAACTTTGAAGCGATAATACAAGCACACCCACGCGACTGTTTATAAATTAATTTACTTTGGAGATTTCAATCTATTTTGTAGACAATTATTAGTTGGAAGCAGTGAGCGATTTTTCCGTTCCGCCTGCCGATCGCCGGAGCAATGGTTGTAGATTATATTGTAGCCGTTGTCGATAGAACCCTACCGCTGGACAGTGTATAACTATAGCCATAGCAGGAATATATTGCAGGCGCGGTATAGATTTAGGGATTGCTGGCCAAGTGGAGACGATTTGTTGAGCAACTGTATCTATAGCTAGTCGTCTACAATGGTACGGACTTTGAAGCGATCTTCGAATGTTCACACATTGCGTGCTTGAATGTGTCTGTTTAAAAATAATACTTTGAGAGAGCGTACTGGTGCCCATGTAGGGAGCGTATAATAATAATTTGGGAGTGCCAAGCAATAGCATGCTGGTGTATTGCACAGGCCCCAAGTCCTGTCCCCATATATTCTATTGGCATGCCAACCCTAGCCTGCTACACAGCCATCGTCGCTTATCTCATCGTGGTTAGGAGGCTGCGAGTTAACCTTATTGCGGAGTCGCAATTGTCATTTCATCAGACAAGATGGTATCTGTGGAAGATGCATTGTCATGTTTTGATGTCATAAAGGCTCCGGATAAATGCGAGTTTGTGCGCCAAATGTGCGGAGATGTGTCTGTTGGGTCTATCAATTATTTGGAGGCCTATTACTGCGCCGAGACCACTGTGCAAAAGCAGGTGATCTTGGCTGCCATTGTTGTGGCACTGGTCTGTTTATTCATGACCATTGGAATAGCTGCCTATGACTTTTTGTGTCCTAATTTGACTACCATATCTCGAGCTCTAGGGCTGGCAGAGTCGGTAGCTGGCGTTACTCTACTAGCTTTTGGCAATGGTTCCACCGACATGTTTAGTACCTACGCTGCCATGAAGCTGGACTCGGGTTCTCTGGCTATCGGAGAGCTCCTTGGAGCTGCCAGTTTTATAAGTGCCGTCGTGGTGGGATCTATGGCAGTGATAAGTCCCTTCCAAGTGTCAAAGCAGTCATTTATGAGAGACCTCACTTTTTATATTCTGGCCGTTTCATTTGTCATTTACTTTGTTTCGGACGGTATTCTGAGACCGTGGGAATGCATCGTTATGCTTGCATTATACATAACCTATGTTTGTGTTGTTTTATTATGGCAGTGGAGGCATAATGTCAAAAGAGCGTCAGTAGCTGCAATGGAAGCGGAACCGCCGGTAGAACAACCATTTACCGACAGCGAAGTTCCTGGATCCCAACCATCTTATCCGCGAGATTTGCACGCAAACCATTCCCCTGTACTGAGTGACTCTGACTCGGCCTATGGAGAGGTCACTCGTCTTATGAGAATCAACAGATGGGGCCATCTGCATTCCTCGACAACCTCTTTGTCGTCATCCGAGAATCTTTCTCCTTTACACACCAATCATCCAGACCATGCAAGTCATATCAGCCACGCTTCTCACTCACCCAGCAATCTTGCTCCGGTGCGAGCTTCTTTTCTGAGTGCTGTGGAATTCCAAGACGTTGCCCACAAGCTGGAGGAATCAGCTGTGCCTTCGTCTGCCAATGCTGATTATTTCACCATTCCCAAACCTATTCATAATCATAATGCTCGAATGCCACAGGTTGACAGATTGTCTCATCCTGACATTCCTCGCCTTGTTATTAGCACCCAACCAGATGAGAGCGACTCCCTTACGACTGCTGACTTGGTACCCCGCTCTCCATACCCAATTTCTCCGGCCGCTGCCATAGAGGAAATCTATACAAATAAGCTGGAAGCGGGTCCTCAATATCCTGAAGCTCTCCAGATATTATTCCCGACGCTTGTTCCTTTGTCGTCGTCCAGCTCATGGTTTTCTGTTTTGACTGCAATATTTTCCGTCCCTTCTGTGCTGCTGCTCACAACTTCCATCCCAGTATATGATGACCAGCCAGAACCACAATCTGAAAGGCCCCGGCCCTCTTGGCTCATGATTGTACATGCATTGTTTTGTCCTGCTTTTTTTGTCTTTTTGCTTTCCAAGGGAGAGAACTTCACGATAAGAACCGGCTTGCTTTGTGCCGCTGTCTCGCTGTCTATTCTCGCAGCAAGATCAATTGTAATTCAACGACAAATATCGTTTGATCACAGGGTATTGTCAATAGCTGGATTTGCTTTATCTATTGCTTGGGTGTCATATATTGCATTTGAGGTTGTTGCGGCCTTGAAAGCCATCGGAATCATATTTAACATATCAGATGCGGTTTTAGGCTTGACTGTTTTTGCTGTTGGAAACTCGTTAGGGGATTTGGTAACCAATTTGACAATGGCTAGAATGGGGTTCTCCACGATGGCTTTGTCAGCCTGCTTCGGTGGTCCGTTGCTCAATCTGCTGGTAGCCATTGGTGTATCATGTTTGATTGTTTTAGTTGAGACAGGCAAAGAGCATAACGGTCAATCGGCATATACAGTTGAGCTTTCATCTTCTTTGATAGTATCCGCACTCACGCTGTTTGTGATTTTAGCAATTCTGATAGTCGCAGTACCCCTTAACAACTGGATGATGTCGCGGCCACTGGGTGTTGTCTTGATATCGATATGGGTGGTAAGCACTGTGGTAAGCACTGTTATTGAAGTGTACTACTAGAGAGCTAGTTTTTGATATTTTGTATTTATTTGTTGTATTTTTTTTTATTTGCACCCGAGTTTGATGCAACACATACAAGTCATTAGTCTATAATACATAATTTAAACCACCTTATGCGGCAGCTCGGTGTATGAATCTATCCAGGGAGATATAATCAGCTAACGCTGCAGGCTTGGCACTGACTTCTAGGAGATGCGTCATATAGATATGCGATAAATCCTTGAGTTCATGCTCAGGTAACCCACTCACTCGGATCGTGCTAAATAGATCTGCAACAACGTCATCCCGATCAGAACGATTGCTGCTACTTTCAAACTCAAGATAATACCGCCAAAACCGGTGACTGCCAGAGCATGCAGAAGCATATGACTCGAATACACTACGGGTATCGTCCAGCTGCTGACGGGATGTGTACAGGGTGGCAAGCTCCACGACAAGGGCACTCTTGACAGTCTCAGATCTCGAGCTGTCAGCAAGCGTTCTCAGGTATTGAGTAGCAACATCAAATCCATCACAGCGAGATAGAAACCTTACATAGCTCGCTATAACCTCAACAGAATCAGGAACATTAGCGACCATGCGATCATAAATGGATCGGGCTTTTACCAACTCGCCTTTAGTCTCCTCAAACTTGGCATTGATCATCGTGACAGGCACAGCACCAACATCAGTCAAATATTTAGTTGCTCGGCTGAAAACTTCGCGAACCTTGTCATCCTGGTTTGTTGCCATTAACCATCGTGCATACTTGAGCCACAAATCGGTCACTTCCGCACCCGGAATCAGAGCTCTCTCATACAAAAGTATAATCCTATCTTTATCACCCTCAATATGCTCGAAATCAAGATACCTTAGCCATGCTGAAAGCTCGGTCTCCGTTACTGGACCAGGTTTGTAGAAACTTCTTTCAATCGATGCCTCAAAATGGAATCGACGCATTACTTGGTCCTGAGTTTCTGTATATATGGATACATGGTAATTAGCAATCCTTCGACGTAGATCGTCTTCCTCAGCGTACGAGGAAGTTTTTAAAGATGGATCTTCAGCCAAGTCCAATTCAAACTCTGCTCGAAACTGAACTATGTATTCTGGTGGAGCCAGCAGCTCTACGTCCATAGAAGATGTTAAGCGTCGAAACTTATCGAAATACCGCGCATATTGGTGAAGAGGAATTCGAACTATTCGATTGAGAATCGCAAACTCGCTTTCTTGCGTACCATACAGATTCTCAAACTTGATATATGAGTCCCATAGAGAATGAGACAGGTAATGTTGGCCCACATGCTCGGCACCTCGCTCGAACGTAGATCTCACCTTGGCCACGTTGGTAACCGATGTCAGTGCTACAAAGTCGCAGTACGCCGACCACAGCTCGATGCTATATGGAAGCGCTTCAACTGCACGCTCAAACACGGTTTCTGCTATCTCTGTGTTGCCTAGTCGGTATTCTGTATTAGCATACTTCATCCAATACCCATGAAGGGCTGGAAACTTGGTCAGTAGCTCGTCGTATGTGTGTCGAAACAGATCAAATTGCTGCTCGGTTGATGCTTTTGTAAGGGGTGATTCGTTGCTGTCACAACTCGCAACAAGCTGATCCCAAAGACCCAGATCTAATGGAGTACTCTGGATCTGGGTGTACAACGCATTCCACTTGGCTGGCCGCCCAGAGCCATTTATCTCCATGTTTGTATCAATGCGTGTAGTTGGCAAAGTGTGTATACGCACCCATACCTGCAGACATATGTCCCCTGCGCACATCGGCAGGGAAGCTGGAAAACTCAACTGAGCTATATCAACTCGCTACTCAACACAAAATGGGAGAATAACATCGAAACGCTTTACAAAAAAAATGGCATAGGAATAATACAGAGTACAAAATTGTGCAAACTTGATAATACTTGTCCAAAATCTAAAGATTAATTCGCACCTGAGTGCATGCAATAAATAGTTCTATAATTACCTGCGATGGATGCTTCGCCGGTTGAGCAGTCTATCACGAGTATTCATAATGGAAGACTCTCTCACTGGTGCTAGCTTCTTGGTTTTTGTCAGGGCCTTAACTGTCACGGGACCCTTTCGAACTATCGACTTGACGTTGTCAAATTTGATTCTTCGAGGGGAAACAGTAGCTTTTTCAGAAACCTCAAGTGACATTGAATTCGTTTGCCCATTTTCCTGCTCTTTCTCAAATGCTTCGACAAGATCGTTAGACAAAAGTCGAGAGGTTTTTTGATCTTTGAAAAATTGATCTTGTTTACGTCTTTTGGCTCTCTCAGCCATATTTTTCTGCGCTTCCAACCTCTGAAGCTCCCTTAACTGTTGTTTTGACTTCTCGGCAGCCACAGAAACACTTTCTTCTTCAGGAGCATCATCCGAATCAGACTCTTCACTGTCGGCACTTGTAGTTAGCTTTGAAGTTACAACCGGCTCTTCAAAGTCGTCCTCATCGTCGCTACCAAACTTCTTGTGAGATTTAAATGACGTCGCTGGTGTGGTAAAAGTCTCATCCATAGATGCTTTCTTTTTGGGTGTCTGTGGAGCAGACTTCATAAATACCATGTCTTGTCAGCTCGTTAAGTAAATTCTTTGACAGCTGTTGGTGCATAAAAAAATCAAGGGTTAGGAACTCGAGCCTCAAACAGGATCAGCAAAAGGCATCTGGAGATAGCGAAGTCCTGTCGACTAAAAGACAGCAGCGGTGGGTAATATCCTGGCGTAGTTTGAACGTTATCCACAGTACATTCTGGTATAATATTCATAACTACGGTGTGATCAGTATATAAAAACGGTAATGCCTTTAGGACGTCAGATATGAGTATGATAGTAACAAATTCTCTGACTAGATGCTATATCCAGGCTCCTAGTTTCAACATCAGTCACCTACTTTAAATCTTTGAACTTTCAATTTCTATTAATTTCCAATGTTTAACACAGTTTATTCAATGGCGGGTCCAGGTGCCGTCTGAGCTACGAAACATGTTGCAGAGAGGGGTGGACTTAATGTCCGTACCCCACTTTTTGAAAGTGGGGCACATGGCCACCAATATATAATATATAATGCGATAGGCATGAGCTCGAAACAGCTTTGTCGTCTAAAATGACAATCAGCAAGAAGCCAATTCGTATTGCCAATATATCTGGTGCCACAGGTGATTACCCTCATGCTTTAAAGCGTATGGTGGAAAACGAGCCAGTGGATGCTATCGTTGGAGACTTCTTGTCTGAAATGAATATATCTTGGAATTCTATAGAAATGCAAACAGATCCTCATAGTGGCTATGACAAGGGTTTCTTGTCCCAGTTTGAAGAATCGGTGGAAGGTATTTGGGCCAAAAAAGTTAAAGTAGTCACCAATGCTGGAGGCTTAAACCCCCATCAATTGACTGCCGAAATAAAGAATATCTGTAAACGGAAGCGCATCGATTTGAAAATAGCTCTTGTCGAGGGAGATAATATTAGCCACCTCTTATCCAAGCATGATTTTCCACATCTAGACCATGGCGTCCCCCTGTCGACTTGGGGAAAGACTCCACAAGTCGCTGTTGCATATATCGGCTGCCGTGCTATCGTTGAAGCACTTAACGCGGGAAATGACATCGTTATATGTGGTCGTGTGACGGATGCCAGTCCAGTTATTGGATTAGCTGCATGGTGGTTTCAATGGGATTTGGATTATGACTTCGATAGACTCGCTGGTGCCTTGATTGCTGGGCATTTGATTGAGTGTGGCCCTTATGTGACAGGCGCTAACTTCAGCGGGTTTAGGAAACATCTCGACGAGCTTGTTAATCTTGCATTTCCTATCGCCGAAATATCTGGTGAGGGTAGCTGTGTTATTACTAAAGAAGAGAACTGTTCAGGTTTTGTCGAAGTTGATAATGTTACATCCCAGTTATTATATGAACTTCAGGGAGAGCTGTATTTAAACCCAGATGTAACGGCAGATGTTCGTACCGTAAATTTACAACAAACAGGTAAAAATAGGGTTCTTGTTACTGGTACGAAGGGCATAGCTCCTCCATCCACTACTAAGGTGATTGTCAATGCTATAGGGGGTTATCAAGCGCAGGCTTTGTTTTTCATTAATGGTCTTAATGTAGCCGAAAAGGCGAAAATGATGGAGAACCAGCTTCAGAGTGCATTTGCGAACTCCAAGTTCTCTAAGCTAGATATCTCTATAATAGGTACTGGACAGGAGAACCCGCTTAGACAGTCGTTGGGAACTTGCGTCCTTCGGGTGTTTGTGCAATCGGAACTAAAATCCTCTGTCGATAATTCTCAATTCAAAAGGATAATATATGCGATTCGAATGCAATCTTATCCTGGATATCATATGGATCTTGACTTTAGAATGATGGAACCGAAAATGTATATGGAATTGTGGCCGTCTATAATACCCACAAGTATGTTGGAAGAACGGGCTATATGCCATGACGCATCAGTTCTTGTACCACCTCCTAGAACTGTTACTCATGATATACCACGCAGCAGACCAAGCTATGAGACTTCTGATCCCATTGACCTTTCTTCCTTCGGTCCGACTATTTGGGCACCTCTCGGGTCCATTGTTCATGCAAGGTCGGGTGATAAGGCAAATAATAGCAATGTTGGCTTGTTTGTCCGCAACGAAGACGAATATCCTTGGCTTAGATCGTATTTCACGGTGGAAAGATTTAGACAAGTGTTAGGAGATGAAGCAAATGGAAGCACTCAAATTGAGAGGTGCGAATTTCCAAATATTCTGGCTGTTCATTTCAGAGTTCTGGACTTTTTAGATGGAGGAATTGCTTCCAGCAGCAGAATTGATGGACTGGGAAAAGGAATTGGCGAGTTCGTGCGCTCGAGGTTCGTTTGTGTACCTGCAAAGTTTCATTCACGGGGATGCATCTAACGTTTGAAATAAGAGGCTTGGGATGAGTGGCCTAAAGTTATTTGGTCGGATTAAAGGATGTCTGCGATAGTGGAATTATTGGCCGTTGCTAAGCTGCCAGCCCATGTGATTTGAAATTTCGTAGTTAATTTCTCGTACCTGTAATTATTCTATAATGAAAAAGAGATATTTCTGAATTTCTCCATTGCTCTCGGTGATTCTCTCAATTAATTGATCTAAACAGAGCCCAATAAATATCTCACTGATACGGATCGTCTGCCGTGCGTTATCGGCGAGCGACCCCGCATGCCCCCCACTTGTAGGCTAGCCGGACATTATGTCCGCTTAACTGTCCGTCAGCCACATATAACGGAACATCTTCCGATATCGAGTGCAATTTTGGACAATTTCGTGAATTGAAGCGGGAATGTCAACCGAAAGAATAGAGCAAGTAGTTCGCTATGCGTGTAGGAGATGTCACAGAAGAAAGATAAAATGTGACCGTCAAAGCCCAAGCTGCTCTCATTGTATTCGAGCGGGCATCACCTGTGACTACACAGAGCGCCCAAAAGACAAAGGTAGTTCTAGAGCATATATTGTCAATCTTGAAATTAAGCTAAAAGAGCTTGAGAAAGAGAATTCTGAGCTCCGCTCAAAATTGACCAACAGGAGCATAAGCCACAGTGGCTTGTGTTCAACGACTGAGTCTCCAGACTCGCAGATAAGTCATATCACCAGCAGTCCTTCAGTAAACGGCAAAGATAACAGTAAAGAACCTGATGATTTAACATCTATTACTGGATATTTATCATTAGCAGCTGCTGGAGATACCCGTTACATTGGACCAAGTTCGGGAATAACTTTTGCGACAATTGTTTGTTCAACAATTGAATCCATGAGAAAGCAGCCATTGATAGCTGAAACAAGGCTGGGTGCCGATATACTTAAACGTAGTCCGAGTAATTATTTTGAAGGTATTTGGGGCCAAATGGATGATACCGAAGAAGAATCATATTGCAGCCTAGAGTTCGGTGTTCCAATCAACAAAGTCCACGCGTTCAAACTAATGGCAATTTATTTTGGCCATACTCATATTCAATATCCTTTTTTATGCAAAGAGGAGTGTATGGAAAACTTTGAGAAAATTTATAGTGAACCAGGGTTCTATTCCAGAAATGTGTTTTGGGCCTTTGTGTTTGACATGGTCATGGCTATATCATCTTCCACAATACAGAGAAACCTATTTTCAGTCCAGCCTTTGAAACGGCCATTTCACGTCAGGGCTTTGTCGAAGTTGAGTTCTGTACTCTGTCTCAATGGTCAAAAATGCGTTGTGGCCATGCTGCTATTGACAATTTATTCTTTAATGCATGATGCCTCGTTAGGAGTATGGCATCTTGTGGGTATCACTCTGCGCCTTTGTACTGAGCTAGGATTTCACAAAGACTTGCATGGTAGACAGGATGAAAATATACCACCTTCGTTCTCGGTAGAAATGAAAAGAAGGTGTTTTTGGTCCGCAATTGCGCTGGACCGAGTTGTGAGTTGTACTTCTGGGCGTCCATTGGGGCTGCATGACTGTGACATTGATGTGCCACTTCCTTCGTCACATTATGATAATTGCCTCTACAAACATTCCAGAGAGGAAGAATCAGATTTGCCTTACGAGTGTGACTGTCCAGGCTTCAGTCCGTTTATTCAGATTTTAAAGCTGCGATTGCTCATAGGAAAAATTACTCGATTGCTATATTCCAAAACATCTACACAATCTGAATCAGCGTACGTTCGGATAAGAGAGCACCTGAGCTTAAAGCTAGACGACTGGAAAAGTGGGGTCTCGGCAGTCAATTTAAACGATATCCTATTCGGCTCGTCAAGTTCGTTGTCGTGCTTTGCAGATATATCGTGGTACAACGTGTTGTATTATAACGCTAGGCAGCTACTGTATCGTCCTCTTAGATGTCTGACGGCCAGTGATATGCTAGAGCTATTAGACGCATCCAGAAATTCCATCCTCATCTATTCTGCTCTTTGTAAGGATAAGAAACTTAATTATTCCTGGCTGACACTTCACTCAGTTTTCACATCTGGGATAAGCTATTTATATTGCGTCGCGAAGTCAACATGTGAGGACGGAATTCTCGATAAGCTTCCTTCAGACATAACAGTATTTGAAGAAACAAGGGCTTGTAGCAACGTTTTGACTTCTATTTGTGAAAGATGGGACTCGGGTCATGAATCTAGAACTTTATTTGAAAGGTTGTCGGGCATGGTAATTTCAGAATATATGAAAAGACGAGTTGCCAGTCAGATGGAATCTGCCATTAGTAGCAAAGATACTGCTAGCCAGCTTTTCAATGAAGATATGACCTTTTCGGAGAGATTTGGCGAACTTGAGGCTGTCTTTGAAGATACTTCGTTTGGCTCGTTAGCTCCCGTTAACTCAAAGCAGCTAGATTTTCAAGATCACCTTCTGGATATACCAGAAATCTATAACCTTATCTAAAGTAAACTATTAACTTAAAAATTTAGCACCAGTTGCAGTACTTAGCTTAACAGACAAGGGCTCTAAACGGACCCCAAGTTCAAGCATTAGCTTCCATTCTTGAACTCGACGCCCGTTCTTCGATATATCGGCTTGTTCGATCATAGTGGATATGTCAGCAGTACTATCTGTTCCAAAAATCTTGACTTTTCTGTCTTCGCCGTTAGTGAGTGAATACTCCTGCCAATTACCCTTTTCTGTGTTCCCAGCTATGAATCTTATTATGTCTTTAGCGAAATTCACGCCGAATACCTTCTCGGCCCCCGAAGGATCTATGGCACTCAACCTGTCGGCAAAATTTTGAAAGAGATACATTGTATCTACAGCATGGTGGCTGAGATTATACAGATCTCCGTCTCGAAACGGATTCTTTTTAACAAAATGATAATAGTAAACCTTTGTGTCAGGATTCTTCGCGAGTTTTTCTACTAAATCGTATATCCTGCAATTAAAACCCAGGTCACCAAGGAATTGGCATATTTTTTGACGAATATCAACGGCCTCATCATGAATATTGTAAAACTTCAAGAGTTTGCAAGACTTTTCTGTTGTCCAAATTTTGTCCTCAACAGAATAAAGGCCCTGGCTGATAAACTCGAAAGGGTTTTGAACCTTTTTAAAGAGTGGAGCGTAGAGTGACCCTTCAAAATCGCAATCTCCGATCAATAAAGCGTCTAGCCAATTGCATTTAGCTATTATATCATTGGCTGTGGTCCCATTCACCGGCGAAGAATAATATGTCTGGCTGGATGGAGAGTCAGCCAAGTTGAAGAATGGTGAATCATCAAAAAGTCTAAATATGACCATCAGGCCACCGTTCTCGGTAGCACGTATTATCTCCTCAACTGGAATTTCCCGAAGATGATTCAGCTTACTGGTGCTATCAAGATTTCTGATGTTAAATTTTTCACAAAGATTGCTAAATTTATCCTCGTGATAACTCAACGATTCGGGGCAACCTCCTCCAGGAGTTCCAGACATCACAATTGCCCTCTTGAATGGCCTTCCACTATCACGATAGAGTTGTGCGTTTGAAGTAATTGCGTTTGACACAGACTTGGCACCTGCACTTTCGCCTACTGCTGTTACGTTTTCAGGATCTCCGCCGAATCCCCCGATGTATTTCTTAACCCATTGAAAGCCAAGGAGCTGATCATGTAGACCAAAATTGCATGGATGCTCTTTGTTTGAAGAGCATTCGTCCACTAATTCTTGACAAGCAATGAATCCCAAAAACCCCAGCCGGTATTGAATAGCAACAGTGATAATGGGATTAAAGTCTGCTAGGCTTGTTCGCACTAGTGCAGCACCGTTCTCTGCAGGATCAGATGCACCTCCTCCCATGCTGAAAGCCCCTCCATGGACCCATACCATAACCGGAATTGGGGCAGAAAAGTGCTCTTTAGGAATCGTGATTGTAAGATTCAAACAATTAAACTCATCTTGTAGCAGTTGTTTCACTCCAGGTGGCTTTCCGCCGTAGTGTGTGCCCTCTACAAAGCTAGCCGAATATACTTGCGGACAAATTGGTCTGAGTTAGAACTTGAAATTATGTTGTCAACACATACCCAAAACTCGTAAAGTCTCGTTGATCGAGAGGCAGAGGCTTTAATAATGCCTGGCGAAATCTAGCTGGAATGTGCCCAAACGGGATACCTCTGAACTGGACAACATCCCCTAGATCTGCACCAATTACGCTCCCTAGCTCAGGGTGACTAAATTCCATATTGGTTAGAGGTGCAATTAGAAGAGTTTCTTCAAGAGGGGAGATTTATAGTGATGCGGACATAAATCCGTGACTAGACATTCACGGACATCATTGCCGCAGATTTACCCCGCTTCCCCACATAGGCATCCCCACCGTTGGTGACTAAACATTAATGGGCTTTATGAATATAAAAACACTAGACAGGGCGGTAGGCATCGATAAAAAAACAATATGGGAAAGCCAGTTTTATTTCAAGATTTGACAGGGAGGCTTGTTTTTGTAGCTCTTGTGGGATCGTTTGCTAGTGGGGGTTTTGGATTGGACTATGGATGGCTTGGATCTGCCTTTGGTCTAGCTCAATTCGCAGATACATATGGAAAGCACGATCCAATCACTCATGAATCCACTTTAACAGCAAGGCTACAGTCATTGTCTCAAATCGCAATTGGTGCTCAGGTTATCGGTAATATAGTAGCGTCTCCGTTTACCGAAAGATTCGGCCGCAGAAAGAGCATATTGACAATTGCCATGATTCTATATATTGGAGTTATCGTCCAATCTACCGCAATTAAGTCTTATGGTCAATTCATCGCCGGAAGAGCAATTTTGTTTTTTGGAGGTGGTTGTGCGTCGACAGTGATAACGATGTACCTCACAGAATGCTCTCCGGCACGAATCAGAGGGGCCATTGTCATGTCGTTAGTGATGGTTACCAATTTAGGCGCTTTTCTTGCTTCCCTGATAATATTCTTGACAAGAAAAATGAGCAATAGTTGGTCTTATAGAACCGTCATTGTATGTCAAGCCCTCACTCCTACAGCAATGTGTCTTTTGCATCCTTGGCTCCCTGAGTCACCCCGTTGGCTAGTGAAGGTAGGGAGGACCACTGATGCAGAAAAGTCTCTGATACTCCTAAGAGGGTCCACAGCAGATTATAGCAGTGAAATTCGTCTACTGGAAATGGAGCTGGAAGAGGAGAAATTGAGAAATGGTACGTCTTGGTTTGACCTCTTAAAGGGAACCAATAGGCGTCGCACAGTAATATCTGTGGTATTTTCAGGATGTATTCAGTCCATGGGAGTTAGCTGGATTATTGGTTACTTTGTCGTACTTTTAGAGCAATTTGGTAAGAGTTCAGACACTGCTTTGAAGTTCAATATGTTGCCTTCAGTTCTAGGCATTCTGGGGCCACTCATCTCTTCCTATACTACAGACAGATTTGGTAGACGAACTGTTCTTATATTTGGTGGGACTATGATGACACTAATGATGATTTTGACTGGTGGATTAACAGCGCCATCATCTATAACAACCCCAATGGTCAATGGGGCCATAGCCGGATTAATGCTGTGGCAGTTTTTTTATGCTGTCACTTGGGGCCCCGTTTCAAATGTCGTTGCTGGTGAACTTCCATCTGCACTTCTTCGCGAGAAGACGCTTGGCCTGTTTTCTGCCGGAAATAGTATTAGTGCACTATTGGCCAACATAATAAACCCTTACGTTCAAGACCAGGACGCTGGAAATCTTCAAGGAAAGACGGCTTTTATCTATGCTGGATTTAGTACTTTCTATACTGTTTTTACATTCTTCTTCATTCCTGAGGGTAAAGATCGGTCTCTTGAGGAGCTCAACGAAATGTGGGAGGCTGGTGTCGCACCGCGTAAATTCAAAGGATACCAGACGTCTGGATTGGGTGCGGAAATCACTCTCCTTGAAGTCCATGGCACAGCCAAGTCAAGTGAAAAGCATATTGAAGACATGAATAATGAGTGCTGAACTCGCGGATTTTCTGTATTTGTGAATTATATTACGTGACAGTTAAATTAAAATTTCCACTGATTTAAATAGATAAATTAGACTAACTGAAATAGAAAAGAAATTAGAATCAAGGAGAAAGATGCCAGTATCTTCGTTCCAGAGGATGCAGCAACAACAGACGTGGAAGCAATTGGTTGGGTGACAATTCCACTGGCTTGTGAGGAAACTCCAAAGCCGGAAATCTGCCCAGCCGTTGCTCCAGTAGTGGGATTCATAGCTTTTGTTGGTGCACTCTTAAAATTGGCCCCAGATGTCTCCTCTACATTGCCAGAACTCGTAAGACGGGTCACTGAAGCTGCAGCTTCCACTGCGCTGCAGGGCACCGTTAAGAGCTGAGTCTCGATCTTAGTTTCATATACCACTATTCCCGAAGACGTTGTCAACGGGGAAGTTACTGTAACCTCCTTCAATATGCTTGTGTAGGATACTGTGTTCGAGGCTTCAAGAGCTGCAACTGAAGTTGTCAAGTGCTTGTCTTCACAAGGACATGTCGATATAATAACGGTACTCAATAGAGTGACTGTTGACGATCCCAAAACAGTTGTAACAGGAATTGTGGTATACAAATATGATGGAGAAGACGATGGAAGTGCCACTTCAGAAGTGGGCGAGTTAACGATGTTAGATTGCGTGGCCGAGCTAGTTCCTTCGTTTTGAAGACTTGAAGCGGCATGGACACCAGTGCTTGTATAAGACTGAGTTGCTAGTCCATTGGGGCACGACAAAACTGGAATTTTGGAAAATCCTTCTGCTGATTTCCAGATATTGTTGGCATCTGCTATTGCTGACTCCAACGAAATTGCTACACATTCGAGATTGAAGGTCGTCACTAGACTGTTGGCATCCGAAGACATCTCGCGTATGTTAGCAAAAATGGATGATCCAGCAGTGCTAGACAGCAAGATTGTAGCCTTCTGATTCAGAAGCATAATAATACTGCCAACTTCTACCGTTACATTCAGTGCCAAAGACGACACGTCCTGGGAAACAGCGAGATCTCTCTTGAAGCTCTGGTTACTTGAACCAACGGCATCCCCTAAAAATTTCGAAAGACTTTCAATAAAGTTGGAAATTGCTTTTTCCAGAGAAACTAGATCCAAAGATGTAGGAGATAGACTGTCCAGGATTGAAATCAGCTCTTCTGCCGATTCTGTGAATGAGTTGAAATCACCAGATAACGATTGACCAGTAGCACCTGCACTTTCGGCAGTATTAGTCGTCGTTCCAGTGCTTTGCTTAGTGGCACCAGATCTTATCGATTGTGAGACATGCCCTTTCAAACTTGAAGACCCGGATGAAATAATGCCCGTGGAAGTAGCAGTGTTAGAGAGAGATGGCCCAACAGCAGAAAAGGTCGTGGTAGTAGATAGAGAGCTATTAAAACCAAAAGAGGCACTTAATGCAGTAGCAGAGCTGGCGGCTACTGTCGATGGGCTAACACTGGATGTCGAGCTTTGACTTGATGATGTTTCAATTGAAATGGAGCTAGAAGTTGTCGGTGTTGCCTTGATCGAAGTAGCTGCCTTGGTTGAAGTAGCTGCCCATTCCGGTATAGGTACAGTCGGTAAAACATCAATGGGGTAAGTTCCCAATTGGAGCATCCAGTCATTAAGCTGAGACGTACTAATGGAGGGACTGATGACAATGTCATCAGACATGAATACCCTGACGTCTCCGTTACTGTCGAATATAACACCGCCTGTCAAAGTTCCAGATGTTCGGGGGATATAACCGTCAGCTTGGAGACCATCAAAAATATCACCAGTCCCTTGGTAGGTATGAACGGTGGAATAAAGCTCGTTCAACGAAGCACCAGGGACGACCTCGAAGATGTCAAATTCACCACAACCACTATCCCAACAGGAACAATTTCCATTAGTAGGATATTGATCGGTTCGAGGAATATGAGCGTTCAATAGCCACACTGCCGGCATATTGTAGTTTGGGACTTCTCCTACAGAATATTTGGTTTCATTTGGCATGGTGAATTTAAACAAGAACATTTTTGTCGTTCCATAAAATCCGTGATATGCAGGAATTCCCGGTCTGTAAATTCCACAATCATTACCAAAACCCGATGCTTCGCATTGAATATCGGACATGATCATATACTGCTCGTTCGAGTAAATTATGTTGTCTGCGCTGAGAACTGTTGGAGTATCAGAGAAACTTATACCATCGGCTCCGGCATAGGAAAGTGCATTTCCCATACAAGAAGAGCTGGCACCGGCAAGAGTGAAGAACGTGGCATTTTGGGCAGTTGATGAGGAAGCCTCAAAGTATGACAACCGAGACCAATCAGAACCGGAATTTTGATCCAGTACATAGCTGTCGGTAACATAATAGCCAAATTCCAGTAAACTCAGAGGTCCACGGAAATTGACTGAAACCTCTTCGTTTAAAGGAGCGTTGGTTCCCTGAAATTCAGTTGGAACATCACTGAGAAGGCAGATGCATTGATCAACGTCAATTTCTGAGACATGTAGATATGTACCAGCATACCCAAGGTTTTCGAATTCAAGGGCGTTGAATGCTGACTGGGCATTCGCTCGTGCCAAAAAGGCAGCAAACAGAGCTAGCACCAGTTTCATTTCCAGTTGGATAAATTGTAACGAGTGACTTAACAAAAGAGTGACAAAAGAGAGGTGACTGGCGTGGCTGTATCATGGTGAAAGCGAAGTATATATATGGCCGTTGCCAAGGAGGGAGAACACAGCTAAATTGGATTAGCGTGACCAGTGCGTGCGTTACCATGCATGAGGGCAATTCCAAATTGAGAATTGTTGGTCCCCTTAATTCCAGTGCTAGCACTAGAAGAAAATATAAATAAAACTCGGTACAATACAGCCAGGGAGTAATTGTAGCAGAAATCATTCTCGAAGCAAATGGCAATAGATCTTGGAGCATATACGTCGTGAATCTGAAAATGTCGGATGAGAACAGATCTTCAAAGTTTACTGTCGATCGCGACCGGTTCATGCATCTGCAACATTAGTGTGCATATTATTTCCTAAAGTGGAAATAGCCATTATCCATCACGTCCACAATCTCGTCTCAGCTCCCAAACTAGTCAGCTATTTCTCCTGCCTCTCCCAAAACGGGAGATGGTCTCCAAAAATGCACTGAATAAAAGCTGTAGCTGCAGTCTCCCCACGAGCCAGATTGATATGTGATTGGCTCACTTTACTCGATCACGCCCTCAATAGCACAGTAACCATGTTTCCTTTGGAATCACTGATATCAGTGTAGCATGAAGCACCATATAGAAGTGTACACACAACATATATATATTGAAAGGAGTTCTAGGGCCTGATTTGTTTTGTATTCCAAAACTGTGGATGTCCGTGCTGTTTTTTGAACACCGCGACATGTTGTGCATCTCATGAAATGCTGGCCTGGGTCCATCGTAATACATTTCAAAAAAATCCCCTGCGCGCCTTTAAGAATTTAGCAAGGGCCCATTATTACCCATCTGCCATTCTATGAATCAGTTGTAGACCTCCCCCGCAGAATCCAGCCGTACGTGATGGCATTACCCGGTATAGGCTAGATCCGGCAGGCAGGTAGTCTATTTGCCAGTTGACAGCGTTCATTATACAGTTCAGTCAAAGATCTAAGGCGAGAGTGAACTCACCAAGTCTTGAATCAATGACAACCATTAAGGAGCTCATTTCTGGGCTCAAGCCTGGTGAGAAGTATTTCTCATATGAGTTTTTTCCCCCAAAGACAAAGACAGTAAGTAGGAAGGCCCTCAGCAAGACTCACAGCGTAGGGAATAGAGAACCTGACAGCTCGTTTGCAACGAATGTCCAAGCTAGGGAACCTGTTTGTGAGCGTGACTTGGGGAGCCGGTGGATCTTCTGCTCAAAAGAGTATAGTTGTAGCAGGCATTTTTCAGCAGGAATTGGGCATTCCAACATGTCTCCATTTGACTTGCACTAACATGGATAAGACAATTGTGGATGATGCATTAGCACAGGCTAAGTCGTTGGGTATTCGAAATATTCTTGCACTGAGAGGTGATCCTCCGCGGGGAACTGAATACTGGACTCCCGATGACAAGGCTGAATTCAGCCATGCTGTGGATTTGGTTCGATACATTCGAAAGTCTTACGGTGATTATTTCTGCATTGGCGTGGCCGCATATCCTGAAGGTCACAGTGATGGCGTGGGTTCCAACGGTCAGGATGTTGAAAGAGATCTTCCTTATTTAGTAGAAAAGGTCCAAGCCGGTGCTGATTTCATTATCACTCAAATGGTTTACGATCACAAAAAGTTTATTGAATTTGAAGATCTTCTTCGCAACCACTCGTCAGGAGCTTTCGAGGACATCCCAGTCATTCCTGGCCTCATGCCGATTAATACTTACCAGTCATTCCTGAGAGCTGCCAAGCTGAGCCATGTCGGTATTCCGCAAGATATCATGGACAAGCTAAATAGCATCCCAGTTGGTGACGATGAGCAAGTCAAACAGTTTGGAGTGCAGGCGATCTCAAACATCATTAAAAGCATTCTCAGTGGGACTAGTAACAGGGTTCGAGGATTCCATTTTTACACATTGAATCTGGAGAAATCCGTAGCTCTGATTTTGGAACGTAGTGGCTTGTTGTCTACTGCCAACGATGATGATGTTGCAGTTGAAGAAGATGATTCCTTGGTCATCCCTACTCAAAAGCCAGCTAGTGGTCGACGTCGGTCAAGCTTACTTGCACATAACCGTGTTATAGTGGAGCGGGATGTCACTGATGATAATGAGTCAGAGACTACTATTTCTCAAAAGGAAGTGGGACATGATACATCGGCAGCAGTGGGAAGCCAGGATGCTTTAGCTATAAGCAGTGGTGAGGGAGATCTTGGTCGTGAAGCTACGTGGGATGATTTCCCCAATGGAAGATTCGGTGATTCCCGATCCCCAGCATACGGTGAAATTGATGGATATGGTCCTTCGCTTCGAGTCGAACCTTCCCGAGCTCTTAAGTTATGGGGATACCCTGTTGATATTGAAGATATCATTTCGTTGTTTTCAAAGCATATTTTGAACGAGCTGGAGGTTTTGCCGTTCTCAGATCAGATTCTCGTCGCAGAGACTGCATTGATCCAGGAAGAACTTTTGCAGTTGATCTCAAAGGGTTATCTTACAGTAGCCTCGCAGCCGGCTGGAAACTCTGTGAAAAGCACTGATAAGATTTTTGGATGGGGCCCACCGGGTGGCCGAGTCTTTCAGAAAGCATTTGTGGAGTTTTTTATTAGTGATGACAAATGGAAGAAGCTGAAAGCAGTTCTAGACTCCCTGGGGAGTGTTGTTTCATATTACGATGGAACATCCCAGAGCGAAATAATTCAGAGCACAAACCTTCCGGCGGGTTCTGCCACTGCTGTGACGTGGGGAGTGTTTCCTAACAAAGAGATATTGCAATCCACAATTATAGAGGAAGAGTCGTTCTTGGCATACCGAGCAGAGGCATTCAATATATGGAAGGAGTGGAGGGGTCTTTACAAGCCAAAGACTGCTTCTTACGAGCTTATGGATAACATATACAAGACATACCACCTAGTGTCTGTTGTTCACCATGACTACTTTGAGGATGGAGCTTTATGGGAAATCCTGAGTTCTGCTGTATGAGCTGTGGTTTTCCCTTGTTTACTAGCAAACTATAAGAGATTGGCAATAGAAAAAACTGTTTCATGTTTCATAAATTATTCATCATACTCGTATATTCGTTAACTGAAGGCAAGGTTGGTTAGTCTTCGCGGCGTTCCTTGACCTCCTCACACAGCTCTTCTAATTCGCTGATAGACATCGACTTCTCCAACTCGAGGTGCGAGCTATTTCTAGGAAAGTCGTCATAGCAGTACACTTGACGGTCCCCATCGCTGTTGACTGCAACAATCCGAGATGCATAACACAGACAACTGCATTCTGCACACTGATACGAGTCTTCATCAGCAGCATCCACTGAAATCGACTTTTGTGAAGCATACGGGTATTGTTGCAAGAATTGCGTTCGACGGTTCTTTTCGGTGTCTTTCAGATCCACCAAGTAACCATATAACCATTCAGCAGTTTCAGACCTGAAGTCAACTTTGGCTGCCTTTAATAGAAGCTCATCGTGTGAGAATATCGGGGATCTCTTTTGTAATTTGTAAGAATCCACCGCTTCCTTTCCTGCTGGGACCCAATTGGGCGGAGCATAGTTGACAGCTTCGTTAAAGTTGAAACCGTGGTTAAAGCCAGCATGATATGCGTTGGGGAAAGTGACCACAAACTGACCAGCATGTTGATCCGTCACATAGCAAGGGATATCATGCTTCATTAGCACGTCGGGAGGAATCATTGTAGCTCGCTGAAAGAGGATATCTGGTTGCTTCTCAAAGAGCTCTGGAACAAGAGCTCTGGTCGTCTGCTCGAATTTGCTAGCATACGGGCCAGGTATACCGTACCAAGTTTTGGTTTCACCGAAATGCTGGTAGTTTACAGAGTAGGTGTAGTGATCTTCGCTGTGCCAACAGAATGCTGAGAACATCATGCCGACATATGCCCAAGGGACAGTAACTCCAGAAATATCCGACTTGAGATGCCGAAACAGAGACATTTTGTTGTGAGGAAAGTTGTTCAAATTCCAAGGGTCCTTTGCGTATCGGTTGAACGGGTCTGTACTAGTGGTAGGAAAGCCAGAGCCTTTAACATCGCATTTTATGTCGGCACCATACTCCACAGCTATTTTGCAGTTTATGTCAGCAATGTGGGACCAAAATCGGCTTTCCAATAACGTCTCGACCAGGATCTTGTCTTCTGGGTCAACAATGGACAACTCAGTATCGAGGTAATCCTGCTTGAATTTGTCGGCCATATCTTGGAATCCAGGAAGGTCGTAAGTCTCACCTTCATCAAAGAAAAAATCTCCACTTCCAATCAAACATCGAGGACAAAACCAGCTCTTGGCATTCGGGTTCATTACTAGCTTGGGTCCAAGACATTCGGCATGGTATCCGGATTTACACTCCTTGCAGTTCAGCACAGAGCCTTCCTCAGAGCATACCTTACACTTGCGTCTGCGAGGCCGCTGCTGTTGACGTTCAGGCGTACTATGGCGATCTTCAGAAAGCATCTCTTTATCATCAGCCTCTGCAACTTCTTGTTCGGCGGTTGGAACAGGAATGCCATGCGGTCCCAGACGAGCTGACCTGCGTCTCTTTACAGGCGGTTCATTATCTTCTTCTTCTTCTTCTTCTTCTTCTTCTTCTTCTTCTTCCACATCCCGATGCTCGTCGCTAGAGCTCTCCTCCTCTTCTCTTTCAGTTTCGTCTTCTTCGCTGTCAGAATCAGATTCTTGCTGTTGGTTATTGCGAAGCCGGGCTTTACGAAGAGTTCTCTCAGGAGGAGGCGACGGCAGTACCGACTGCTTTATTCTCCGAGGACGGCCTGGAGACTTTGGAGAGAAATGGGACACATTTTCCTGCTCTGCCTTTGGAGTCAAAAGCATAGCATTTGAAGGTACTTCGCTTTTGATGGAGTGAGCCCTTGACGAGCCTGACGATGTTGCATCCTGTAGGCGCACAAACTTTGAAGCATAAGCCACAAAATCCTCATATGGAACCAGATATATCTGATATAACATTTGAATTTGTTGAGCAGTTTGGAAATCTGCAACAGTGGAGAGCTGCAATTTAGCAGAAACCAACGGCCAATTTCCATCCTGGGTCACTTTCCTATAGCCTCCCAGGGCATGAACAGCTTCTTTGAGACGGTAAAAGTCCAGCAGTCCTGTACCGACCCTGGGGTACAGCTCAGTGAGATCCGACCCCCGCATTCTATGAAAATTGGCCATACGGTTCACCCAGTCCATGGTAGTTCGAGTAAAGGCTCCCATAGTATTGAGAGTCTGTTTTCGACAGTCGAAATGAAACCGACCCAAGTCCAAAGCAAAGCGGGGGTTCCAGCTTGGCGGCGGCACTATTTTCAAAATGCCATATTTCTGTCCCTCTTCATACAATGAGTTGATATAGGTATAAGGGTCCTTGAATTCGTCCTTAGACGGATAAAACGTGGGCACTTCTTTCAAGCCAAAAGGCCGGCCTGGCTTGGCCGTTTCCCGGTACTCTGTTCGAGGCTTGACATTTACCGGCTCCAGGCCACCAATTGACATCATGTTGTCAACCTTGAGACTCTTGTTCCAGTTGCCAATCCTAAACGGGAAGCATATATATGTGAGTGCAGGCGGGGATGTAAGGGAAACCGTTGCCAAATGGGGGTATTAGGACTACAGAGTCTGCGTCACAACCGTTGAGCGACCCCTCAACTGATATGGGGGTCAACAACCACAAAATAAGCAGTTGGGTGCACAGGGCCGGATATGATGGAAATATCTGATGAGCTCTCCAGTCTATAGGATCATCACGCCTTGGACCCTTGTCAGGGCCATATCTACTAAATTGTGTGGATCTACCTGCTGTCTGGTTGAGGGTAGAGCAGCGCCGATCCAATATCATCTCGCTATGCCCTGACGGCTAAATATTGTAAAGTACGTTACGCGCCGGGGAAATACATGTCACGAACCGACTGTATAAAATGTCAATTGTAACTGCCAAGACTCTTCTACTACAGCATGTGTTTGCATTATGGGCGGTGGCCTACTTCTTGATGAAAGATCCCCAGTATGTGTTTGAAAGCACTATAGTTCTGATAATGGCCCAGTCCATGGCATTGCCATATGTGGAGGTCAAGAGTGCGGACCACCCATACATCGGAATAGTTGTGGTGCTGGCAATTCTCATGGGCGTATCGGATATCAGTATTCTGGCAGTGCAAGAGTATTTGAATGTGCTGTCGGTTCTGCTGCCAGTGCGACTTACAGTGCTGTTTGCAGTAGCAGGTTACGGATATTTGAGCTACGATCCATACTTCAGCAACGCAGCTGTATTTACTCTGTGTTTCTTTGAAGTGATTATCAACTTTCTTATATATTTGCAGGTGCGTGAAGAACGGAATGAGATGCTCAAACGGATGATACGCGAGTCTCGATAATGCAGTATGATTACGTCTCGAGTACACACGCCGAGAACAATGGCACTTGCGAGCCAATAAGGTAATGCCTACAAGGTAAATGGCAGAAGGTATAAAACACCTCGTTCGTAATGGAAACCTTTATACACTGTCAAATAAACTAAATACTGACATAGCAATCAAACTTCTATCAAAAGATCCAGAACCTCTTCTCATGCAGCTTCTTGTTGAGAGCCTTGTACCGCTCCATCTCCTCCCAGCAGTCACGACCCCACTCGCAACCAGCCATGTTAACAACAAAATCACGGTCCCGCTCGTTGTAGAACAGCCGAGGGTCGCCCTCCATGTCGCTGCACGCTCCGGGAGGGAAGGAGTTGATTTTTCGCAGAGGAATAAAGCCCACCCGACCTCGAATCCATGCCTGTTGAGTATACAACGTCTCAAACGCATCCTGGTCTTTGTGCTCCCAGTCCATGTGCTTCTGCTCGTAAAACACTGGATCCCACCAGATGTCAAGCAGCTTTTCCGTCCACTCGGATCGTCTGATGAAAAAACTTCCCAGATTGAACCCTCCACAGTCCTGCGACACAATCATGTCTATGGGCTGGTTGTAGTCGATATAAGGGATCTCCACTGGTATGTTGAGGGGGTTGAAATATGACACATCTCGGTACGTCTCGTTGTACAGGTTGCGGAAAATATGTTTGTCGAGCGAGATCTGTGGCTCCATGATGAACGTGTGCAAGTCCAGCCACCAGAACCATTCGGCATTAGGAAACTGGCGCATAGTCTGCTTTATAATGTCGACCTTCTCCCACGACTCGCGCCATTCGTGGGCATATCGCTTTTTAGCCGACACGTCTTTGATAGCCAGGTGGTAGCCATGGCTCTCGGCGTATGCTTTCTTATTGGCTATACTAGATCGCTCCACCGACCACTCTTTAGCTCCTTTCCATTGCATGACTCCTCCACCCTCGTTGGCGGCGAGAATAATCACATATTTGCCCGAGCCAAAATTCACATGAGGGAGAAATGGCACCGCTGTAAACAGAGATAGCAGCGATAACACTATGATTATCACTGCCACCAGCAGCTTCCGTCTGGCCACCACCTGGACTGCCTGTCGCACATTGGTCATAAGTGCAGGCCGGGCTGGTTTCCAGGCTGACCCATTGGCCCACCCCGACTTGGCTTCTTTCATGATGTGTCTAAAATGTCAGTAGTAGGGTAGTGTACCTGCGTGCTATCTTTAACTTCGAGATCTACATACAAGCTGTTTGTCCGGGCATCGGCAGCAGACACATCACAAACTGCCTGGAAAACCCCCCGAATCGACTCGATAAAACGATATCAAAAAATCCTAAACCAATTCAGAGCCTTCTCCTAACGCCCAGGCCAATTCCTGGTTTTATCTTTAGACGTGACTGGTGGTAGCTTTGACTACTCCTGTCGAACAACACGGCTTCCCAAATTGGGCCTACCCGTACCCCAAGACTGTACGCTCGACCGGTCATATCTCTAGACACGTCGTCAATCATCTTCTAGATGACTGATAGGTTTTGAAAAAAGACACGAAGAGCCAAATTTTGTAGAGTGGTCGTTAATTTGGCACTGCAATTCGCTTCTCCTTTCTACTCTATAGCTGTGGATAACCTAGTTATATTGGTCCAGCGGCCGCATGAGGCTCGTTGCTTTCTACATGTCATTCCAAGGACGAAGTAAGTGATGAAGCAGACGTAAAGGAATCGAAACTAACGTTAGCGCTACGGCAGTCTCCGCGAGTGATGGGCCAAAACTCGTTTCAAGTCACGCCTCCTGTAGCCAGTAGCCCCCTGGCGTATGGAGGTTACTCGGCAGGCAGCGTGCCAGCACCGTCGCCTGCCATGATGGGATCTCCACAACCACAGGCCAAACCAATGCCAATGCCTCCAATCGGAATCCCCATAATCACACCAGCAAATGCTCCTCATGAATTCCAGAGTAACATGTACCAACGCGGCCAGCACCCGCGAGGAATGGTTCCTGGGCTCCACAACATGATGCGCCAGTCTTACAACGGGCAGTATCCCGCCAATATTCCCATAGGAGCAGGCGCGTTGGGTGTGGAATGGTTGCCACGTATTTCCATGGCGCTGGAATCCACCATAGAATCTGAGGTCAACTGGGCCACAACTGCATTACTAGAAGTGTCGCTGCGAAACCCTGAACGATTACAGTTCAAGCAGAACAGCTTCTTGGCTTTCACGCTGCTGGACACAGTATACCGCGAGTGGCCAACATTCGACACACTGCTAGACTGTGACGACAATCAATATTGGCAGATGCAAAAGAATCTCGAGCGAATGCTCATCATCAGGAACGCGTCGCTGGATCCTGAAAATGCCCATTTCTTGGCAAATCTGCCGCTGTGCTTTGAGATCCTCCAGCGAGGCCTGGCGTTTAATCTGAATGGTGACTTTGCAGAGCTGGTAACGTACTGTATTGACATATGCGAGTCGGTGAGCTTCCACATGACGCCAGAAACAGTCGACCATCCTCTGTTTGCGGCTATTATCAGGATTCTGTCGCGAACTGCTGACAGGGCCTCTTTGATTCCTGCGCTGCGGTGTGTGGCCCGGTTTGTGATTAGAGATGAAAAGAACATCATCGGGCAGCTTCCTTTGCCGTTAATCAAATCGGTATTGAACTACTTGTTGGTAATCGAAGACGAGGAGTTGCTCTCTGCTACATTGGATTTCTTATACCAGTACACAGCTCGACCTGTCAATTCCAGCACATTATTGAACGATCCATCGCTTAGCGAGTTGTTGTCGACACATTTGATTCGGCTACTCAAATACAAAATAGAACTTCCCGATATCGATTACATTCGGTTGCCGAGGTTGACTAAAAAGGCTGCTCCTGCCGAGCCTCCAAAACTGCCAGAGTGGATCATTGATGAGCTGCAAATGTTTGAAGAGCCAAATCGAGCTACGCAGTGGATCCGTACATGCTACGAAGACGAGTCTGAGGGCGAAGTGACTCAGATATCTCTGTGGAAAGCTTACGAAGCCCAGTTCGATGTGTATGTTCCTCAGGGCCGCAAACTATTGCCGGCAGTGGATTTCATCAAGAATGTGACTTCTGCTTTTAGCACTTCGTGTCCAATGGTCATAGAGATGCCTGATGGTCAGAAGCGGTTTATTATCAAGGGAATAAGGCCGCGAGAATTCCCCGTTGCGCCGTCTGCACTAAACAGACCCAAGAACGTTGGACCACAAATCCAGTCAAAGCCTCCGGCATCCCAGTCTGGAGTAGGTGTCGCAGCAGCTCTAGTGATCCAGAATTTAACTAGAACTGCTCAAGGGCAAGAGTTTATCAGACCGCATGCTGCAACTATTGTGGAGTTAGCTCTACTCAACGTTAATCTACGGTCGTACGTGGATGGAATCATGGCAAATATTTCCAAGGAATCTGGAAGTGGAAATGACGAAGACAATACGAAATAATGATATGTACAATATGGTGATCTAGAATATGAGATCCGAGGGACAATAGATAAAGGCTTGATTGGCTAGTATTGCCTCTACTCGTCCTCGTCGGTGCTTGGTGGCGGTTTGCTGTCGCTTCGCAAGTAAAACTCGACTAATGTTAGACACTTTGAAATAGATAACCAGCAAAAAAAAAATTGAATCCAATAATGGCAACTTACCAGCTGTAGAAAACGCTGCGAACGCTCCACATCCAAACAGTGCTGCTTGTGGGCCAGACTTGACCGCTAATCCTCCACCAGTCAGACATCCAGCGCCTACGCCGTTCCAAATGTCGTTTTTAGCTCGTAACTATGTTAGAAACTCTCTCTCCAAACTGTTTTCTGTCAAAACTTACTGATTCAATAGAACATTCGACGCCGGTAAACACCAAACCAATGAATCCGAAATTTTTGGCACTTCCCCATGCCCGATTTCCCATATCCTTGAACTGGATCTTCATTTGCTGCCGAAAAGGCAGATCTGCTATTTTCGATGCTGTGCCTGTTCCAATAGTGTCGTAGCTCATCTACATGTCAGACTTTGTCTTTTTTTTTTAGTGACTTTACTTACAGACGCCATAAATAATCCAAAGAATCCTCCTAATCCGAAACCAGTCACTCCAGCCATAACCGACTTTCCAGGGCAAGACTGCATGAAATTCATCATTGCCTTGGCACCCATCTCGGCTTGCTGCTCAGCCGTCATGTCGTAGTACGACGTTGGCTGGTTCTGGCCCTGAATCGACATGGTTATGGTACTTGGCCTGGGTCCCACCAATATCAAATTTCAAAACCCTGGTACGGCGCCCTTACCCCGGACAGTTGCCGAGAGCAACAATGACAATGAAGTTATGATTCCAAAAGCAAAACATTGCTTGCAAACAATGTACTGGCTAAAGGCTAAAATGAACAATGAGAATGAAATCACTACGATCGATAGTGGACTTGTTGATAGCGCAGTACAGCAATACCACACTTTTCTGCTTGTGCAATTGCAGCAGGATCAAGCTGAACTAGAGACCAGGCTTATGGACCGATTGGAGAGTTCAAAACCACCCCATTGGCTCTATATGATACGGCCGTCGGTATTTATTACTCTAGCAGCATTGCGCGGTTGGGCGTTTGGAAGTTACCGAGGGATGGCACGTCATTAGTTGTGCATATGCATGATGCGTATGCAGCTGAGCTTAAAGTTCCTAGACAAGAAAACAGTGGGGTGCACTAGTGTGGAAGTAGCAAGTTTGCTTTGGTAACCACGTGGAAGATCTGCATGTGAAATGGGATGGTCAAAGCAACCGAACCTTATTAGAAAATAGTTTAAATAGATGGGTGTTGCCACAATTTAATAGTGATTATCAAAGTTAGGTTCATTATGCGATTCTTAGTATTAGCAGTAGCAGTGGTTGGTTTGGTACAGGCCAACAGCCATATCGACAACTTGTTCAACAAGATTGAAGTGGCGAACACCCCATCGGTGTTTGACCGCCACGGAACTCTTCAGGAGCAAGTATTGGACAATTGGTCCAAGGACGACTTGCTGGATTGGCTCAAGGCCCATTCGCTGACGGGAGGCAAGTCGAGCGGATGGTCGTACGACGACCTCAAGACCACCGTGTGGGACCACAAGGAGAAGCTGTCGGAGGATTTGCAGCAGTATCTGAAAGAAGCCCAGAAGCAGGCAAACCCCATCCTGTCCAAGTCAGACAAGGCATACCAGCAAGCAACTACGACCTTGTTCGATCAGGCCATCAATGCATGGTCTGATGTCAAGCTGCAGACCTTTTTGGCGGCTCGAGGAATAAGCGATGCGTATGGACAGTCTCGAGACAAATTGATCGAGTTGGTCAAGTCCAATCGTGATGCAGTCGCGAGGTCCGACTTGCTCAACTGGCAGTTCGATGCTTGGTCTGTTGATGACTTGAAAGCTGAGCTCAACAAACTGGGTCAGAAGGCTGAGGGAAGCAGACAAGACCTAATCAATCGGTTGTCTGAGTCGTATCAGACAAGCAAGGATTCAGCCGCCGAGACCTGGGAATCAATCCTTAAACAGGTCCCAACCGTTAATTTCGACACTTGGTCAGTGGAAGATCTCAAGCAGTACTTGGCAGACTATGGCTATAAGACCGATACCAAGGACAAGAGCCAGTTGGTGCACTACGCCAAGGAGCAATACAACTGGCTGATCCATGGTACGTCTGCCAAGTCCGATAGTACATGGGGCAAATTGACAGATCAGGTCAACATCCAGATGGAGAAGTTCCAGAATTGGCTTCACAAGACTCCAATAAAACAGGATCTTTAACTGTAAGGGGGCGGGGGACTGGATATATTTGTCATGTAACACCCAATATATAATATACTGTGTAGCCACTGAAAATGGCAAATATGCAGAATATCGTCAATAAATATTCATCTAAACTATAAACACATGTGAACTACTTTGCAAACAAAGCGAAATACTGTACATGAAATGCAAAAAAAAATAAATCCTCAGTAAAAACTATGCAACAAAAATGGATCCTCTTGGCACTTCCACCATCCTTCTCAGTTGTGATCCAGAAGCGAAGAAGCGCCATTGTGCTGGACAAGCAGAAACCGCTTCTGGGTGAGTTTGCACCGAAAAGCCGAGATTTTCAGCGCGAGATCAGCTGGCATCTTGGTATCGTCAAAAGCTTTGATAATACACTGAGCCGACGCTTTGGGAATAATGCGACATTGCGACTTGTTGCCTGTAGGGCCAGTACGAAACCACCCGATGCCACTTTTGGAGCAATCCCACATTGCGTCTTCATTGGAATACATCGACATAGTATGCACAGCCAGCTGTCGATATGTCTCGTCCTTGTTGTAGATCCACGTAATGTCGTCTTCCAAAATCATGCAAAGAATTCGATCACCATTGGCACACGCTTCCACTGCCTGTTTGTATTTCTGAGCGTATGCAATCTCTTTGGTAGTCACAACTCTGTTGCCCAGCTTAATTGGAGCTCCTTCTAGTTCGGCCATCTTCTGCGTAATCGTCGAATTGTAGTCCTTACAATTAGTATCCGATAGTATAAAGGTGTTGGGCATATAATCCATTATACGGCCCGAGCTCCTGGAACAATCCCTAGTCAGCAAGTAGGTACCGATGCGATCATCAACGAGCTGGTCGCTATTGACGATACCCTGGAACAGGGCCAACGCCAGACTGAATATAATCAGCCCACTCATCACCAGAGCTCCGCTCAGAGCATAAACCAGCTTTCGCGGCCTCAGCATGGCGATTGTGCTACGTATGAAGGTAAAGGCCAAGAGGTCGGGATATGCAGCCAAGGACGATGTCCCACACACACACTAGTCGCGATATCGTCCACCGCAACGGGATGCATATACTTCCCCTGAATTCTAAGTCAGGAATGTACAATCGCCGAGAGGCCAACAAAGTCAATGGGGTCAGTGGAACATATTTATACAAAGAGTTTCGGTGACAGCTCGCTAATCCAGCTAGCGTATGCTCGTGCATCCAGACACAGTCTCCGGTTCGCCAGAAGTGCGGTTCTTCCATGTCGATCGCAACGTCTGTTGCTGCATTATGCCTGGGTATCAGACATTAATGTGCGCATTTCATGTGGAGCGCCGAAAGGGCTTGTCAATAGGGTCGGATGCGACGACTCAAATTGAAATCAACATAAAGCAAAAAAAGGTCAAGTGTGATCCGGGCCGTTAACCTTCCTGGTTGGCCTCGGCCGCCAAGTACTAGACGTTTTAGGCAAACTTAAATTGGTCGCACTACCGCCATAGCACACTAAACACAAGGGGTACACAATAATGGTGCCAAACGCCTTACTCATTGTTGAACAGTACATTGGATGGCTTTGCAGTATAAACAAAGCGACAACCCTCACTGGAACGAACTAGTACTGAAACACTCGCTGATACTATCCACTCACTCGTCTCTAGCCCATGTCAGCCGTGCCAGAATCGGATGATGTTCAGTGAGCCGGTCCCTAACATCAACCTTAACTTTTCAACATGTACGGTAGACCTTGGTATGTCCAGGCCGCTGACGCCTTTCACCGTCTCAGTGTGCTAGCGATTATTGGAGGATCTGGTAAGTAATGACGGGGCAGTTGTGGGTCGGCACAGACCTAACTCAGCATGGCTTGCTGGTGGTCTGGGAATGACTATGTATGCCAACAGAAACTTGCACGCCGAACGGGTGCAAGCACTTCCTTCAGAAGAAGACAAACCCGAATAGAGCACAAGCAGACATGATTTTGGGACATCAAATTAATTTATGTAAATAGTCGTTAATCAACATTCGATAGCCTTGATCGATAGCGATATGTAGTTCAAAATGTCGAGTCAAGCTACTGCTGGAAGCCGGGAACAGATGTGCCAGAACCTAAAAGCCCCGTCTTGTAGGTCTGTTCACGCCCATTTTTCAACAACAGATGGTTTGTCTACAGTATAATGCATTTAGCGGGCTGAGATTTGGCTCGCTGCTGTTACAAATATAATGAATGCTAATGTAGGCACTTGTGCTTTGATGTGGAATCAATCCGCAGCAGTAGCCTCAGTCGTAGCTGACACTCTCTGCCTCTTTGAAGGCTTGTCCAGCTTAGACTTGGCTCTCTTTTTCTTTTTCAGAGAATGCGACAGACCCTCCTTTTTCAAGCGCTCCATCCTTGCTTCTAGCCGGTCGATATCCGTGCCCTCTGGGTTAACTACAATCACATTGCCAGTGTCATATTCCGAATCACATATAGGACAACTGTATGTGGTGCCATCCTTATGTTGGAGCTCTTTAAGAGCCGGCTCAGACATGAAATGGCCACACTCTGCAATATACACAAACTTTCGCGATGTCGACTCATTCACCACATCTTTATCTGTTAGTGGACATATCCACCGCCCCGCCTTGTCGTGCTTTATTTTCAAATCCACAAAATCTTTTATCGAAGACACATGCGACATATGAGCGTTTTGAGACGGGCCAAATCCATCCTTGTTGAGCAAGTACTCCAGAACTGCTTCTTTCGAGTATAGCCGGCCCTTATAGTCGCTGCACACCAGATCCTGCAGCAGCTTTCCCGATAATGAACAAGACTTCCAAATGTCTTCACTTGCAAGTTGCTTCGAGTCAAACAGCTTGGCTGTCGATGGTCCCTTGTCAGAGTCTTTGACGAGGTCCCGCCTCGTGGGAATTGATCCTCCGTCGTTTCCCATAGTTCTAACTCAGATTAGTTTTGCGTCTAGTAGTAAAAGATATTATATTTCCACCCTGTGTATTATATTGGTTTGACAGACTTTGGAACAAACCAAACTTTGATCTAGACGGGTTCCAGTTGATGGAAGGCAGTAGAGTTTCACACGCACGGCTGAACAGTTCCATATAATTTCATTTCACTACCCAGATCATTCTTCACTCTCGCCAAATATGTCATCAAGACCCCAGTATGGAACAGAACAGGACAAGGAGACTTGGTAAGTTGGCTTCCACGGTTTATATTGAGTTCACTAACCTAGTACGTTCTATTATAAAGTTGGAGCCTGTTTGCACGGAGACAAATGTGCACGAACCCATGTAAAACCCAACTACTCCCAGACGCTGCTTTGCCCAAACATGTACTTGGACAGCCCCAACAAGCGCAATGCTGATGACGACAAGGCGTTTGACGATTTCTACGAAGACTTTTACTGTGAGGCTGCCAAGTTCGGTCCTCTGGAAGGCGTGGTGGTCTGTGAAAATACTAATGCTCGTAAGTACTAGTACCTCAGATGATTTCATTACTAACATAGACCTGAGAGGCAATGTGTATGCCAAATACCGCTACGAGGAGGATGCCCTTCGGGCCCAGAGTGATTTCAACCAGCGATGGTATGATGGGCGACCTTTATACTGTGAATTAAGTCCAGTAACCGACTTTCGAAAATCGTGCTGCCGCCAGTACGACACTAGCGACTGCTCTCGAGGCGGTCTATGTAACTATATGCATGCCAGAAAGCCTTCTCAGCGATTAATGAGGGAATTGGAGCGTTCTCACCGCAAGTCGCTGTTAATGAGCGGACGAGGTTAACCATGCGTTTGTTTTTGAAAACTTGCTACATGCTCAACAGGCTGATCTAATACTGGCTGATCTAATACTGGCTTTTACGCGCTGGAATTCCTTTCATACGAGAGTTTAAAAATCTTCTTCAGTATTAGGCACTCGGATCTGCAAATTGCCTGTTGCGAGAGGTTTGGTTTGCCAGCCTTACTTAGCTTGACTACAAAACTGGGTGGCCAAAATACTGGTACACCCCGCTCTAAACCTGCCAATTATTTATTGTACAGAATATAATCAATGTATTCGTCTAAAAGTATGTATATTATCGATATAGTGGCAATTGTATCACTCGTTAGTAATGAGCTTGTAGGTTATGCCCTGAAATGTAGGTTCATCACTCAGTCGCCGCATTTACCTTCCTGACATATAATGGCCGACCGATACTCGTTTTCATTAACAACATTCTCGCCGAGGTGAGTGTACAATTGATGGCCCATAGCGCTATTTCTGGCGTCATACAGCAGAAGCAGCTTGCTGGCTTTGTTGGCGATGCCGGCTACCGTCGCTGGGCTAAGTGGCATCTCCAGGTCGCATTTCTAACCACAGTGGCAAGCTCGTGCAGATCGAGTATGCTCTCCAGGCCGTGAACCAGGGAGTCACGTCGCTGGGCATTAAAGCATCCAATGGAATTGTGTTGGCCACTGAGAAGAAATCGTCGTCGCACCTCATCAACTCGGACTCACTGTCCAAGATCTCGCTCATTACACCCGACATTGGCATGGTTTACTCAGGAATGGGTCCTGACTTCCGAGTATTGGTCGACAAGGCTCGAAAGGTGTCACATACCGAGTACAAGCGCATTTACAATGAATACCCGCCTACTAGGATCCTGGTCCAGGAGGTGGCCAAAGTGGTGCAGGAGGCCACCCAGAGTGGAGGTGTGCGACCATATGGTGTCAGCTTGTTGGTAGCTGGCTACGACGACAGCCATGGATTTGGCCTGTACCAGGTTGATCCTTCGGGATCGTTTTTCCCGTGGAAGGCCACTGCCATTGGCAAGGGAAGCACATCTGCCAAGACCTTTTTGGAGAAGCGATGGAATGAAGAGCTCGAGCTCGAGGACGCTATACACATTGCCCTGCTGACTCTGAAAGAGTCTGTCGAGGGTGAGATGAATGGTGAGACTGTAGAGATTGCAGTTGTTGGCGAGCCTCTTGACGACAAGCTGGGTTTCGAGGGCGTAGAGAACGTTCGAGGGCCTCGGTTCCGGAAACTAACTGCTCAAGAGATTGACGATAGACTGGATACCTTGTAATGATACATACCAATAGTTTTATATTGTTCATTAATGCGATGTCTATAAATTAAATACGACCTTGTGGTCACTGGCTGCAGAACTGAAATCCCCTGTGTTAGAGATCAGCTTTTGAAAGGTGCTTTGATGGGGTCGATCACGGTTCCCTGCTTTACAATAACACGAGGTTTGGTGAGCTTCTGGAAAGCGTCTCTGGAGGCCCATTCTCGGCCAATAGGCATTCGCAATGACCTTTCATACTGCTCTCGGTTCTCATAGGGAAATGGAACTGCGCTAGCATTGTACTTTGAGTTTTTCTTGTTGACCTTCTCGTTGATGATGACGTTGGCCAGCTTAGCATCCTTACGTTTGTCGGCCTTTATTCCCTCGACCTTCTTGACAAACTTTTTCCGTTGCTTTCGGCCTGTTCCACCCCAGCTTCCCCATCCAGGAAGTGTCACATCAATCTCTTTATCTCCTTCTTCCTCCACTCGCTGTCTCTTTTCCTCTTGGAATTCACTAACGACATCATCACCAGCGAAGGCTCTCTTGACGAGATCCTGTTGTTTAAACTTGATGCTCTTGGACTCTCTGACCATATTATCCTTTTCGATAATGGTGGTCTCGTCTACTTCATCTGCTTCGCCCGCATCGTCACCATGGATATCCACAATTTTAAGCACTTGATTCATATCAACCTCGGGCTCAGCAACGTCTTTTCCAGCCCGCTGTCTTTGCTTTCGCACCTTGTCTTGATTCTTGTCATACTGCGAGCTATCCCTTGTGACGGTCGAAACCTTGCTTGTCTTGTGCTTGACAGAAGTTGCTGACAGCCAAGGATTGGACTCTTCATCTGCTTCCTCTTCATTATCATCATCATCATGGCGTCGCGCCTTCTGTTTCTTTTCAAAAGTCTTGACAATCACGTTTTGCATAGACCGCTCGTTATCGATCTCCGCCTCCTCGTGTGCCACCTCAAGTGCCTCCTTCAAAGTGGACTTGGACTCTGCAGTTCCGGGGGCAAATTTTCGCCGCCCTTCATTTAACACCTCGTTGACTGCAGTGGAATCTCCATCATCCATATCCTCAAACCCATCTTCATCTCTAGCATCGTTCAGCGAGTCAATTCTGGCCCTGTTCTGTTTTCGCTCACGCTCATCAGCTTCTCTCATGAATTTCATATTAAGAATTCCCTTGCCGAGTGATTGCCGGAGGTTATCGTCCGCTTCATTGTCGACATCGTCGTTCAAGTCATCCTCGCCACTGTCATCGTCGCTGCCGTCACCTTGGCCCATAATCTTTCTACGCAGGTTCTCACCTCTCTGTAGCATCTCTTCCATCTCAGACCTAGTCTCTTTATCCTTAGTGAATCCTTGTTCAACCATCCGTTTGGCCCACTTGCTGGTGTTTTTGTGACGAAGAGACATTCTCTCTCTTGCTCGTTCAATATCTCTTTGGTCGTCATCTTCTTCTTCCTGCTCTTCTACCAACATCTGTTCTCGCTCTCTTTCCTTCTTATGGACTCGTCGATAAGACTTGGACTTGATTTTCTTGATACGCTTGGCCTTTTGCTCTTCTCGAAACATCAGCTCTCGCATTTGCCGCAGCTCATTTCGCCGTCTCTTGACCTCTTCTAAAGTCAGCTTGCTAGGCGCAAGCTCTTCAAACGTGGATATAGCTTTCTCTTCTGCGAGAGACGAACTAGTAAGAATGTCAGACACCTTCTTTTCCAGCTCTGTAGACGGTTCAACAGGAGCAAATGCCGCTATCTTCGTAACAGGCTCAGCAGGATTCATGGGGAACTGCAAGTGCTCCGCTTCACGGTTAGCCTTGACAGTGGACTCCCACTTTGTCACTTCTTGCTTTGTCAAGTCATAGGCAGCAGAACGGTCATGTCGGTCTTGAATCCTCTTTGGCAGTGGAATGGCCAGAGACTGTGACTCTTCAATTTTATTGCCCATTAACTTCATCATAGCACTATCAGGACCAGCCGATGCCAGATCACTCAAGGAAAGTTTTTGTCCTCCCGTGGGCAGAGCAAATTCGTTCTCAGGAATGGTCATGACCTCTAATCTCCTTTTCTTGGGCTTGATTTCTTCTTCCAGTACATTATCGCCCGACATCCCGGCTACAATTTTATGCAACTTTGAGAGTCTCTCTACATCCTCTTCGTCTTCGCTTTCGTCGTCAGAGAATCCCTCAAAGTCCATGTTGTCATCATCTGATGACGGCCCCGACTCTTCTGATGAAGACTCTTCTGACTCTTCTGACTCCTGTGACTCGTCCAACTCGTCCAAATTGTCATCTAGTTTTATCCTATTAGTACCCTCGGAGTCAGAGTCCGAATCCTCTGCCATATCCCATGCTTCGGAAAGAGGGATGAATTCACTTTCATCCACACTAGCAAACGCCTCGTCGTCGTCTTCTTCTTCTTCGTCCAGAGTAATGCCCTTCTTCGCTTTTTTAAACTTGTCTGCTAGAATTTCATCTTCGTCATCACTGCCCATGGCTTCATCACTGTCGATTTCTTCATCGTCGTCGGGATCAACTTCACCGATTTTATAATTCTTTTGTTCATCATCACTGTCGTCCGACAGATTGATGTCACCGCCTCGAATGACTTGCTCCTCTTCCCCAGCAATATCAAATGCATTCTGGGCCCGATTCGACAGGCTGTGCCTGTTAATTTTTCTGGATTTTGATCCTTTACGGGCCATTATGATGCTGGTACAAACTTTTTGCTGGGAATGAAAATAAAATGTCCCAGGATTAGGGTGTCCCGTTTGGGAAATTCAGGGGGAATATGCTATACGGAAATGAAACAATCTTTTACACCAACAAGGGTTACCATTATTAAAATCGCTTGATAATCTGTTAAACTATTAAATTTATTTTTTAGTAGGTGACATAACCTGAGCTGTAGTCCCAACAGTGCAGAAGACATAAACTAGACCATTGTGGATTACAATTCGACAGCATCATTAATAGATACTACTTTCTTGCCGAGACGGGCCTGCTCAGCCAGAAACACAACTCTGTGACTGCCCAAAATATCTTCTGGAGTACACTTGATATACGTGTTGGTGGCATCTTCCAGAGAGCCGCCCTTCACAATGACATGCTCAAGCGCTTTTGCAAATGCGCCTGCTAAACCCTGATCACCACCACCATGGCCAGACATCTCTTCGGTAGGTGGAGTGATGGTCTTTGTCTGTCGGGTCGCAAAGTCAAAGATCTTTATCGTTCGCGAATCAGTGGTGATCTCACCATGGGTACCGTAGATGCAGATCTTTCTAAAGCAAACCTCTTCGGAAAATGCAATCATAGTCATGGTAGCCGTGGCAGTGCCAAAATCCAGACTGACCGTCTGGTTATCACAAACGTCATTGTCGGCATCAAACACACAGATTCCATAGGGACCCTCTTTAAGAGCGGAGATCAAGTGAGGGGCATCCTCGATGTCGGTAAGAGTCTTCGTCTTCCATGCGTGCTTTCCAGCCAAGAAGTCATCAAGGTAAACTTTCTTTGAAGAGTATCCACAACTTTCTTCCATGTCACAGTCCAAGCATCGATGTGCTGCGCCTTGGGGCTTGTTCTCGGGCCTGAAGTAAGCCAGAGATCCAAAAGAAGACACCTGTTTCAGGTTGTCGTAACCCAAGAGCCACATCAACACGTCAATGTCGTGACAGCACTTTGCCATCAGTGAAAACGTACTGGTCTCCTTCTTTCTCCAATTTCCTCGTACATATGAATGAGCAAAGTGATACCAGCCCACTGGCTCAGTGTGGTTAATATTGATGACCTTGCCAACCACTCCCTCATCAAGCAGCTGCTTGAGAACAATGTTATGAGGCGAGTACCGCAACACATGGCCCACTGCAAGCAAAACCTTGTTGCGCTTCACAGCATCATAAATGGCTTGGCAGTCAGCCCAGCTTGTTGCCAAAGGTTTCTCGCAAAGTATGTGCTTTCCAGCATCTGCAAATGCCACAGCTACTTCTCGGTGCATATCGTCCAACACGCACACAATGACTCCATCATACTTGGCAGCGTCCTTGAGACCATCTTTCCAATCATCATACTCTTCAACTGGCTCATGGCTCACCCCATTTTCGACCATAAACTTAATGAGCTTTTGGCGTCGCATGCCATTGGGCTCTGCTATGCCGGCAACTCGAATATAATCCAATTTGCACAGCGCGCGTGAATACGCTCGGCCACGACTGCCTGCGCCCACAACGAGCACTCTCAGTTTGTCTTGGGTCATTAGAAGTCAAAACAATTGAATCCTGGTTGTGCTGACAATAAATAGGCCCGGATTGGATGTAACGTTGCGGGGGATATAGCGTGGTGGGGGTTACATCGATAAGCGGAGATAAGCTCCGATGCCGTTGAGGAATTGCCCTTTACGGTAAGCTAACTCAGGAGACAAAATAGGTGTACAACTGAAATCACTACAGGAAAACTAGTTCGGAGAGGAGAGCCAGGAGTGGGCATGGGTGGTGTATATCAATTGGTTAAGGTAGTAATTGGCTAGTTTAGAGTGACATCTAATGCTTGAGATTAATATTTCAATTACAATCGGAATCGAATACCCTTTTCGACGAGCTTAACGGCAAGTATGGTCATCAGAACATCAGACGAGAGAACCACAGCCAAATCAGCAGCAACAGAGCCAATGTGCATGCCAAGGGTCTTTTTAAGCCATTGAATGAAGCCCAGCTTGCGGCCCACGGTGTGAAGCACTGCAGATGAGAAGTACACCTCAATGGACCGTCGACCAACGCATGACAGCGCATTGGTCAAAACAGGAGGGAGGTGAGGAAGTGCTGCAGAAACAAGACCATACTTAATAATTGAGAATCCTCCTGCAATCATTGTGAAGGTTGGTGACCAGTATGGCTTGGATACTGGGGCGTACTTTGGCAGCAATTTTGATATAGTGTAACCAGTAGTTGCCAAAGCAGCTCCCACAGCAGCAGACTCAGTAGGAGACAATTTGGAACTAACGTACCACGAGCCCAGCCATAAAGACACAGAGGTCATCAACGAACCAAGCAATCCCTCAGGGTCAAACTCTGGAGTGTAAAGCGAAGATCGAGGCAGGACTGTGGTGTCGATGGCGGTCTGGGCCGAATCCCCAGGGCTTCCAAAGGGATCACAGCGGTTCTTAGCAAGCAAAACTGAAATAGCAGTCCACACAGCGGTGGTTACAGCTGGATAGGCAGCTGGTCCTGTAAGGTCGATCAGACTGTTGAATATGAGGGAACTCATACCAGTTCGCTGCAAAACACCCACATAACGTGGCTTGAATTCAGTGCCCTTAGAAATAACACCAATTGAGTTGTATGCAAGACCCAATCCAATGAATCCCACGCTTCGCTGCCAGGGGCAGGACGACATTCCCGATAGAAACGCAAAAGTAGGGAATATAGTGTCGGCGTAAGTGATGGTCTTGTCCTCCATTGACGCGTGCATCAGCACCGTCTCTGTCAGGTTGACAGTCTCCATTTCCAGGACCGTCAATCCTCTTACAATATCTCGAACTGGGTCACGCATTTCAGTCTACTAAGTTGTAAGGTCTATAGTAATTATGTCCTGTTCCACACCACTCTATTTATATTGGGGCGGGGGACAGATGTTACGTGGGGAGGGTTGCATTATGTATGGTACGGTACGGTACGTACATCTATGTATGGCAACTAACAGTAATGTGCAGGTTTAATTCCAGCAGATATCCCTTTCTGTCTTCCTGACCTTTTTTTTTTTTGTTTGGCCTGTATATTTGAATTGTCTGTATGAGAAGCTTCCATGCCGTCAGGAGTTGTATAGCTAGCTGGCCCAATTACGCAAGACATCTGGGTACCAAAAACCAACAATCAATAGTACTGCTGGAAGCACATTGATGATTAAGTGCAAAAGTAGTGTACCGAGACCTTAGACTTACGAAACCACTACTGCTAAATTACAATAACATTTACATTCACCGCTAAACTACAGCTACTGATTTTCAGGCTTGGTTACAGCCTTGGCGTCAGAACCAGTGAGCGTCGAGCTCTTAGAAACCTTGTCGTAGATTCCCATTCCACTGGCAATGAAACCACCCAGATCTCCTAGACCAGCTGGTACAACAACAGTGTTGCTCTCCTTGGCGAGCTTACCAAATGCATCAACATACTTCTCAGCAACCTGTAGAGCCACAGCATTGGTACCACCAGGAGTCTGCTGAATGGCCTGGGCAATCTGGCGAATACCCTCAGCAGTGGCCTGAGCCTTTACAAGAATGGCTTCAGCTTCACCAGCAGCCCGGTTGATGTTCTCTGCCTTGATGGCTTGGGAAGCCAAGATGGTCGACTCTTTGCTACCTTCGGCCTTATTAATGGCTGCTTGTCGGTGACCCTCAGACTCAAGAATCTCTGCTCGTTTGGATCGTTCAGCAGAAACCTGACGATGCATGGCCTCCAGAACGTTAGCCGGAGGATGGATGTCTCTGATCTCATATCGTAGGCACTTGACACCCCATTCCTGTGCAGCCTCGTTGATGGCGGTCGTGATATTGGAGTTGAGCGATTGTCGTTCCTTGAGCACATGATCCAGAGTGAGCTGACCAATCTCTGAACGCATGGTGGTCTGGGCCAGCTGTGATATCGCATACTCGGCATCTTCCACTCCGTAACTTGCCTTGTAGGCATCAAACACCCGTATATACAAAATTCCATCCATCTCCAAAGTGACATTATCGGCAGTGATGGCACTCTGGCTGGGAATCTCCACCGCCGACTCCTTCAAAGACTTGACATATCTGATCTTGTCGATGAATGGCATGAGGATCGCAAGACCCGGCTCCAGAATGCGGTGGAACTTCCCCATTCTTTCCACCACCCACGCAGTTTGCTGGGGAACGAACCGAATAATGGTGTTTGTGGGGAGTGTCTGGTGTTGGAAGAACGTCATTGAGCTGTTACCGTTCATAGCCGTTCGTACAGCCAAGGCCCGGGTCGCTGCCCTGGCCAAGGGTCGGTGGCCAACCCTCACGATACTTCGAACTGGAAGGATGTTCATTAGTGAAAAGCCCCACTGCCGATGCGAGGTCCTAAATACGCACTATCGCGATATCGCACGGCTGTCACAGGTGTCATGGCAAGAGTTGAAATATGAGCTGAATTCATGCAATAAAAATATATGTATGAGGATAAAAGTCGTGAGACATGCTTGTATATATAATAAATATTTTCAGGGAATATCTTTTTTTTTTTAGGGCTGGCGGCGGGGCCGGTATCAAGATGGTGTGACAGGCCCTTCTATCGATTTCCCAAGTCCGAACCAGGTTCTACTGAGATTGCGGTTTCAGCAGAACAATATCTTCAAAGATCTGCCCACTCTGCTTCAACATGGTCACGAGAGGACCGCTAGTAAGCTTCCATCGATCCTTTAGCCATGACAGCTTACTGTCTATACCGCTATCAAACTCCTCCAGAAGTAAATCTCGATTCAGAGGGTTGTCGTACAACTGGTCGAAAATCAAATTCATAATGCAGGCAATTGGTTCCTCCGGCCCTCCTTCTAGGGATCGTATCCGGCATTTCAAAACCTTGAGATAATCTGCAGGCTCTATAGTGCCTTCAGCGACATAGTTAAATCGTATATCGTCCATAGACATAGGCAGCACAGACGCCCATATGAGTCTTGTCATCATGTTGGGCTCTTGACAAATCATTCCGTCAATATCCACTAGTTGTGTGTCCACAACAGCACCAACCACCCAAGGATCAGATACGTAAATCTCACAATCCTTGAGCAATTCCTGCCGATCACCATGCTTAGCAGCCAGTTCTAATAGTCTGGCTCTAAGACGGGTTGCTGTTTCGTCTGGACGAACCCGTAGGTTCAATTCAACACTGTCTTTTGATAGAAGCGTGGTCCCCCGCACAACCGGCGGCAATTGAACTTTCTCCTGTTCATACACCACCGCGAACTTAGAGATGTTGTCGGCTTTTATAGTTGCAAAAATAGCATCTAAAACATAAGAATGATGTAATGGCGCGGTCCACAGTTCGATTAAGGGTGTTCTTGAAGTACTTGGCAGATCGCTCGCATCGTCAGGCGGAGTTCTGGATCCAGTTGGATTTCTCTCAAAATAACCAATATCAAACTCTAGCAAATCTACAATGAAATTCAGTAACAGCTTGTACTGCTCCCATCTCCGAGAGTACTCCGCATGCCCAATCGAAGAACATGTAAATGCCCAGCCTATTGTAGCCCAAATAGACTCTGGGCTACTAAAGATTGCTGGCAGATTGTGAATGTTTCGCTTGTCGCTTTGGTGCAATGCTTTCATATGTTGATCCCGCACTAGTTTATCGGGACTTTCAAAGAATGATGCATAATTTTTCCGACCCTTACGTCTAGATCTCTTGGACAGATCATCGCTGGTGTCGCTTTTGTAGTCTGATCGATCTGGAGTACTAGGACCCTCACTGACTATATTTTGGCCAGGAATAAACGCTGATCTAAAGCTCATATACACGTCGTCAGTATCAGCATCCACAGGCCCACCCTTCAAGCCAGCCCAGCTGGTAATAATACGCAGCACACGCTCTGCTTCGCGGTTGGTAGCCGACACCGTCAGCGCATGATCATAACTGTATAACGGGTATGCACACAGAGCTGCCAATCTCTGCAGGTGGTGAAGAGCTGGTAACCGTAAATTAGGGTAATCCGAGAGCAGGCTACGGTCTATGACAGTTATAAAGTCGTCTACAAACACATCCGAGTCTGCCAGCTCGTCAATTCCAAATCCCGACCGAGTCCTGGATGTCAACCAGACCTGAGGCATGGTGCAAACTGTCAACCCAATTACCGCATAGGGATGTGTCTCGTGCGGCCGCCCCCGTTGTAAACGACATGCATAATTTTTTTAAAGTGGCATTTTGGCACCTTGATTTTTAATTTGACAATACACACTATGGTTGACATCACCACCATCCAGACCACTTTGCGAGGCAAACTGAGGCAGTTCCAGGATTATCCTGAAAAGGGAATTGTGTTTGAAGATGTGATGCCCATATTCGCCGATCCTCAAGCCTTTCAGATGTTGATTGACGGACTCAAGTTGCACCTCGCTGGCAAGAAGATTGATGTTGTGGTTGGTCTCGATGCCCGAGGGTTCCTGTTTGGCCCCACTCTGGCGCTTCAGATTGGTGCTGCTTTCGTGCCAGTGCGAAAGCGAGGAAAGTTGCCTGGTGAGACTGTCAAAGCCACTTACGACAAGGAGTATGGCACTGATATTGTGGAGATGCAGGTAGACGCTATTAAGCCAGGTCAGACTGTCATTGTAGTTGACGATATTATTGCTACTGGAGGAACTGCTGCTGCTGCTGGAGAGCTTGTGGCCAAGCAGGGTGCCAAAGTCTCTGAATACTTGTTTTTGCTTGAGCTGCTGTTCCTCAAGGGCAGAGACAAGCTGGACGCTCCTGTGTTCACCCTGCTTACTGGTCAGGAGTAATGTATTTGTATTATGGAATTTAACATCGGTTGCATGAACTATTTTTCACTCTCGTAGGATCTACATACGTTATACATTACTGAACCTTCAGATGGAACTTTTTTTCTGACTTTTGAACCCGAACCATTGATATGTTGCGGGTTAGGGCTGCGTGCTTGAGGGGGGTGTTTCAACAGACCGACGGGACCACTTTGTTTTGGTAATCCATCGTGATTTGAACCCACAAGGTCATTGGAACTAAACTGTAGGCCACAAAAACTTGGTCAGTGTGGTCTTGTTGTTGTGCAAGTGGCTGTGGATGCTTAGTAAGACTTCGTAGATAAGATGGCAGAGCACGTGATTAAGGCCAATCGGACCGCTAAGTCCGTCCGCTAACATACGACACTTGCCATTATCAAACAAACAGTTGAACAATGTCGATTTCTCCAAAGTATGCAAGTCATCGACTTGGGTCTGGTCCTCACACCATTGAGCTTTATCTGGACTATGTATGCCCTTTTTCGAAAAAGGCTTTCGGCCTGTTGTACAAGGAGCTGATTCCTAAGATTGACACCTCCAAGTATCAATTCATCTTCAGACACCAGATTCAGCCATGGCATCCGTCGTCTACTTTAGTTCACGAAGCAGGCCTTGCAGTTGCTCGGCTGGATGCATCCAAATTCTGGGACTTTTCGTTTGCGCTGTTCCAGGAATCATCTCAGTATTATGACGAAGCTGTATACAATGAGAGTAGGGCACAAACATATGAACGTCTTGCTGACTTGGCCAACCGATCTGTGGGCATTGATAAGAAGCAATTCCTTGACGTTGTGTCGGTTCCACCAGCCCATCCTCCAAAGAATGCTGGAAACAAATTAGACAAGGACGTCAAGGCTTTTGTTCGAACATCTCGTCAGAACGGCATTCATGTCAGCCCCACACTGGTTGTGAATGGAGTGGTGGATCCCAGCTACTCGTCAAGTTTCACAGTCGAGCAATGGATTGCCAAGCTGGATGAAATTGATGCTGCTGCTAAATTGTAGTTCAAACTAATTTAAATACTAATAAATACCAATATACCCATGGGTGGGAAATGGATTTACCAATCGAGGACTCAGCTTTGTAGTAACATATGAGAGCAGCGTCCTCCTGACCTGTTGACAGCAGGGACCACTGATCTGATATCGATACTCACTAACATGGGCAATATCGACCAAAGTGGAGCGCATGCCCCCTTAAACAACCCCAATTTTCTGCACCACTAGTTACAGTAACCAATTTTCTGCACCGTCAATTTCAATAGTGTGGCATCTTGATAATCGCACGGCCCACTTATGATCCCTTACTTACTACTTACGGACCCACTCTGGAGCACGGAGCACCTGCAATTGCGGCCTACACAGCCGACAAGCGCATGTTACACGTTGATGCAAATGCACTAACCTTGCACCACGATACATACCCTGGAGCTACAGACAGTAAGCTCAACGGGCATACCTCTATGCAATGAGAAGACGACACCTGCTCAACAGTGGGGCCACAGGCCAGCCCACCCAATGATGAATTGTGCATTCAAAGTACTCGAACAGCAGTTTAAAGGTGATAATTACAGCGAAGTTGACAGAGGGTCATGTCGGTAAAACTAAGTTGATCGATACATAAAAGAATATTATATGCTAGCATGAAACACTAGTTGCTCCTAGTGTCGCGATCTGGACGACAGCATGACAGATACAGAAGCAGGGTTCTAATTACATCTGACGACTAAAAGCACCTATCCATAGACCAGTCGCCCAGGAGACAACTTTATTTTACGAGACTGTGGGTAGCGATCTTTAGTGGGTCCAGGAGTTGGCTTCACCCCCTGGAGTGGTGGCCAAGCTCGGGCTAGAACTCATGCAACGCCATGCAAGAACTAATTAACGCCTGTGAAGCATGCATGCATGAAAAACTAGTGATGTTTGACTAGAGTTTAGGCAATCAACTTTGAAATAGAGTTGGGGATGCCAAATCCAAAAACTTTTGGACAAAAGTACTGTCCATCTTGCAATCGAGATCTAGCAGCTGATGATGGCAGCAAATGTGCGATGAACTTGGCTCACCGGGAAGCCATGCAATGCATCAGACCTGGTGGAACGGCTGAACTAATTTAACTGTTTTGGGAATTCCAGGGGCTTCCCGTCGAGATTTTACTTTTCAAAAAGAAATCAATTTAATGTAATTGTCTAGAAAGGGATTGTAACAAGTAGCAGCTTAATTACTGCAAGTTACAGCAAGTTAGTGCAACCGCTCAGCAAGGTCAAGGGGGAATAAGGTTAACCATTTAAGGGGCCCTTAATAATAAAACTAGTGCCTTGATTGCTACGCCCTCACCCATCCAATTGACAAGGAACCGCCAAAACTTGCTCTCGCAAACTTGTATCAGGTATCAATCAGCCCATGCATAAAAGTGTGAGGTTGTCTGAACACCTTCGATCAACATTAGCAGGGTCTTCCAGTGCAGTTCAGAGATGCCAATGGACGATCTATAGACCGATCTTGGGCTACATAAAAAATGCGATCGGCACTACAATTGCCCTATGCTGATAAAATTATATCTAAAGTCACGATTAGGTTGAGAAAAAAAAAAGATGCAGTACCAGTAATTATCTTTCACAATCGTGTGTATTATTGTTTTTTGTTGCATGTTTCTATCATTGCATCATTATATGTCGTTACATTCGTCACAAGTTTCGGGCGCCGATCGGCGCTAGTTATTTTTTTTTTGTTTTAAGTTGTGCATTCAAGATGCCATAGGTGTAAGGGGGCTATAGTGCTTGAGCATTGACGGAGGGGTGTTGGACCCGTCTCTGACATATTGCACAGGAGTCATCCAAGGGTTGACGCTCACCGTTTGGTAATGCAAGCGCTTTTGGTTTTGGTGGTGGGCCTGCTGGATGTGTTGTACATGTTGAGGAGTCTGCGGATGATGCTTTCCCTGTAATGCGGGTGACAAAAGAGGCAGAGGAGGCAGAAGTGCATGACGTCCTTGGGATGCTGAATGCTGTTGCTGCTGGGGGTCCTGGTAATGGCTCAACACCCTGTGCTGAGGTGTCTGAGGTGTCTGAGGCGAGCCGTAATTGACAGGAGATGCAGCAGGGGTGGGAGGAGCACCCAAGGAGCTTGGCCTTGATAGTCTCTGATAAATAGGCGTCTGAGGAGGCTTTTGAGTAGCACTGAGTTGTGAACATGCAAGAATCATAGCTCGGAAATGCGAAGCCGAAATGCGCTGGGTGGGATTTGGATCCAATGCTTGTAACAGAACTTCATTCATCTGATCACTGATTGGCAGGATCTTCTGTAGAAAGCTCTTGTCTCTAATAAATGCAGCATATGAACGGTCGCCCAAAATAGCACGTCGCCATGGATTGCGTCCACAAGTAAGATTCAGTAGTATAATGCCAAGTGCCCACACATCGCAGGACACTGTAGAGAATCCTCGTTGATTAATAGCACTCTTATCAGCCATTCTCTCTGGTGACATGTAGAATGGAGATCCTGACCCATAGTCAAAACAGTTGGGCTCAGTGGTAGCCAATCCGAAGTCGGCTAGTCGCACACCCGATCCATCCTTAGTAACCAAGATGTTTTCTGGCTTGAGATCGCAGTGATAAACGCCACTACTGTGGCAATATGACACTGCATCTGTGATCTGCTTAAATATATGCTTTATGTCGTGATCATTTCCGACGTACCATCTCAAATCGGTAATGGCATGGAACAAGTCTCCCTGAGTGAACAACTCGAGCACAAGATACAAGTGATCATCTGAATCTAGTATCTCCAGTATGCTAACAACATTAGGATGTCCATGGACTCGCAAATGTAGGGCAGCTTCTTGGAATGCCTTGTTTGATGGATCTCTTTCATACATTGCTTGTACCCACTCAAACGACACATATCTGGCGCCAACGTCGCTTTCAAGGCTCCTAGGCACAGATCCTGGTCCTGCTATACAGGGTCTCTTGTGGAACCCTCCACCATTCCTCTTTGGCAGTGCTTTGACTGCGAGATGCTCGTTGCTATAAGAATCATAGGCAGAGTACACCACACCAGATGCACCAGTGCCTATGATGCCACTAAGTTGAAGCCGACCATTGATGGAAGCACCAATGTTGCCGGATGGTGATGCAGTGGTACAGTCGCTATACCCTCTCTTCATTCCTGTGTTGTGTATAGGTCTCGATGACAGCCACCACAGTATTTATAAACGGCGAACTCTGGCAGCGCCTGTGTACATAAACTTGTGCATCAATCTCACCAGCTGCGGGAATACGCATTTGGGCTAACGTAGGATCTGCCAGATATTTGCTGGTTTTGACATTTTCGACCCCTATTTTAAAGGGACAAGTGCATCCATCTAGCGGCGGCTAATGCACAGGGGATTATTTACCACGCTGAAACAGATGTCGAACCCCCTTTCCAGGATTGTCATAGTTGCTTTTTGCTGGACCCCCTATTTCTTGGGGGTGATGATCCTTTTGCTTTTACCAAGTTTGGGCCGCCGTTTGAGTGACCGCACATGCTGCAATGCGATGCATATGCATAAGAGTGTATTCAACCAAAAACTCCTACTAATGCCACCAATGCTGGTCCAAGTGGGTACGGCTAGCCGGCGCCAGGCACCACCAGGGCAATGCTTAGAGTTAATTATGGAGCGAGGCATGAATGACAGATCCGCCTTTAAAAAATTGACATTGGCATTGAAGAATTGACTTGTGATATGGGGTAGCTGAAGTGTTGTGTTGTCTGGAGTGTCAGTGTCGTGTTCTGACACGATGGGGGGGCCGATCGAGGGTACACGGAACGTTATCTGAAACTGTTGATCTGCGGCAGCCCACATGTAGAGCCCTCCATTACAGAGAAGGAGGTATGGTTGTGACACAAAGTGGGTGCTTGAGCCATACAATGCATGTAGCAGCACTGTATCAGCAGTGATAGTAATGCAGGTGGGCCACAACCAACAGCATGTTAACAATTTCCTTGTGACTCTGTGTCTTGCCAATTGATTACCTTGCACCCAATGGTGAAAATTTTTTCTTACCATCTCCCTTGTATGTAGCTAATAATTACAATCTCAGTCAATGCACCCCGACCGTTAGCTGATCGGCGCCGCCTTGGGCCGACCCAAGATCATGACGCCAATGTTCTACACAATCGGCTCTTTCGTGGTGTCACGCATTGGCTGTGCTGTTTTGACATATGTGGAATGGTAGCAGTGGGTCACCCCACCGAAACGTCACATAGAGGGTGCAATGCAGGCTAAGTTAGCATACCTCAAGCACTGCGACTCTATTGGCCGATCCATGAATGTGTAGGCATTGGGGAGCGCTGGAGTGGGGGATGTGGTTCATGTTGCCACAGATACATTTGTTTACATATTTCTATTAACGTTAAATGGGTTTGAATGCGCTTACGCGCGTGAATCGGTACTGTGACAAACGAGGCATGTTCTTCTTTTTTTTTTACTTCGGATGATGCTAACGCTAGACAAATAATATCCACTAGTGTTTTCATTTACTGCCTCAGGACCGCCTCTGAAAGTGGGTCCGCAGTAGAGCCTGGTCCACTCGACCGATGAGTTGTTTGTTGACGAAACCCCAACTTCTTGGGGCCATTGCATGGGCATTGAGGATTGTGGATCCTATTGCACATTTTCCATGCCTATAGCACACCTGTCAGAGCTTGGTTGGCACGAACCATGGCCTCAATTCTCAAGGGTTGTGGGTATGCAATCTTGTCAGAAAACCGTTTGCGACAAAGTATTTTTTTCTTGTAGGCGTTTTACGATCCCCCTGAAACATCGGATCTTTTCTTCAAGGCAAATACAGCCGTAAACGATCTCTGTTTTAGGACAGATCTCTCAGTGCTGGTTACATTACCAGCGCCTGAGGCAGGAAGCTTCGATTTCCTGTAGCTATTTCTATTAATACTAATGTTTGTTTTGCTGCACGCATATGCATTACTAGTCACGCTACTAGTTGCCCCTGAAACAAGTTTTTTCCAGCTTCGCTTTGCAAATGCGCGGGTAACAACCCGTTGCTCTGTTGATGGATCTGGTATTTTGCATCGAGCGACCGTTAGATCGTCCAAGCGTCGAACGTCAGGATCTTCAATGGGATCCGTATCGCCGTAAAAGACAAATTCAAAACAATCCTACACAGCCGAGGCGGCAGTCTGTTTGAACCAAATAATATCCTGGCTTTTCACCCGTCATGTATCCAAAAGGCACCCAGCAGGTACCACGGTAGGCATTTACAATTGGTAAGGGGCTAAGCTACCAAAATAGGTATAGGTCAATATGAGAGTTAAGTTGCTCGCATAACTACACATACATATTACATGATGCAACCTACAAGCATCTAGATATCAAAACAAAAGATTCCAATTGAACTCCGGATGAGTTTTGATATTGATGCCGTATTGTCGAGGTGTCATCCCCATGGTTTTCTTGAATACCCGGTGGAAATGACAAGGAGTCACGTTTGCCTCTTGAGCCAGTTGACTAAGCTTTATGGGTCCTCCCTGTTGCTGTAACGACAGACATGCCCGAAATATCATACTTTGGTGCCCGGCATAATCAATACGATCGCTCAAGTCGTCCGCCATTGTTATTTCCGGCTTGCATCGCTTACAGGGTCTGTACCCTGCCTTGGTTGCCTCCGTTACTGTATCGAAGAACTCCACATTAGACCGCCGGGCCAGCCGTGAAGGGCATGACGACCGACAGTATATGCGCGTCGTCTTGACTCCATAAACAAATGAATCGTCTCGGCGCCGGAGAACAAGCTCCTTCCATCTCGTGTTATCCATGACGTGAACAAGGGTTATCGCTCTGCTGTCATGGCGCGAGAATATTTATATGGACTGAGCTCTGTGGCGCACACTGAGACTGGTTGGTTAGTTTGATATCAAGATTTAAACCTTGCAGCAATAGGGTTTGTCATAGTGGGTTTCTCAACCGAAAGCTGCAGTACCAGTAAAAAAAAGAACTACAACAGTAATACATTATAAAATCCTCGCATAAACAACTTGAATGCGAATCCGAGAATTTGCAAACTCCTGAATCAGAGGTTATTGATAAACTCTTGTATCGAGTTCATATCTATCAGGTATTGCTCTATCAGTCCGAGGTCGCACGACCCCACATGCCCCCCAACCCAGCAGTTGGGTCTCAGTATTCCATCTTCACGACATCATGGAGGCAGTTACACTGCAACAAGACGACTACAAGTGTTGGATATGCCTGGGAACGGCAGATGAGCCACCTCCACATAAGCAACAGACTCATAACTGGTGCCGACCCTGCAAATGCAATCTAGTGGCCCACCAATCATGCCTGCTGGAGTGGGCTTCGGAAGTGGCTAACAACAACTCAGGTTCTCTTCTCAACCCCAGTCCCAAAGAAGCACAGTGCCCGCAGTGCAAATCGACCATACATATAGTGAAATCAAGGTCGCTATTATTATACATTCGAGAGAGACTCGAATCTGCAAACGCAGCCGGTCAACAATTAGTCCTGTTATCTCTGATCGGTGGATCTCTGGCGTCCGTAGTGTATACTACACTCTATGCCATGGGAGCTGCCAGTATAAGATGCGTGTGCCCACAAGACATGGCTATGAAGCTACTTGGAATCACCCTGAAAGATGGAGGCGTGATCCAAATCAGCAACTTGACATTTCAACGCATGGTATTAGTACCGTCTATTCCACTATATCTAGTGTTATCTTCGAGTCGATCCAGGGTGGCAGATTTGATTTTTGCATTAGTTCCGTTTGCACTGTCGGATGGAACAACCATGCCATGGGTATTTAGTGGTCCCCAAAGGACTATTGCCCTTGTTTCGGCATGGAGAGTCGTTTACCATCGACTGTACGATTCTTTGGTGGAACCTGTACTGCAAGTATGTGCAGCACGCATTCGACCATCATTCATGCAAAACGCTGCCGAGGTAGGTGCAGTGGATCAGGAAAACGGACTCATGAATATCGAGATTGCAGTAGATAGATTCGAACTCAACGGATTTGGCATCCGTCTCGACAACGACGGTAACATCGACAACGCCCAGGATGAGGCTGGCGGAGAGGGGAGGGTAGCCGCCAACCGTCTGCAACGGCCAGGTCTCTTTGATTTTGTACTGGTTCCTGTTGGAAACTGGATTGCCGCAACAGTTGATCGAGCGCTTGGCGCCCGGGATGTATGGCAACAGCCTCAGAACCAAGAAGCAGACGCTCCAGATGACGAGCCTCAACCAGTGAATGCTGCCAACGTACTCCCTCGAAGGACAGATTGGGTTTTCACCAGGCACTCGAGAACTTCCAATGCACTGCTGTTACCATTGCTTAGTGGAGTAATGGGCGCGGGACTTTCCAAGATCCCTTTCTTCACTCGAATGGTACCAGGACGGTTTAATAGAAATATCCTGGGCGGTGTGCTCATTATTCTATTGCGCGATCTAGTCAATGTGGCCACTGCGCTGCTGAGAGTCAAGCAGGAGACCACGCGTCGGGTACTTGAATACTCCGAGGTCAACCATGTAAATAACTAAAGTATTTAATTATGATATTGGGTAAATCATGAGTGGTCACTTTACACATCTATTGTTGGTCTACCCCACATTTCGCATGCCGCACTGAATTTGGGCTGGTGATTCGTTAGCTTCACGACTCTCCTACCACCTCGTATGAGCTCATTCCTCTCATCATATTCGAAATCCGCATTGCCATTAACAAAAACAAACGTATAGCATAAAGACAGATCACTGCTGGGCGTAGCCATGGAAGCAGCTCAAGGCAAGACTCTGGCATTCGCAAATGATCCGCAGATACCAGAGTTGGCAACGAATTCTGCCATGCTCAATGCACAACAAAACAATCTCACAACAGATGCAGCCAAAACAACCAAATCAGCCAAAAGAACATGTCCATTCTGTGGCCGAGCCTTTTCACATTCGGGGTCACTGGGGCGCCATTTGGACCTGAAAAAGGGTACTGCATTGCATCCTGCTGCCAGTGTTGATGAGCTGCGTGCCAATGTGAAGCGCCGCGGAGACGCAGAGGAGATCCGTCAAAGGCGGTCAACTAGAGCACGGCAATACAATTCGAGGCAGGAAGTGAAGGACAGGGTTAAGCAGCGTCGTAAGCAAAAGATTCATGTGTCACGGGCCAGAGAGACTGCAATCAACATGTTTCTGTCTCGCTTAGGGGCCCCACAGCTGACTGAATCAAGCAGTTTTGCAGCTATAATGATACACATGCTGCCCCCCTCGCAATGGAACATTTCACCACAAGACAGTTGGCAGTATATTTATGATAACATCCGTGATGCCATATCTCGAGACACATACTCCAACCAAACATACACTGCAACTTTGCAGCACCTTGACCAGAGTTATGCACAGTGGATCACCATGTCGACGGCCGCTCAACAAGACACTCTACAACGAGACATATGCAGCGCACTGCAGAGCGTGGCCAGAGACTTTACATTGAACGACATAGCCAACCGCAACCAGTTCCTTGCCGATTACGAAATGTCACTTCTACAAGAACCATAGTATTAATGATCCGTTATGACGAGTTCCCCCCCCCCCCCCTGAAAAAGTCATGTGACTGGCGTCACTATGAGTGAGATGTGCGGCGTGAAAAATTTGGCAAAATTAGAAATAAGAACCCTCAGTTGATTAAGTAAATACTATTTAATAACTTGCCTTTCACTTTTTTTTTTATTACATCAAGCATGTCGATTCGAACACAGTTTGAGAACTCAAACGAGGTGGGAGTTTTTTCCAAGCTCACCAACTCATACTGCCTGGTCACTGTAGGTGGATCCCAGAACTTCTACAGTGCCTTTGAGAGCAGAATAGGTGGTGTTATTCCTATGTGCCAGACCACTATTGCTGGTAACCGTATAGTTGGACGAATGACTGCTGGTAACCGACGAGGACTTTTGGTGCCCATCCAGACTACTGATCAAGAGCTGCAACACATCCGAAATACTCTGCCAGACACTGTCAAGATCCAGCGGGTTGAAGAGCGGTTGTCTGCCCTTGGCAATGTCATCTGCTGTAACGATTACGTAGCATTGGTCCATCCAGATATTGAGCGAGAAACTGAAGAACTGATTGCCGATGTTTTGGGCGTCGAAGTGTTTCGACAAACTGTGGCAGGAAACGTCCTTGTGGGATCTTACTCTGCCATCACCAACCAGGGAGGTCTGGTGCACCCAGCAACCTCTGTACAGGACCAGGAGGAATTATCCTCATTACTCCAAGTCCCTATTGTGGCTGGAACCGTCAACAGAGGATCTCCAGTTATCGGTGGAGGCATGGTAGCCAACGACTGGCTCGCAGTGGTTGGTTTAGACACCACTGCCCCTGAATTGCATGTTGTCGAGAGCATCTTCCAGCTCAACAATGAGACCCCCGAGAAGGACATGCTTATCGAGCATTACTATTGATTTATTTATTAGTATGTATAGTAGTAGCCTGCCAAGGTTGTCATAATGTCTGCTGCCTCTCTTTTTGTCTCTCATAAATCACCAAGTTGTTGTAGACTCTCTATAAAATGCAGTAGTCGCAGTTGTCCTTTTTAGTGCTGATTAGAGTTGGATCAAAAAAGTTTTTGTGGTTTTCCAATTGTGCTGGTGTTGGACTTTCCAGGGCCTGCAGACATAATAATATGTATGTGTATCTGCATGTTGATTTTTCACGCCTCATCATGCCAAAACCAAAGGATATCTCAGTAAATGAGCAGGAGTTCATCCTGGGCCTCGTGGCAAAAGGGACTCGACTAGACGGCCGAGGTCTTGATAAGTCGCGAAAGATGGAGCTGGAGTTTGGAGACAGCTTGGGCCAGGCAGAGGTACGCCTTGGGAACACAAGGCTTGTGGTTCAGGTGTCTGCCGAAGTCAGCAAACCTTACGAAGATAGACCGTACGAAGGCACGTTCCTGATAACTACCGACATAAGTTCTATGGCTTCACCATTGTTTGAAAACAACCGCCAATCCGAAGACGAGGTGCTGATAGCCAGACTGATCGAAAAGGCCATCCGAAGATCCAATGCTCTAGACTTGGAAAGTCTTTGCATATCAGCTGGAAAGGCTTGTTGGATGATTCGAGCAGACGTCCACTACCTTAGCTACGACGGTGGCTTGGTTGATGCCACCTGTTTTGGAGTGATTGCTGCTCTGCTTCACTTCAAACGTCCAGACACTTCGATTGAAGGCGATCGAACCATTGTCCACAGCATGGACGAGCACCCGCCAGTTCCACTGTCAATCCTGCATATTCCGTTGTGTGTGACATTTTCATTTTTTACTATTGTGTCTGATGACAAGAACGAGCAGGTGATGGTGGTGGATGCCACCGCTAAAGAAGAGGCATTGAGGCATAGTGAAATGACCATCACCATTAACAAAAACAGAGACATATGCCAAATAGCAAAGCCTGGTGGACTTTCTGTGGATGGATTGACTATTGTCAACTGTGCCAACCAGGCGTTCCAAATTGCCTGTGATTTGAGTGACTTGATCTCTAGTCGACTAAAGGAAGATGATCTAAATCGAAATGCTGGCAACATTGTCAATCTCAGTGCCGAAAATGCTCGATGATCCTGGCATTTATTTATTGTATATATAATAGTCGTATTAAACTGCTTTGTACATTACTACTCCTACACTGCTTGGCATGACTTTTCACCACCTTAACATGTGATTCGACACGCCTTTACGTGTGACTCGATATATGTCAGTTTCTACAATGTATTAAACTTGTCAATTATTGTCAAAGCAACACTTTATATCATTGCTTTGCTGTTAAACTCATCAGAAAAGGTTGAAAGCTCTACTTTCATTTTACTGTGCGGTTTAGTATGCAGCCCCCAAATAGGCTATTTGTCGGGGAGTGATCCCGTGGGGGGACATAACCTTATCACTTATACTTGAAATTTGGCACTATGACGCTGACTCCAACTGAAAAATCACCATTGGTAGTGATTGTCGGGGGTCCTGCTGGTACTGGAAAGACCACCGTGGGGGAAATCATCTCTAAAAGTCTCAATGCTCCATTTATCGAGGGAGACGCATTGCATCCAAAGGAGAATGTCGACAAGATGGCCAGTGGTATTCCTCTCACTGACGACGACAGGTGGGGATGGCTTCAAGATATTGCTCAGAAAACATCTCAGGCAGCAATTGATTCATCTCACCACGTTGCAGTGGTGTCGTGCTCTGCCCTCACTCCCAAATATCGGGACTATCTGAATAGTCATTTGCTGCCAACTGTGAAGATGGCAATTGTATTTTTATGGGCCCCCGAGGAGGTACTTCTCCAGCGGGTTGGCCAGCGGGTTGGCCACTATATGGGAAGTAACATGGTAGCTAGTCAAGCTGCTTTGATGCAAATTCCAAAGGGTGATGAGTTGCTCGAGAATGGCGGCCGGTGCATATCATGTAGCACCGTTGAAAACAGTGCCCAAGATATCGCCTCTAGCATTCTTGAAAAATACTTTAGCTGATGATGAGAACCAATCAAAATAGAGCACAGACAGGCAAATTTGTACAAAAAAATGATGTTGAATTAGGTTTATAAATGCTGCTATGTACAGAATAAATATGCATTATTGGCTGTTGTGGTTGACCATGCGACGACGACGTTTAGGACGCGCAGCAAGGAAGCTTTTGGTCATGGTTTCCGAAGATGCTGTGATGAGATCATTGATACGAGTTTCACACAGTTCTTTCAATTCCATTGCCCCAGATCGATCTAAAAAGTGACCAGGGAACCTGTATGACAGCCATAAGAACAGAGTGAGCACACGATGAATCGATTCAAACGTATCCGTTGGACGTAAGCCAGTAACTGAAGGCATTCCCAGCTGATCTAGTCCCAAGTTCGTAGCGAAGTCCATAACCGACTTCGACTGGCCGTTTGCAATAACCACACAAAAGCTGTAGAACGCCTGTCGGACCAGCGGATCAATAGCACTCACTGGCGCTTTTGACAACGTCATCTTTTCTTCCAACATGAGACCTCGGATATTTGCAAAACACTCCGATGTTGAAATCATACTAGAGAGATCCACAAAACCGTATAGGGCTGGCAATGCGACCAGGTCGCGGATCCTCGTCAGCATGGAATGAAATGGAACCGTAGGCCCCATGGAATGTGCAAATTCCTTGATTATATTATCGGGAGGAAAGAATTTGACATTCGTAATGGTAGGAGATGGCATTGCCAGTGCCTGCTCCACCATGGGACGGTCGGAGGGCCTAGCAGTGGCAACGTAACCTATGGATTCGGCCGAACTAACATCTGCACTTGAGTTGGCTGGCGCTACTTGATACCGACCCGCTCTACCAGCTATCTGTTTGATCTGGGCTATGGGAAGATCAACCTCTTCACGCCCATTGAATTTACGACATCGAGAAAAAATCACTCGACGAATGGCCAAGTTCAAGCCCATTCCAATAGCGTCACTGGCTACCAGGAATCGGACATCACTATTAGGGTCATTGAAGGTGATGGCCTGCTGTGCACGCGTCTCAGCGGGCAATTTGCCGTAAATCACCGCACATTTTTCACCTGTCTTTGCTTCAATAGTGTTCTTGGCAGCGAGAATCTGCTTTTTTGAAAAAAATACCATGCAGTCTCCAGGCTGGAGCTTCGTGAGGTCATCGCCAAAGGGCTCTTCCTCTAGTTTGAGAGGACTTAGTCTTTCGTATCTTATGACCTTGAGGTCATCTCCACACTGCCGGGCCAACTTTGACACCACAGTTTCAGAGTTTGGGTCTCCACATAAATGGATCTCACGGGCCTGAACAGCCAAAAAAGCTTGAGTCCATGCCCAACCTCTCTCCGAATCATCAAGCATCTGAATTTCATCAATGACAGCAACATCCAACTGTTTGGCAGTATCCATCATTTCTACTGTCCCGCTCGAAAGCACAGCCACTCGCCCACTGGCATCAGTCTCCTCTATAACTTCTTCACCAGTTACCAAGTTACAAGGTTTGCCCGCCACCTTCATTCTATTATACACTTCTCTGGCTAATAATCGGAGGGGTCCCGCATAAAACCCAGACTTGGCGTTCTGGAAGGCCTGGAGCGCAGTATAAGTCTTGCCACTATTAGTGGGTCCAATATGCAAATAGACTTTTCGCTTCATGGCTCGGGCAGCAGGAAAGAGCCATGCCGGGTTATGGACGTTGAGTTGACCCAGAGCTGGGGACAGACTTGTAGATACGTTGGGGGGCGGCGAAATGTCGCTCTTCTCTATTGGAGCCTTTTCCTCACCGAATGCTTCCTTAATGAAGTATTTGAAGTATGCCCTTGTCAAATATTCAATAGTGGACCGTTGATATACAGGGTTGGTTCCCAATACATTGTCAGACGAGGCAGAGAATTCTGAAAATGCTTTTGCCAGCTCGCCTCTATTGGGAATCACTGGAGGATTCATTGAAGAAAGAATATATGACTTTAGTGTCGGCCACCGCAGGACATATTGAGGAGGAGATTGCATGACAGCTTCTATGAAACTGGAGGCAGCAGCACTGGGAGTAACTGGCAGTCTGTCTTTGAGAGCATTTTCAGCAGTACTGACAATTTTCGGCTCCATATCTTTGACAGCACAAAGGAGGCCATTTAAATAGCAGTCCAGATGATTTGAAAACTCCCATGGTGTCTGTTGATCCACTAGTTCTCCTGAACTTTTCTTCATAGTCGCACCACCCTCCTTGTCATCATCTTTTTTAGCATTGGACACAGCATCAGAAATCAACGCTTCTATATGAGGAGAGCATATTTTCACTGTGCTCCAAATGACCCTTTTTATTATGTTTGCCTTGGCGATGCTGTTGAGGACCAATTCGCTTCGACTAAGAGGCACCTGGTTTTGGAACCGTCTTGGCGACAACTTTCCAGCCTTACGACCAACATCTGTCCTATACCTAACTGTACATGTCGAAAACAGGCGACTATGCGCTAAAGGAGCCCGGTAGACAACGAAATCAGCCCGTAGCCACCTTACGACTCGAAACATTCACAAGCACAAAGTTGATCTGGCGGTTAGGATTATACCCCCAAAGAAGCAACGCAGGGGGGAACATACGAATAGACAGCACAAGTGTCAAACTACTAATGATCCAACAAAAATTTGCACCTCTACTACCAGCTCAATACAAAGCTGGAATGCACATTCAGACGATTAAATGGCTTATGGGATATCTGGGGATATTTGAAGGGCCTATTGGATACGCAGTACCAAACCTCCAGGAGGGTTTGTTTTGTGTGGGCAAAAACGGTGGTCAGTGGCTGTGTTTGCTATGGTTGGCCACGGCTACCTTCATGTCATTCGCCCAAATTGATGAAACTATTGAAAGCATTTATTTACCTGTTAGTTGACCGTTGATTGACAAGGGACCATTTCCGGATTGGTGTTGATCCTGCCTGATTAGGATCATTACACTTCCTATTGCAGCAATACACCAGATCAGGGCGGGGCGACGTGGACTCTTCTCCTGAGAACATTCACTTACAATGTCGCAAACATTCTTTGACACTCTAAAGGAAAACTTCAAAGACGTCAAGGTCACCGATGGCCAGATTGACACTGCCCAGTTTCTGGAGGCCGCTGAATCGCTCGTGTCTCTTTTCGGTATGTGGTTTGAGTCCTACCCCCAGTTCTAACAAAAGACCTGTTTGGAAGCCAGGCATTCTCGGTGGTCCAGCAAGATATGCTTGGGAACGTTAAGGTACGTAGTCTCCACCAGCTTTTTTAAGTGTCAATCGTGAGGTTTGTGCTAACCACAGAAAATCCGAGGAGAGTTTCTTAAAAACCCTGTGACTGGCGCGACTCTGCAGGATATCGTCAAGTCTGAAGTGGGCCAAAAGAAGCGAGATGCCACTCAAGGGCTTTTGTGGCTGTCTCGAGGCCTCAAGTTCACTGCTGTGGCAATTCGTAGAAGCATTGACAATCCTGCCGAGGAGTTGTCAGTGTCGTTCACCGAGTCATACAATGTGACCCTCACCAAGTACCACAACATGCTGATCCGACCGGTATTCAAGCTGGCAATGAAGGCATGCCCCTACCGAAAGGACTTCTACGCCAAGCTTGGTGAGCCTCTTGACGTTGTAGTGGCCAAACTCAAGGAGTGGCTCAGTGCTCTAGAGAACATTGTGCAGATTATCGAGGCATACTTTGAGTCTGGCAACTATGGCAAGGGCCTGTAACGGGCTGCACTGCCAACCAAACCGCCATTGACCATTGGCACTTTTATAAATACACGCCTTGTTTGGCTGCTACTATTGGCCCATAATAAACTCTTTTTTATCGTGTTTTGTAACCCTGATATATGTGTTTTACTTAAATGTACCGACTGTACATCCCCCCCTATCTCCATGTGGAAGTCGTCATGCCCTGACTGATTGCCCCATCGCATCTGCAACATCGAACTTTGACACATTCCTCATGTGCCGGTTTTTGATTTTCAAAGGTAAATAAATACACAACCACAACCAGCGTTAACTCAGGCACGGATCCTATACTTTTGTCGCATTTGCTGACTCGGCCAGCACACTCGATTATCAAGTAGGTATTGGCAAGCAACCACCATGACTCTAACTGGAGCCAGTCGTTTGATTCGAGACTACGACTCGACACTAGGCGCCCAATAAACGGAGATGGCTTTGGAGTGGGCTATTATCCAGTAGATGACAATGATACCGATACTGAGAATGGGCCCTGTGTATACTGTGCCACAACGCCGGCTTGGAACAATCTTAACCTCGCTCGGCTCTCAGCCAAAACGAAAAGCAGTCTAGTGTTTGCCCACGTTCGAGCATCGACAGCAGGCGTTCTTTCAGAGACAAACTGCCATCCATTTACGTACCATACACTTATGTTTATGCACAACGGTAGCATTGGTGGGTTCTCCAACATCAAGCGAACTCTGGCCCAGCATGTCAGAGAACGGTACTTCATCTTTGTACAAGGCGGCACTGATTCAGAATGGGTGAGTAGTGTGAAACAGTACATTTTTGGAAGCTAACTGAAAGGCGTTTGCTCTGTTTCTCGACTGTCTCGAGAGCCTGGGATTTGATCCTGCCTCTCCCACTGGACAGTTCCCAGCAGACGTAATGCGTAAAGCTTTACTACAGACGATCGAGCTGATCAAGGATTGGACTGTCAAGATCAATGGTAAAGACAGTGAACCGTCGCTGATGAACTTTGCAGTCACTGATGGTGCCACTGTAGTGGTATCTCGCTATGTGACTTCCAAAACAGAGGAAGCTGCCTCTTTGCATTTCTCCAGCGGGTCTCGGTTCTTGGAGTACGAGCCGGGCCAGTATCGTATGGAGCGTCGAGACAGAGCCCAGAACATCGTCATGATCGCCTCGGAACCATTGACGTTTGAGAGATCAGACTGGATCACTATACCCACCAATACCGTTGTAACCATAAAGGAAGGCCAGACTGTACTCATGCATCCCATCATTGACGAATACTACCAAGAAGATCCTGCTATGGCTCGTAGCAGCGGTCTGGTTGAAAGCAAGGGTCTAGTCAGCCCTGTGGTCGTAGATGCCATTACTATGGTCTCAAGAGGTGTGCCACCCTTGGAGCGTGAAGGCAGAAGACGCGACGTCATTGCATAGTTGCCAATCATGTTATACTCATAATAATATTTATATTTCACCAGCCTGTACACAGTGGAACACTGCCAATGGCTATCAATATCGAAAATCCAAAATAACCCCTGAGGTTGTAGATGGTATACTTGTACGGCTGCAGCAGCCATTCGACATATATGCATCTACAGCTACATTAAGTCTTCCTATACACACTGTCACAAATGGACGCTCAGGCTCGAAATGACTCCATATTGGAGCGATATACCAAAGGTACGACATTAGAAATGTGACACAATAACTAATATTAGAGCGCAAGGTCGGAGAAGGTACCTATGCAGTGGTGTCAGTTGGAAAGCAAAAAGACACTGGTCGCAAGATTGCCATCAAGATGATCAAGGTTGGAGAGTTCCAAGATGGAATTGACATGTCAGCAATCAGAGAAATCAAGTTTCTTCAAGAACTGCGACATCCCAATGTCATAGAGCTTCTGGACGTGTTTTCTTCCGAGACGAATCTTAATATTGTTCTGGAGTTTCTGCCTTCTGATCTGGAGATGCTCATCAAGGATAAATCGATTATCTTCAGCCCAGGCGATATCAAGTCGTGGCTCCTCATGACTTTACGAGGTCTGCATCATTGTCATAGGAACTTTATTTTGCATCGTGATCTCAAGCCTAATAATCTGCTGCTGTCTCCAGATGGCCATCTCAAACTGGCAGATTTTGGTCTGGCCAGAGCCCAACCGTCGTCTCCAAGAATCGCCATGACCCCAACTGTGGTCACCAGATGGTACAGAGCCCCTGAATTACTATTTGGTGCTCGGCACTATACGTCAGCTATAGACATGTGGTCTGTCGGTGCTATATTTGCTGAACTCATGCTGCGAACTCCTTACCTGCCAGGTGCTTCTGACACAGACCAAATTGAAGTCACTTTCCGAGCATTGGGAACTCCAACTGAAGATATATGGCCCTCTGTTTCTAGTCTGCCCGGATATGTCGAGTGGAAGCGCTATCCTCAGCCCTCTCGCCAAGAACTACAGAACCGGTTTTTGGCTGCCAGCGATGCTGCGCTTGATCTCATGAATGGAATGATCCATCTCGATCCTGCCAAGCGTTTGAATACTTCAGAGGCGTTGATCTCCAAGTATTTTACTGAGAACCCGCCAGCAACGAAACCAGAGCAGCTACCAAAAAGGGAAGAAAAGGAAGACAAGTGGTCCGAAAAGAATCTACGAGAAGAGCAGAAGCAGAAAATGATCCAGGCTAATCGATTGAAACGTGGCGCCTAGTGCACTTATGTTATTTTTCTAATAGTTGTTCTACATACTCTGCAATAGCCATGCTGGATGTCAGTCCTGGACTTTCGATATTGAGAAGGTTGACAAATCCAGGAAACCCGGCTTCTTCCCGGATCACAAAGTCGTGGAAGTCTGGCGTGCCTATGATTTTGGGCCGGATGCCCGCATAGTCGGCCACTAATGCATCGGGGTCTATCTTTATGTACTGGAGGATTTCCTTTTTGGCAAGGTCGAGATTCTTTGCATTCACTTCAAGATCTTCAGGATCTTGGACCCATTCGAGATCGGGGCCAAACTTGATTCTTCCTCCTAAATCTATTGTCAGATGAGTGCCAAGAGATCCATAGTTGGATGGACATGGGTAAACTAATCGGCTCACTTTGGGATGCGATGATGTATAGGCAAAGTAGTTTCCTTTGCCATAGTATGCCTTGACATGCCTGTCGGATGGTAAAAGAAGATTTGACACGTTGGGAGCATTGAGACCAGCAGAATTGATAATATTGGCTACTTTAAGTACCATTGTATCCGAGTCTGAACCAGATCCAGAACTGCATGTGACATCGTATCCTTGGCCATCATCACAGGGACTAATAGCAGTCACAGCAGTTCCAGTAGCAATATCACCACCATTAGATTCAATTTCAGCATTATAGTAGTTCATCAATGAGTGCGCAGACACAATACCTGTAGTAGGAGAATTCAAAATGGCTGATCTGGCTATGATGGCAGGCTCAATCTGGGACGCCTTGTCAAGAGGCACCCATTCCAATGGTACACCCGTTATCTTGGCCCGCTCGTACATTTTATGCAAATATTCGTGTTGTCCCTCATCCTGAGCCACTATCCACTTGCCGCAGTTCTTCATCTCTACTCCATATTTACGTCCCACCTCGTACAGCATCTCTTTTCCACGAATGCACAGTTTCGTCCGCAACGACTCTGTAGGATAGTAAAGACCAGCGTGAATCACTTCGGAGTTTCGAGCGGTTGTCTCTGTACCCAGCATTGAGTGGCGCTCTACCAGGAGAACCGAGTTCAATTGTCGTTTACATAGCCGAGCAGCAATGGACAGTCCAACCGCTCCTCCTCCGACAACAAGATGAGAAAAGTCAAACTTCGACATTGCGACTAAATTGAATACGTTCTGTAAAGTAATTTAAATGATATTCAAACTGTCGATCCGATCTCGGCTATAAGCAATTCTTATTATTTGTCGTGAGTCATCTACATCAGCTGTGCAGTAAGCTGGGATCAACATAGGACAATCATGGATTGAGGTACGGGAACCAGTTACATGCATGAGATAAGATAGCGCTAGTAATTGAGTGCAGTCAAACTTAATTAATATATATCAGAGTATAAACCGAATCAGAGTCCAATCTTAACGTCGCTTAGAGTGCCCTCCTGGTAGTAGTCCGCTATCAAGAAAGCCACGTCTAACGATTGCGACAAGCTTAGTCTGGGATCACAGAATGTATCATACCTAATGACCAGATCCTCGTCTTCCAGAGACTGTGACCCACCGATACACTCAGTAACTGCATCTCCAGTCAATTCCAAGTGAAGACCATTTAGAGCGTTATTATTTTGCTTGTGGATCTCTAGAGCACCTCGGATCTCTGTAATAATGTCATCAAAATATCTAGTCTTCAACTTGGTCACAGGAGAAGTCTTGGTGTTTCCGTGACAAGGATCGCAAATCCACACAACTTTGTGACCAGACTTTTGAACCGCCTTGATATGAGCAGGAAGCAACTCATGGACTTTAGAAGCCCCGTAACGAGTGATCAGAGTCACTCGTCCAGGCTCGAAATCTGGGTCCACAATGTCAAGCAGTTGTACTAGTTCCTCAGCTTTGGTGGTTGGACCAACTTTAATTCCCAATGGGTTTGAGATTCCTCGGAAAAACTCCACATGGGCACCATCAGGCTGTCTAGTTCGGTCTCCTATCCAAACAAAGTGTGCAGATGTATTGTACCATTTGTCTCGTCCAGACAAAGGATCTTTTACCTTGCGGGTAAAACTCTGCTCAAATTCAAGCATCAGAGCTTCATGCGAAGTGAAAAAATCAATGGAATGCCATGTAGAGTTGTCTCCACCCACTGTGGACATGAATGACAGTCCTTCCGAGATCCTATCGACAACTTCCTGGTATCTGTCTCTAATGGAGTCTTTTCTCACATGACTGAGATCCCATTCAAAAGGCTTGTGAAGATCAGCAAAGCCATTTGCCAGAGTAGACCTAATGAAGTTCAAAGTTGCAGCGGAATGGAAGTATGAGCTCACGAGACGAGAAGGATCTGGTTTTCGGTCTTTAGGATCATAACCATTAATATTATCTCCTCTGAACGAAGGAATCTCACCATACCCCTCCACTACCTCAGTTTGCTTGGATCTCGGTTTAGCATATTGGCCAGCTATTCGGCCAATACGAACAACGGGCAACTTGGTTCCCCAGATCAGCACCAGAGACATTTGAAGCAAAACTTTTAATTTGGCCTCGATCCTGTCTTGGTTACAGTAGTCGAATAATTCGGCACAGTCACCCCCCTGAAGAATAAATGCCTTTCCTTCGGCAGCATCTCGGAGCTTCGCTTTGAGACTTTCGATTTCTCGAGGATGAACCAGCGGCGGCAGACTCTCGAGCTTTTCAAGAGCATGCTCTACAGCATCGTAATCATCGTATACTACGTCTTGAGTAATGGGTCTTTGCTGCCACGAAGTCAGAGACCATTCGCTATCCTTAGTCATAGGAGGTCGCAAGTTGGGAAGATCATTGGACTTTGTTCGCAGTTTGGCAGCAGACTTTGCTCCCTCGCTAGCGACAAGCGGCTCTGGATCTACGACCTGGAATTTATGTTCTTTTGTAGTCATTACAAGCCTTCCTGGTTGAAAAGTTTCTGCTTTGGTAATTGCCTCATCGTGCGGCCAGCCAATTTCGGACTTAGGAGATAACTTAAACAGGTAACAACTACAACAGAACCGGCAACCACTACTGAGACCATAATATATAAATGTGAGCAGAGAATGTATTGAGTGCTATGAAAAAAAAACATTAGTATTCTGTACAGAGTGGATTAGGTCTAGTTTGCTTTTTTTTTTTAAACACGCTCAATGACGATGGCACTACCTCCACCACCACCGTTGCAGATGGCGGCTACACCAATCTTACCGTTCTCTTGAGAGAGCACTGAGGTCAAGGTGACGAGGATTCGAGCACCACTGGCACCAAGAGGGTGACCAATGGCGACAGCACCACCGTAGACATTGACCTTGGTAGGGTCGAGGTTCAAGATCTTGGTGTTTGCAAGGCCAACCACTGAGAAGGCCTCATTGAACTCAAAGAAGTCAACGCTGTCAATGGATACACCGGCGTGCTTCAGAGCCTTGGGAACAGCCAGAGATGGTGCAGTGGGGAACTTGATTGGTGCCTTAGCAGCATCACCCCATCCAAGGATCTTGGCAATAGGCTTAAGTCCAAGCTCAGCAGCCTTCTTGGCAGACACCAAGATAACAGCAGCACCACCATCATTAATGGGTGAAGAGTTGGGGGCAGTCAGTGAACCGTCAGGCTTGAATGCAGGTCGAGCAGATCGAAGCTTGTCAGCGTTGAGTCGAGAAACTTCCTCGTCCACCGAAACAGTGACACCAGGCTTTCCTCGAACACCGGGCAGCTCAATGGGGGCAATCTCGCTCTTGAACTTGCCATCAGCGTGGGCCTTCTGGGCCTTTTCATACGACGCAATAGCAAAGTCATCCTGCTGCTCACGGGTAATGTTGTGCTCCGCAGCAGTGTCCTCACCAGCCATTCCCATAGCCTGTCCATCGTAAGCATCCTGAAGACCATCTCGCTGCAGACCATCAACAACAGTCGAGCCACCAAACTTGACTCCTGTTCGACCAGTGGGCAGGTAGTGAGGCACATTAGACATAGACTCGGCTCCTCCAGCAACCACAATGTCGGCAGATCCGGTCAGGATGGTCTGGGCACCAATGATGACAGCTTTGAGACCTGATGCGCACACCTTGTTGACAGTAGTAGCAACGGTGGCCTCAGAAAGTCCAGCTTTGAGAGCAACCTGTCGGGCAGGAGCCTGTCCAACGTTGGCCTGATACACATTTCCAAACACAATCTCTTCGACATCCTCAGGCTTGATTTCTGGGACCTTTGCGAGGGCGGCTGTAGTTAGTATGTGCTGTTGATCTCCCCTGAAAATTCGCGAAAATGCTGCCTACACTTAAATTGAATTGCACCACGTTTTGACAAAACAAATCAAAGTAAGCAGCACAACCAGACCCAATGACCAGCTACTCGAAATTCCCACTTAAAAAAGAATCAAAGTTGCATATGGCGAGTAGAGCTAGCAATCAGGCCGTGTTCGCGAAGCCGTGCACAAGAATTAACTCACCTTTGACGGCATGAGAACCGAGGTCCACGTAGGACTGAGAAGAGAGGGAACCCAAAAGGCTACCAATTGGAGTTCGGGCAGCAGAGACGATGTACACACTGTTGTCAGCAGATGCAGTCATTTTGGACTAAATGTTGAGTAGGTAGGATACTTCGAGGCTGGTGGTTGAGGGTTGAACTGTCACGGTAATTATGCAATGCAGGCACTGCCTTACACTGCCAACTAAGGCCACACTGTGTAGAACGTATATAGAGAAATCGCATATACCACAAAACCCGGACATATCATATCATGAAAGCGAACGTAGAAAGGACAGGAATAGTGTCAAAGTGTCATATAATAATAATAACAATGTTATTTTTTTTAATTAATGCTATCTATTTACATAATCTGAAACTTTAGTATGGCTCAGTGTCTGACATCTCGTCCGAGTCTACCTCCATTTCCTCGTCGCCATCAACAGGGTCGTGGTTGGGGATGACCTCGAGACCCTTGTCAGATAACATGACCTTTGCAGTTTCATTATCAAGAATCTCTCCTCGTAATATAAGCACGGCCAACTTATTAAGTATTTCAGTTTGAATAAACCTGTTGAGAGGTCTGGCTCCAAGATCTTTGGAGTAGCCGTTTTCAACCAAATAGTCGTAGCACTCATCGTCGAGATCGAGGTGAATATTCTTGTTATTGGCAGCAAATCTCTGCTCGATTTCTCTGATTCGCAATTCGACGATCTTTCGAATAGCCTTCTTTGAGAGTCTGTTGAATACCACCATAGACGAGATTCGGTTCAAGAACTCTGGCTTGAAGTGTCCTCGGACTGCTTCCATTACCAATTCGCGAGTCATGTCATCGATATGAGATGACGAGGTCCTAGAGATGAACTCAGCTCCCAAGTTAGAAGTCATAATGATAATGCAATTTGCAGCATTGACAACTTTTCCGGAGCTGCTTCGAACTCGGCCGTCATCAAGTACTTGAAGCAGTACAGTCAAAACCTCGGGAGCAGCCTTTTCAACCTCATCGAAAAGAACAACCGAGTATGGCTTTCGAGCTAGCGCTTCAGTCAAGATTCCTCCTTCCTCGTATCCGACGTATCCAGGGGCAGCACCCAGAAGCTTACTGGCAGACCACTTGTCTCCGAGCTCAGAGCAATCGATTCGAATCATTGCCTTCTCATCAGAAAACAGGAACCCTGCCAGCTTCTTTGCGAGCTCTGTCTTTCCAGATCCGCTGAGTCCCATAAACATAAAGCTTGCAGGAGCATTTGGATTACTGAGACCAGACCGGCTTAGCCTGATAGCATTGGAAACCGCCTTAACTGCTTCCTTTTGACCGACCACTTCTCGAGACAGAATCTTCTCCATGTTGATCAACTTGTTGTTCTCTGCTTGGGTAAGCTTGGAAACAGGTATACCAGTCAGTCTGGCAGCAGTCTCCGCAACCTTTTCAGAGTCAACCAAGTCTTCGAGCAAGGTTCGTTCCCTATTTTCGCTTTCATTCTGCAACTCAGCAATTCGTCGCTGAACATCTGGAATCGCAAAATACCTCAGGTCGGCTGAAGCGGCCGTATCTCGTCGTCGGTCGGCGTCTTGAGCCTTTGTCTCAAGCTCATCGAGCTTTTTCTTGAGAGAATTGAGTTCCTCATGTCCCTTTCGCTCTTCCTGGAATCTTTCTCGAAGTGGCGCAAGCTCCTCTTCTATAGAGGCAACTTTCTGTCGGGCAGCGGTGAGTCGCTCCGTCGTTGTACTATCGGCCTCTGAGTCTCGCTCAAGAGCCTGGATTTCCACATGCAATAATTGTAACTCCCTTTCTAAATTGTCGAGTTGTTCAGGTCTTGAATCTCGAGCGACTGCCACGCTGGCAGCCGTCTCATCAATAAGGTCAACGGCAGAATCAGGCAGCTTACGATAAGTCAAATATCGAGACGCCAGCTGGGCTGCGCTTACCAATGCACTATCGAGAATTCGCACTCCGTGATGAAGCTCGTACTTTGACTGCAAACCACGGAGAATGGCAATTGTCTGAGGAATCGTAGGCTCGGGAACATCGATTTTCTGGAAACGCCTTTCAAATGCTCCGTCTTTCTCCACATGCTTTCGATACTCCTCCACGGTGGTAGCACCAATGCAATGAAGGGTGCCCCTGGCAAGCATGGGCTTGAGCAAATTAGCGGCATCGCTCTTACCGTCGCCCATGAGCATGTGAATTTCATCAATAAATAAAATGATCATATCTGGAGACTCCTCAATTTCTCGCAGTACTCCTTTAACTCGTTCTTCAAAATCACCCTGGTACTTGGCTCCAGCCTTTAGAGCTCCCAGATCAAGGGAAAATAGTCTACAGCCAGCCAATACATTTGGGACATCACCATCAATAATCCGCTGGGCGACACCCTCAACTATACTGGTCTTTCCAACACCGGGATCACCAATCAAGCAGGGATTAGACTTTGTTCTTCGAGCCAGGACCCGAATGCACCGTCTGATCTCCTCCTCTCGGCCAATGACTGGGTCAATCTTTCCTTCCCGGGCCATAGTAGTGAGGTCAAGAGCGTATTTTGACAAAAACTCAAACTGCTGAGATGAATCAGCCATACGAGAGTCAATGCGTCGGTTGCCTCTAATAGCCAATACCTGAGTCTCCAGTGCCTTTGGATCTATAGACAATCCTTTCAGCAGAGAGACTATTGAGCTTTCTTTGATAAGGGCAAGAAGTATATGGTCTTGCCCGATATAAGAATCCTTTTGAGTGGTCTTTATCTTGGATGCTTCTTGCACCACCTGCTGTGCTTGTGGAGACAGCTCGGGCTGAGGAGGAGCCGGATTCTGGACAGGGCTTCTCACCAGCTGTTTATTAACAGCTCGCTCAAAGGCTTGCCAATCATAACGAGCCTTCTCTATCACAGTCTGCACATATGACTGAGATCCATCATCGTCCGGCCCAGCCATTGCTGCTAGTAAGTGAATAGGTCCAACCATTGCATGGCTGTGGTCGCCAGCAATCTTAACAGCATCCTGTAAGATCCTAGTCGCTCGGTCAGTTAATTGTACTTCCATATCTTTAATGTAGAAACAAAAAACAACTTGGACGTTTGGACTTCCCAAGTGCTTTATTTATAATGTATGTCAGCGTGCGCTCAGAACGTTCGAGATAGTCCTGGAAAGATCAGCGGAGATCATTGCCTCTTTTGGATAGACAGTGCTCAGATGATGGATCCTGCTATTGTGGGGTGACAAGCTAGCAACAACTTGGAACAAAATGGTACGATAATCCACAAACGTGTAGAGGCAACAAGGACCTCTGATATGATCTATTATGATGCCTGATGGATGTGGTATTTGTAGGGACAGTGTGCTGATTGGCAGCCAGGCCATCCATCACACCAGCAACAGCCGTACGCCTGTAAAAAGCGTAGAGGTAAATAAATGAAATAGATCAATGAAGGGGCCCGTCTCAAAGAACAACATGAATAAGTAACATGAAAATCACATACACAACAACTCTACAGTTGACATATTTGCACGGTATTAGACTACTTGAGCATAAAATCTACATTCGTGCTCAGCATAATACAACACTCTATTCTGGCTCAAAACAGTCGAGTAACAAAAATGAAAGGGAAGAAAAAAAACAAACAGAAACAGAAACAGAAACAGAAACAGAAACAGAAACAAAAGCACACGCTACAAGTAAGCGAACTAGTCGAACACAGTTCAATTAATGAAACATAAACATGATATTTTACAGTCTGCGAATGACAGGCTTATTTCTTGGAAGACTTCTTCTTGTCGGCAGCCTTCTCCTTGTCAGCGGTCTCCTTAAGAACTCGCTTAACGATCTTCTGCTCCTCAATCAAGAAAGCTCGAACAACTCGGTCCTTGACACAGTTGGCGCACACAGCACCACCGTAGGCTCGCTGGACGGTCTTCTTGGGTCGGGAAACAGTAGCGTACTCTCGGGGTCGGAGAGCGGGCACACCAGGGAGAGCAACACCGCACTCACCGCACTTGGGTCGAGTTCCAAGCTTCTTAACGTGCAAGTATCGGAGGTTTCCACCGGGGGTCTTGATGACCTTGACCTTGTTAGATCGGGTGTTGTCTACTGTTAGTAACCGGTCGCCATCCAAATCAACCACAAACTCTCGCCGAATTGTCGTTTGGTATCGAGCTGTGTGCCTGTGTCTCCACACGGGTTTACATACATGGGTTTCGTCGTCGATAAGTCAGTCTCTGAGCCATTGTAATGATGCGACGATAACTGAAAGTTGAAGTGTGAAAAATGATGAGTGGGACCTGCAACTTGGTGGATGTGAGTGATTCCTAATCCGGCAATCTGTGACTGTTGTTCAACCCTTGCCTTGCTGCCTGTTCGGGTTGTCGCCAAAGCCTTCGCACGGCTGAAAATGCGAAAGCCACTCTTGGTGTGGTCTCTGCCCAAACCCACGGTACTGTCCAGTACAGTCCGGGACAGCTCGAAAATCCATGCAGAGGTGTCAAGCTTAATAGTTGGTTAAATATGCATATGGTGATTGTACTATTCACCTACAAGACGCTTGCCATCTCTCACGGTGCGTTTATATAAAGTATATACAGCATATAATGAGTCAGTTGAAACCATAAGTTTAAGCTCCAAACCCAAATATGAGGACATTGCCATAATTAATTATGCGCAGTTTCAACCTAAAGGAAAAAAGTGGCACTTTGGATATGCAATTACTAGTTAAGGAAAAAGCTGGTGTTGGAACGGAAATAAAAAAAAATTAAATTTAAGGCCGTTTGCGCTAGTCTATTGCCTGTTCCTGCTAATTGCGAACGTGATCTTCGCAACTAGCTATAGGAAGGGCCATCTCTATTTCTGGATCTTCAAGCTGTTTACAGCAATCAACATGCCGTTGATGACAGACATTCAGGCGTCTGCATCAACAGGCGAGCAAAGCGAGCTTTCTAGTTCAGACCCATCCAATCAGAGTTCTCGAGTGACTGGATCATTTGGTAACAAATTGACAAAAAAGAACCAAAGTCGCCGGAATGGAAAAAACCTACATAGATGTGGACATGGACGCCACCGACTTGGTTGTCTACATGAAAACACTGGATCCCGTTTGGATGATGATAATCAAGATTTGCATAGTCTCCTATGCGCTCCACCTAATAGCCCGAATCCAAGCGCTCACGAAGATGATTCCGATACTGAATTAACATCAAAGACAGGTAGTAGTCCAATATCAGTACGCGGAAGTGATTCTGTGAGCACTGCTGCTGTTAATGGAAGTGAAGAGCAATCAGACCATAACGCTGCCCCAACACGCAAGGCTAAAAGAACCTGGCGAGAATTATATGGGACTGAATCCAAAAGAAGATCAGAGCGTCTTTTGCAGCTCCAACTACGCAATTAGTTGACTGGACTGAAGTCTCGGTCGAGCAACATAATATAACTTTAAGTTGTGCGGAAGCCTATTATACAAATAAATTGATGCTCCGAGTAGTGATATTTGGTCACAGTTATACGTGAATTTGCGTAAAACTTTGAGGCAAGTCTGCTCTCTGTATTTCGAATAATGCTTAAGTGTGTATGGTCACTACCATTTCTTGTCTCGGAATCCCTCCGCATTGTACTATGAACTCACCACTTGGCTTCTAAGTCAAACGTACCTCAGTGATAGCGCCGAAGAAGCACCGCGGACAATTATCATACATGCAAGCAGATCCAGATTGCTTAAAGGAATCAAATCCTAGACAATCGTGCTAGAATATACCCTTACTACCGGCCACAATTGATACCCTGTTTGATAAACATTATACAGCTGAAGATCGTAGCTTCCTGTAGAGCATATGTACATTGCCCTGAATTACGGAATTTGGCTCACAGGAACATAACAAAGTCGACAAAGCCTAAAAATTACTACCCAAAAGCCTTTATTTCTTTGAAGCGTCTTGATTTCTAATACTTTCAGTAGTTAGACTTGTAGAATGGACACCGACTTTGTCGACCCGATATTCTTTCCCTCGTTTAGCGCTTGAGACCGTGACAGAGCTCTCAGACAGACTTCCCTTGGCTGTGAAAAGCTCCAACTCGCAACAAAAGATCTTTACCCGCATTGTGTACCTGTGGATGCCTTGATTCCATGAAAACACAAGCGCCGATTATAAGGAGATACTGGGCTTCTAGGGTAAGTGTAGTTCCATCTTCGGGGCAAGGAAAGGTTAGCTAACAGTTGACATGCGATGCCGCCAGCTGCAACCGGACAGAAAGAGTTTGTAGGGGGGAAGTTTCTTGAGCATCACACTAAAAATGCCAAACTCTCCACAACACACAGCGGACACTGGAACGAGATATCGGAATATGATATTTCGATGAGTGCCCATCCGAATTTGCCGCTGTCATAGCATTCAATCCCGGAAATACGACGGATACGCATCTTGAAGCTGGGATCTCGACAAGTTTTCTCATAGATCCAGCTGTCAATCCTCGTAGCAGCGATTGCGTATACTCAATTTATCATTCTTCAGAATCAGCCTGTTGCACAATTATATTGTGCTGCCTTTTGACCGAATATAGAGTTTCGCATTCAGGTGTTGCCTATATAGAGGACCACAACCAAGGCTGGACAAGATACGGCAATCGCAAAATGACTGGCCCCATGGATCCCCCGTATATTTTATCAGATGCTGCTACTTTTTGCTAGTCTACAATTGCTTGGATGAGATGAGAGTTTTGTATATGCGTGAAAATGACGATGCTAAGACGGCTTTTGATCCGACACTTTTTGGACTTTAGAGTACTCTTCTCGGAGACCCTTTTGCAATTCATATTCGGCTGCTCGAGCCTTCTGTGCTTTAGTGAGCTCCAACTTGGCTCGAACTCTCTCCTGGTCCCGAATCGGTCCCTGGTGAAGCGCCTACGTTAACAGCCGAAACCTCTCTATTACAACACCTACCTCCCGTTCGTTGGCCTGCATATTATGTACAAACACCACGGTGCCTATGCTTGCCACCGTGGTGACTGCAAACGTCACTTTGGACGCCGTCGACATGTTTAGAGGGCTTTGGCTAATGATCGCTCAGTCAAAATAATCAGTTCATTTCACGCATGCTGTAGGCTGATGCGGCGCATGCCATCGGGCGTGGTGGTGTAGGCGTTTTAAGAACGTATTTTTCGATCGAAACCAGTTGTGTACGATCTCCAATCGGAGCAATTTTTTTTTTTGGCGTTTTAGCACACGACAACCTCGGCTACTGGTGGCCAATTCCTGAGTTTTCAATTACCCCTTTGTGTATGAGAATCGTTTAGTCGCTACTGTTGTGTTTGGACATTGTTGTTACAACTGTGCAGCTTACCCGGTAATCCTCTGCCAACGTGCTGCTTCACCGCTTGTCAGGAAGCGCAAGGGGCCTGGCAAAGACCCTCATCCAATTTCATTCTACAAGCATCTGTTTACAGGCAGAGTGCAATTCCTAGATAGTAGACTTGTGCTCTAAACTTCAGTTGAAATTAGCGCTTCGTTGCCTGTTGTTTAGCCGCTGTGGTGTGCTCCCCCTCCATCGGCTTCCCGCTAACACTTGGACGATATACAGCCCAGGCCATTTGAGGGCCCCTCCGGCTTCGATAGGTCAAGAATTATTGTCATAAACCATGGAAAACTCAAGCGACTCGCCTGAAGTCACCGTCATAGAGGGCACAGCGCCAGCATCTCCAGGCATTCATGCCCAGCCTGTAGGTATTCCGGGTCACCAGGCTGGATCGGTGCCTGGCGGTGGACCACAGCCTCCCGCGTCAACTACAAGCTTGCCATATAACGCTCGGGGCAGTCTACCATCCAGTAGGAACCCCAGCCAGACCCAATTGCCTCAATACTTCGGCTCTTCGTTTGTTTCGTCCAACAACCAGCCGGTGCTGCCATTACCGTTTGCCAGCTCTGTGTCGCCAGGAACTGCTGCTACTTCGTCTTTTTTCTCGCCGTCGTCTGCGTCTCAGTTTGCTCCAAACACCAACATGCCGTCATCGGTGTCGTCCTCATACAAGTCAGCGCATCCTCCGGGAAGCTTGACTCACTACTCGTCATATAATGGGGCCCCGACCTTCAGCCATAGTGGACAGCCCAGTGGTTATGCAAACAGTTCATTTACCGATAGATCATCATTTTATACCCAGACTGTGGCCAGAGGGTTCCCAGCCGAGTCATCGCCTACAGGGATGACAAGTCGGTCTCCACGAAGCGACCCACCTGCTGGAGGAATGGACATGCCCTCTTCGTTCCATGATAAACCTTTTGGCGGAAATACAGCCAGCATTGGATCTGGTGGAGGGGTGCCTCCTGCCAGAACCTCATTGCTGACATCCAAACTTGCAGCAGCAGCCAATGCAGGCCCAGCATCTCCATCGAAACAGCAGGCGAGGGGCATGTATGGATACTCTTCGCGAAATAATTCCCGTCACAACAGCGTTGCTGGGTCCTCCAATTTGCATTACGGATTGCAGCAGCAGCAGATACCCTACAGCTCTGATCCTCACAATTTTGCGTCTTCGTCATCGAGCTTTGTATCCGGTTCGGCTGGTAACATGACCAGTATGGGCAGCAATGGCAGTATAGTCCGTCAGAGTTTCCTTCCGCATCCGTCTTCTACGACAACAAATTTATCAATGGCTATGGCGTCGGCTTCTTCTTCTGCATCTTCCTCTGGCACTGTTGGTAGAGATTATTATTCGTTGCCAAACTCTGAGCAGTCGTCGCGAGCAGGCACTGCTGCGCCTGTGGTGACAGAGACTGCAGTTTCGGGTGATTCTCCTATGGACACTGTTACAAGCCCACACCATCGTCCTGATGACATGGGTGCATCCCAGCAGGACTATGATCATATGCATGGACAGTCTGGGGCATTCTCAGACCACTTGGATATCGCCCACCACCCAGTTCCCGATGTGCTGGTGATGCTGACTGCCCTTCTGCAGAAAATAATAGACGCCAATGATGCGCTGCATCCGCAGAATTACGAGGTCACCGAGCCAGAGGCCTCTGATAGGTTCACTGCTAATGTTTTGGCCTTCCATGGACGTAACATTCCTGCCATAAGTCTGCACGCATATTTAACGCGTATCCTCAAATACTGTCCAACTACCAATGAGGTATTTATATCTCTGTTGGTGTATTTTGATCGTATTGCCCAGAGGGCCAACTCTGGGGAGCTGTCGCCATCAGACGTTATGGGAAACATGTCAAACCCGGAGAGTCGTGGTTCTGGAAATCCCGACCATCCGCAACCACAGCTGTTTGTGATGGACAGTTATAACATCCATCGATTGATAATAGCTGGTGTCACGGTTGCCAGTAAGTTCTTTTCCGATATCTTTTACAAAAATTCCCGGTATGCCAAGGTTGGTGGTTTGCCAGTGGAGGAGCTCAACCATTTGGAACTTCAGTTCCTGTTATTAACTGACTTTCGTCTTATGATCACCCTGGAGGAGTTGCAGCGATATGCCGACCTACTGGTGCGGTTTTGGCAAAAAGAGGGTCATTGATGTACTATAGACTGTATTTAATTAATTCATAATATTAATAGTAATTATTGCTACAAAACCCTTGGCTTATAAGACATACTATATATTAGCTTAGTTAGGTATTCTTGGATACATCTTCCTTCAGAGTTACAATACGGTTAAGGACAATCTTATCATCAGCCGAGTCCTTATCCATGCAAAAGTACCCGACTCGAAGTGCCTGGAATCGAACAGCTTCAGGAGCACCCGCTTTATCCTGACCTGACAGAATGGCATCCTCGCTGTTGTCAGATTTGGCAGTCCATGGAGACCGCTTCTTGACTTCTTCAAATCCTGTCTCAATGTATGCATTTTTGAGAACTGTTAAACTGTCTGGGTTGATGTCAGCCAAGAATCCATCAGGGTGTGCAGACGGGTTGTCAGACTTGAACAGCTGGTTGAAAAGTCTCACCTCGTTGACTTTAACGGGAGATCCATGCTTTGGACTATCTGCAACCCACTGAATGAATGTTTTGGGTTTTTTGAATTCCACATCATTCTCGTAGTGGGCATGGATCTCTGTTACCTGGCCATTGTCGTCTTTCTTATACGAAGTAACTCGAATGTTGTGAGGTACCTTTAACAACCCCACCGATTTGTCCGGCGCGAGTCGGAAATAATCCTTTGAAGCTTCTTCTCGGAAGTCGCTTCGATCAATGTAGACTCTGTTTGTGAAAGGAACCTTGTGCTCGCCAAACTCCGCATTGCCAGGCTTGAAGGGCACACTGATCATTTCAACATGGTCATCTGGCAAGTTGTCCAGAATAACCACTACTGGATCTGGAATCATCATCAATCGAGGCGTACTATCTTCAAGATACTTTCTGATCGAGCTCTCAAACCGAGTGACCTGGATATTACTATTATTAGTGGTCACACCAAGCTCTGCAATGAAGTTCAAGATAGCTCCTGGAGGCACTCCACGTCGCCGGATAGCCACCAGAGTGAAAAGACGAGGGTCGTCCCAACCCCTTACAATTCCATCATTCACGAGCTTGAGAATCTTTCTTTTACTCATAATAGTACCTGTAACGTTAAGACGTCCAGACTCTCGCTGCTGGGGCCGGTACACTGCCAAAGCATTACAGAGCCAATCGTACGAAGTTCTGGACAAATAGAATTCCAGAGTGCAAAGAGAGTGGCTGATGTTTTCGAAAGAATCGACAAGGCAATGCGTAAAGTCGTAGGTTGGATATATCTTCCATTTGTCTCCAGTACGGTGATGAGAAGCGTTTAGAACTCGATACGCAACCAAGTCCCACATCTGGGGATTGGGGTCGTCCAAATCCTGCTTCATACGGAGTGTGGCTTCACCCTTTCCATACTTGCCATCCCTCATGTTTCGGAACTCGGTCAAGTTGGTCTCAACTGAAGCCGACCTGTGCTTACAAGCGGTTCGCTTTCCACCTCTGGTTCCGTCCTCGGAAATTCCTCGATGCGCCTTCATTTCATCAGCGGTACAAAAGCACACATAGGCCAATTCACGCTTAATCAACTCTTCAGCAAGCTCATAGAGTTTGTCAAAGTAATCAGACGAGTAAGTGATCTTCCAGGGCTTGAATCCGAGCCATTCAACAATATCCTTGATTGACTCAAAATACTGCTCTTCCTCAGCCTCAGGATTGGTATCGTCGAATCTCAAGTAGCAGTTTCCTCCATGGAACTGAGCGTATCCAAAGTTGATGGCAATAGCCTTGCTGTGTCCAATATGCAAATATCCGTTGGGCTCTGGTGGGAATCGAGTCAGCACCTTTCCTCCAGTGAATGCGAGATGCTCCTTCATTCGCTCTGGGTAAAGCTGCTCGTTTTCACCAGGCTTGTGGAGACTTCCAAGGAAACCCTCAGTAAACATGGATCGTGCTGAAACCGCTGGTGAAGCTTTCTCTGGAGCTGATCCTGCCGACTTTGCGGGAGCCTTTTTAGGGGCCTCCTTCTTCTTGGCAATATCACGGTCATCCTTGGGTCCGAGAAGCTCCAAAACCTGTTCATCAATGGCAGGCTTGAACAGGGCAGGATTGGCCCATTTCAGTTCTGGCAAGTTTTTCACTCCAACGATGATGGATGGAACAGCCTTGTATCTCTTTTCTTCGATATCTGCCTTGTTAGAGGCAATGTATTTTGCAATGGATGCTTTGATCTCGTCTGCAGACACTTCGATTCCTACACCTGCTTCCTTCTCAAGAACCTTGTCGTCGATAGTTGGCGCTGCTTTGGCAACGTAGTTCCAAGCCGAAGTGACCTGCAAATTTGTCTTGATACTGCCAGCAGCGATCAGCTTGGTAACAGAAACTCGTGACGATTTAGCGGGATTGACAGCATCTTTGGAAATCGCCGCCAAGTGATGGAGAGCGTTGGCGACAGGGGATGTGGCTGGAACAGCATCGAGATGAGCTTCGTCGCAGATCTCACTGAGCGCTGTTGCTATCTTGTTGTTCTTAGCAATTTCTTTGGCCTTGGGCGGTGCGAGGCCCAGCACGCGCTCGAACTTTTCTACTAGTTCGTCGGACATGCCCACACAGAAGTTGAGAGTAATGATATCGATGGGTTGAGTTTTGTCGAGGCTGATCTGGAAAATATGGCATGGGTATGGGTGCCAACGATGATAAGCGATGAGTCAACAGCCTAATAACGGTTACAAAACTAATATTTTCCACGGCTGACGGGTGATCAAATCAAGCAATTGCATATTATTTGTTTGGAAAATAATTGGTTAGGCAATAGGGGCGTTGTGAGTGAATCGCCCGTTGATATGCGGGTCGAGTTTGACAAGACTGATGCTGTCTTATTGTAATAATGTGCTGCATAGGGTGTGTCATATAGAACAGTACTCTGTAAAACTGTAGAACAAGCCTACAATTAGATTCTTTTGAAATTGCGCTCGTTTCCGTGTTCTGTGATAGTCTACCGCTGAGCAGTGCCTAACCAAGTTCTGTTACAGTGCCATTCTCCACTATTCACTCTGCACTCTGTGAAATTGAGAAACTTCATAAACTACTCAGGGGCCAAATTTGCATACCTCTTCATCGTCAAAAGTATCCTTCTAGGCAGTTGCGACTCCTGGTCATTGCAAGGGCCCTTATGACGCAAAGGGAATATATCAGGAGTACACAACCACAAGGTGGCCAAAGCAACTTGCTGTTGTTATAGCATAGGCACGACATAAGTCGTGAATCGTATTGGCTAGTTAATTCTTCGATATTTGGTAGAGGTTTTGCATTTTTGCGTCTATATAGGTAGTGGTCATCGCAACTGTCAAAGCCGCATTCAGGGGTACAGCCACTTCTCTATTTGGTGTTGAGTTATTGGGTATGTTGCTCATTGTTCAAAGTTCAGCAAACTAAATACAGCTGCGCGGCAGACCGAAAGCGTATTACAGATGATACAAATAGTTGAAAATGCTATATCCCACTGATGGGCACTATCAAGACAGCCTGTATGGGATCCATCTCCCTTCAGCTTGTGTCGGCCCGTAATAAAATGTACTTCATATTCCGTCATGCACTCTAAATCACAAGCTTTCGAGCTGATTCGGCTGTGATATGTTAGTATCTTTGTAGTTAAATTGTTCACAAGGCCAAACTCTCCGACAAACATACGAGGAATACCCCTAACCTTCTCCACTTATAGGGCAAACTGTAATCAAACTCCCCGTAACACGACACCGATGGCAGATTCAAGACCTACGAGGTCACGCTTTCTGTTTCCTCAATTAAACCGGTCATCGCTGTACTGGAATTTAATAGATCAGGTAAATGTACGTGTGGATCGACTTGTAGATGCCAAGCGTGTATACTGACAACAGGGTATAAAAATGGGGGAGCCCGTTCTCCAATGTAAGTGGGATCACAGGTAGTGAAATGAACGCTAAACAAAAGACAGCGACGTCACGGTGTACCGGGAAGACCTTGATAACCTCAGAGATAAAGAATGGTTGAACGACAACAACATATCATTCTTTTATGAGTACTTAGACAAGACAAAGTTACAGGCTTATGCTGATAGTGGGACTATCGTGCTTCTTAAGCCATCCATGGCATATCTACTTTTGCACTACGAGGGGGATCCGGCAAGTTTAGAAGGATCCGCTCTTCCTAATCTGCGGCAATCGCGGTTCATCTTTCTGCCCATCAATGATAATCCTGATGTGGAGGCCATTGAGGGAGGTTTACACTGGTCCTTAATTGTGGTTAGCCGGGTGGACCGCAAATGCTTATACTACGATACAATGAATCTCACCAACTATGATGTTTCATTTCAGACATGCCAAAAGCTGTCTCAGCTTTTAGGATATCCACTTGAATTTGTGCCTGTGAATACCCCACAACAGGTGAACAACTCTGACTGCGGGGTACTTGTGTGTGAAATCACCGCCTTATTTGTGGAAAGGCTTTTATCGGCACATGATGAGTCCAACCTTAGCTTGGGATTGAGAAGAGTGTCTCTGTCAGCTTCAAAGGGCCGCAAACAACAGATTTCGATAATACAAGGCTTGTTAGAACGAAAGGCATCGCAGTCCAACTCGGAATCTCCACAGCCGTCTCCAGCACACGATAACGAAGATGGAGCTATCGACCATGGGCAGTAGAATTAGAAGGGAGCGGTTGAATCAGTCTAATGTTTTTTTTGTTTATTCTTTACTGGACTATGATTACAATGCATTAAACACGGCAATTGGAGATCTGGAATACAAGAATGTCCTCTGCGCCGCCAGCAGTCAGTTTGTCCATAACCTCAGCAATATGCGACTTCTCAACCATACTTCCAACAGCCACCCATCCGTCAGTGTCGATAGGAGAAACAGTGGCAGCCCTACGGCCAGGTGTGATCTTCAGTAACTCGGGAAGAGAACTTCGGGGCGCATTGTAGTTGCACAAAACATATTTGTTGGCTGCCAAGACTCCACTAATTCGAGATACAATGATATCCAAGACATCTTGGTGAGTAGGATGCTGGGATCCAATGAGATGGGCAGAAGTAGTAAGCACAGTTGCAATAGGCTTCAGGCCAGCAGCTCTCATAGTCTCACCACTCTCGACAAGGTCAACAATGGCATCAGCTACTCCCAAAGCAACTGCAGCCTCGACACTTCCGCCCACGTACTTGATGACAGTCTTGAGTGGCTCGCCAGATTTCTTTCCTTCGAGCTTCTCGAAATACTCGGTGGTAAGGTTAGTGAACGAGGTGACAATAGTTTTTCCGATCAGATCCTTGGGATCTTCAATGCTGCCGTTGGCGGGGACTTGAACTTGCAGCGAACATTTGCCAAAACCCAAGTCGAGCAGGTTGTTGCACTCGACTCGACTCTCAGCGACCTGATCAATACCGGTGATTCCCAAGGAACATCGTCCTTCTCCTACAAATCGAGGAATATCAGCAGCGGGAAGGAAAACAAGTGCTACGGGAAGACTTGTAGAGATAGCAATGTCGAGTCTGTTGCTTCGGTGGAATTGGATGTCAGCTCCGTTGAGCAGCTGAATAGCCTTTTCATATAAACGGCCCTCTTTGGTTAGCGGATTCGGATTATACCGACTGTATAGTGCTTACTTTTAGGAACTGCAAACAGCAGCTTGTCTGTGAGGTGGTTGACGAGATCCATTGCCAGTTGATTTGGAATTGTCTGTGACTCAAAATAAAATGTCAGTCATCACATATTAAACGTGCTCTAGGGTAAGGTCGTCCTGTCGCTGGATAATCACCGTCGAACAAACAGCTGTCAGGTCCAGCGCCTGAATTAACTCAAGCCGGTGACATTGGAGCGTCCTGTTCCTGGAAACACAGTTGAATTGGATAACGAATGTCACAAGACCATCATGTTTACGAAATTAAGCGAGGTGCAGTCAGTTGGGTTGGATCTGGAATGATTAGCAATGGCTATCTTCGACACGAGTCATCTAGACTACAATACCAACATAGACGCATTTGAGCATTGCATCCTATGATTATATATGGTTATAGAGCATTTATGTAAATATATGTCTGCAACCTTTATGGTCCACCATCGCAATTAGTGGAGTGCATAAACGTGGATTACATCTCCTGAGATGGCCGCACGGCTGATGATCGGCCCGAAAAGGCAGTTGTGACTGTTCACCCTATTAGGAAGTTAATTACCCAATTGGGTGAAAGATTTTGCGACTCTATCTGAGGCACTTCAAACATCTCCCTTCAGCGTTCTCACTGTAACTAACAGAAACAATCACAAAACAAAATGGTAAGATTCCTCGAATGGTGGATGGTGCGACAGTCTACGGGTTAAATGAGGTTTTCGATCTAGTGCGGTGATATACCATTTGGAGCGAATCCTTTAGGACCAAGACTGAGGTTTTGCACTTTGCCAGCTTAGAGTTTTAACGACATGTACTAACAGTAGGATACTAAGACTCCTGTTAAGCTCGCCAAGGTGACTAAGGTGTTGGGCCGAACTGGCTCTCGAGGTGGTGTTACTCAGGTTCGAGTTGAGTTCATCGACGATCAGAAGCGAAGCATTGTCCGAAACGTCAAGGGCCCCGTCCGAGTTGACGACATCCTCTGTCTCATGGAGTCTGAGCGTGAGGCCCGACGACTCCGATAAACGTTGTCATGTATTAAAATATCTTCAGCTGTTGCTGAATTACGACTCATTTAGGATGTAATTACATTTCTGTCTTGCTGCTTGTTGTAGAGCCCGTAGACGTGATGGCCCATTACAAGGCTGATCCAATCTTGCACTCGTGTGTTTTTGAAAGGACTGAAATGGCATAGTGTAGATCAAGTGAACAAGTGCTTCAAACTTGTCAGGAGTGCATTTCATTGATGTTCTGGTTATCGTGTAGATAGATTTTAAGGGTTTTGTGTCACACTGAACCGTAATGCCTTATTCTAGGCTGCTGTTGTGGTGATTCACATCGCTGATCACAAATCACATGGTATCTTTATGTCATATTTAGGTAAATTCAGAATGTAGCAACTTGATCCAGACTTGCTTTTTTGTTGTTTGCTGTAGAAATGACTATGAATGCAATATTGCTGGTATACCCCCGAGGAAGCTTGACCCAATGGCTCGGGGTTATGGCAATTAGTGAGTCTGAATTGACATCGGCATTTTCTAGAGCATTTCCAACACAAACTCCCTAAAATAAATTCATTTCTTTTAACTAGCTAGGACATATAAATCGGGGTTTAGACAAACTGTCTTAGTTGCCCAGCTTATAGCGACAAATTCCACGTGATACTGCAATGCTATTAGGGAAAATGACGCCACAGTCGCATGGCGGCTCACTAGCCACAGGTCTGTGGCGGTGCGCCTCATGTGCCGAACATTTTACGAGGCAATTTCGTTAATTTTCTCCTCTAAAAAACCACAGCTCAAGAACCAACGTCTGCGACGTCTGCTTCACCGATTATGCAATGGTTGATAGCAGCATGGTGCCCATTGTCCATGCTTGGATCTTCGAAATTTCTAGCAAAATACAATGGGTATGCATGCATGACGTTAACATACCCCCATTGACGCCATCGCATTGAGTATTTTTCCATCAACAAGGCTCTCCTCGAAAAACCATCGTGCCGTATCGAACATGTCGAGGAATCCCCCCTGCATATTCACCATCGACACTACCTAGATATGGGGTCGTTGGCGCTATTGAGGCACTGAATCACATCATCCACGCACTTCGACACCCCAATATTTAAACCGTTTCTGTATGTGGGCCTTCCCAATCGGGTAGTCAGCCACTCACCATCCCACTGGTATAGGGTTAGGCTCGCCTTTAGGGTGTCACCCGGCCACACCTCCACTTTGATTACGACAACTTTCTGTGTTTGGTGGGTAACTTTCTACTTTATAACCTTTCGTTGGTAGTGTTTATTTATTAGGAGCTGTTGTATCTTGCCAAAGCTCTGTAGCACACGCGGCCCATAATCAAATCAAGAGACTTTTGCGACATTCGACAGCCGCTTGAGCCAGATTAGTGTACAGTACGAAGAAAACCACAGGTTTTTTTTTAGTTTAGTCAGGAGTCAACATGTCGCGACCCCAGTCGCCTCGAAGCGACGTTGTGGCTCCGTTCCTTTCTCGCCACAAATTTGCATCGCCGGGAGGCTCCAGATCAGGCTCTCCAAGCATAAGTCCGAGCCTTGGTCCGGTAGAAGCCAGAAAGGTACTGGAGACGGCTGCTGATGCGGTCGTCACCGAGCCGTCTAGCAAAAATGACGAGACTCTGATGATAACGCCCAGTACATCGCCCAAGGAGAATCCTGAGAGCTCGGCACCAGTAGAGTTGGCGCCCAGTTTTGATCTGGTCAACCAGCGACAACACAAAAACTACTGCTATCGACACCATCCTGACGTAACCTGCAACCGACAAGCAGATGCCAAGCAGATGAAAGAGCTTCAGCAGCAGATGGATATCATCGATGTCAAGGATAGAGAGGCTATCAACCATGTATGGTCTATTTTCAGCGCAGCGCCTTCTCAGCAGAGGATGCTCATCTTGCAGGGTATTCTGGCCCAGTGCTGTTTTCCCCAGTTGTCAGCAGTGTCATCGTTGGTAAATGATCTTATTCGCATTGATTTTCTAAGTGCATTGCCAACAGAACTGTCTTTTAAGATCCTGTCGTATCTGGACAGTGAGTCGTTATGTAGAGCTGCACAGGTCAGCAGACATTGGAAACGGTTAGCAGATGATGATGTGGTGTGGCATAGAATGTGTGAGCAGCATATTGATAAGAAGTGTACGAAATGCGGATGGGGACTCCCACTATTGGAGAAGAAACGACTGCGGGACTCAAAACGAGCTATCGAGTTGCGAGCTTCAGGAAGAATTACAGAAGTGGTGGTGGATGAGACTAGTAAAAAGCGGGCACTAAGCGAAGACAGTGGTGGTGAGGAGACAGCCAAGAAGCGAAAGACCCGACCTTGGAAAGAAGTTTACTCGGAACGATACAAAATCGAGCGAAATTGGAGAGATGGAAGGTATCAGATGCGTGAATTCCAGGACTCAACTGCTGTCCTGTGTCTGCAGTTTGACGATCAGTATTTGATAACTGGAAATTATGACGGAAAGATCAAGGTATGGGATGTGGAGACCGGGGAGCTGGTGCGTGTTCTGTCGGGCCACTTACAGGCTGTTAGTGGTCTTAAGTTCGACCAGTCCAAGCTCATTAGTGGCAGCTGGGACCGGACAGTGCGGGTGTGGAACTATCGGAATGGTGAATGTGTGAGCACTTTCAGAGGTCATGAAGAGAAGGTACTGTGTATTGATTTCCATGGCAAGACTATTGCATCGGGTGCTGCTGACAATCACGTCAAGGTGTGGAACTTTGAACAAAAGTCGTGCTTCACTCTAAGAGGACACCGTGAATGGGTTCACTGCGTAAAGATCCACCCACCATCCAACACACTTTTCAGTGCTTCAGAAGATGTGACAGTGAGAATGTGGGATCTCAAGACCAAGCAGTGCATTCGGGTTTTCGGAGCAGAGACCGTTCAATTCGGCCATGTGGCGCAGATTCAGCAGGTCATCCCGCTGACACTTGACCATTTGGAGAACAATGACGACAGTGCTGACCAGGAGTGCATTAGATCAGATAAGGACGACGCTAGTACAGGCACAGCGGACGACGCGGCCCCACAGCCCGTGACGGCATTAACCCAAGTAGCGGATCGCATTAGCAGCACCACTAGCAGCACAGATGGGTCTGTTAAGCCCACCCATGTCTTGACTTCGTCACTGGATAACACCATCAAGCTATGGGATATTACTACCGGAGAGTGTGTCCGAACTCTGTTTGGGCATGTTGAGGGAGTATGGTGTATTGCAGCCGACACTTTCCGGATTGTTAGTGGGGCCCACGATAAACTAGTCAAAGTGTGGGACCTGCAGAGCGGGAAGTGCTGGCACACCTTTTCGGGCCATACCAGTCCAGTGTGCTGCGTAGGTCTGAGCGATACCCGGTTTGCAAGCGGAGGAGATGATGGCGTTGTCAAGATGTATTGTTTTGATGATTTTGATGTATAGGTATTTATTGTAACGAACTAGTTTTAATGGTGAGTTTTAATGGTTAGGTTGAAAAACAAAAAAAAACAACATAACAGGAGCACAAAACATGCAATAACAACTGTAGTTTCAGGTTTATCTTTGTGCTGTGGGGTATCTAGCCGGTTGTAGATTAGTGACATGATAATCTGACGCAAGCCTATGCTGGCTTGTGAGGCAGGTTGTCAACAGTCACATAAGGTCTAGTTGGTTCTGTTCTACAACCGCATTCGCTTTAGATTGCTACTTTTGGTTGCTCAATACCACCAAAATCGACCCACCCAGCCCACCTTTCAAGTTGAGATCTGAGATTTAGGGGCGGGGAGGCATTTGGAATAAACTGCCTAGGGGTAGCAACTCAATGGACAAACACCCAGATAGTGCCGTGCACGGCCAGCAGAACCCAACTTTTAAAAGTGAGTTGCGCTGTCGAAGATGCCTATCTTGACCGGATGCTGCATATCGAAAATAATCAAAACGGCCGGATAATCTCTGGTGTTGCTTGGAGCTGCAGATCCTGCCGAGCCTAACCGGAAAAAATCGTCATTTTCAAAAAGCAACCATGCACCGTGAGGGGTACACCATCCAAACAGGGTCTAGCGCCACTCTCAGTTCCGATCATCGCTGCCCGTTTTTTTTTTTGGCCTACTAGTTTGCCAGCCAAGAGGCTGGCGGCTTGATACCACTCAACTAGCAAACAGGGGCCACTTAGCAGGCCGTGGGGTCATTACAATTATTATAGTTTGACAGGCCTCTTTGCAGTGGATCATAACCAGCCGGGACATATCGATAATGGGCCCATGAACAGTGTGGATTGCTATCAGATCGTGCGCCTTGGACGTGCATGGCCACTGCAGCCAAGTTGCTGTTTATTGCCGAAACCGCCGTACCATAGCACAGTTTGTTGGGCATTGTACAGGGATTGCTCAGCCGTGTATGCATACATATCATTGTGCAGGCGATGTACGGCTGGGACGTTTAGATAACCTACGCATGAGCTCTTAAGGGAAGGCACAAGATTCTTTCCTGGGCACTGCCAAAAAATAAGTCGCCGTTTAAATAATTCAAAAGGTATATATAGCAGTGGCGCCGAGAATTACCGCCAATATGCACAATCGGAAAAAAAAGGCCCCTCACTACCGCACACTGCACTAAGCGGATTAATGGCTGCTACGGTAGGTACGCACAGATCGCTGATGTGCCAGTGAGGGGTTTGCAGCAAACGATGCCCACAACCAACTGATGGCACGCAGCTCGACATGAAATGTACAGATAGGTGTAGATCATTTATAGACATAGAGATGGCTTTTGACGTGCTGGGCCGAGTGCCCAGGACACCCCCTCGCCCCAACCAAACTGTGGCTCCACCTATCTGTTATGCTAAGAAACATCGTACCACTGGTATGGATTGGGAAATCCACTAGCAGCCTCATAAGCGCTAGCCATTTTGTTCACGTCCATAACTGTACAGGTGTCAGCAACCTACAGGCTCCATATACCCACAACGAGCCTACCTCCTCGATCTGCGATGACACAAAATTTCATTTCGTTTTGTTGAGAACTGCCACCACCCCGCTCTGGCGCTGACATTAGGCAAATTTGGCATCCATTTATCAAACTCTGTTTTAAGTGAGTGATCGGCCAGCCATTGTTCCTATTTAGGAAAAGCTACGCAGCCCATTTCTTTTTGGTGGTATGACTCCCGTTGCTTTTTGCTACCATCGTCGTCGCCTCCACCCGTCCTACAAATACGAAAGTTTTCGCTTGATTTTGACGTTTCATCGTCAATTCAAAGGTAAGTTATCGAATTTGGCGGTTGTGACGGTGCCTATGAGATTTGGATTTCCGGTGTATGGGTGGTTTGGTGCATGTTGCCTCGACGTCGCGCAATTGGTTCCGGCCCGGTTCCCTGCCTGTGTGGCCGGACCGTCCGTTATCAATTGTACAGTGTTATCTACCGCGACCTGCCTTCTGTGCTTGTCTGCTTATCACGATGTGAGACACGATGGTGTGTTTGTCAGCGCACCGGTGCAAGTATCAAGTGCGAAGGTTGTGATTTTACTTCCGAGCACTGATACAGGGCTTCTACGTCGCGAACGCACCCATGTATGACGAGCCAGCTGAAAGCATTCAGACATTGGATTTTTAACACTGCGACAAGCAAAGTGAGTATTGGTGCTGGTATTATTTGAAGTACTGGTGGTGCCAGTAGAAGTCCTGCCATATTAGCGGACGTGCTCTACTGGTGAGGTCCGCGGAACACGGTCTGATAGTTGTCAGCCAAGGCTTCAGCGGATCACCATCTGCCGTCGGCTCCTGCGTCCTGCAAATGGTCATCATGCTGACCTCGAGTACCACAGCACCGTGTAGTTATGTATGTGTGCTGCATATACGGACTACGGGACTGACTAAGGTCTTAGCTGGCACAAAGGTACTTGCGTTTGCCTTCACCACACCACACATCACCATCCGGAAATCCATTGACACACCCAAAGTACTTTTGGTTGTATTGGTGTCACAATTATGTGGCACTTGGCCTGGTTGCCCGTCTGGCCCCGCCTTGGTCTTGATAAATCTAACATTCAGAGAATATTTTTTTTCTTGTCACTCGACACGCATAAAAAAGCAAACGTTGCGCCACCCTAACCCGTGTCGCGCAACTAAAAGAGGCTCGGTGCAGGAAAAAAACTTAACCTGGGCTACTGCGATCCGCGTGGGCACCTGCTGATTGTTCGGTGCGTCGTCGTTGCCTATCAGTAATCTACGTGCATTTTGGGACTTTTCTTCATATTGTGCCCGGTGCGTTGTCAACCGCACTGACAAATTGGTTGATTGTTGACCCGCCGGGTGTTGGTGCTGACTATATAGTTTTCACCTTTGCTTGGCGCATAATTTTTATTGCTGCAGCCATTCCCAGTTGAAGGGATTTGATACACCATTCGAGGTCCGATATGATAATGCTGTCTCGACCGCAACATCTCGACAAAGACTCGCCGGGTCCAACGGCGACGTCTGCTTCTTCGTCCCCGCTGCTCCAGCCAGAGAGTCCTCTCCACAAATCCCAAAGTGGGCCTCTTTTGGCTAGTGCCTTCGGTTCCATGGTGCATCATCCGCACCATCATGTTGCTCTTGAAAAGGTGTACATTCCCGGCCAGTATAGCGAGCGGTCCACTGCTTTCCTCCACAAGCATCGTCGTGGAGGCTTCATTAAGAGAGATGATTCAACTGCCAACAGGGCTATTCCTGTTGTCAAGATGAGCCCTAACGGCAGCCCGGCTAATAGTCCTTCCAACAGTCCTTCCAAGACTCGTGCTCAGTTCTTGTCTCTTGAGCCCCAAGTGCATCCTGTAATTAATCTGTCACCCAGCTCCTCTGATGATACTGTGAGTGAGAGTATTGTGACTCCTTTGGCATCTCCCAGTGAAAACGATAACACCACCATCAAAGCTGCATCTTCCTCGGAGTCGTCTGGTGATGACAGTGTGGGCTCAAATCACTTGCGACCTCAAAGTCTGATTCGAAAGAAGTCAGGAGAGCTCGTCAAGTCGTCGCTGCGACTTCCATCCTTGTTGCGCACCCAGAGTATGCCTACAAAAATGGTTCATTTTGATACCCAGCTCGAGCATGTGAGACGGTTTAGCCGACGAGAGCGTCCTACTGCTGTCAGCCTTGGCACCACCCCTGTGAAAGAAAAGGTTCAGTTTCAGTGGGTGTCTTCTGGCTCCAGTAGTGGCAGTGACAGCGAGGAGGCTTCCGACTCTGAGTCGTCTAGTGTGTCTGAAAGCGAGGATGAAATCCCTATTAGTTATAGGCGACGTCATCATCATTCTCGATCCAAGCCTGCAGATCTCAAATGGCAAATTGCATTACCAAACTTCAGCCAAGGAGAGGAGCTTGGCTCGGACCGCATGGTTTATCTTGAGTCTGTGTTTCTATCTTCAGACAATCAGAATTTGGTTGGCCATATTAATGTCAAGAATGTTTCTTTTGAAAAGTCGGTCACCATTCGATACTCATATGATTTTTGGAAGTCTACCAGTGAAGTTATTGCCGACTACAATGGAGACGTTCGACGACGAACCATCCGACAGGGCTTCGACAGATTCACGTTTTCCATCAGGCTTTCCGATTTACCCTTGCATGAATTGACTACTAAATCAATGTATTTCTGCATTCGTTACCAAACTGGAGGCCAAGAGTTTTGGGATAATAACAACGCCTTAAACTACGAAATTTTGTTTACTAGAGTTGTGAAGAATGAAAGCAACTCTTCTCACAGTCGAGCCCCTGCATCTGCTAATGGTGGCCGTGTTGGTCGCACCATGTCTCATCGTCGAGATACTCCTGTATCCAGCTCACCTTCTGGTAGGCCTGTGTTGAAGTCGCACCATCATCGACGAACCAAAACTGAGCCTACCCCTGATACCCTTTATGACGATCACGACTACGATGGTCGTGACTCGTTTTCTGCATTGTCAAGAGACATCACTTCTGAGCTCTTTGACACTGTGCAGATTTCTAATGTTGATAGGCTGCCTTCTCCCACCAAGACTGGAAATACTTTGACTTCGCGTTATGATTTTGGTGCTTCGCTTTACGCTGCATTGTCGCGCAAGCCTGCATATAATAGATCCTTGTACGACGGTGAGGCCGACGTTGAAGCGACTGCCACCCCTTCGGAGTCGAATTCAGAGGCTGAAGATGATGGCCAAGCCAAGTCTGCGCGGTCTTTTGTATTCCCTCTTTCTTCTAATGGATCTTCGGATAATGGTGCTGAATCTGTGCGACCTGCATGGGATTCTGTGTCGTACAACGACATCATCAACAAGTACTGCTTTTTCCAGGATTCTCCTACGAAGCCTTCTGCAGATTCTAATAAGTCTTCTGCAGTCTCTCATTCCAAAAGGCCTCCTATGCCGGTGTTTTCGCCCTCGGCTAATTCTCCTGCGTTAGTGCCACAATCTGCCATGGCTGCTGCCACTGCTGCCCAAGCTGCTATTGCTTCATCAGTGACTGCCAGTCCTTCGCCGCCGCTCTCTCCAAATGCATATTCATCGCCTCCAAACAAATCGCTGGCTGCCAATGGATCTGATTCCATGTTAGATGCACCCGATAAGTTGTGGAGGCCTGTCGAGGTTTAGAATTTGCTTACCTACCTACCTTAGACCGCCCCCAAAAAAGTTTTTCATGTTGGGCTGGCCCATCCTTTTATGGTTATTTATTCATCGTTTAACGGCGGTCGTTCTTTGTAAAAGTGTTTATTTATTGTATATAATCATATACATGTGTCGATTGATAAGTCCTGTAGATGGATGCACTTACACCAAACTCGCATACACAATAGTGCCCCAACCCTGGAATTTATTTTCCAGCCCTGAAAATTATTACATGTTGAACTTGTTCTTCCTAGTCCCAAGCTTAATTATAATGTCTTCATTCAAATCATGGCATTTAGATTCTCGGTTATCCCAAGCCTTGGCACAGCAGGGATTCTCTGAACCTACTCCTATCCAGGAGAGTGCTATTCCTCTTGCTCTTAATGAAAAGAAAGATATTGTTGCCAGAGCCCGTACAGGTTCAGGTAAAACTGCTGCCTACTTGATCCCCATTATCCAGTCCATTCTTGATAATGACTCTTCAGAAACATCATCTTCATCTAGAGCTCTGATTTTGGTACCATCCAAAGAGCTGGCTGATCAGGTTGTTAAGATGACACTGCAACTCACAATGTACTGCTCCAAGACAGTTCAAGTGGTCAGCGTTGCCCAGCAAGCAAGCGAACAAGTCCAGAGCTCTCTACTAGCCGAAAACCCTGCCATAATTATAGCTACTCCTGCCCGAGCTCTAGCACATATCCAGAAAGAAAACATCAACGCTGCAGATCTCCGGTATTTTGTCATCGACGAAGCAGACCTTGTCCTGTCGTATGGCTATGACGAAGATTTATCAAAGCTGTCTGAGCTGCTTCCCAAAACAATGCAAACATGGCTCATGAGTGCGACATTGAGTGATGAAACCAACTCTATCAAGGATAGATTCTGTCGTAATGTTGCCGTTCTCAAGCTTCAGGATACTGTATCTTCTGAGCAGCTTTTACAGTACTTTGTGAAATGCAACGAACTCGATAAATTTTTACTTGCCTATGTTATTTTCAAGCTGAGGCTTGTTAAAGGAAAGACCATTATATTTGTTAATGATATTGATAGGTGCTACCGCCTGAAGTTATTTTTCGAGCAATTTGGAATCAAGAGTTGTGTGCTAAACTCTGAACTGCCAGTTTCGTCTCGTCTGCATATTGTGGAAGAATTCAATAAAAATGTGTATAATCTGTTGATTGCCACTGACGAAAGCACCGAAGCTCCGGAGAATGATGCCGAGGATGAGGAGGAAGATGTTGAGAAAGCTGATACCGAAAAATCCAATAAAGTAGGCAAAAAGTCAAAGGATTATGGAGTGAGTCGGGGTGTCGACTTTAATAACGTTGCATGTGTGGTGAATTTCGATCTGCCTACTACTACAAAAGCATACACTCATAGAATTGGAAGAACGGCAAGAGCTAACAAGAGTGGAATGGCATTGTCCTTTGTGGTTGCAAAGGAAGATTGGGGCAAGCATCGTGCGTCCAGTCTACCATCAGCTAAGAGAGATGAAAAGGTTCTAGCAAGAATTATGAGAGCTCAATCTAAGCTTGAAAATGAGCTAAAGCCTTATTCTTTTGATCAAAAACAAGTGGAGTCATTTAGATATCGAATGGAAGATGCATTCAGAGCTGTTACAAAGGTTGCCATTCGAGAAGCTCGAGTTAAAGAGATTCGCCAGGAATTGTTAGCCAGCGACAAATTGAAGCGACACTTTGAAGAAAACCCTGAAGATCTCGCCAATTTACGCCATGATAAGGAATTACATCCTGCTCGAGTACAGGCTCATATGAAGAGAGTTCCTGATTATTTATTGCCAGGGAAGAAACCAGCCTCTATCACGGGTCCAGTCCCTTTTCACAAAAACAAATACAGAGTGCACAAGAAGTCCAAACCCAAGGGCAAGAAGGATCCGCTAAAAAGTTTCAAAAGAAAGTGATCGTCGCAGCTGCTGACATGGCCTAGCGCCCGAACGCCTGTGCATTCTCCACAATTTCTTGGCGACAGGGGTACAGTTGGATACCGCCTTTGGACCTAAGACACAGGCGGTTAGTTCGCTACGGTTTGTGTGACATGAAGTATTATTTGCTCTGCTTGCATGGATAGATTTGTGGGGTACTACTTCAGATCAGTAAAACTATGATCGGTACGCAGTGGAATCTCCCATAATATACTGTTATAAGTTAACTAATATAATGATCGTTCTATTATTTTCGGATGTTAATACCCTTCATTTATAAATATGATAGTAGAAGCTCATTGTTCACAAATACGAAATCGACCCAAGACCAATTTAACTGAATGCGGTTATGCAGGGGCAATTTTGCCAAAAACGCGTAATTTAGACTTGCATATATGTATGCACTCTCCGCCTCGAATGTATGGGATAGGGACAGGCACTGATTGTCGTCGGCTTGCAGCATACCACGCTATTATGCTACCCGAAGTAGAAAAATAATGCTCTTGAGGTCTGCTGGCGACAGGCTACTTTGGGCAAAGTGTTTCTGGGGTTGCTCCGGTAGATTTGCTGGGAATGTCCTCGAACTAATATGTGTTTGGTACACAAAGCGGAGGAGCCAGGATCGAGGTTGGTAGTTGCGGAACCAATGCTACGCGGTCATCCTACAGCGCATGTTAATTAATTGTAACGGCCTTAAGGAAGACAAGTTTCCTCCCTGTTCATATTTATCTCGATTCTGAGAGAGCCGAATGGGAGGAACAATCAACCTGCCGCTGATTTGCAACACATCGATCTCGCTCATGTTTAAAAAGTTTTTAAACCCATTTTAATATAGACTATGTATGGCTGCTTGTTCAGAATACTATCCAGTCTGCTCCAATGCAATTTGCATTTGGACGGTCTTTAATTATTGAATTTTATTGGCTTGATCCAGGACTTTGCGGCTCCTACACAAGTACTGCAGACCTATATTCCCTTGATGATATGGCAGTACTGATCTTTTTGTCTAGGATACTATTACTATTATTCCGCATGTGAATTCATTTTGAGTTGGATGTGGCGAGCAGACCTTATTGACATTTAGTGCGGCCGTGCAGATATGCATTGGGACCAACCGGAAGATTGGCCGGAGGGCTGACCGGAGGGTTGGCCGGAGGGCTGACCGGAGGGTTGGCCGGAGAGTTGACCGGACATTAATTGTACGCTTGATACACTGGGTGTTTGAGATCAGAATGGTGGCAACGCCAGTCACAACAGGACAAAAGATGAAATAACACTCTAGACCAAGACTCTGAGACAACTTTTGTATAATAGAACAGAGAAGTGTAGAACCGTCTTTCTTAATTTGTGTGAGATAGTAGGGTGGTTTCACGATTGTGAGGAAGAATTGTATTGATGATAGTCGGCACTTTAAGCCTTTAGATTAGTGACGTCGTTGCATTGTCAGCTGTGAATGATCTGCACTGCGCGCTTCACATGTTACAAGGAACTTGCGAACACCCCCACATATATAAAAGCCGGCCATTCTCTTAGTTCTTTTACGAATTACAAATTATTGCAATGATAAGCCTTATTGCTAGTCTTAGTTGGCTATTCGCCTATGGATCGATTGGACTCACAATTTTGTTGATATATCTTGAAATCTGCGAGTTCAATTACAAGCAGAAAAGTAAATCTCTTGGATTATTTCTGCCTCCCACTATAAAATCTTTTCCCTTCGGTATCCCAGCAGTGTATAAGCTAAGAAAAGCCTTTCAGAATAATAATGTTTTGGAATATTTGAGAGTTCAGTCGAATGAAATGGGTGTTTCAACATACCGTGTTAACATGCTAGATGGCTACGATATTGTGACAGTCGACCCTGAGAACATCAAAACCGTCCTTTCAACGAACTTTAAAGACTATAGCTTGGGATTGCGTGGGAAGTGTTTCTTCCCGTTGTCCGGCAAAAACGTGTTTACACTCAATGGAAATGAATGGAAACACTCACGAGCTATTATTAGACCTCAGTTTAGTTGACAGGAAGTGTCTCAGCTTAATTCCATAAAACACCACACCTCAATCCTACTGGAACGATTTGAGAAAGAAAGTACAGCAGGCAATAGTTTTATTGACTGCCAGAGTATTTTCTATGACTTTACTATCGATACTGCCACCGAGCTTCTGTTTGGAGAAAGCATCGACTCTCTTTCAAACATCCATCGCATAGTTCAAGGACCGACAAGATCTGTTTCTACGACAGAGTTTTCCAAGTCTCTGGGCTATTGCCAGGAAGTTTTGGTACAGCGTGTAAGAGCGAAAAGATTTTATTGGCTGGCTGATGGTCCAGCTTTCCGCAGACATATTTCTATTTGCCATAACTTTGTTGATTACTTTGTCAATATGGCACTGCAGACTCCTTTGAAGGAAGGGGATATGTCCGACAGGTTTGTCTTCACCCGCGAAATGACAAAAGAAACTCGAGACCCAATTGTTATACGTGACCAATCCTTCGTAATGCTTACGGCTGGCCGAGATACTACTGCTGCCCTTTTGTCAGTGATGACATACTGTCTAGCTCGAGATAAAAGAGTATTTCATAAGCTGAGAATAATAATCCTCGAAGCTTTTGGTACAACAGATGAATCAATCACATTTGAGGGCCTTAAGAGGTGCGCATATTTGTCACACGTCATGAAGGAAGTGCTACGGTTGTATCCTTTGGCGCCTCTAAATTTTCGGACTGCACTTCATGACACAGAGCTACCTCGGGGAGGAGGATCTGACGGGACCAAACCGATACTTGTTCGAGCGGGAGACAACGTATTATATTCATTCTACAGCTTACATCGCCGGCAAGAAAATTGGGGGCCTGATGCCAATAAATTCCGCCCAGAACGATGGGAAGATGGAACTGTACATACCTGGGACTATCTGCCATTCGGTGGTGGACCACGTATGTGTTTGGGCCAACAGTTTGCTTTGACAGAAGCTGGTTTCACTATTGTCAGAATCTTACAGAGATTTAAAGACATCAAGTTTATGGGGAGTCCTGATAGCTCAAGTGTGCCAATAGTAGCGAAGATCACTCTATCAATTGCCGGCGGTAACATGGTATCTTTCGTGCCGGATTCATAGCGTTTCGCTTTGAAGAATATCTCGAGATTGGCGAATATAGCATACAATTCAATTCTACTAGAAAAATAATTAATAAATGAATAAATAAATAAATAATAATATTCATGTCAGAATCCAATGATGCTCTGTTTGCGACAATTCGGTAATGCTATTACCGATCATAGCATCGTGACAAACGGGCACTCCTCTACGAGGTCGAACCATAGTCCTTCAAAGCCAGACTGCTTTTCCGCTGCAACGTACATTATAAATTCCGACATCCTTGAGATGCAGACCTCCGGAATCTTCAGAGATGATAAATTCCTATAAATAAACTCCTGATCTGATCCGTTCATACCATACTCCAGCAACGCCAGAAAGACAGGAAACACACATGATTGCAATTTTCTTCCCGACCTCTCGACGCAACCATATATGTCAAGATTATTGAGGATACTCTTTGCGTATAAATGTCCATCACTGTTGTCACATTCAACAGGGTTCCGCAGGCGATGTAATATCAGTTTACCAGCCAGGGGGTACATAGCAGCCTGTGTCTTCATGGATATCACTTCTGACGGCGTGTAATCCGTTTCAAAAGAGTCCGGAGGCTTTACAATCCATAAATCCAGCCTTTGGTTAAGACTCTCAAATACAATCTTGTTTCCGCTCCGAATATCAGCACTTTCGGTGCATATATCGTAGAAAATAGGCATCAAGCCGGTACAGAGGCCCATTATACGATCGACAGTGTGAGAATAATCGGTAGTCTTTGGGAATGAAGCTACGGGAACAGCACCTCGTACAAGCGAGTCAACTGTGTCCCAATACATGGAGGTCACTTGGATCGATCGGAACACATCATTTGAATATAGGCCTGCATGATATTGTTCAACCAGCATTAAAGACCTCCGCAATATAAGGTTGGACTTTTCACAATTAGTCAGCGTTTCAAATGCAGCAAGAATTTGACCAAGGGTGATTATGACTTCCGCGTCACTGTATTCACAAAGACGAATAGTGCGTAATTTTTGTAATCCAATTGCTGCTTTGGAAATCTCAGAGCGGTCTATGGAACTACCTGTTTGAATCTTGTGAGCCACGGATAGCATTGCCATGTACGTATCCCTCATTGTCTCAGGGTTTCTTTCATACACATATCTGAGAGCACCATATAGCTCTAAAGCAAAAGTAGGCCCGATGATGAACATGTCTGCCATAGAGCGAAACATACCAATGTCGGATACACACTTTAAAAACAGGTTGTGCATAGGGTTGTCAACCGATAATCCTAACGAATCCAATCGTGAAATATCGGCATCTAAATTAAACAGTACATTATAGCCTGGGGTGGCTACTGATCCCATGTTGTCAGTAACTGGCTTTTGGACTCTTAGCATCCCAGTGCTTGTAGATTTGACTCTGCGTCCCGACGGACGGATTGCGCGGTTTGTAGTACATGAGATACTCAGACGAATGCATCTACTACAAGATAGGGAATCGCTGCTAAATGCACATTTTTCTTTAAGTTTATAGCACCTATCGCAGGACCTCTTCTTTGTACCAGGCGACATGATGTTGGCAAGTTGGAAACTTCGAACACATCACGTGCCTGCTGTACCCCACAATCTAGTCATCCTGTATTGCATGTGATAATTCGACACCAAGGATACTTATGCTTATCTACTTTCTTCTGCTTTTGACTAAAATCGATTGGTTATTGGTACCATATTGCTTTCAGGTTTAAAGGGCGTGGGTTGGCTATCATCCAGATTTGTTCACGCTCTGTTGTTCTATATGTGAGGTATCTGTTGTATTGAAGGCATCTGAAGTTGTAATGTCATGTTTCAGGGTTTACATCTACATTTTGATTTATTCAATTTATTATAGTGACGTTGTAGGTTACCAGGGAGTCATTAGAAACTTATCGTTCTTAAGCAATCTGGGATGCCATAGCCTCCAATGCATGTTTGTCATTCAGAAAGTATTCATAATTATGGTAACAATTGAACAGTCCTGTTGACGTGATATAACTATGAACTAATTGGCTATGAGTAATCGAGTGCTAATGCTTCGAATTCAGGTTAACGCGCAGCACCCATGAAATTGTGGCTATCGCACGGCTGTTAACGGGCGAAATCTCGGAGACCCCACGTTAACGGAGGGCAAATGTGGGGAAGCTGAGCCGGAACTTCCGTCCATATAACGCTTGGTATAGAAGTCTCTAAAGAAAGCACCAGATGACCAGAATCACTTCCTATAAAACGTTTGATTTGCGGTTTCCAACCTCTCTAGACAATACTGGCTCTGATGCCATGAATGGTACAGCCGACCACTCGGCTGCTTATATTATTCTGTATACCGATAATGATGAATTTGAAGGACATGGAATGACATTTACTATTGGAAAAGGTACTGATATAGTTATCCATGCTTTGAAATATTTTGGAGAAGAGCTCGTAGGCAAGAGCCTAGACGAATTGACATCTGATATTGGTAAAGCATGGAGGATTTTTGCTGGAGATTCAGCTTTTAGATGGCTTGGTCCCGAAAAGGGCGTTATTCATTTAGCAGTCGCTGCCGTGACAAATGCTATTTGGGATCTGTGGGCAAAACAGGACAATAAGCCGGTATGGCAACTGGTGGCGGATTTCACCCCAGAACAATTTGTAAAGTGTATAGATTTTCGGTACTTGACTGATGCTTTGACAGAACAAGAAGCTATCGAAATCTTAAAAGCTGCTCAGAATGGCCGGGAAGTGAGATTGAACGATGTTCTCAATCACCGAGCAGTGCCTGCCTATACGACAGGAGCTGGCTGGATCGGCTACAGTGATGATAAAATGACTCGACTGTTGCATGAGAATCTAGCAAAGGGATATACCGTATTTAAGCTGAAGGTCGGAAAGGATATAAATGATGACCTGAGACGTCTTCAGCTTGCTAGAAAAATTCTCGGTGATGACTATACATTGATGATTGACGCTAACCAAGTGTGGTCAGTGCCAGAGGCTATAGAAAATGTACGCAGAATGTCTATTTACAAGCCATTTTTCATTGAAGAGCCTACAAATCCGGACGATGTTTTGGGACACCTTGCTATTAAAAATGGATTAAAAGATTACGGAGTTAAGGTGGCTACCGGTGAAATGTGTCAGAACAGAGTGACCTTCAAGCAGTTCATCACATCGGGGGCAATTGACTTTTGTCAGATTGATGCCTGCAGACTTGGTGGAGTCAATGAAGTTCTGGCTGTATTACTCCTGGCGGCCAAGTACCAAATCCCGGTGGTTCCCCACTCGGGAGGCGTCGGTCTTCCAGAATACACTCAGCATTTGTCAATTATAGACTATTTGTGCGTTTCTGGAAAAAAGTCCATGCTGGAATTTGGTGATGCCAACGGCCACTTTGAACATCCATCAACCATCAAGGATGGCTATTTAGTAACTCCATTCGAGTCTGGGTATTCTGTCCACGTCAAAACCACTGCCATCGACGAGTTTGAATTTCCTAATGGCCGGTTCTGGCAGTCCCCAGACGCCAAAAAGACTTCTAGTTATCATTATGTTCATTAATATAGATAAATAGCAGTTATAGATCATACTTGAGTTTGATAACAGAAACAATCGGGTCGGGGATATCTGTCACCGAGATGACTACATTTCCTGCTGTCACTGAAGTAGCTAGGGAAGCTCCTCCTTTTAGCCAAGTAGCATCAGCAGATTTCGCTTTTAGAGGAAGGGTGATGCTTTTCGTAGGATCAAAGATATGGAGGTACAAGACACCGTCAGCTTTGGTGATTCGTCCCCATTCAAAATCCTTGTCGTAAGGAGTTTTCTCAACTTGGTGGATAGACTCTGCGTTGACCTTCATCCACTTTCCAATAGCATCCATTCTGCTCTTAGACTCAGGGTCAATTGTTCCATCACCCATCGGGCCAACGTTAAGTAGCAAGTTTCCCCCATGAGACACGACGTCACACAACATTCTCACCAACTGGGTAGGAGTCTGGAAATCTTTGTCATACTTAGAGTACCCCCATGTGTTATTCAAGCACATACATGATTCCCAAGCAGTATCACCCAGACCACTTGGTGGCACAAACATTTCAGGTGTAATGAAATCACCGTACCGCGGGTCGATGTGAGGACTAACATCATCAACTCCGTCGCCCGAGTGGCCCGCTTCTTCGCAACGCCATAATCGATTATTGACAATTATATGAGGCTGCTTTTCTCGAACTTTATTGAGCAATTGGGTCGCATTCCAAGCTCGGTCACCCTGGAAATCGGTGTGAGAGAAGTCAAACCAAAGAATGTCAATGTGACCATAATTGGATAACAATTCGTCAACCTGACCGTGTAAATACTTTAGGTATTCTTGATGGTCTCTTGGTTGTCCCTCTACTCGCCTCCTTTCATCTTTAGGGAAAGGCATGGTTTTGCTTTGCGAGTAATCATACTGTGGGTGGTGCCAGTCAATAAGAGAATGATAAAATCCAATCTTTAGGCCTCTCTTTCGGCAGCTTGCAACGTACTCACGAACAAGGTCTCGGTCCAGCCGAGCTTTTGTATTGTATTCTCCCAGTTTCGACTCGAACATTCCGAAACCTTCATGGTGCTTGGTCGTGAATACCACATACTCGCACCCCGCATTCTTGGCTGTTTCGGCCCATATCTCGGTTGACTCTTTAACCGGTTTGAACAGAGGAATTGCCATTTTTTCATATTTGACAGAGTCCACTCCGGTACCCTCTTGATACCATTCGGCGTTTCCTGGTACCCTTTGGCCCTCGTACTCGCCTGCAAGTCCTGAGTAGAGGCCAAAGTGCACGAACATGCCAAAGTTAGCATGGGTGAACCATCGCATTCGCTGAGCCCGGTGCTCAGGAGATTCTGATGATGGGGGAGGCGTCGTTACCGTTGCCATTGTGTTTACTGATTAGACATGGAGATCAGTGATCCGTATTTATAAGTTTCTGGCTCCGTAGTCCGTGTGCAACTGAGTGGGGTTATACATGCATCATTATGTATCTACGCTTTGAGGTTAATTTAGTAGAATATCGATTGCTACCATTCGGTTAGTGGCAATTTGACCAAAAAAAAAAAATCTAATGCACGCTAACGAACTTGCATTCAGTAGGTAAAATCGTCAGACGCATTTTCCCGGTTGAGTGGGGTATTTACCTATGAAAAGATAACAGACAGCACGGTTGCATTGTAACAGGCTTGACGTATGCACAGAACCCTCGCCGGTCACGGCCTGGCAATGTTACACTCTAAACCTTTGATACACCTTGGACAAAATCGCCATCATACTTATCAATCTAGCTCACTCATAGGCCTGAGATGGTCGTTCCTGACGGTCAGATATTCGGTCACCATTGGTTTCTCCACTTTTAATGACCTCAATATGACGTGGAATTTATTATTAGGTAGCCCCAATTAAAGAGGGGATATGCATGTCAGTGGGGGCTGGTGGCTGGTGATGGTTGACAGAGATGGCTGGCTGAGTGGTGTCCAATTGAGACTACATGGATTCACATGAGACGTGCCAGGGCCTTGTACTGTGCATGGTGTTATCACCCATAACCCAAGGCGGTAAATGTAACGGACGGGCTTTAATCCATCTGCATTGTTCTGCAAGGATTTTTTTCGAATCAGGAATCGGTGCCTGGCACGATACACTGTATAGTCGTGTTGTGGCTCCTCCCATTCTTCAAAACTTTTTGGTTCAGGTTTCTATTGAAATCAGTAGTCGATTATATACATACTTTTCTGTAACTTTACGAGATTGAAGTCTCCAACTTACAGACCAACTTTACAAGGCGAAATATTTGTCGGTGCCCACGGCGCGCGCTTTGTAATGCATGCGTTTAATAGGACTCCGACATGACCACCTATTATTCATTTATTTATCAACTCGTAATAATATACTCCTCCGGTTATTATATATACTCAAGCAAGATATAGATCCAGCAACGCTAATTTTCATGCTATGCTGACGCCTGTCTTAAGTTATGTCACATTAATCAAAGTATCCAGGGGGGGCGAGCTAATGTCACCTTCAGATAAGAGCGTCGATCTTTAGATGTACCATGCAACGGCTTAGGCCCATGTCTTGGTATCCCGATTGCAAACTTTTCACCAGGCAGTACCGAAATATACTTACAATGAATTCGCTAATTTGCGCCTTTACAGTGTATCTGTTCGTCCTGATGTAATTTGTACAACAAAAATGCTGCCGCCACTCGCGATCCAGGACCCCTGATTTGCCTGTGCATGTCCAAGTGCCAAATTTGTCGGACTTAACTGGCATAACCAAGCCCTAACCACTGTCAGGAAACCGATAAAAGCGCTAATTATCCCACGTTGGACTGCCACCTCTGCCAGTCAAGAGGGGATTTTTGTGGCTTCTGTCGTTACAAACCCCGTGTTATATTTGTCTTGTAGTTACTAGGATACTCTAAAGCTTGTAAACGTTTCTTCACTGCAAGTTTTTCGCCCTTGTACTGGATTTGGCAGCTAGCATAACTGTGTTTTCGGACACTAGACTAAATTACTAATTTTCGTCATGCACGGGCTACTAGCAGAGTTAACAGATTTCGATCTGGCTAGATCGCAATTAGCCCTGGGACAGGCGTTGAAAGAGTCTCCTTCCTACACTTTTTCCACCCAAAGTCTGTCCAACTCGTCGGCCTTGTGCTTCTTATGCAACGATAGTCAAGGTTGGGGGCCATTCCCTGAGGATGGCAAGTTCAGTCTGACGCCTTGCTTTGTAGATGGTGTTGTTCTCAACTTTCCTAGTTTATTATTGTTGGCATTAGGAACGTACCAAATTGTTTCTTTGCTACGGATCAAGCCTTTGCCTACTGCCTTTGATTGGAAGTTCACCACCAAGCTCTCTTTGGTGGCAATCCAAATTGTGTTTTATCTGTTGGCTGCTGCTGCTGCATTTGCCTCGGTAGGAACTTTGTTGAACGTTTTTGTGCTCACCCCACTGATCTCAATTGCTGCTCTGGCTGTGGGTTTCTACTTGCACTTCATTGAATATGCTCGATCCGACATTCCCAATGGTGCTCTGTTGTTCTATTGGTTGTTGTCGCCCTTGTCTCTTATCTTCAAGATTTACAGCCTCTATATTGAAGGCACTTTCTTCACCCAGCGATTCTATAGTTCGTTGTTTGTGCTTATTGCTATCAACGGTGTGGTTTTGTTATTGGTAGAGCGACATGTTACTCGACCCAAGACTACGTACGACGTACTTTTGGACGAGGAGGAGAAATCCCCTGAAGAGCGTGCAGATATTTTTGCTCGTCTTTCTTTCAGCTGGATGACTCCCTTGATGAAGAGAGGCTATGAGACATATTTGACGGAAGCTGATCTACCCACCCTGCCTTCCTCTAACAACACTTCAAAGACTGCCTATTCTTTTGAGAAGCACTGGGAGAATCAGGTTGCTACAAAGAAGAAGCCTTCTCTCATGTGGGCGCTTGCTCAATCTTTTGGAGGCCCATTCTTTATTGGTGGTATCTTCAAGGCTATCCAGGATACTCTGTCTTTCACCCAGCCTCAGCTTTTGCGACTTCTTATCAAGTTCGTCAAGGATTATAATGATGCCCCTGCTGGTGAGGTTCCTCTCAGCAAGGGTTTTGCAATTGCCTTTGGTATGTTTGTGGTATCTGTCTTGCAAACTGTCGCTCTGCACCAGTACTTCCAGAGGGCGTTCGAGACTGGTATGCGTATCAAGTCCAGTCTTACCTCGGCCATTTATCGAAAGTCATTGGTGTTGTCAAACGAAGACCGGGCCCAGAAGTCCACTGGTGATATTGTCAACCTTATGTCTGTCGATACTCAGCGTCTTCAGGATCTTTGTCAATGGGGTCAGACTATTTGGTCTGGTCCATTCCAACTTATTTTGTGTTTGGTGAGTTTGTATAACGTCCTTGGCAACAGCATGTGGGCTGGTGTAGGTGTTATGGTAGTTATGATCCCCATCAACTCTTTCTTGGCCAACATTCAAAAGAAGCTTCAGAAGACCCAGATGAAGAACAAGGATCAGCGAACTCGAATGACTTCAGAGATTTTGACCAACGTCAAGAGTCTCAAGCTTTACGGTTGGGAGCAGCCCTTCATTGCAAAGCTTTTCCACGTTAGAAACGACCTTGAGCTTACCACTCTTAAGGACATTGGACTGTTTTCAGCTGCTACCAACTTCCTTTGGAACTGCGCTCCATTTTTCGTTTCTTGTTCCACTTTTGCTCTGTTTGTCATTACTCAAGACGTGCCTCTGTCCACTGAGATTGTCTTCCCCGCTCTCACTCTCTTCAATTTGCTGAGTTTCCCATTGGCAGTCATTCCTATGGTTGTGACTGCTATGATTGAGGCTTCAGTTGCTGTTGGACGACTTTCCAACTTTTTGGTTGGTGAGGAGCTCCAGCCCGACGCCGTTGACAGATTGCCTCGAGCAGAGGCTATGGGTGAAGAAGCCGTGTCAATTAAGGATGGTACCTTTTTGTGGGAGCGACACCCTGATTACAAGATCGCTCTTGGCAACATCAACTTTTCTGCCAAGAAAGGAGAGCTTGCGTGTATTGTCGGTCGAGTAGGATGCGGTAAATCTTCATTGCTACAGTCCATTTTGGGAGATCTTCACAAGTCTGAGGGGTCAGTCACCGTTAAAGGAAAAGTTGCCTATGTCGCTCAGGTTCCATGGATCATGAATGCTACTGTCAAGGAGAATATTCTTTTCGGTTGCAAATATGACCCTGAGTTCTACCAAAAGACTATTGAGGCCTGTGCTCTGACTGATGATTTCAAGATCCTTCCTAAGGGAGACGAGACCCAGGTCGGAGAGAAAGGTATTTCGCTTTCTGGTGGACAGAAGGCTCGTCTTTCTCTGGCCCGTGCAGTATACGCTCGTGCTGATGTTTACTTGCTTGATGACCCTCTATCTGCAGTTGACGAGCATGTTGGTCGTCATATTATTGATAACGTGCTCGGAGAAGAGGGATTACTGTCTAGTAAGACTATCATCCTTGCTACCAATTCTATTCCTGTCCTCTCTCATGCTAGTACTATTTCCATGGTTTCTAGTGGTCGAATTGTGGAATGTGGTGAGCTTGCTCAAGTCATGGAGTCTAAGGGTGCTATCTACCAGCTTATTACTGACTTTGGAAAGAAACCACGTGCTACCAGCAGCGATGCTAACACCATCAATGCTGAAGAGTCGGAAGCCGAAAGTGCTGCTCCCAGTGCTGTTCCTACTCCAATTTCCTCTCAGTTGAATATCGAAGGGCTTATGCGACCCCGAAGACGACGAGAAAGCTCCAACACTCTGCGACGTGCTAGCACTGCAAGCTACACCAAACCAACTGTTGATGATGGTGAAGATGATGATGACACCAAGGAACATGCTGAACAGGGTAAAGTCAAGTGGGATGTCTATGTTGAATATGCAAAGGCGTCAGGTGCTTTCGGTGTCATTGTTTACATTATACTTTTGCTTCTCTCTGGTGGTCTCTCAGTGGGAGGAAATGTGTGGCTCAAATACTGGTCTGAAATCAACTCAAAAACTGGTAACAACGACAATGTTGGATGGTATCTAGGAGTTTATGCATTTTTCGGAATTGGATCTGCCGTTCTTATTGTCATCCAGGCTGCTATGTTGCTTGTTTACTGTGCTATCCGAAGTGCTCGAATTTTGCATGATAAGATGTTGCTGGCCGTGTTGCGAGCCCCAATGTCTTTCTTTGAGACCACGCCTCTTGGACGAATTATCAACCGATTCTCGAACGATGTTTACCGAGTTGACCAGGTTTTGGCACGAACTTTTGGAGGATTCTTCTCTAATCTTGTCAAGGTCTTGTACACTCTGATTGTTATTTCGTTTTCGACTCCTCAGTTCATTCTGTTCATTGCTCCTTTGACTTTTGTGTATTGGTCATTCCAGAAGTATTACCTTCGAACGTCTCGAGAGTTGAAGCGACTCGACAGTGTCTCTAAGAGTCCTATTTATGCGCATTTCCAGGAGACCTTGGGAGGTATCAGCACTGTTCGAGCTTATGCCCAGCAGGACCGATTCAGTTTCATCAATGAAAGCCGAATTGACCTTAATCTCAAGGCATTTTACCCCAACATCAGTGCCAATCGATGGTTGGCAGTCAGACTGGAGTTCATTGGATCAGTCATTATTCTGGCTGCTGCTGCATTGGCAATTGCTACTCTTCCATCGGGTACATTGACTGCTGGTGTTATTGGTCTAGCAATGTCGTATGCTCTTCAGATCACGCAGTCTCTTAACTGGATTGTTCGAATGACCGTTGAGGTCGAGACCAATATTGTGTCTGTGGAGCGAATGATGGAATATTCTCGTCTGGAGCCTGAAGCTCCAGAGATTATTGAGAACAACCGACCTTCTGCTGCGTGGCCTACAGAGGGAGCCGTCAAGTTTGATGATTACTCCACCAGGTACCGAGCTGGTCTCCCATTGGTGCTCAAGGGCATCAACTTGGATATCAAGCCTCGAGAGAAGATTGGTATCGTGGGTCGAACTGGAGCAGGAAAGTCCTCGTTGACTCTGGCATTGTTCCGAATTATCGAGGCCGCTGGCGGACAGATCGATATTGACGCTGTCGATACGGGTGCTATTGGTCTCCGTGACCTGCGACAGCGGCTATCTATCATTCCTCAAGACTCCCAAGCATTTGAGGGTACTATCCGAGACAACATCGATCCTGAAGGAAAGTTTGATGATACTGAGCTGTGGAGAGTTCTTGAGCTTTCTCACCTCAAGTCACATATCGAATCCATGACTGGAGGATTGGACGCTAAAGTCAATGAGGGTGGATCTAACCTTTCTGTAGGACAGCGACAGCTTATGTGTCTGGCTCGTGCCTTGCTGACTCCTTCTAAGGTTCTCGTCCTGGATGAGGCAACCGCAGCGGTTGATGTGGAAACTGATCAAGTACTGCAGGAGACCATCCGTACCGAGTTTGCGGATCGAACCATCTTAACGATTGCTCACCGTCTCAATACAATCATGGACAGCGATAGAATTGTTGTTTTGAGCGCTGGACAGGTGTCTGAGTTTGATTCGCCAGAGAACCTTTTGCAGAACAAGGAATCCATGTTCTATTCCTTGTGCAAACAGGGAGGTTTTGTGGAAGACGACGACTAAACGGTAACCCTATAAAGGAAAACCTAAAAAGTTTATAATGTTATTGTAAAGTATTAGCATCAATTGATCTGCAATTTAATACACATAATGTAGTACACATGGATTGATATAATCTAGACTACGTGTCCATTAAATAAGTGCACTCTATGTTCTAGAATACAGGTGACGTGATTGTACCACTAGTCAAGTACTAATGGAACAAAATTATTGGGCCTCCGCAGTAGCAGCCATAATGGGCAACTCCTGCTCCGGCTGGTTGGCGACGTTGGAGCTGTCGACATTGTGAAAATCCAGGATCTCAGAGTACATCATGACCTTCCATGTATCCACTGGAAGATCCGCGTCGTTGAATGACCAGTCGAACTTCTCTTCGGCTACCGGTTCATCAGAAGCGTCATGGTATGGCGACAAGTATGGATGGGCCAATGCATCGGCCGCGGTTATACGCTTGCGAGGATCGAAAACAAGCATTTTCTCCATGAGGTCAATAGCATCTGCGTCGCAGTTACGGAATTTCTGCGACAAAGGAATTCGCTCTCGCTTGGGCAGCGACCGAACGAATCGCAGCGTGTTTTCGCTGGCAATCGTGTCGATAACGTCGTCAGGAGGGCTTCCTAGTAACTCAGTGATGATTGAAAATTGGTGAACATGGTCTTGACCAGGGAACAAAGGCTTGCCCTCGAGCATCTCGGCGAATATACAGCCCGCGCTCCAAATGTCGACCTCTACGTCGTATTTCTGCCATGTGAGCATGATTTCGGGGGCTCGGTAGTATCGAGTTGATACGTATCCCGTCATCTGAGGGTCCTGGATTCGTGCCAGTCCAAAGTCGCAGATCTTAAGATCGCAGTTCTCATTGATCAAAATGTTGCTAGGCTTGAGGTCACGGTGAACAACACCGGCAGAATGAACGTACTTCAGTCCTCGCTACCAGTTAGTACATATGTATACTCTACAAAGTCCAAATCGCTTGGCATCAAGAATTGTCGCTTACCATGATCTGATACAAAAAGTACTGGATAAACTGTTTCTCTAGTGGCCGGGATGTCAACAGCCTGTGAAGATCGGTTCCTAGAAGCTCGGTCACAAAGTATCTAGCGGTTAGAAACCATTGCTCATGTCTAAAGCCAATGACTTACATATCCTCAAGAGGCGAAATAAAGATATCGCTCAAACTGATGAGGTTCTCGTGACGCAGATGCTTCAGAAGCTTGAGCTCTCGATATGTACGTTTGGCCAGCACAGGGGTACTGAATGGCTTGACAATTTTCTTGACGGCGACGTTCTGGCCTGTGAGCTGGTCCTTGGCTGAGCACACCAGTCCAAAGGCGCCCATTCCCACTGGATTGAGCTCCACGTATCGGCTAGTGATTTCGAAGCATGTTCCAAATATCTGGGTTCTCTTGTTAGACACGCGGTCCACCTCGTCACCGGCGCTCAACTTACCGTATAAAGTCGGCCATGGCGTTGTCTATTTGGCCCTGGGGGGCGAGAGCAAGCGATCTGGTGTTGACGACAGTCGGTTAATCGTCCGGCAGCTAACAAAAGGGTCGAACTGGGTGCCTTCGGCTTTACTCACAGGTACGTTGCAACTGGGGGCACCGGGTAAACCCTTTGTGGGGCTTTTTGGGAACAGGAGGCTAGGAGGAAGAACAAGGTGTTTGGCACAGGATTGCTACAATCAATCACCGTAGCACTTATTGAAAACTCTCTGAGTTGGTGGTTCTCTATAAGCTGACAAAAAGGTATGAGTTTGTTAAACAGAGATGGCGTGGTTGTTCCTGGTATTGGACTGACCTGCCATTGCCTTTCGGATATGCTGTTATATGCACAGATCAACGCCAAGGTTGGGTTTTAACCTAATAAAGAAATTAATGTAGAGCTAGACTGATCGTGAGGAAGACTGCCAGCAGATACAAGATTTGACAATCGTGTAGTCCCATATATCTTTCTAGACGGGGGACTCTGTGCCGTGCTGGCAATGGTGAATGTTTAGCCCGGCAGCAACAATCATTGCTCTCTGTGATGTCATGTTGCGCGTGCATGCCTACGATGAGTTGCATGGCCATATGCAGGCGGGCAGTAGTGATAAGCAATGACTAGTAGCGGTTTTCAAATACGAATCGCTGTAAAGATTAACTGCTTCTGTAGAGTATTTTAAGGTTGGGATTGTATGTACTTAGTTATGTGGCTTTGGAAGAGCGGGCGAGATGAAGAGCGCTGGCAGTTGTAATAGAGATTGTTTGATTATGTTAGTAATTTAAGTGCCGCACTATTGTCCGGCCGTTAGTCAGTCCATAGATACAGCATTGCTATTGATATTATAAGTGAAAAATTCGGAATCATATCAGTGCCGACCTATCCCGATTCATTGGGTGAAACAGTGCTCCAGGCTTAGCTCTAGCCAGTTTTCCCATGTCGTTGCCCACAACTGCTCCTACACGACTATACTATATGACACCGCAACACCAATTGCCTGCTTATGCTGTAATGCTCGTCATGTCCCATTTAATAGAACCGATACACCACACGCATGTCGCTTAGTCGCCTGTCTGTCCAAACCAGCGAAGATCCTCTACTCATTTTTTTTATGCGCAGGGTGTGGGGATGATGGAGGGGTAGTAGATATTGTTTCGCCCCTCCTCGTACGGCATCACACGAAGCTTTATCACTATGTTGCAGTATATCTTGCCATTGCTGATTACCATTTTGCCAGGGTTCATATGGAATGGATTGAACTCGGTTATTCCATTTGAGGCCCCCGAGGGCTTTGTAAACAAAAATATCACCCTGGTCATTGCCCATCCTGATGACGAGGTGATGTTTTTCGGTCCTACTTTGGGTCTGCTGACGATTCCTGAATACAACAACTCGGTGTCGATTGTTAGCTTGTCATCTGGCAATGCCGAGGGTCTAGGAAAGGTTCGAAAGGTCGAGCTTCTTAAGAGCGCGTGGATGTACAAAATCCACCCCTCCCATGTCACAGTTGTAGAAGATGAAAAGTTTCCTGATTCCATGAATGCTCACTGGGACGCCGATGACATTGCCAGCACCCTGTCAGATATTGAAGCCATCCAGGAGGCCGACCTTATAATCACTTTTGACAGTAAGGGAGTTTCTGGACATGCCAACCACAAGTCTGTATACGGTGGTGTCGTTGAGTACACACAGCGTCAGTTGAAACAGGACCGCGAATTGCATCTGTGGAGTCTGAGGTCGCTTCCCCTCGCGAGAAAGTTTTTGCTCTTTTTCGATGTGATAATCTCTTACTACGTCGAGCCTTGGTTACATCAGAAGCACTCCCAGCTACACGAGTTAACTAAAACAGACCCCACTTTCAAGTTTTTGCAGCCTTACATTGGTGCCCCTGAAGTGCCCAACCGAACTGAAATCATCTTTGCTCGACAACACCAATTCCTTCAGGCCAAGACTGCAATGGTAAAATGCCACGAGTCTCAGATGAAATGGTTCCGTCACTTGTGGGTAGTGTTTTCTAGATACATGTTGACCAACGATCTCATCGAGGTCTATTAATTGAAGTGTACATATGGAATCCGTAATGTAATTTTTGGATAATGCTAATTTTTATGTTTTCCAACTAAAAGATTATAGTCGTATATATATATATATATATATATAGCTATGCTTCGTGACTTCGTTAAATTACGTGCTGGCGAGCTGTTCAACCTCATCAAACACCTCGTCTTCCTGGTCTTCTGCCCACTTCTGAGCCACCGTCGACGTACCCAGATATGACAATATATCTTTTTCGATAGCAGCAAATTCGGGCAGGACAGGCGCCCACTTGGCAGCCACAGACTTGCACTTGTCGATTTGCCCCGCACGGGCAAACCCTTTGGCAGACCGTTTGAGAGCCGTGGCAGCGATTTGCACAGAGTGAGCAGTGCCCGACCGCAATATGCTGGGGATATCAGCTTCCAGTGAATCGAAATCTCGGATAGACACCAGGTGTCTCGCCCGAAGACGATACATGGCATCAGTGGGCTTTATGCCATGTTGCTGAGTGATAATAGTCCACATTTCATCAAAAGTGCCTGCGGGAGTTGCACCTACTGGCTCTTGGGTGAGGAATACCCACCTAAGCGCATTGTACCACATATTAGCAGATACCGAATTATTGACCGAAAGTCCGTACTTCTGGCGCATTTTGTCCATCGCAAACAAACCCTCCAAACATTTGTTGTTGTAAGCGAATCCACTTACAACCGCCGACAACGTGCTCACTTTCGGGTATAATGCAGACCCCTTGCTAATGGGGAGTTCGAGAAGCTCTGTACCTGACTTTGAATTTGGCGAAGAAGACGATAGAGTGATATTCCAAACAGACTTTAATATAGTCAGCGCTCCAGCCAGATCATTCTGCTGACATAAATAAAGCAGCACCAACTCATAAGTTCTGAAATTTGGCTTCACATTCTGCTGCACCATTCGTTCTAAAAGCTGTATTGCGTCGTTGGTTGCAACCGGAACTTCTTCCGGCTTGAGGTGTCCCAGTTTTTTGTCTTTCACTGTCTTGCCAACCCACCCTTTCCAAAATTTCGGGTACCCATTACAAGTAGCCATGATATACCTGTTCCACAAGTCAGTGTCCCACATCAAGGTTGTTCCATCGCCGTCTCCATTATTTACACGGAACTCCACCTCTTGCCAGATGGTTTCCACACTATCGTAATCATTCGCCTTGAATGCAAGCTCTATCATACATGAATAGTCTCGTGAACTCAGCTTGTGGCCAGACTTTGTCATTGCCCAAGCTATCTGTTTAGCCCGAGGCCATGACTGACGAGCTTTCATCTGTCCACTGGGAAGTAATCCCAATAACCGGCTGCACTGAGGGCCACTGATATAAGTCAACATATTGGAGTCTTCGGCCAAAATCTGCTCGAATCTTTCCAGAGCCTTTTCAAGTTTTCCCTGGTCAATAAACTGAACCAAACTTTCCACTAACGGAGGCAGCACTGTACTGGGTGCACCTAGCAACTGTGTTCGACCCCCACTTCTGTCTTCTACATAAAGCGGATCAATGTTGGGTAATAATCTGTCCGCGCTGGGAAGCGAAGACACATCAAGTAAATATGACTTTAATGACGATTCATCTATGGCCTCCAGGTACCTCTGACTCTTTATAGGGCCATTTTTAGGTCGCTGTAAAGACGTGGAAACACTCCGCCCAGATCCAACAAGTCTGGGCCGCAGTCCCCGAACTACAATGCGACTAGACATGTACATTCGACCAACGGCCAGGCTTACTCCCCCTTGTTTTTAATTAACGTTTGGAACGTCGTTAGGCAATTACGTCTAATAGACGATATTTTTCGTCTCAAAGCCCTAGCCCACCCTAGCCCTTGATGGATGTTGGTGCGCGTTCAGACTGCATCAAAAGTGAAGTTCGCGACAACACCATATGAAGAAATGGCCGCGGGAGATTTCCTGCAAGCTCCTCTTCAAGGGCTGGTTTTCTGCTGCACATCAGTAGAGGCCGAGCTACGTGTATGTATATTGGGATTTAGATGATTTGTAAAACTAATTGCAGGCCAAAATATCCCAAATAATTGCTGATATGGGAGGCATCCACAAAACTGATCTTATGAGCGATGTTACATTCCTGATAGTGGGAGACAGGCATACGCCGAAATATGAATACGCAGCCCAGCGTCGGGGAGATATGGTGTTTTTAAAACCATCGTGTATTCCGGATTTGTTTGACAAATGGCAGCAAGGCATTGATCTGGACGTGGAAAAAGAGCTGGAGGCTGGCAAGCTGGGAGTGTTTGAAGGGTTGAAGCTTTGCTGTACCAACATCAAAGTGGATCCTGATAGAAAACTGCTGATTGACATAATGGAAGGGCACGGGGGCAAATACGTTCCAGATTTGATGAGGTCGGTTACTCACTTGATCTGTCCCGTTGCTACTGGAAGGAAATATGCATATGCTCTGAAGTGGGGAATAACTATAGTAACTCCAGAGTGGATCACCATGAGCGTCGAACGAGGCGCTGCATTAGAGGAGTCATATTTCAACACATCTTTGCCAAAAGATCAGATCGGAAAGGATGCATTTGTTGATATGGCCAACCTACAAACTCGCATCAGCTTGAAGCCATCAGGAACTGACTTAAGGCCAGACGGAGTATCATTGAAACGCAAGTCTAAATCATTTGCAAATGATCGCGATCTCTGGGACAGTGTATTGAGCGATGTGTACCCGCGACCAGCGACAGACAAGCTGGAACGACAGATGGATCAGGCTTGGCAGCAGAAATTACAGGATTTTGGAGACCATGTCAATGAGAACGAAGAAGAAGCTGCTAGCGACGGCCACAATTCTCGGGGAGTGGCCAAGGGAGCCATGAAATCGTCTTCTGAGTCAGCTAGAGGAATGTTTGCCAATGAAACGTTTCTGTTGATTGGATTCGACAATAGTAAAAACGCCAAGCTGACCAGTATCATAATGTCTCATGATGGAATATTTAATGGGCCTCCAACAATTGCAGTTGTTAATTCTGAAATGAGTTTCGAGGAAGTTGAAAATTGTGATATTCCGGCAGGAATCAAAATTGTAACCGAGTGGTGTATTGAAAGGTGCCTTTATAAAAGGCAGCTCATAGTCGATCAGTGGGGATCGGTGATTAAGCACCGCCATATTCCTGGATTCAAAAACCTCCGAATAAGCCTTTCGGGTTATACTGGAATTGAGTTATTACATTTAGAGAAACTGATCAAAATTTTGGGTGGAGATTTCCGAGAGATTTTTGAGTCTACTGGCCATGTGTTAATCTCAAAGCCAAAGTCTAAAAAGTTCAACCATGCTCTGGCATGGGGAATTCCAATAGTGAATGAACGATGGATTTGGAAATGTGCTACTGATGGCTGTGTAGTGGACCTTCATTCTTCTGAATGGGTTATTGATGGAAAACATGCACCAGGACGTGTGGTACTACATGAACCAGAGCCGCTACCACCAAGCAAGCCAGTTTATGAGGGTGGCGAGAAATCAAGCTCACCTGCATCATCACAGCATTCAAGTTCCGCCGACAAGGAACCGACCAAATCGGAAGCTTCTCAAACACAGAGCCCCCCAAATTCCGCTCCTCGTCTCTCCCGACATTCAAAGACTGAGCGTATCGAACCATCGGACCGGCGATTGGTGGGACGTGCTGCTATATCTGCTATAGAGCATGCGCATGGCAGATTGGCCGCTATTGGAGACCAAGACGAGCGACCATATCAAGCTGCCAGCCAAGTCAGCTATTTGGATGCTGAAACCCAAGACAGGCAGAACAAGCTGCTTCGAGCTTTTGGTGAATCTGAGTCGATCCGGTCCGAGTCTCCTGTTGAAGAGGCTATGACGCCTGCAGTTGACATAGTCCGCAAGAGAAAAGCTTACGCTGAAGAGGCGCGATTGGGTCGACAACTGCGAGCACGCACATAGTCATCGGTGTATATCCGGAAATTATTATTTATTTTATGTACATTAGCTCATTAAGAAACTGTTCACCGAGTTTAGTGTAGCACGACTCGGATTGACTTTTCGTTGGGTGATTATTTGAACAAGTCGTTTTCTGATTTCCTGTTTATCCAAAAATGATGACGACTTTTGAGGGAGTCTGGTCCCTTCAGAGTCAAAATAAATACAAAGGAGGACAACCGCCACGCCAACACAGAAATCCGAGCCTGTATCGCACACTACCAGAATCTTCCCTTCAAGGCAATGTGGAGCTTTATCGACAGCCTGAGTTACCACAGGAAGAAATGCTCTCAAATCTTTGGAGCCCTTCTTTCCCGAATTCAATTTGTGATTCAGAACTACAGAATTTTGGGCAGCAGACTCAAAGCTGATATTCTCAGACATGTTGATAATTAGACTGTAGCTTTTTGAATCAATTTTCGGATCGGCGCACCCAATCCACAGCATACTGGGCTGCAAGCAAGTCAAGTCACCAACATTAGACTTCTGCACATTATCCGCCAATTCTGAAATAATTTTGTGCAATTCCTGATCGCTATATTCAGCTTTGCCAAGGGTGTCTTTATTGGCCCACAAAAGTGACGGTGTCAACAATTCAGCCCATTCCTCGTGGTCATCTGCAGCTCCCTGAACATAGGTATAGCCCTGACGGAACTCAGTACCATCTTGGACCATCCTTGAAGCAGTGCATAATACCACAGGGAGGAACCCATCAAAGCTGGGAGGGGAGTCTGGCAAAAAAGAATCTGGGGTGACCCAAATTGGACGGAGAGGTACCGTTAATTTTTGTTTCAGGAGCTCGACGTCAATTCCAGTCCGCCGAGCAGACTGACACCACTGATGTATCCTTGACTTCATTTGATCATTTTCGCTAGCGGAAACCGCATTGGGAGGAGAAAACAGTTCTGGCTCAGGCTTCTCAAACACCAGTTGATTCAACACTGCACACCAAATGGGAATCGTTTTTGACAGGGCATCTGGCATTCGCTTACCCCTCCTTGTAGAATCTACTACAATTATACCAGAGTTGGCAAGGACTAGATCAAGAATATGGAAATTGAGCCTTCGGGTACTAAAGTCCCACTGACCACTATGCCCATCTGTGCTTTTGAAATAGACAGTCTCAGCCATGCAATCCGGCGGAATATACCACCGTCCACACCGCTCATTCGCTTCATTAGCCTGCTTAGCTCGATTGCTCTAAACACTTACCTACAAGCGGGAGATCAAATGCTTTAGAGACTGTGCAGACATAACTAGAATCACTCAGTATGGACTGGATCCGGTTTCGAACACTTCGACTATCTTGGCGAATCGATTTTGACAACTCCCCAAATGTCCTATTTACATATTTATCGAACGATTCGTTTTCCATTCCACTTAAAAGAATATGTTCTCACTGTATGCCTCGAGAGAGTAACGTTTGTCTAGTGCATCCATCAGTACTGGCCATAATCAGGGTTGGGATATAGGCGAGGCTGGAACTTTGTCAGTACTTGGCTTCTTTACCATGTCTCGAAGACAGGATTATATAGCTCGAATCCGCTATCAAAATGACCTGCTTCCTCCACCGTGTCCCCCAAAGATGCTCAATATTCCTATAGACACCCAGAAGTTGACATCGTCGTCGTTTCTATCTGGCCTTGTCGCCAAACAACCGGTAAACATGGACGTAGATATCGACCTTGGTATGCCATTAGATATGACTGAGGTGCAAGGAATATTTGACCGTGGTGATGAGTCTGGTGTGTATCCTTTTGGAGGCTCCTTGGAATTGAATCCAAAGGATCGAGCCTTGTTACGACCTCCTGCTGGCTCTACTGGTGGTACCAAATCCATGCCAGGAGTTTCATTCTTACGACGAACCGAGTATGTGTCGGATGTTGGCCGACAGAGAGCAGCCGAGAGCAAGCTGGCAGCATTAAGGGAAAAAGTCAAAGATTCACAACTGGGTCCAGAAGACCAACTGAGAGTTGTCGAAGCGACCTTTGATGCTACTGCCGAGGATCTCACCAAAGTGCGACACCCGAAGAAGAAACACCTACGAGCAACAGAGTCTTGGTCGCTCTTGCCGGATTCTGGTATGTTTGATTTACAATATCTTGCATTGAAGCTAGTGGGATCGGCATCGTTGACGGCCTCGAAGCGCAAGTTTAGCAACGAGTCGCTTGGCACCGCTCTTTTCTCGCACAAATCAGTTGGAGACGAGAATTGGATGTCGCTTTACACAGCAGACGACGATACAGCTCTCAAGCTTAAGGATAAGCTCGAGTCGACAGATGACACTCTCGCAGATGATTTGGATGATGACCAGGTGTTCAGGTTCAACAGAGTTCAGGATAACGATGTTGACTTGCAACTGAATGCCAACAAGTTCGACGAGCTCACAATTTCTTTCAATGAAGACGGTACAAGCTGTTACCTGCCTCTTATTGGAAAGACAAATCTCAAGCGACGGCGTGTTGTCAAGCAACGACGCGATTTGGTCAACGAGCACACCATTGCGGCTATCGATCTTTCTCTTCGAGAAGTAACGCCCGAAGAGTCAATTGTCCGAGATAACTCTCGATCCGAATACGACCCAGTTTCGTATAAGTTCACAGACCTAAAGGATACTGAAGATGCCGAGGACGACTACGAAAATGGCCAGTCCGAGTCTGCTGCGACCCAAGAACCTGATGCCAACGACGACCATGAAGACGACGATTGAAGTTTCTTTCGTATAAAAGTTACCTCTCTCTCTCTATATATATATATATATTGTATAATATGACTCCCATTTTGTCTCTAAATTTAGGTTGTATATTGTTATGCATATTTCTCTACAATATGTACGACGATCTTGAAGGGCTAGGTAGGACGTTGACCCAAGATAGGGGGGGGGGCTGTTACGTTTTCGGGTCCAAGCTCCTGTCTTCAACTTGCGATTGCAAAACATGTCGACAGACCTGATTGGCGAGTTCAAGAAGAGTAAGTAACAATCCACCGCCAGGCAGCCCTAACATAGAAATATTCAGTTTGGTGGACTCTGTTCAGCCGGCAAGCCGAGTATGTATAGCATTGATGCCACACCACGCTTGGGATCAATCGGTACGGTGCTAACCAAAGTATAAAGCAGTGATTTTGGACACACACATATCGAAATTAGTCAACAGATCTTTGGAGACTCACGAGCTGCTTGATAGAAATGTTTCCAGTGTCCAAATCCTCGACAACAAAAGGCAGTCTGAGCCTTACTTGGAAGCTATTTACATTGTGACCCCAGACTTATACAATTTTGAATGCATTGCTGCTGACTACACGAGAGCGACTCCCCGCTATGCTGGAGCACATATCTTTGTCACGCCGGGAGTCTCCGATGAGCAAATTCTGAAGATAAAGAATTCTCAGACTGGAAGGTTCTTACGGCAGTTGCGAGTGGTGTACATTGATTTTTGGGCAGTAGAAAGCCAGGTGTTCAGTCTCGACAATCCACATGCGTTTGAAATGTTTTATAATTCGCAATGTATGGATTTGGTGCGAAAGCAGGTTCGTAAGATTGCAACTCAATTGGTAGGAGTTTGCACGATGCTCGGTGAGTACCCAGTGATTCGGTTTTACAAGCCCAAAAACCCCACACACGAGGCCCACACCCTACCATTCATGATTGCCCATGAATTCCAGGAGTTGCTAGACGAGTATGCCCGAGACCACAGTGACTTTGTCGGGGTGTCAGAGGCTAGAGGACGGTCATTATTTATAATCGCAGACAGATCGATTGATCCGTATGCCCCGGTTCTGCACGAATTCACGTTCCAAGCCATGGCATACGATCTTCTCCCAATAAAAGATGGGAAGAAGTATATTTATAAAGCTGATGGACCCAAGGGTCCAGAAACTGTTGAAGGTGTTATATCCGAAAAGGACTTGGATTGGATAGGACTTCGACACCTTCATATGCAGGATGTAATTGAGCAACTGACTGCAAAAATGGAACGGTTGAAAAAGGACAACCCGCACTTTGCGGATTCTACCTCTTCAACAACTGTATCAGACCTACAGGATATGGTGGCAGCGCTTCCCACTTTTATGGAAACAAAAGACCGATTTGCTCTGAACCTTCATATGGCTACTGAGTGCATGACTATTCTTCAGGCTAAAGGTCTGTCAGAGGTAGCAGATGTCGAGCAGACTGCAGCCCTGGGAGTTGCTGCGGATGGTCGTAAGTCAAAATCTCTTGCTGATGACTTTGTAGCACTTTTGGCGGATGAGCGGATCGGAAAGGCAGAGAAGGTGCGTTTGATTATCATCTATGCTCTGCACAGAGGAGGTCTGGTTGAATCTGACTATAGCAGACTAATGCACCATGCAAATCTCGATGAAGATGATTTGCAGGTTATTAGGAATATGGTTGTATTTGGTCATGCAACTCTGAAGGCTTCTTTGAACACCAAGGCTCCTTCCAAAAAATCAGCCAACCCGATATATTACAGCCATTCAACTGAAGACGTTTATTCTGTTTCCAGATACGTTCCTGCAATCAAAAATATCCTCAGTGACCTAATAAAGGGTACTCTTGACTCTGAAATATTTCCATTTACCAGACACGAGCCTACGGCGGATGAGGTTGATACCGACAATCACAGTTCGCTGAGGAATCCTCGTCAACGAGCAGTATGGGCCAAAACAACTGCATTTCAAGGCAGTAAGCAGCGAGTCTTTGCATATATTGCTGGAGGCATCACCCAGTCCGAGGCTAGAGCTGTTTATGAGCTTAATAAGTCGCTTCCAAAGGAGGTCATAATAGGTGGCGACAATATTATTGTGCCAAATGGATTTCTCAGTTCTCTATCGAGGATGAATGTTCCTAGAAAGCAACTAGGGCTCCCGGTGGATCTCCCACGCAAGAAAGTCCCAGAGCATTTATTTGAATCTGACAGACAAAACCGGCCCACAGGTCCGCCTGCAACAAAATCCTCTACCACTCCTGGAGCAGTTCCTTTGAATGCTCCGGCACCAACAACAACTGGTAAGGAAGAAAAGAAAAGCAAGGAAAGCAAAAGAAGTAAATTTGGAAAGTTTTTCAAGTAAAGCTTGTTCAACAACTTATAGCATTAAGCATCTCATGATTCATTAAATAATTAGTATATGCAACTTCAATAATAGTCACCAAATGATGGAGCACCATATTGAGGGGGAGGAGGCGGTGGTCGACCTCTTCGTGCTAAATAAATATCTCTCGAATACCGTGGTGGTACGTACTGCCGGTCATCATTAGACTGGACGGAGTCTTCTGTGTAGTAAGGAGAAGGCATGGCCTGCACCACCACACCTTCTGTGGGCCTCTCGTCTGAATATATCGCAATCCCATGAGGGGATGTTGACTGCCAAACATCACGGCTACTCGGGACTTCGCTGGATTGTTGATGCGGTTTCTCAGGCTCCTGAGACTCAACGCTCTTGTTGGCTGCGTCTTTAGATATCAATCGAAGACCTGGAATCTCTGTGTGGTTTGGCAACAACTGCTCGGGATCGTATTCTGGAGACATGTCCATACCATCCTGATCATTGTGCCCTTCTGAAGAAGCCTTGTTTATAGACTGAGCTCCAGAAACTGACGTGGCAGGAGGATCAATCCTGCCACTGGTATCAACTGTAGGTATAGTAGAGGAAACAACACTATCAAGAGCAGCATCAAGCTTTTTTTCATATTCTTCGTCTGCTCCGTTCTTCAGCAATGCTGCTATAGAGTAAGGGACAATAGTCCCGCTTGGAGTTTTCAATGGCGCTTCATGGCTGTTGTGACGAGCAGACCTAATTTTTTTGTTAATCTTTAAACGGCGAAACCTGAGTCTGAATTCTACGAGCTCAGGTGTTAAATCGGCCGGATCACTGTTGAATAGATCAGCACTTTCCGCAGACTGTATAAGACGGTCGCGTAGTGCAATGATTTTGGCACCTTCGGACGTTTCGTCCATGTTGTGGTGAGAAGGTGAAGTGAGAATGTTCGTCCTGCATCCCGATATGCAGGTCACAATGCGAAGGCGATTATAAGGTAACGTGCAGAATGGGCAAAATCACATAAAAAATATATTCCACAAGCAAATAGCAAACTACTTTCAGAGGATCAATTCAAGCTACTTTGACTGTAACGCATGTACTACTAAAAAGCGGAGGGGATTTGGCTGGCAATTCTCCAGTAAGTAGAAGCAGACATCTTTCGGCAAGCTTTACCCCAAACTATCAGAAGGACACCACTCAATAGAAGAAAGAACCCCAATATAGAAACAGCAATGAATGTGTTTTGCTGACCGTCACGATTAATCCAGGGCCCAATTCCAAAAGTCATACCTGTACCAATGAGATTCCTTATAAAGATGATCATTGTGACTGCTTCTCCTGTCAATAGAGGATAGCATTCACAACCGTAGCTCAATGTGACTTCGGCAGTCATAGAAATGCCACCTCCAAGAAGTCCAAGGCCAATGACAGGACCAATCCAATGAATGCCATGAGCAGAACCGACACCATACAGTAACACACCAGCCGCGACAACAACGGATGATATGAACATAGAATAAAGCCGATATTCTGGTTCCATGACGCCCTTTTTACGCCTTGCCATCCATAGTAGAAATCGGTCTGTTCCAGCGCCTCCGAAATAGGTGAAGACCATCGATCCAACAAATGCAGCAACGTAAGTTAGTCCTGTGAGGGAAGGATCAAAGTAATAGGGTGGAGCAGTAAATACGCTGTTAATTGTGACAGCAACAACACTGAACCATGAGAAGCTGAATCCGTACACAAGTCCACCCCAAATTATGATTGGGAAGTACATTATTTTCAGCGGTCTAACAACGAACGACCAGAAAGACTCATCCACGACACTGTAGACAGTCAGGGATTTTGCAGCATAAGACTTCCCAATGGACTTCGGATTATTCCTATCGAAAGCTGTTTCATCCATAGCAAACACAATAAGTACTGCTATAACCCCCATGAATATGGAGTAAAACCAAAATACCCACCTAAATCCCATATTCTGAACCACAAATCCCACAGCAACAGGGCCCAGAAATGATCCAGATGCTATAGCCGCCACATATAGAGAGATACCAAGTCCTCTTTGGTGTACAAAAAAAATGTCGTTGACTGTCACAGGTGGCAGTTGCTCACAAGGAGCAGCGGCAAGTCCGAGTAGAATTCTCTGACCAAGCCATACTTGTTTGGTCTTTCCTACTCCTGCCATCACTTGGCTTATAATTAAAAGCACAGCAGCAATAATATATACGGGTCGTCTTCCATATTTCAGTGCTATTGGGTTCAAAAGTAGATTACCGATTGCACTGAACAAAGTCCCAACTGCTCCTCCGACGTTCAAATAATCCACAGTAGTGTCAAAAGTCTCGAGAAGCGGACCATACATAGGACCTGAAGAGTTCGTACAAGCACCCATCATGAAGGTCCACACAATACAGAGTGCCATACACCTATATTTCTTAGAAGATGACCAGTTGAGAGGATCTTCGGCATAGTCGCTTGGCTGAGGAACCAGAACAACATCACCATCAGACACATCTTTGCGTTTGTTGGAACTGTGATTGACATCAACAACATATGCAGTGCCAGGGACTTCGAACCTTCTCTCCATATCACTACTACTTGCCTCTGTGTCGCCCAACTCGTGGCCAACCTCTGCCGTATATATTTCAGACACCACTTTATTGCTTTCCATACTGGTAGAGTATTAACTTCAACAGCGACATTCCCTTCTCTTAAAATAGTTTCGGATGGTTCTCGCCATCGATAAGCTAATGGATAACAGTCGATAAGCTCCCCCGTTAGGACTGCCTTGATCCGCCCATATCAAGCATTGTGAAAAATTCCTAATAAGGAAAACAACTCCACTCGAAGATTACATATCATCTCAACACGGCAATATGCAGCGACGATCAAGATATCAGTAGACATAACGATGACTCGGGACAGGCCACTCAAACAAGAATGGGTGGGTACAATGACAGAGTCCCCACATGAAACTCAGTCCTGAGTAGGTCGTCTTGCATAAAAGATATGGACTTATGTTAGTGGCCTCTCCCGGTAGTAGATAAGAGCGTTGTAAAAATTACCTACTTTGGTAATAATGTCCACCCGAGATTATGTGGCTAACATTATTTAATGGAGATAACCAGCAAGCGAAAGATTATTATTATCAGTGGTCTATGAAAGATGGCTAGATGGGAAGAAATTGTTCAGATAAAACGCTCTCAACAGTATGAACGCTTGAAATGGAAGCTATCTGGCCCTTCTCCAGATCCTCGAGCTGCTGTTGCCACAATTGAAAAGCAGCTAACTACAAACGAGGTCTATATCACTTCGTTGGCTCCCGAAGCCCTTGTAAAGTTTCTGTCTCTTGGAAGCCTTAGTTGTATTGATGTTTGTATGGCATTTTGCAAAAGGGCCTCATTCGCAACCCAGGTGCTCAACTGCTGTACGGAAATTATGTTTGATAAAGCCATAGAAAGGGCCAAATATTTGGATGACTATTACAAAAATTACGGACAACCATTTGGACCTCTACATGGGCTTCCTGTCTCGTTGAAAGATGGCGTTTTTGTCGAAGGCGAGGACTCAACACTGGGTTGGACATGCTATGTGGACCAGCCTGCCACCGACAATGCCCCGATTGTAGAAATGCTCATGAAACTCGGGGCAGTCATTTACGTCAAGACAAACATTCCGCAGACACTTATGACTGCTGACAGTGAAAATTGTGTATTTGGTAGGGTGTTGAATCCGCATAATACACTACTTACGGCTGGAGGAAGCAGTGGAGGGGAAGGAGCATTGATAGCCGCTCATGGTAGTCCTCTTGGGATTGGAAGCGACGTTGCAGGATCGATTAGGATGCCAGCAGCGGTGAATGGAGTGTATGGGTTCCGTCCAACAAGCTCGCGATTTCCTAGTGGTGGGCAACGCAGGCCATCGAGAGATGGCAGTGGATTAATAATAAACCCCACACAAGGTCCCCTGTCTGCGTCTTGTCAAGGGTTGAAGTTGATAACACAGCTCCTTTTAAAGATGGAACCATGGAAAAATGATATCACATGTTCCAAAGTCCCTTTCCGTGATGTTATTGCACCCCATAAATTGCGCATCGGGGTTCTAAAAGACAATGGAGTTGTTATGCCACACCCACCAATTTCCAGAGCAGTAGATACATGTATCTCAAAGCTGAAACTTGCTGGCCATGATGTTTTCATCGTTGATGATTTTCCTAGTATGAAGACATTAGAAGAGACAGTTTTTGGAATTTTTGGACTGGATGCCTTCAAGCACCAACAAAAGATTTCTGCCATAAATGGGGATCCGATGATAAACTCTTTTTACACTTTGGGATATGACAAATTCAAGAGCAAGACAATGGATCAACTTTTTCAGTATAACCATGAGGCTTCACAGCTAACAGGCTCGGTTTTCGACTGGTTTAAACGTCTGCTTCCTGGAGATTTTGACGTGTTATTAACCCCCACATCGGCTCATACTGCAATCCCCCATGACACATGGACTTACATAGATTATACTGTTTTATGGAATCTATTGGATTATCCTTGTGGTGTAATCCCAATAGGAATGGCGGATAAGAAGCTTGATGCTGCCGTTATGAAAGGAGATATCATGTCAGACTTCGATAAAGAAAACCGATCCAAGTACGACATTGATATTCTTAATGGTGTACCAACATCTGTTCAAATAGTCGGAAAGAAATTTTACGACGAAGAATTATTGGAGGCCATGTTGATTATTGACCAGGACATTCACAAGCAATAGAGCTATTTTTAGAAATTCAAATAAGAAATAAAGTATACTATACATTAATGAAATAAGCTTTTACCTATTTACCAAAATCTATATGATGTTAATCGTCTAGCGTTTTTTTTTTAGTTAAGCTTAACCAACTTGATGTCGAAAGTCAGCTCACTGTTGGCAGGAATTCCGGGAATCTTCTTCTTGCCATAGGCCATAGGAGCAGGGATAATAACTCGTCGCTCACCCTTAACAGACATACCAGCAACACCGAGATCCATGCCCTTGATGACATCACCAGCACCAAGCTTGAAAGAGAAAGGCTTGCCCTTGGTGTTGGAGTCAAATACCTTACCATCGGCAAGTTTTCCGATGTATCGAATGCCAACATTCTGGCCATTCTTAGCAGTAGGGCCCTCACCAACAGTTCGGTCCTCAACGACAACACCTCCTTCGAGCTTCTTAGTGGAAGGCTTCTTAGCTCCGGAGCCAGTAGGTCCCTGCTCAAGGTCCTTGGAAAAAGCAACCTTCTTGTCTTCAGACTTCTTCTGCTTCTTGGAAGACTCCTCTTTCTTGTCATCCTCAGCAGGTCGCTTCTTGTCCTTCTTGGAAGATTTCTTTGGCACAACCTCCTCTTCCTCTTCTTCGTCCTCTTCGTCTTCATCGTCAGAAGCAGGAGCAATTTCTCGGATTCTGGTAGTGTCATCTAACTCATCCTCATCAGGAGACAAATCGTACTCATCGCTGTCAAAATCGTCCTCGTCATCCTCACTGTCAAACTCATCCTCCTCAGAGTCTTCATCATAAGGGTGCTCAACGTAGTTACCAGAAAGGTGGATAGGGTAAGATCCCTCGACGACAAAGAAAAGCTCTTCTCCTGCGGTGATAACAATGTCAAGAGGCTGCTGGTACTGGACACTGGGTGACAGCGTGCAGACAACAACTTCGTCGAATTCTTCATCGTCCTCGTCATCGTCTTCATCATCGTCTTCATCATCGTCATCCTCATCATCGTCCTCATCGTCGTTGTCTTCGGCGTCTTCCATGTCCTCATCCTCATCTTCTTCCTCGACCTCTTCCTCGGCCTTGGATTTCTTGGATTTCTTGGACTTCTTAGACTCCTTCACTTCAACCTCTTCTTCTTCCTCGTCGTCATCTTCGTCCTCGTCATCCTCATCTTCCTCAGCTTCATAGTCAAGCAAGTCATCGTCAAAGTCAATGGGTCGCTTGATGATCTTCAGAGTACTAGGAGTGTTGTCATTGTCCATGGGATTGGTGGGATCAATAGCAGCCATGGTCAATCGAATAGACACATTAAGATCGTCAGCATCGGGAGGAGATATCAAACCGGGGTATAATATCCTGGAGTAAGAAGCCAAAGGCAAAAGGGCGTTGAAAGACATTTTAATAAATAATTGGTTACCAACAGGATTTGTTGCGAAAATAATTTGTATTTATATGTGGCCTGGAGAAAAAAAATTCGTGTGGCTCATGCGAGTATCAGGTAAGGGTTAAACGAGTGGTAAAAACGTTAAGTTTGACAGGGGATTATAGTAACAGGAGATCGTATGCCATATCCGGTGATGGAATCGCTTGAGCGAGACTAGACAACCTGGTCAATAAGATAAGACAGGATGTGAGGACAGTCAGAAATACATGGCAGGTTGTGGAAAAGATTCTAATAAACATGCATTATTCTGACAAATAAAACCGGGGGCTTAAAGTAGTAGTTGTCACACAATACAAAGCTAGTCTATATGGACAAGGCGGAGCATTTCGATTACAGCATCCATTTACAAATGCTAACAAATACACACAAGATGAGTTCATAAAACAACCATACAGCTGTCAGTTTTAGGGAGGTCGTTGTTCGCTTAGAACTTGAGCAGGTGAGGTCGGTCACCCTTCTTTAAGCTGAAGCTGGAGGCAAGGTATTGCTTGAGCAGAGGAGTCTTCTTGATCTCAGCAAGCAGGGCCTTGTCGACAACCTTCTGGTCGGCAACTCGCTCGGCCTTGACCTCCTTCTTGGCACCGTTGTCACCGAAGAACTCCTCCTCAGTGGCCTTGGAACCAGCCTTCTTCTCTCGGGCAAAGTAGGCAACGTTGAACTTGGACACATCAACACTGTCGACAGCAACTCGGGTAGAGGTGGCAATGACGTAGGCGGCGTTGACTCGTCGAAGAGGAACACCGTTAACCTTGAAAGGACCAGTGACGAGCAAAGTGTTGTCCTCAAGAGACTTGAGCAGAACAACTCGCTTTCCTCGGAATCGACCAGCAAGGATGATCAACACAGCTCCTGGAACAAGAGAAGCTCGCAGCTTCTGTGGTCGAACAGACTTTCGGGTGGACTTAGGAGTAGGGGCGACCTCAGCAGGGTACCATTTCTGGGCCTTAGTCTATATGTTAGCACTTGGTCATCGCTACAAGCTTATTAACAGAGTCAACGTGGTCAGCACCGACGGATCTAATGCTGCCACAAACTTCCGTAACGTCGGGTTCACTTACGCCTCCAATCTGCTTAGTCTTGGTGCTCATTGTAGTTGTCGATATCTCTAGTGTGAGTTGATAATGAGAGTCGATTTTTCAGGTGTGTATGGTGTCCCAATAGGGCATGAGCCGGCCAGAGTCAAAAGTGCGTAAATGACTGTACATGCGTGACTGCTAGGGCTACGCCCTTATCAACCAGCCGCGCCTCGATGACAATGTGCTTACATAAGCGATAGCGATGGGCGACAAGATGAAGTACATACCAGTTCGACGGATGAGCTTGAGATATAACGTACAACTTCACTACAAGCAAGCGGGTCAAATGTTATTGAGGGCGTGATATGACTGGTTATAGATTATGCATCATGGGTGCAGATGTTATATATTTACAGAGAGGCAAACTTTTGTAGAGCCTCCAGGGTGACTTCCCCTTCGATAGCACCGTCGTTAATCGATTCCACCACAGCTTTGGCAACCATCTGAGCAGAGATCGACGGGCTCTTTAGTTGATTTAGTCCTGTAGCAGATGCCAAGGAATTTGTGAGCTTGATAGCATGCGTCAATCCATCTCTAATAGACGTCAACCCCGAAGTTGTCTCGTCGTATATAAGTCCAGGTCGAAGGAAGACGCCTCGAATCTCGGGAATTTCGGCGAGAGCCATCTCAGCTTGTCGTTTGCTATCGATGTACTCACGGGGTGCCAATGGATTCCAATCTTCAGCAGACACATATATATATGGCTTCTTGGCAGCAGGTTGTCCCGCAGAAGCAAAAGCTTTGGCCAATACCACAGCACTGTCCCTGTTTAAACGGTAAAATCCTGAATTGCTGTTGGATTGGTTTTTGTCGTACGACATGGGGTTGGTCCCCTTGACTTTGGCAGCGCCAAACTCGGCTAATTTACATAGGGACGGAGGCCCATTCAGGAGCGTTTTATACTCCGGAGAGTCGAAGATTGTACCCATGGAATGCACTACAGCAGTGGCGCTATCCAATACGGGCTTATATGAGTCGGGGTCAAACACATCTGCTTTAACCCAGTTGATTTGCGATATTATGGAGAGCGGCAGGCCCTTTGGATCGGTCAACCCCTGGCGACTTTGGTTAGTAAGACTCCCCACTATGTAACATACGATATAGATGTAACCTTCCAGCCAGCAGCAAGAGCTGATTGGCAGATGTGTTTTCCTAGGAATCCAGTTCCACCGACCACCACGAGATTCATCTTATTGAGGCAGCGATGCAGGAAGACAGAGGATGCAAGCCTGCCCCACCATGCATATATACTAAGAACATGTCTAGTACAGAGCTGAAGACGTAATCTCAAGGCATACGAACTGACACAGTGTTAAGTGAAGTGAACCAAAACAAATAAGAAATAAACATTTCATTTTTAAGCAGGAATCTATTCTACTAAATACAGCGAAAACTAACCTGTCTAAGGCTTGGAAGCATCCCAGTCAGGGAACTTAAGGTCAACACCCCAAGCAGGCTTGGCGTATCGCTTAAGACCCTCAGTCTTGTGGACATCGTCGAGCTCCTGGATCTCGGCCTCAGAGAGCTGGACAAACTTGGTGTTCTCAAGGATTCGAGAGGGAGTGGTGGACTTGGGCAGCACGACTCGGCCAGTAGACAAGTGGTAGCTGACCAAAACGTTAGAAGGCTGGACACCGTGTTTCTCAGCAATAGCAGCCACAGTCTTGTTAGAGAACAAAGGTCCTCCAGTAGATCCAAAAGGAGAGTAGGCCTCAACAACGATACCCTTCTCCTTGCAGAGCTCGACGATCTCCTTCTGGGGAAGAAGAGGGTGGTTCTCAATCTGGTTGACAGCAGGAACGATCTTAGCAGTCTTAAGAAGCTCAGTGAGAATAGGCACAGAGTAATTGGAAACTCCAATGGCCTTGGTCTTGCCAGAGGCGTACACCTGCTCGAACTGAGCCCACTCCTCAGCAATGCTGAAAGTGGGGTCAAGGTCTCGAGAACCATCCTCCTTGGTGGGGAAAAGAGGGTGGTTACCCTTGGGGTTGAGACCAACGGGCCAGTGCACAAGCAACAGGTCAACGTAGTCGAGCTTCAAGTTCTTGAGAGAAGTCTCCAGACTCTCGGCAACTCGGTTGTGATAGGTGGCAAACACCTTGGTTGTGATGAAAAAATCCTTTCGAGTCACCTTACCAGAAGCAATGGCTCGAGCAATACCATTTCCAACCTCTTCCTCGTTGCCGTACACCAGCGCACAGTCAATGTGTCGCAGACCGGCCTCAGTGAGGGCATAGAAGACTGCCTCCTCGACAGCACCCTTAGGTGATTGCCAGGTTCCAAGACCGAGGGCAGGAATGCTAGTTCCGTTGTTGAGTTTAATGTCAACTGAGGTCATTTTTTAAATATTGTAAAGGCACAATTGAGTGTTAAAGCTTGTTCTTATATGGGGCCACCAGGTGGGGGCAGAAGTGGGGGACATAGCCGGCTGCCTAAACCGACCACGGCTATTAAGTCCGATGGAGTACAAACAGCAAACACCAACAACTTGAATTATAAACGCCTCCGAACACTCCAAAAAAATGTCAATTACCACAGCAAAGCCCCTATTTGGTGAATTGGTATGGGTTTACAGTCCAATTGATGTCTACTATAGCCGGCCCCAGCATGTTGCTCGAAATCAAACAGTGTCCCCTTTTAGAAGTGGGGGGACCTGAGAGGGATGATGCATTGGAGATCAGCGCAAAACACTACCATTTATGAATTATACCTAAAATTGTGCAATTTCTATGTTCTATACAGCAAGGCCTATAAAGCAGGCTTCAAAAAGCAGCAAAAAATCAAATCAGCTGGAATAAATATCAGTTATAGGTGCAGACACGCTTTTGTTCTCTTCGATGTCGTCAGATTTGGCACTTTTGTGCAGTCCCTTGACGGGAATGGGATATCTTCCTAGAGCGAAGCCCGGATGCACTACTGTCAAAGCAAGCACCCCCAGATAAATCATTAATCCATCAAGCACCAAAAAATACCTCTCATGCACAATTAAGAAACCAGTCCAGCCCTCGGAAAGTTCTGCCAGTCGGTACACGCATCGAATGAATACGCACAGCACACACCAGGAAATGGCTGCTGGAAACAGACGGAACATTCTGGTCTGGCGCATTTCTTCATATTTCGGGTTGAAAGGCAGCTTGCGAGGATTTGTATAGATGGAATACAAAAAGTGAGCAAACAGTGCTATGAATATCAGCATGCTTACAATCTGAACTGCCATACCAGCAACCATAATATGCGTACCGGTATCTGTGCTTTTATTTGTCTTGACAGCTATAGCAGCCATTCCTCCTCCGGCTGCCTGCAGTACAATAGATGCCAAATCACATAAAACAAAAAGCAGGGAATAGTGCATGGGCCTGATGAGCGAAAAGTGCTCTCCATACACAGTGACAAGCTTTGCTAATAAATAGTACACTCCTCCCATAATAAATGCTGGAGCCAGAGTCAGGCAAATAATCTGAACCAAAAAATCATTTTCGTTGGTGATATCAGACGACGACTGGTGACGTCCAACATATCCAGCAGTCTCGAGACCCAATCCTATGAACCATGCTGTGAAGAACCACCACTGCCTGTAGTAAAATCCTAAGCCACTATGTGACGCCCACGCTATGGCATATAATACTACACCTGCCAAATTAGCAGATGCCGATGGTATCAGACCTCCGTATAAAGATTTATCGTTGTTGTCCGACATTACTGAATTAACACAGCAAGTTTAAGAACCGTTAGTTAATTTATTTATTTATTACAAACACGGCTCCACCTCCCTTTATTTATTCTTAGCTTTGCCTTCCGGAACAATACCAGACCGGGATAGAAACGTTATACGACAGCTGCAACCACGGCTTAACTATGCCGTCTATTACCTCATTTGGACCAATATGCAACCACGGTGAGCCCCGAAAACTGCTTGGACAGGTATAGCACGGGTATTTACGAGTATGCCACTCCGTCATGCTGTCAAATTAGGTAAATAATGACTCGTTTGCTCTACTGGTGAATCACTGCGCCTCGATTAGCGGGTTTTGTCAAATATCACCCAGTTCCCATTACGTAAGGGCGTCGCCTAAGGTATAGACGAGACTTAGACAAACAAACGAACTCTCATCAAGGCATTTTGTGTATAGATATTGTTAGTATGTAGATACAACATGCCTAAGCAGCTACTCATGCGGGGGAACAGTTTTGCTAGTGACAGCTGTGGATCATTATTTTAAGCTTTGAATGACGTTTGATTCCATCTGGGGATGCGCCGATGCCTGACGATCCGTGTCGTGACAGAGGAGCAGCAGCACATATATGCCGGCTCTAGCCCGCTATGCTCGTGGTTGGTTTCGGCAATACTGGTTTAACTATATTGTAATTTATTTTTTTTTGCAATACGCCGTTGCACATTGCGTATCATATATTATCACGTCGCTCGGACCAGTCTCCCTCTGCCAACGAATACAATCTACAATTGTAACAATTGTATCGTGGTACCAACACTGGTAGTCGATTATCTACTGCTAAGCGAAAATCATGCGAGAGTATCTCAATAAAACTGTCTACAACAATGTAACATCGATTCGTCAAGCCTGCCGGGCCGCAAGCAACGCAAAGCGTGGTTTTTGTTACACTCAATGTTGACAGTCCTTCTCTAACTCAACGCATGGCCATAAAAGAACTGAACGCATCTATAAATGTACTAGAATATCAGGAATGATAACTCATTTTGCCCGACCAACCGTACTAGGGTAGTCAGGGCGCATATACGTTATCGGCAAAAATGTGCATGGAATCCACAGCGCAACAACAGCTACGTGTAGTGGCTTGTGCATGGATTGGCGCGCTAATCAGTAGTTAGTCAGATGGGTGTCAACGACAACCATGCGCTTCATGCAACTCATCGATACAACGTCGCACTAGTCAATAACCAAAGCCAAGACAAACCAGACTCAGTCAGGCTACCACCAGCTCTCCAAAGCCAATTATTGCAAATAGCATTTTTGTTGGGTCCGGGCAACGCTTCCCTGCCTCCTATTTGGGCACCGTGGAACCGCGGTGCAGCACCGATACTTTTGAAACAGCTTGAGGCTGGTCGTTGCGGTTCAGCCCCTCGACCCCTTAACGCCTGAAGATCGTCAGGTCTGCACTGGGCGACACTAACTAACGAATGTTGACTTGTCCTCAAAACATCGACCACTATAGCACGTTTCAGCGTATTTAGCCCATACAACTCCTCAGGTGGCCTGTGGAAGGTGCTCAGCGACAACTTCAACACTGGAACACTTTTTGTTGGTGTCTGCCTGCCCTCTCTTTTTGGCAACCTAATTGTGCTGTTCCCACTCACGCTTGAAGTCGGAACAATTTTCAGAATAGGGTCCGACTGTCCCGAAACATTCATCTCCAAAACTTTAACTAAACTAGCTGGTGGGCAGGTCTTGCTGGTCCGCCTTATCGACCGTACGCTTATAGTGCTATCTTCTATCGGCTGTACCGACTAGTCTCTTTATTTTTTTTTTTAGCACAGGTGCATTTTTTTTAGTGGCTTGATAACCTTAGTTAGATGCACCACTGTTGACGGTGAGTGCGTAACTGACTGCAAGGGGTCCATTCATTCCAATCAAACCTTGAAACCTTTTTGACGTTGACAGCCACTTTGTATAATTGGGCCGTCTAGTCTGACTGCTTCACCATGAGTCGTTTGCGCCTTCTGTCTGGTAAGTTTACAATAATTTCTACTGCACTATATGTACATGTAGCGATTTTTTTTTTTGAGGCGAACAGTTATCTAACTCTAGTTGGGTCCAGCCCATCAGCAGTATTTCTTGCGTGGCGACTGTCTGCATCTCGGTCCTGTACTGTATCAGTAGCATGGCCGGATTTCCCTCCATCTAAGGGGACTGTTGCTATCAGCTCTGAGCAGTTTGGCCGGTCCTGTTCATTTAGTCCCGACATGGTGTTTGACTTTTCCGACCTAGCAAGCATCCAGACTATAACCCCACCATCTGGTAGCGATGAAGATATATCATCCAATACCCCTCGAAGCTACGATGTTGTGCTGCTGGCTGTTCAGTCTCTTCGACAAGTGTCGCGAATCCAAAAGTACCTTGCTGCCGTAGTGGTGCCGGGCCAGACAGTGATTCTTGTTGATAACTCACGATGCCCACCACTGCAAGAGTTTGTGCGACACAGGTTTCCGAAAAACCTTGTTTGTGGTATCGTGTGTACTGACTCTATCTGCCAAAGCCCATCCGACCCGTTTGGCTATGTTCATGCTGCGCCATCCACCATCAGCCCAGGCAAGACTTATGTCGAGCCATTATACGACAACATCCGACCTTCTTCAGCGTCAAAGGCAGCGTCTCCCGAGTCGAGGCTGCGAGATCTGGTGCTGTATCTTCAGACTGCTGGAGTTGATGCTACCATGTCTCAGTCCAAACAAGCATTTGTTCGACAACAGTGGCTCAGTGCCATACCTGCTATTGCATTTGAGCCTCTGTCAATAATCCTCGAGACTCCAGATACCGACCAGCTGAGAAACAGCGTGGTGGCCCGGCCCATATACGAAGGCATCATTGCTGAACTTGTGGCCATTGCTGAAAAGCAGGGGTGCAGTCTTCCGCCTGCTGAGCAGCTGGCTGAGTTGCCCATTCCTACTGTGCCGTCAACGGTTGGATTTTCGGTGGCTGCCAATACAAGTTTGCTTTATTACCAGTATTATCATCGCCAGGCTGTCCCTGTTGATGTGTTGTTGTTGCATCCTATTCTCACGTCTGATGAACTCGGCCTCACCTCAGCAACTTCCTACTTGGAATGTGTCTTCGCCATCATGTCCCAGCTTATGACTCTCAATGACCCAACTGCATCTTCAAAAGCTTTGCTGTTTTCAAGAAAAAATTCTGTCGAGCCTACTGCTCCTCCTGTACCATCTATTAATCTTCGTGCCCGAGAAGATGCTCTGCTAAAGCGAGAACAAGCGCTTGCTGCTCGCGAGCAGGCTCTGGCTGCAAAAGAGTATGATATGTCCCGCCAGCAGTCTTCTTCTAGATCTCATGGAGGCCTGGGAATCAATGGGTTACATGCTCCTCCTCACCCACCTATGCAGACCGGAGGATCCGGCTCGTCGGGGTCTTCGGGCCCTGGTGGAAGTCCCAGCTTCCAATCACCGAAGCGCGAGTATGCACCACCTATGAATATGGCCAATGGCCATCATGGTCCCAATGCAGCTCCTAGCCTGGTAAATGGCGCACATATGAATGGTCATCATGGTGGTGGGTATGCCTCCGAGCAGCAGCAGCAGCGACAAGGACCTCTGCCTCCCAGCGACATAGATATGATGAACATGACGGCACGTCGTCGATCAAGAAAGTCCATGACTCAAATGGCTGACGGGTCGTCTTTTGTCCAGAGAAATTATCAGCCTCCTGGCATGCCTGGATACCATCGAATGTCGTCTCCAGCCCTGAGCTCCATGGGTCAGCCTTTTTCACAGCGGATGGAGCTTGTCGATCTTATGGACGGTGGGACTGATAGGTATGGAGGAGTGACCAACAAGTCGAGTATGCGCCGATTGTCTTCCAGTGCTGGAAATCACCGGCCAGGGTCGTCAATGTCGAGGTCAAATTCAATCACATCACAAGCTTTCCCGGCTGGAGTGCCCCAGGTTTTCAATAAGGGCCCATCACCAACCTCTTCGCATATACCAAGTCCCCGTGCATCACAAACAAACCTCGCTGGAAGAAGAAGCCAAAGCAATGGCTATCTGAACCTTAACTTAAATTTTGGCGGCGAAGGCCGACTTAGTGGCTTTGGATACAGTAGTGGCAGCGGTAGCCATAGTCCAGAAATACCGTCTCAAAAGGCTGAATGAGTGTCATGATTATTATTAATATGCAGCGATGATTGCCAGTACGTACTGTGAATTATTTTTAACATACATTACTATTATTAATCTAAACCGTTTCATAACTACCCATGCAACAAATAAATCTTCGTAAAAATCACACATCACAGAGTCATCGTGAGCCAATCCCATTGACCAACCTTTTTATCATCCGAGCCTACCAAATCTGCGGGACCCGACCTGTCAACATGCGTAGGCCGCTCCACCGAAGGTTGTGGAGTTGCCGAAGCATTCAAATTGGCAGTGGGGGTCGTAGCATTGGCACTTGACTTGGGCCTGCTCTTGGATACTGACTGGCTCCTTGAATTGGGCCTATCAGACGAAGCAGTAGACCCTCGTCTCGAGCTTGGCTTTCGTGTAGGCTTGGACACTGGCTCCTCAGAGCCAACACCTCCTCTGTTTCGCTTTTTGATGACATCCGTCTTAAGAGACAGCGGACGAACCACACCATGCAACTTTAAAAACAATCCACACGCATTACACAGCGGATTTCCCTCTGGGTTACGCCGCCAAAGTGGCGTGGTCTGAGTGTGACAGTTGGTACATGACATGGGACCCGACTGCGAGTTGGAATTGCCTCCAGCACTGCCACTTGTAGCAGCACCAGGAGTTGATCCAGAACTCATAGTCATGGCTGTGTTTGATTCGGAGTTGTCCATACCCATTATATCAGACATGCCACCCGGAGTACCAGAAGGAGTCGATACTAAAGAAGCAGAATCGCTCTCAGGGGTCGACATATTAGCGACCGAGCGACGAGTGTTGGCAATACGCTGAGACAGACTTGATGCATTTGAGGTGGAGTTTGTCCTGGCGATTTTGGCACCTCCTCCAGAGTTCATGTTGTTCCAGACCGAATCATTTCCTGGATGCGACATGGAAAATCCGGTCATAATTTGAGTGTTGCTGAACGCTTCTGAAGACTCGTCAGCCTCTTCATGAACGTCCAAAGAAAACAGGGCAGACTTATTAGGCATGGAGCTTATGCTAAACAGTTCTGATGGCACCGACTGTGGCATTATAGGAGCATTACCATTGTGCAACTGCGATGGATGCACATGTTGCAAGTTGGTAGCACTGGCCGACGTAGAAATAGAATGTCGGTGTTGAGGCTGGAACATGTTTGATCTGGCAGGCTCGGTGCTCCATGACGAAGACAGCAAAGCCGAGTTTGCATCTGAAAACGACTTGGATTCAGAAAACGATTTCCGGCTGTTGGAGCTTCCGCTCACATGGGTTGGAGGTTGCTGTTGCTGGCTGGTAATGGTAGCAGTGCTTGACGAGCTCCATGACGCTGCCATAGTAGTGGGCACATTGGAAGGAATGGTGCTTCCAATAGAAAAGCGAGCTCCTCCACCTGTTCCTCCTAACGGCCGGTCTCTAGGCTTTGCAATAGAGTCAAAGAACATCGACTCCTTGCCCATGCTGAACGTTGGAGTGGTAGCACCGCTGGACAGTGTGGAGTGAGGAAGAGATGGAGGCATGGCAGAATACATATCGGAAATAGACGAAATCGAAGACGAATGACTCAGGATATCTCGAGGGTTCGGAATAGCATGGCTCTGGTATGGCGAACTGAGAGCAGATCCCCCTCCATACAGCCCACTTTGAGGCTGTGAACTAGACAACGGAGTCGCTTTTGGAGTCATAGGCCGCGAGGGAGCAAAAAGCCCACCATCGAGACCTTCGATGACCAATGGGTCCAGAGAGAATCGGAACCGGTTGTCGTCGTCTTCAGGAGTGGAGAATCCAAACATCATCGCATCGTCGTTACTAATATTGTTGTTCATGTTTTCAGGCGACAAGACCTCGGCAGCCAGCGCCAGGGGACTCTGGGCTTGTCGTTTTCTGTTGGCGTTGTTACTGTTGCTGCTGCTGCTGCTGCTATTGTTGTTGCTGTTGTTGTTGTTGTTGCTGTCATTGCCGATGTTGCTGTTGTTGTTATTAACGCTGTTATTGGCAGGCCCAGCTCCACCAGAGTTCTGTCGTGGCTGGTTGTTGTTCTGGTGGATATTATTAAGCTTCTTGATATGAGCAGCATAGTCAAACGACGTCGATTGCCTGTTGCCGCTATTGGGGCTGTTGTCTGGTCTCTGCGGTCGCAGCGACACTTCTCGAGGAGATGTCATAGTGACATCCATGTCAACCGAATGTCGATGGTTAGAATTATGGCCCGGATTAAAGCCACCCATGTTGCCTTTGGAAGCCCCGGCTGGGTTGCTGTTGGCTGCAAACTGGTACCCCCAGTCGTCCTCCTGGACAGCAGGAGTCACCGTGCTGACAGAAGTAGCATTGGAATAGTTGGATCGGGACGACGATACCGAGGTGGAGCTCGATACCGAACTGGAAGCAGTTCCTGAAATGCTGCCACGGCCATTGAGAGAATCGGTCCCATTGAAGTTGACAGGCGCAGAACTAGTTGCATTGAGGGCACCCAGCGACGACGAGGGCTTGGATCGCAGGTAGTTGTAGCAGTCCATGGTCATCATTCGCCATGTGAGATTCTCGATTCGCTGTCTGTTTGGCAGGGTGGAGTACCGAGCCTTGGAATACATCTTCCATATTTGCGCAGTGTTGCTGGACGCCAGCGGAGACTCCCCGTCTCCAACGCTCAACGGCGATCCAAACTCGCCAGGAAGAGCCCCGACAAATTCCAGGGCCGCCGTTGTGTGGTACGGGGACTCGCGGTCCTTAGCAGCCCGGCCAAATTCAAAGCGCTCGTTCATCATTGCTTTGACAGTTGCACCAGGATGTCAAGTTACCAAGTTTACTATGAATCAACAAGTTAAACTTGAAACGGAACCGCTTATGCACAGCACCGGAGATTCTTGCAGCAGGGCAGACGCTCCTATTTGCCGAATTGCTGGCCAGGAATAATATTGTGAGTGACGGGACGAGATTGAGGGCTGATCGCCGCCACCTGCAGGCAGGTGTAATGATGACCGCGGCTGGGCCTCGCCACTTTGGCTTTAGCACGGGGGGATTTGGATGGACTGTGGTACACTCTAAAATAGTTCCTCAGACACTCCACTAAGCACCTAATATAAACGGCTGGACGGGCACAATATCGCCTTTTGCCAGTTTGTCATGGACCTCTAACTCTAATAGCTTTAGTGGTTTGGTACCACCGTTGGCCATGCAAGATGCTGTTTCCAGCCTGGTGGGTAAGGGAGCGCCTGACATGTTTAAAGTTCTTATCTTGCCAGTGGTTGATTGGCTGGATAAGAACGCACTGTACCTGTAGCACGCCCAAATGGGAAGATGTGCCGGCCGATTACGGGTGAGATGACTGACAGCACAGTGTGGTGCTTGGGCATTTTGCGGCCCATACCGACCCTGTGAGCGGGTCTAATTGAGCCGGTAGTTTATTTAGACGGTCCTGTTAGTTGAAATTAATTTACCGAATGGTTTTGCGCCTGCGGAATAATTTTCACCGTGACGTTACGATACATGTCGATCCTGTCGATCTTGCGGGTCAATTGTACTTGGTGAGTGCCTGGACTGGTTTCGGTATTAGCCCGTACTGTCTGACAACCCCAATGAACGGTTGTAAAAAAAGCTATATGCACCTGGCAGTGGGCTGCACTGCATAGTTACTCATCGGGGGTCCACACAAGGGGTGTAATGTGCCTCAAATGGTTTACATATTTTGCTGTGCGCTGCCATGATAATGTAAAATATCATCGAGCTGTCACTTGGCCTTGATAAGGCGTGATAAGATTAGATAGCGTCTAGCAACAGGCCAAATATATATATATGATAAGATAATACTGGTTTGAGCCCTGGTATTGAACTGGGAATAAAACATTTGTCATATTTTGGCTCGATTTATGATTCCCTTTGCGTCCTGCTGCCACCAAATATCCCGTACTGTCAATGTGGGCGCGTAAAGCATACCACAATAAATCAAGGGTGCAGCACTACAAAAGCAACTTCTATAGTTGACTCTAATACTTTTGTGTATTTATTATACTGTGCGATTTATTTTTGCTTTTGTGTTGAGAGTTTTTCCTTAAAGTGATATCCCCCCTGTTGGCCGTATACAGAGTTGAACGACAAAACTAAATTTGCTGAACTTTCTTGACACTAATCGCTCTGTAAAATGCTGGTCTTGATCCATGATACATTCCCGTGCTAAAAGATATTTCTTCGGCATACCCTCGGTACTTTTTCCGCAGACCAAAATACCTGCAGATATATATTCACCTAGTGCATCGATTGTGACGATACATCTGGTGAATTCAGAATCATTGAAGCGTTATTAGGAAATAGATTTACTTTGTTTTTTAGCTGCCTGGGTTCCCGATGGATTTAGTTGTTAGGTGGTAATTAATAACTTGGTGCCGGAAACATACACTTTTCTTGCTGCAGCCATGCACCTTTTAGACGCAAAATCAATGTGAATTTTGGTTCCTACTTGGTGATTGGTCCATATCCATAAGCCATCTAACGGTTTTGCTTCAAATCACCAGACTCGGGATCTCATTGATGCTAGTTCAAAATGCACAGCTCCTGATTCATCCAGCCTATGAATTAGATATGTGAATTGATTATTAAAAATAGTTTGTTGAACCTGTGTGCCCTGTTTCCGTTGCTCTTTAAAGGTAACCTGAGGGTCGAACACATTAGACTTGAGCGGCTGAGCCATGATATTGACGTCTGTCATCCGTGAATACAGGTTCCATCAATAAAATCTACAATGAGCTTATAGCTATGCAGTCACACAGTCAGCTAGCTGAATTCGCCGCTGATGCGTTGGTAGGTTGGTAGATCTTCAACCGGCATCCGGTAGTTGCAACGCTGGTGGCAGTAAAGATGTTTTTACATGCGTACTCTTGGCCCAACCCTCATTGTAGGTATCTACCGTAGTGCCCCTAATATGGCTCGGGGCCCCCTTTTTTTCCCAAGCTCTATCATGTACATAAAGTTCAACGTTTTGGAACAGTGCCTGATGCGGATGTCTGAAATGCCTATCTTAAATCCTGTGCTGATCAATCTTCCTTAACCGTGTAGTTTCTTATCCGTACAGCTCATTGTAAGGTGCTTCTAGGTTGACCATTCAAGCCCATTATTTGAAAACACCGTCTTTGGATGATATCAAAGGAAATTTTATTGAAGGACTAAAGCAATACTCTGGTAGTGGAATTATTAAGAGCTATAAATGGAACATCATTTCCAGTCTGGTTTGCTAGATAACGTAGTACTTGTATCCGTCCATGGACGGGGAGAGCTATTAGAACTATCAAACACGAGCAAAAGATTCGCAACTCTGGGCAACCATTATAATCCAACCATAAATCTTTTGCCATTTGACAGTTAGTTGTAACAAATGGCTGGCCACTCGAAAGAGCGATCAGATAGGGGTCTCCATAATCAGAGTAGTGAGGATGGCATATTTCACGCTGTCAGTGTTAGCAAAAGTGACACCACTGTGGAAACCCCTTGTAGCTTATTTGAGGAATTTTATTCAATCCACATCATACCCATTACTTTCCCGATTTCGTATCTTTCGGGCAATCCCTTTGAAAATAATCTGAATTACTTCTGGCGGGAGAGGGTCCCCAGTTCGTGGGAGTCACCGGTCTCAGTGAAGATTTGTTTGAAAGGTCTGATCATAGCGTTAAACGAAAAGAATACCGTAAATTGAAGCGCTTGTTTGATTTCCAAGCGGATCAACTTATGCTGAAACTATTGCCTTCCGATTATCATGCAAATCAAAGAAGGAATTGAATCAGCAATTCGTGGCGTATTGGTACGTTTGCATATCAAAAATGATATAATTGCGATGGGGTCTACGACGCGCCGTCTAGAAAATGCTCAGAAAGAGCCAGATGTCTCCTATCGCCCTTCATCCAGAGCCCGCGGTGCCTTGTGGTCATTTGCAGTTGAAATTGGCTATTTCCAATCCTAGAAAGAACTTGCTACAATTACCCACAAATATCTCCTGGAATCAAGTGGCCAGACTAGATTGGTTCTCACTGTGCTTGTCAACGAACGCAATTCTCAACCGCAGTTCGGAACATGGTACCTAGAAAATGACTAAGTCATCGGCCGAAATGCCTTTTACGCATCTGCACAGTACAATGGCAATGGAATTGTTTTACCTCTCAGGCTCATATTCGGTTATGGCATGGTCTCTAATCGTTTGTCGCAAACTTCGAATATTGAAATAAGATTTGATGCCAATATAATGAGGGAAATTTGGCAGACAACATTTGTTGCGTAGAATATACATGTATCCTTATTTATTGCATAACCAATATTTCACTTCAAGGATGGCACTGCTTTGATTCTGAGATCTTCTTGCACCCTGGGTTGGTCGAGCTGGCATATGCCTCTAGAACTTTTTAAAGTCATGTTGATTTCTTGATAATTTTAGGGGGTTGGCTCCCCTTCCAAAATCATCTATATTAGCGCTATCAAACGGTAGAAATTACCTATAGTAGTACCATGGATTACATAGTTTAATGCTAACTTTTCAGGTTAACTTCCTATTGTGACTTATCTCGTAGCTGAGCACTGCAAGTGAAGCTTTGTGATATACTCTCGCACCTGTTTCCTACAGTGTCAAGCTAAATTTTGCAGCTGACTTGTATACCTTTATACATTAGATCCAAGAATGGACGCCAATGATGGGCTTTCAGGAATGGATCCACGCTTGTAGACCATTTTCAACAGACTGACTGTGGCTTGACAACTACCTCTTTCTTGTATTCATAGTCACGTACTCACAGTATACAAGAACACACGATAATACCCCCGTTAGTAGCCATTGGTTGTGTTTTACTTAGTAAAGCACATTCAATGAGAGCAAGTGTACCAGATTTACGAGTTAAGACTTAAGATATAATGCATAAACAGGCTGGGCTGTTTCTATGTGGTGGCCCATAAGAGTGTCGCATAAATTTCTTCAGGCGTAGCATACTAAACTTAATTTGGTAGGGCTCCCAAGATACATTGTTCTCGTTACCAGCTGAAAATAACCCTATCACTTGTAGAAATTGTCTTTTTGGCCCTCATCTCTACTTCTTCGGTGCGCCGAAGGTTTTAGTAAGACGCATGCAATGGTGACTAACCAGGCTGACATTTCTCCAACTAACTGGGGAAATAGAGTGTAAAATAAAGCGGAGTTTAAACATGAAACATGGCCCGACAAAGTCCACCACTTAAAGCCGACAAAATGCCTATTCGGACAACGAATTCCGAAAATAACATCATGGCAAACTAAAGCTATAAATGCTCGCTGTAGATGACCTGAATTCCAGAACTCTTTTAACATGCAAGCAAACGGATACGCAGCTCTCAGCTCTACCTCTGATCTTGTGCCATTCTCTTTTGAAAGGCGACACGTTGGGGATGACGATGTAGGAATTGAAATTTTGTACTGCGGTGTTTGCCACTCTGACATTCATGCCTCCAAAAACGAGTGGGGAAACTCCCATTACCCATTAGTTCCTGGGCATGAGATCGTAGGAAAAGTCATTAAAGCAGGGCAAAATGTCACAGGTTTGAAGCCTGGCGATGCAGTAGCTGTTGGCACCATCATCGACAGTTGCATGAATTGCAAATATTGTTTGAGTGGTGCCGATATCTATTGTGATACCAAGACCACTACATATAATGAACCAGACAAAATCTCTGGTGGTCTGACATATGGGGGATTTTCCAATTATGTAGTTGTTGGGCAACCAAAGGTTGTGAAAATCCCCGAGAACCTCAAGATTTCTCATGTCGGACCGTTGCTGTGCGCTGGTATAACTGTCTACTCACCTCTAACGGTGTGGAAAGCAGGGCCAGGCAAAAAGGTAGCAGTTCTCGGCCTCGGAGGACTGGGCCATCTTGCAGTAAAATTTGCAGTAGCTTTAGGCGCAGATGTTACTTTAGTTTCTCGTTCAAATTCTAGAGCTGAGGAAGCATATGCTCTCGGTGCTAAACATGTTTTGGTGTCAACTAACGAAGAAGATATGCGTGCAAATTCGACATCGTTTGATATTATTATCAATACAGTACCTTACAAGCACGACTTAGAGCCCTATTTAAGCTTACTAGCTCTTGATGGTACTATGGTAATCGTGGGAGCCCTGGAACAGTTGAACTTTCATGCTGTCTCATTGAATATGAAAAGACGACGGATTGCAGGATCTTCATCGGGATCCATTAGTGAGATAGAGGAAATGCTTCAGCTATGTAGCAAAGAGAGCATTCTCCCTGATTGTGAATTAGTGGCCATGAAAGACATTAACGAAGTATTTGTTCGCCTTCGCAACGGAGATGTTAAATACCGCTTTGTAATCGACATGTCAATGGAGTGAGTCAGTTTTCCATAACATGGAATGCCGGATGGTCGATAAGTATATACTGCAATATAATCAGTTCATACTGGAAATACTACGAGCCAAAGTCACCAGTTATAGATTCAGTTAACTAATCTGTATAATATCAGCTATACTTGGCCGACGCCCCCGTCATTCATCAAATCCGCCCCGGTCATATACGAGCTCTGATCGGACGCCAGAAACAAAGCTGCATTGGCCACTTCTTCAGCTTGAGCTAGTCTGCCTAATGGTATCATATTAAGATACATGTTTACCAAAGATTCACGCTCCTGTGGACTTTTGGCCTGCGAGTCCAAAATGGGAGTATCCGTTACACCTGGGCTTAGAGTGTTGACCCGAATACCACGGTCTTTGAATTCTGCGGCCCATGTTCGGGCATATGACCGCAAAGCAGCCTTAGTAGCAGCATACGTAGTATGGCCAGGGATTCCCATGACGTGCATAGCCGATCCAACTAAAATTATTGATCCTCCATCAGTCATGAGAGGCAGCAATTTTTGAACCATAAAAACTGGGCCACGTGCATTGAGGTTGAAAGTCTTGTCAAAATGATCAGGCGTCAATGACTCGATAGGGGCTTGTTCTACTAAAGCAGCATTTGAGACAATGATATTTACAATCCCCTTTTGCTTCTTTACCATTGCTGTTATACGATCTAAGTCGTCATAATCGGATGCGTCAGCCTGAATAGCCGTTACGTTTTTGCCAATCAAAGAAACTGCTTTATCAAGCTGAGCTTTTCTACGACCAAAGATATACACATGAGCACCCTCATCAGCAAATCGTTGTGCTGTTGCCAACCCTATGCCGGTCGATCCTCCACTAATCACAGCTACCTTCCCTTCAAGAATGCCCATTTTCACCTTCACTTCAATTTGAAAATGATGTAATCGAACCATTCTAGTGTCCACATTTTATATTCTTTAGATAAATCATTGTCATTACTAATATAAAAGAATTTGATTCACCTCAAGTTTTGTGAATCACATCTACATTTTGTGATTCACCACCAGGCTAATTGATTCACCCATTGAAATTAGTATATCAGTATCTACCGTTTTTGTGTCATTGGATGGAACTTCTAACCAATTCCAATACTCGGAATTTGTTTTCTAACTTTCTGCAAGCTAACCAGTGTCTAAACGCCAATGCGTGTGGCTGGCGTCGCATGCATGCATCATGCAACTATAATCTCTTAACGATCGAGCGTTCACAACAGCAAAACAAGGATGCCTAAGGCTACTTCACAGCCGACAACTACAAAATATATGATAGAATTATAAATAACTTATTTATTCTTGTATTACATAATAAGCGCCTTACTCCTTCTTGTCACCTCGAAGATAGTCAGCGGCGCTGTGGGTGTATTGACCAGCCTGGTCAATGAGGTTCTTAGCCTGCTCAGAGATAGTATCAGTTAGAGATGACTGCTTGTCAGACGCATCACTCTTAGCACTCTTTGAGGCATCAGACAAATCGTCCTTGGCAGAAGAGAATTCGTCGGCAGCCTTCTGTCCCACAGACTTCTGTTGGTCAGGGGTCAAGTTGGCAGCAGCCTTGTCGTAGGCGTTGGTGACAGACTCCTTGGCTGAGTCCACATAAGACTTGTCAGAGTCAGGGGTGACGTACTCGTCGACCTTATCAGCGAAATTCTTTCTACCAGTATCAGACATTGTTAATTGTTTTGTTAATGATTAAACAGGTGGAAACTACACTCCTTTTATAGTCATCGGTCTGCTGGAATAGAGTTCGTGGCATTATTGCCGTTTCCTTTATATTGCGCATCGACAACGTCATTGGTCATAGTCATGGTTGCTCTTCTCCACATTGAGTATTAGAGTTTGCGGTTTGGGCTGACTACGACGATTGCTATCTGAAATAGGAAATTCGGCTCAGGGAAAATTCGTTTTAACGCTTTAGCAACCGCAAATGATATCAGGCGGCAACCGACCCCGCCATTGATCACCATTATGAGTTCCTTTTGCAACATGACAACCCCCTAGAGGCGGCACGTTTTCTGTGAAGGCGAGAGCCAATTTCGCCACCCTCCCGCCCAGTTTATGTCATGCCCAAGTGAGCCATTATTAACGCTAAATGAAAGTTCTAAATGGACTATTCAGTGGCGAACTTGTCATCAGTCTAGCATTCCAGAGTCGTCGCAAGCGACGCAAGTAATGACGATGCGCAGTCACAATTACAGTGTAAGCAGCAGTAATGTCTGAGGTAGGTTGCTTTCACATGAACGCCACCTGAATCGGGTCACCAGACAAAGTCGGTTAGTGGCATTCTTTACTAGTTACATTTTATTCACCAAGCAGGCTTTAGTGGCTTTGCAGCCTTGAGGCTTTGCAGGCTTTGTCTTTTAGCGTTAGGCCCCATCCGCTTCGCCGATCTTCCATGTGGGGAAGTGTAAGGTTGCACTAGCCGAGGCCCACGTCTTTAACACTAGACGTCAACCGACACTAGACGTCAAACGGCTCTAAGTCTATACTTTTCGTTAATGAGCCTTTCAGTCATCGCGACTGCCGTGTAACGTCAAATGTAATATCTCATCACCATGTCGATGGTTGGGGGTACGTTTCGTGCATGAGCTTTCGCGAGTCAGCCCTGCTGTGATGGGACAGCCCATATCGCCGGCTCACTAAGCAATCAACGGGTGCTCGTCAATAGTACATTGATGTATCAACTTCGGTATCAATATTATATTTCGAGCCAACAAAGGATGTGTAGAAACTGCTATTTGGTTGTAATATGCTAGCTATGTGTCTGTTACATCATTGTTTCCAGCTTTGCGCGGTTACACATGAGATGTCATAGTACCATACGGCTGACATTCAATTGTAAATAAAACTTCATAATTAGCGCTGACATATCAAGTGTTCTAGACTTACCTTAGCAGTACCCAGCGGCGTCTCGAAATCACTGCCGACCCGTTATTACACTCGGATTAACTATGTCGGCAACGGTTGGTTCCGGGCCCCGGCACTTATACGAGACCCAACCCTATCGGCCGCGGCGGCCACATTTGTCATTGATCAGCAAATGGTTAGGGCACCCCACGTCAAGGTGTATATAAGTACCCAGCCTGAAGCTACCAGAAAACACCATCTACAACACCGTTTAACAACCAATTGACAACAATGAGCACTTTATCTGTCGGATCCTCTTTTCCAAGCGACGTCAAGTTTGCTTACGTTCCTTACCAGAAGGATACCGCTGGCGTTCTTGCCTGTGGAATTCCAATTCCTTATGACACCACCAAGAAATTCGATGGAAAGAAAATCGTAATTGTGTCAGTTCCCGGTGCTTTCACCCCCACATGCACTGCCAACCACATCCCTCCTTTCATTGAGAAGGCTGCTGAGCTAAAGGCCAAGGGTGTTGACCAGGTTATTGTCCTGTCTGCCAATGACCCATTTGTGTTGGCTGCCTGGGGAAAGGCCCTTGGTGCTGCCGACGACTTCATCATCTTCGCTTCTGACCCCAATGCCACTTTCTCCAAGTCTATTGGCCTTTCTGTAGACTTGACTGACAAGGGCTTTGGAGTGCGAACCTCTCGATACGGTGCCATTGTCGACCACGGCAAGGTTACCTACTTGGAGCAGGAGCCTGGCCCAGGTGTCACTGTGTCTGGCGTTGATGCTATCATTGCCAAGCTCTAATTCCATATAGTATTTAATTAGTCGTTCAATTAATTCATCGATTTTATCTAAAATTTTACAATTCGTAATTATATGGGCTCTGCTGGCTCGATGCTATTATCAGCTTCAACAGCATCGGTCCTAAACAGTTGGATGGCGCCCGAAATAGCGGCAACAATGTCTTGTTCATAGCGACGGCTGTGTTAGTACAGACCATTCAAAGGACTCACTTACTAGACGAGAGAATCATGCAGGCAGTACAATGGGAATCCGTTGGAGTCCCCGAAAAGCCCGGTTAAAAGCACATCCACATGGTTCTCAGAGCCAATCAATTGCCTTCTAATCTTTCGAGTCAAGTAACCAAAAGACACATTTTGCGACTTGCGGGTCTTATTGCGCTTGATTAGACCCGATGCTGTCTCGATTATTGACCTTCTCTCGCCGGTTGCCGATACAACATGCACTCGCAGCACTCCCGCGGACTTGTGTAGGGGGCTGGAATCTTGAACCCCGGATGATTGGTACCTTCCCGAGCCCTTTTCTGCTCTAATGTTTATCGTATTGATAGGGTGAACGACATAATCGTCGGCATGATCCTTGATTGACTGGGTCAGCTCGGTAATATGGTCATTAAGAACACCGGTCGGCTCGTACAGCGTCAACAGGGCTAGAGGGGTCTGCGCACAGATAAGGGCACCAATAGCAGCTTGAGAAACTATCTCTGCCACTCTTCGAGCATCATATATAGCTTTTGCTTGGTGGTATTCTGCCAAGCGTCGTTCGAACTCAATGTGATCTTCGGCCGTCGGCGTAATGATCTGACCGGTCGCAAGTCGTATTTCGCTAGGATATTCAGGTTCGATTCCAAGAAAAGAGTGACAACTTGGTTCAGATATGATGATAGCAACATGCTTCGGAGACGATTCTTTGTCAAGGATGGTCTCCGGTATCAGAATCTTAGGGGCGCAAAACATTCCGCCAAACGTAATCCATGCCTGTGACAGCTTCAAAGAACCTTCCACCAGTGAAAACAGCCTCATAATAAAAAACAAAAGCTCAAGAATAGAATGGTAGATGTTGAACAGCAGTAGCGACCAAGTATCGGGATATCGACTTGAGAAGAAGTTCACATTTGACCCAGCTCCAAACATGTCATCGATGTCAAAACCGCGATACTGGGTTCCGGTAACCCCATAAGCTTTGGGAGAAAACTGAGATTCGCCACTTACAACGAATTGAGACATTTTCCTTTTATCCACGTCGACTTGCCAAATATACAGAGGTTTGTAACACGGCTGAAATTATTCAGCTGTCAAGTCTGCATATGCATGCATATAATTATGCGTATTCAAAACTCATCAAACAGGCTGTACTTTAACAACTACCACGGATTAAAAGAACAATGTTAAATTAAAGATTTAAGACTTATATAAAAAGTGAACTATGAAGCGGCAGTCTTGGGTGCCAAGTCACTAGGCTTTGCTGGTAACTTGTTGACGGCGGCAACAGCAGGAGGAGGTTTGACGGCAGAGGTCTCCTTGGGAATGGAAGCTTTGGCAACGACCGGCTCAGTAGGAGCTAATTTCTTTAATGGAGCCTCAGAATCAGGCTTTGTGGGTTTAGTGCTGTACGAAGCGAGTCGTTCCACAGGCACTTCATAGCGATACTTTGCACCATGGCCCCTTGCCCGTTCTTGAACCCAGTTTGGTAACGATCGAATATGTGCTCCTAATGCTGCTGTCTCAGGAAGCAGAAGCTGAGCACCCTTGCCAGACAAGATTTGTTTAGTTATTCTGTCGCCAACATACTCTGGTGTGATTTCGGGCATAACCAAGTTGCGCATGTCCTGCAAGCCATCTATCAGTCGAGTTCTGACCCACGCAGGGTGCACACTTGTCACACGAACCTTCTTGGCGTTGTACTCTGATCGTAGCTCGAGAGCCAATGTCTCATGGAACGCCAAAGCTGCCGCCTTAGTGGCACTGTAATGGCTCATCATATGGGGAGCAATAAAACTGGCCATGCTAGCAATTGTAACAACATGACCATGATTTGTTTCTACCATATGTGGCAAAAATGCTTGCACAGTCCAAAAGTGAGCCATGGTATTGATCTCATACGTCTTTCTAATAAGATTCTCAGGAGACTTCAAAATCGACCGGCCCATTCCAATACCAGCATTGTTGACGAGAATAGTAACATGTCCATGATCTTTTCGGATCTGATCAGCTACTTGGAACACCTGCTCCCTATCGGTTACGTCAAGGTGATAGAAAAACATATTAGAGCTTAACGCATATTTGGGCTTTTCAATATCAGCTACAATGACTTTAATACCAGCCTCGGCAAGCTTTTGGGCAGTGGCCGCTCCAATTCCATTACTTGCTCCTGTAACAATAGCAATTTCGTTGGGCCAGTCCCAAGAAGCTGATTCAAAATTGTTGATGTACTTGTCGTTGAGATACTTATTGATCTGTCGGACAAGCCCAATGATGAACAGAGCCTTACCGATGGATTTGGATCGCTTTGTTGAAAGGACACCTGAGGCCAGCAGCCCCCCGGTTAAAACCGGATTTAGGACCGTTTTACGGATAATAGGTACAAAATCCTCTACTGTAACCATGTTGGATGGCAGATTGAAAACCAACAGTCTCCATATATATGACCCCACACACCCGTTCACATGCAGCCTGTCATCGGGCGGGGACGCGCCCAGGGCTCCGAGGTCCACGTGAAAGCGGCTTCTATACGGCTGTCTACAATTCCAGGAAATGAAATGCTAATGTTCAGAGACTTCTCAGCGGACGAATGCTAGATGCCCCGGCACGCATATTACATTACTACTGCATATCAGATGCTTTTGTACGCAGTATGGATTTAAAAGAAGATTTAGAGCCATAAAGGCTGAGGTTGAGGTTGCCGGTACGCGGCGATTTAGATGACAGCAGTTTCAACAACCAGCAATACACAAAGCTGGCCGTTTTCCTAGTTCAATAGTCCAGTTTGGAATCTAATCTTATACGTCACCTAAATATTCATCTAGTAGAGCGCTTGTACAGCTGTCGAGCGTCCTACAGCTCCTTGATAAAGACTAGTCACGTGGCGATAAGCATCCTGAATAGCACCGAGACGATATTCAAACAAAGCATTATCCATCCACCGAGTTAACGTAGTATTGAAGAATTTTTCCTATATTGGTAACCATCTTCCTGATATTGTACCGCCTGATATTGATTGTACAAAGCGATTCGTTGACAGTTCAACTTGAACCTGGTATGGTATTGGCGCGCGAGACGCAAACCCTAAAAGTTTTGCATCAGCAGATGATTTTGGATATTCCACATGTCAGACCGGAGGGGAACTATGTGAGTAAACAAGACGTCCAGGCCTTCTCTAACACCAGTCTGGAGCCCAGCAGATACCAGAATAAGGTGAACTTTGCTATGACGCCTGCCGCCTGGCGGGCGCGACGGCACTACACCGCTCGAAATGCCCTTATTGGAGGATCGTTATTTGCCGTTGTAGCAGGGATTTGTAAGTCAACAAATTGAAAAAAATAATCTGCTTTACTAATGTCATAGATGTCTACACTTCCATAATGTTCCGACCAGACGATTTCGCCGATGTGCCAATTCCTCCTATGTCGGATGAGCAGCTGGCAGCTTTGAGAGAAGAGCGGGAACGTCTGATTGCCAAGAACCGAAAATGAGCTCCGTGATACTTGATCATTCATTCTGTAAATATTATATTTAAGATTTCAACCACTTGAACTGGTACTAGAGTCCCATGCTAGTAGACATAAACTGCACGTATTAGTATAATCTGACGATTTTGGAAAGGAAATTAACAGGTTGCTCGACACTATTGCTGGCTGATTTTGGCATATAAAACTACTTATTAATCCAAAATACGTATATATGATACCGCGAAATTCAGTCTGTCCAAAAGTATGGATTTAATTGATCCTGCGATTCTCTGCCAAAAGCACAGCACATACTCGAGGCATTGATCCGAGCGTGTAGTTAAATGGGAACCAAAAGAATTGAGTAAGCAGTGTTGCGACGATAATTGCTAACAATTCAGCAATAATAATATTGTTAAATTGCAGTAAAGTTGTCGCTGCTCTGGTTGAACCTAACGCTATTAGACTTCGGGTCTAAGTAGCCGCATGATATTGAAACTTCAGTACCTGACATGTCAGACGACATGGTTGATTCAGAGGCTCCTCAAGAGCTGATGGAGATTCTTGAACAAGTAGAGAATCTGACAAACAGCTTGAGAGTGTATGTTCCTGATGATCATTTGAAAATTATAGCTGTGCTACAGCAGGCAAACTTGACCAGTGAAGTCGAATCGGCACGCCAATTGATGGATCAATATGTTGCTATTTCGGAGGAGCAGTGGCTTGCGTGGCTACAAGATGTCAAGAATTCAGGAAATATACCATACTATCTGGATCGTATCAGAAGAGCATGTGAAACATGTCCAACAGTTGGAATATGGGATGAATGTGGACGATTTCTTGTTTCAAAGTATGTTGATGATGAGGGAAACTTGACAATGTCGCAGGGGCTTGGAATTGATGATCTTGACAATGACTCACAATGGTTAGAGAGGGGTGTATTGAAGACAGAGTACCAACTACGTGATAGTCATACAGTGTGGAGACATTATCGGGATTTGCTTATGATCAAGTATTCTGTTCTTCCTGATCCACAGAAGACCAAATATCTCGAAGAAATCAAAAGCGCATATTTGAAACGACTTCAGATACCCCATTTTGGGTTACCATCAACCTTTAGTGAGTTTTCAACTTTTATTTCCACATATTTTAGTGCCCAGTACGACTCGGAGCTTGTAAGAGCTAATAAGCTGTATAATGCATCCTTGAAAGCATACACATACCGAGAAAAATGGGAACTGGAACTTCTGAAAAATAGCTCACTTCAAGTGTTTGCGGACTATATTCAATGGGAATTATCAAGACCTCCAAAGTATACCTCAACAGAGTTTGTCAGTGCACTGTACGAAAGAACTTTGCGAATGTATCCATATGTTCCAGAAGTATGGGACGATTATTTAATATACAACAACTGCCTGGATAATGCTATCAGAGCCAAGCGAAGCTGCTCTACGTCGGGAGCCGTAAGCGCTCATTGGCTGCTTTCAAACGAAACCAAAAACGGTTCGTTTGACTTGGATGCAGCCTACGCAGAGACCAAGCCATGCATTCAAATAGTAGGCCCATCAGACTATGATAATTGGAAGAATTGGGCATGCAGCATTGTATCAGCATATATTCGCAGATTTAAAGGCATCTCGAAAAGTAATACAGGTTCACCCGATTATTCAGCTGTCAACGATGCTTTTCTTGAGTTAATAGATGTTGCAACTATGTACGGAAAGGAAGATGCGACTTGCGAGCTTGAGTCTCTGGTAATTGAGCTATACACTTGTTTTGGAAATATAGAACATGCCAGAGATACCTGGAAGAAATTTGCCAAGGCGAAAGGGTCGAAATGGAACATATGGATAAAGTGGGCAAACTGGGAAAAGGTGTACGGTAATCACCAGTCAGTTCTTGATGTTTATAAGTGGCCTATGTCATTGCGATCTGAGATTGACTGGCAAGAGGCGGTGATTCAGAATTACTTGGAATACGTTAGGAGCAGAGGCTCAGCTGAAGAAAACCTTGTGGCCATGAGAAATGCTAGAAAGAAGACAGCAGAAGTTTTACAAAGGCGCCAGAATGTCAGCATTGATAATTCTACTGAAATGTCTATGCGAACTGAGGATACGAAAACTGATTCTACTCCAAAACGGATCCGACAAGAGCCCGAGGAATCTACTACTAGGGATGACAATAATAAGTCTTTTAAAGGGGAGGACACCTTTTCTAGAGATAGGGAGCACACGTCGATTATTGTCTCAAATTTACCTAGGGATGTTTCTAACTCTGATATTGAAGACTTTTTTAACTCTTGTGGCGCCATTCTCAACATATCTGTGACTGTCGAGAGAAGTGGAGCTAATGCTCTAGTGGAATTTAAGGATGCGCTCGACATGAAATCAGCTCTTACAAAGGACATGAAACGTTTTAATGGGAATGAGATTTCTGTGAAGTCCGCAGACCGCACCATTCTATGGGTTACAAACTTTCCGGAGTCTTATACCAAAGAGGACTTGCACAGCTTGTTTGCTGACTATGGAAGTATCATAAGCATTCGGCTACCTTCGCGAAAGTTTAACGTAAAGCGAAGGTTCTGCTATGTCCAATATATATCTTCACAGCAGGCAGATTCTGCTGCTCGTGAATTAGATGGTAAGGAAATGTCAATAGAGGGCAAAGAGCCTCTTTATTTAGTGGCAAAGATATCAGAACCTTCGAAAAGGCAGATTAGAACTGGCGCGGTTTCTGAGGGGAGAGAGATTTATGTGAAAGGCTTGGATTACAAATCAATGGGAGAGCCAGAAATACGTCAACTCTTATCTCAGTTTGGAGAAATCGAGAGGCTCACGATACCAGCTTCCAAGAATCCAAATAGAAAACACGACGGCTATTGCTTCGCTACTTTTTCGAAAACTGAAGAGGCCGCAAAAGCAATGGAGCTGCATAACACCCAAGTAAGTGGAAGAACCATCGAAGTGTCTCTGGCAAATGCTCCTACTAGAAGGGCTGCTGATGCTTCTGTTGTTTTTGCTGATAAATCGAACAACGGAGCGTTGCCAGAAAATATAAAGGCAAAGTCTCTATATATTTCGAATTTAAGCGACACGACAAATGTTTCGCAATTGAGAGCAGTCTTTGAACCCTACGGTGAGCTTTACAAGATTTCACTGAAGCCTGAGGTGTCTGGAGCCATAGTTGAATATGTGAATGCCGCAGATTCTGGAAAGGCGAGTCTTGGACTTGAAGGAAAAGTCATTGATGATAGACCCATTCATATTAGTTCTTCTTTTGATGACGTCAAGGGAAAGCCAAAGCCGGTCGGGCCCAGCACAATGTTTGTGCCAATGTCGACTCGCCATAGGCGCAAAAAATAGCTTTATTTAACAAGCCGCTTATTTATTCTTATTATTCTGATACGTAATTTCAATTAGCCTTAGAGACTTTTTGCAATTCCGTCAAGACAACACTTGACTTCTCTGTTCCAGCCAGAGCATTGATGTCTTCCAGGATCTTGATAGAATAACTTGCAGGAAGCACAGATGAAAGAGAGCCGGCAGCTTTCGCAGCAAGGACTCGGACATTCTCACTATTAACATCATTGGAGCAGGTCTTTTTGATCGCTTGCCACAGACGAAATAAACACTCAGATTGAGCCTCATTGCATCCCTTAAGATCTTTGCAAATTCCTGGAACAGCTTTCGTGATGCAAGTTCTTGATTTCCAACTAACAGGAACAACTTTGGTTTCCAGGCCATCCACCAGATATCCAACAATGGTTTTGAAAACATCGTCCGGGGTACACTTTTCACTAGACTTAAATGTAACACTCTCCGATAATCCCTCCAACACCAATATTCGAGTATTCTCTCCTGCCTCCGACCCCTTAGAAGCATTCATCTTAGAATCCCCATCTTCGTCACTATCGTCGTCAGGACTTGTGTCGAGATAGCCAGCTGAAACATCAAGTAGAATTTCATAAAGTTGAACCTGTTGAAGGCCGCCAATAAACTTTCCAAAGCTTTTGATAGCTGACTTTTGATAAGCCTTGTTTTTACGCTTGACTTCAGTAACAGCCACACCGCATATTTTAGAGACTAATTCGTCGTCAAATGAATCACCAGCCTTGATGCTAGCGGTCAGCAAAGCATCTAGAACATGCTCTTTACCTTCCCAACTTCTGCCAGAATTTGCGGCAATCAGTACATCAATAATCTCAGCAACTCGATGTTTTGGCCCGTCAGCGATCATCAATGCAGCATCTGCGATGCTTTTTGCACAGATCTGCCGGATGATCCACTGAGAACTAGATAAGTACTTTGCAACGAGTTCTGAAATTTCAGAAAGATGAACACTGACGGAACCAGTACCTCCAGTATTGTCTTCCCACGTTTGCTGCAGGAGCTTTGCGATAGACTCCTGGGGGTCATGCTTAGCGACAAAAATAAGAGGCAGCAACGCTGATGAGACAGAGCCGAATTTATCCGGAGCATACTTCGAAATTGAGTTAAGACCATTGGCCGCCACTAATCTTCCCTTGTCGCTGTCATCTGCACTCTCGAAGTAGAACCCTGAGAGCAGCTTTATATAGTTCAGGATGGCAGCTTCGGAAGCAGCCCTCATCAGGTAACCACATGCAACTGTGTACGACTGTGAAACGATACTGGCTCTATCGGTTAGCTTCGACTGGCATGCCTGTAATAGCGCTTCTGCAAACGGCGTTACTTGGTACACATTTCGAAGAACCAGTGCAACCACCACTCGGCTAGCACCTAGCTGTGATGGCAATCCAACAGACTTTCGAATGAGATCTGAAAGTTTTGGAATAAAAGAAGCAAGCGATTCTCCACTAAGCCTATCAATCATATCTTCTACAGCTTCCATCATTGGGGAGGACCTCAAACTTGACATACGAGATTCGTCAATTGCACTAGACGTGAGGCCGTATTTATCCGCATTGAGAGCCAAATAATTCATTGCTTGAGGCTCCAGAGAAGTAAGAAGCGATATAAGTTCCGAAATAAGGTCGGGAAGATAAGGCTTGAGTGCAGGACTTCCACTCTTGCATAGCTTCAATAAAGTTTGAAGCGAAAATGCCTGAACCTCCTCAGCATCAGACTGAATGCCTTGGCGTCCCATTAAAAATGGAATCATGCTCTTAAGAATAGAATCAGCCTGTTTTGTAGAAGAACCTTCGGGAACGTCGACGAATCTAACTAATGATGTCACCAACATCTTGGCTAGCTGCATCCCAACAATACGGACGCTGTCCTTGATATCATCCACAATTCTAAAAGACATGTTCCATATTTCAGACATATGTGCTTCATATCGATCAGCTGGCTGTCCTGACAGCAAATCCGAGAGTGCAGCTGAGCTTGCTTGCCTTACGCGCCATTCTTTATTAGCCATTCCCGTTAATAGTTCATTTAAGATGTCATCAAAATTATCACGTATAGCTGAGACCTTGTCGGTGACAAGAGCATCCCATATACCTCTCATTGATTCTTGTACAGATACACTAGGATCAAACCTGTATCTAAACAGTTTGGGGATAAGGGTCTTAGAAAGTCGAGTATCTGATCGAAACAATTCGGCCAGATTTGCTTTGGAGAGCAAGGATCCTAGACCAAAGGCAGCACCCTTGCGAGATTGCCAAAGTGAAGAGTGAGCTGCAAGTGCCATAAACTTATATACAAGACTCGGGTCTCCAACTTCAGATGCGAGATTAAGGATATCTTTGTATGTTGAAATCGAGCCATCTCCAGTGTCTAAAACTCCAGGCTCGAAAAGCGTGGTCTCTTCGTTAACAGTACCTGAAGTGTCGGCGGTGTTCCTCGATTCGGATGCAAATGACATAACAAGGCCGCGGACCATATTTTCCTTAAGAGAAGCGGGTGCTATTTCATAAATTATACCCAGTCCCCGAGATGCAGATTCCTGCACAACGTCATCTCGATCAGACAAAAATCTCATAAAGCTCAAATGAACTTTCTCTATGTTGTCTTGGAACTGTGGCAAGTGGCCACAATACTGCGACAATCCAAGGAGCCATATAGCTGAAAATCTTCTCAAAGCAGGCTTTGAAGCTCTGCACTTAGTAAGGACTTCTGTCATTACAGATTCAAGCAAGTTGAAAGTCTCAGGAAATTCTAAATCAGTACCTTGTATGTCTTTAAGCTGATCACAGACTTTAGAAGACCATCCCACAGACGCAACGGAGAGGGATTCACCGCTGCTAAACATAAAATCAATATGCTTGCTATTATGCAGTTCAAATATCGTCTGAATAACCTCCATTCTCACATCTTCAATGCTCATACTTGTACAACCCAAAGCAAACAATGCCTTCTCATTACCAGCCTTGGCGTAAGATACTAGCTTGTCGAAAATCTCACGCTTAAACGGATACTTCTTCAATGCTCCCGAGATAGCTAGCTGAGAGTAGCTACTGAGAAACACATCCAGATCTCCTGAATCTACTGATCGCGTGTTTAACATGCCTGACATGACCTTTTCGAAGCTTGACGAGACGAGAGCATTTGGTAAGTCGTTCAGCCTACCTCGCAACTTCAACCTCGATATAACAAATCCCAGAACAAGGATAAATCCTTGGTTCTTCCTTACACCAATATCAGTGGCTTCCAGCCATCGCTCTATACGTCTGGAAATCTCGGATGAAGAAACTGAAGAAGAGGTCATAATGATTCCAATAGCGTTTGCAACCGACGTCACGACGCTTGAATTTCTGGAATCCAATGCAGAGATCATGCTATCAATTTTTGGAATCATTTGGTCAACAACTTGTGGCGAGGACTGCGATAGAGTTCGCAAGTACACGCTTGATGAATTGGGTGCATCGGGAGAATCCTGGCTGACAACCCAGAATGCTATGTTGAGCATCCTCATAACATCTGCACCGGAATATTCCATTCTGGATATGAATTGTCGCACTAGTTGTCTCACGTCATCATTCACGACGATAGCAGACGCAAGCGTGGATTCCCACATTTCGTCTGCAGCTATCACAGTCTTCTTTCCTTTGATAGCTTCCATGACCAGCACTTGCTCTAAAAACATGAGAGCATTATCTAAAACGACCAATGAAGTGGTACTAGATCTAGGAAGATGTGATTCCACGGCATCAACCATGTCAGAAAATGATGGAAACTCAATTTCTTCGGCGCGGCCGTAAGTAGAGTTCACTGAAGCAAACCAATACGGATGAAGACCTCTCTTTGCCTCACTAATAACATTCGAGCTGTTATCACTATGCGTACCCAAAAGACAAAGGATTCTACCCATAGGGTCAGAAAACTTTGTCACTCGAACAGCATATTGCACTGCAACATATTTGCAAGTTTGATCAGCAGCAGCATCCGTCAAGTATTTTATGAGAATCTGAGTGATAGAAGCACTTTCCGCCTCTCTAAGCTGATGAACAATCGAGAGTATATCGGACAGCGCATCCTGGATAGAGCTTCTGACGTTCCTCGCGTCAGCGGCTAACCCTTCAAATAAGAACTCAACTAAATTGAGACCAAAGACCATGGATGGATCACGCTTAGCAAGCTGACCAATCGACTCATATGCTAATCGTCGCATGGTTACATATGAAGGACTGTTATCTTTAAGGACAGGCCATCCTTCAGACTTGATCCAATCATGAAGCTTTGAAGCGACTGGATTAGCAAACGGCTTGACGACTTCATCATTAGAAGTCGCCGCAACGGTTCTCACGAGCTTGACAGTGGACTGAAAGCAGCGGATATTGTCAGAATCCAATCCTGCATCTATGAGTTCAAATGGTCTCAGATTGAGAGCATATTTGGAATCACACAAAAGCGTGAAAATATGCGTCAACACTGTCACCTTGACAGGCACCAGCTGGGCCTCCTTTGAACCCAGAGCCAGAAGATACATGGCATCCACAATAGGCTTTCCAGACTCGGAATCCAAATCAATATCTTTGCGGAGCCTTTTAAATTCACCTTCCGCTTCGCTGACAATTGAAGAAACCTTATCATGCGACGCCACCAACAACGGGATATACTTCTCTTGGGGACTAAAAGCGTCGGAAAGAATGCATTTGAGAGCACTGGCTTTAGCCAATGAAAGAGCAGGCTCATTCCAAGGGTCTGTTTTGTTTCCTACTATGAACTCGAACCGATCTGGGGTCAACCCGAACGAATTAGGCCGAGCAGGATCTCTGGCCTCATGACGAACCATGGGCTCTAGAGAGGCTGCGACCTTCAGATCAACATTAAATAGGTCCACAAACTTGTCTAGTAAAAACTTCTTGTCGTCAGGCTTGAAATCAAACAGTTGTTTGGCCTGCTCATTTCTCTCAGCGTCTCTGGGGGGAGGCGTCCAGGCGCCCAAGATTTGGATAATGATTCTAAATAAAACATGCTGAAGCTCTGGCGGGGCACCGGAAATACCATTGACTAGAGATGGAAGGATATCGACGTTCTTCAGTTAGTGGCAGACCAATGTAGACACACATACTATGGGGCCTTGTGATAGGGCTTTCCTGATATATAGCAGATCAAATCTCTTCATTACCATCGTATCGCCCTTGATCTTTTCATCATGATACTGTGAAACCAGCGCTTCAACTGGTATTTTGATATTTCTTTGGTTAACTGGTTTGAATTGACAATTGGTATGCCACCTACCCATTGGTAATACGCAAGGTGATATGTTTACACACTTCGAGCACCTTGGCCCGAACAGCAGCATGAGGAGAAGCCAATTTCAACAGAAGAGGAACCAGGTACACTCCCAATAGCGACGAGAATTTCTCATCGGTATTGGCAAGTGCGAACCGAAGCTCCACCTTATTTATAAGTGAAATTTCAGCTTCACTCATGGTGGTGGCAAGTTGGCAGGTAAGGGATGTTGGAGAACCGGTACTAGTATGCGGGGGGAGGCGTTGATGGAGACGAGGTACGAATGGCGCCTGAAAACGGTGTAAAAGGGGTTTGAAAGTTGCACACCGCTGAATTGAATGAGGAAACTCTTTATTTAAAACTGGGTTTCTATTAAAAATGGACTACTTGAGTGGTTCATTGCTTAGTGATATATCTTGTGCTAGTAAACTCTGCTCAGGGGGAAGGCCTAGTTCCGAACGATGTACTGCAATTCCTATTCTTTCAGCACGCTACGATGAAATATCAGGCAGAAGATTCAGATGTGTGAATAAACTATAGATAACGTTTGTGATAGTCAATGTGATGCTGTTAAGCCCGTTCTATAGCTTCGGACAGGATCGCACTCGCCAACAGCCAAATGGCTGCCAATATAAAATGACAGGACAGGTAATGCAGTGGAAACAGAGGCTTTCAGTGTGCTCGAAAGCATTGGAGTACAACATCCCAGTTGAACAGTATGGATCGGTGGCGATTTGGCTGTCCCTCAATATGGCAATCGAGTCCCACCCCTGAGACGGCTGAATTTTTTGAGAGACGTTCCATATGCGAGCTTAAGAAGGACAGATCAGTGGCCCGAATATGCGGTTCTAAACATTTATTAATGCTCAAAGTAGCTCTATTCTACTAATTTATAAACGGAAGCTTTGCCTTAGTGTTTGGTGTGCTCTTGAAAACATTTTGCCGCGCTGACCAGGTCTTATTACAGCGTGGTAGAGAATTGTGCTGACGATACTATTGCATGAACCCACCACTACTGACACCTGAATGAGTCTCTAAATGATATAACTTGGAGAGCGGTATAGGAACGGTTTAGGAACGGTGTAGGAAGTGTATATGAAGTGTGGCCACATATTGGACGTTAGGTTGATCACAGCCGTATGTATTTGCCCACTGATTATGGTCAATTTCCGGCGATGCCAGAGCAGAGCCTCAGATCAAGCAATCTTGTGGTAATGTTATCTTGCCCTTGCTGTATTACGGATCATTTCGCGCAGACCCGTATTCCGCACTGTCGCCAAAGCCCCAGCCTCGGCATTGCTCGCAAATTGCATGGGGTGATGCCGATTACTGCTTTGGGCAAAAGTCACGCTTGTCTCAACAACGAGCTTCAAAGTCTCTCCAAAACAGCTCAGCAATCATATCAAAGGAAACAACCAATAAGCTGGAACTCGCAGTCGATACCGCTTAGAACCTCGTCCTGAAGAACCAAGACAAACGGGTAGAGTTGAGGTTGTCGGCGTTAGTCAGACGATCGACTGACCAGTCCTAACGTCACTATCCTTGCCCATACAGATTTGTACCGAATTGGGTTTATTATCGTGTGGTTGTTGGCTGAAATTGCACCAGGAGCCACGAATATTCGGGCACGGTGCTGCATATTTTGGAACAGTCATAAAGTCCCCTAAAGCGGAGGAATATTGTAAGGTGCTTACTCACCAGCGCTTTGAGCCTGTCCGCACTCATTTGCCCAAGTCTGTGTTTTTTATTTGGATTGTTATTTCACCATGTTGAGTCTTTAATACCTGGAGATGCGCCATGTCTGCGACGCCGTCTGTGTTTGAGTCCAACAGCTCGTCGTGCTCATTGTCAACCATAATGCCATCTACTGAATCCGACACCAAGCCCATTCAGCGCCTGGGCCTTCCCAAACACCGCCAGTCGCTGTCGGCTCTGTCGTCGACGCTGTCGGCCTCGTCGTCAGTGTCTGGAGGGTACAGCGAAGAGAATAATGGAGGGTTACAGTCGGGATCAACCTCGTCGGCATCTACATCCAACTCGACCCATGTGTCATCCGCGAGATTTAAGCATTACCATCGGCCCACTGTTTCAGACAGTCCTGAGCTGGTGGCCCTTTGCCAGAAGTACATTGACGATCGTAATATAGAAGAGTTGGCTCGCTTAGCTCGCAATAGGGGCCTGCCGCCTGCGCTTCGCCAATATGCGTGGCCCATTCTGCTTTCGTCCCATCCCTATGCTGTGACACCGTGCATTGCCACAGAGTTTCCCAATGACAGACTTAACTCGGTTTCGGGCGCTGATAGCGCTTCAGTTGATGATGCATCAATAGCTGCCACAATTGCTCAGACCACTATTGATCCTTCAGTTCTACCAGAAGCGATCCCGTCCCGCCGAATCAAGGGAGATATATCTCGATACAGGAAACGACTGCAGGCTAATAAGCCTCTCACATTGTCTTCTCGAGCATCTACAAATGGATCTGCATCCCACCATGGTGGAGCTGCCAACCATTCGGGCCACCAGGTCTACAATACATTATTATCATCCAGCACACCAACATCTATTGGATCTCCAGGTGAACTGGCGTCTGATGCTATCACTGGCAGTACGCTAGATCAGGACCCTGAATTGGTGTCCAAATTTTTGAGCGAGTCTTTGGAGACCCAACGCTACGACACCATTCAAGAAGCCATAGAAAAGTTTTTGGAAAAATGGGGTAGCACTATACCTTACGAGTCTGGTATGACTTGGACAGCCTTTGCATTGGCTGATTGGATAGACCCCATATACGAAATGGAGACCCGAAGCAGCAATGGCGACACCACAAACAGTTCGAATTCGTCATCGCGAAATAGTACTCCAGAATTGGTTCCTATGGGAGTATGGCATGAAAAGTTCTGTTTCAGCTCCATATTCGAACAGTTTATGCTTATTATGTTTTATGCCCCACCGCTTGATGCCGATGGGCCGTCTGGGCCCTGCGATTCTCACTTTGCCAAGCGCATATCATCGTTTCTTTCCATGTTCAGAAGACTTTTGCCAGATGTAAGTGATTACTTTGAGGAGGAAGATGTGCTGTCAAGTATTGGTGGAGACGAATGGCTGCTATGGTGGGTCAAGTGGATGGGTGCCAAAGTGTGGAATAAGCACGATTGGGCCCGAGTATGGGATATGTACTTGGGCTGGAGACCCATCCCAGTTTCGCTGGACAATAACCAACAACAACAACAACAACAGCAAGACTTGGGATTTGATCCATTTTGGAGTCCGATAGAACAGGCACAATCGGTTTGTCTCGAACCCCATGAGCAGCATTTGTTTATCTGTCTGGCCATACTCAAGTCAAAGAGTAATACTTTATTAGAGTTAGACCAAAGCGAGATTCGCCAATTCCTGGCACGTATCTCCAGATGTCCAGACATGGAGTCTATTGTAAGTGAAGCCGGAGAGGCTTGGAGGTCGTGGCAATGGGAAGAGCGTGATTGCAACGATGACGATTAGTTACGAAATGCATTTTTTTGAAATTTATCTTGCTGTATTTGTACATCGCATTTGTAGACATATACCTAGATGCTGTTCCAGTTTAATTGGTTGAGACAGGTTTCAAAAAAAAAAAAAAAAAAAAAAAAAAGGCGCTTACAAGCGAGAAGAATTTCAACAAAATTAAACCATAGTTTTTTGATGCTATATTATTACCATGACCAGTATTATACATATGCTTTAAGGCTCCTCGATAGCAATCGCACCGACAGGTAGTTCACTGCCAGCCTTTGCCAGCAATCTTGCATCTCCCTTGTCAGCATACCAGTCATTGGTAAGCATAGAGAATTCATGCTCTGTATTTTTAAGAATATTGGCCTTCTCTACAACCCAATTCTTAGACACGTCCTCGAATCCAACGGCCCATATCTTGTCCCTGAACTCGCGCTCCTGTTGTTCCAGTTGCTGTCGCTGTTCCTCCTGAGCCATCCACTCCATATGCTTCAGGTCATCTGAAGATGGCTCATAGATATGCCAAATAGTGTAGTGAGGAAGACCAACGACAGACAGTCCCATTCGCCTACACATTTTCCCAAAGCCCTCAGTCTCTGCATGCTTTTCAAACGAAAACGCAGGGAAATGAGCTCCAGTTCGAAACACTGACGCTTTAGCAAGAATAGACACACCTCCAATGCCATCCAGTTCCATCTCCACGGTTGGGTCGCCGTATGGGTCTCGCAAATACGCCAAGTGGGGCCGCCAAGTCGCATACTCAACGTATCCCTCGACGATCACTGCATCCTCGTCGAGCTGATCTGCAAGCTGAAGAGATGTCTCACTCTCCTGCCATGAGTTAAGATCATAAGGCTGCTCATTTCCAAGCCAATCTGGCAGTGGACGCCACACATTAGGCACAATGACATCCTTATCGTGGGACATCAAGTCCTCTAAAATCGAAGCGGGCACTGTCTCAACATCAGCGTCTCGCCAGTAAACCCAAGAATGATACGGTTTCAGAGCCACCGAGCAAAGCCAGTTTCGGGCCCGTGCCATAAGCTTTCTACGCGGACCCTGGGCCTCAAAACCATGTCGGTCTGAAAAGCCCTGTCCAATAGCCTGTCCAAAATCCTTTTCGTATATATCAATAGTACCAAATCGCTTTGATGTATCAGGGTCCTCCTGGATAGCTGTCAGATGACTCTTGAGCAGACTCAGAGTGTTATCCTTAGAGTCAGACACAAGGAACGCCAGATCAATAAGGTTGTGTGGGTATGTAAGGTTCCTCATGTGCCCAAAAAACATCCCTAAATGGGGTTCAGCGTCTCGAAGAGGCACCAGAAACAGCACCCGCTCGTTTCTCTCCCAGCCCAAACCAGACCCCCTGGATTGCGCCAAATCGTAGTGAAAAACAGTGTCGATATTGGGGTCATCCTTCATATCTGCCAAACTCAGTGAAAAACCATGCACCGATGGAAACACGAGCCACAACAGCACCAACACAGGAATCATCAACAGATACGCCATACGACGTGAGCTGCCACGACCCCACTGACCCTTCTTGGCGGCCCGAGGATGGAATTTGCCGAACGGGCCACCATAGTGGTCATATTCTGACGTCTTGAATGGCAGGCTCATTCTCGACCACGGCTGAATCACTCTGTGTCGCGCAACAACCAATCAGTCGAAACCTCCCACAAAACGCCCTGGGGATACGAGAAACAAATGGTATCGAAGCCTGTTGCTTTCACCCAACAACAATGAGGAAAACAATCTCGAGTCTGTGCTGGTTGACACGTAGGAGTCAAAAATCCAAAACACACTGTCGCATCTTCTGTTTACCCGGACAGCCGCTCGACGCGTGGCGTAAGTTCATGATTTGTTTCTCTGGTGTGTTTGACGTTTGATCTTGCCCACCACCACCATGCAATGTTCAAGTAAGTTTGCCATTATCATTATATGAATTATATGAATTAGACCAGTATATCTAACATTAGTATCGGGACAACCGACTGAGCATCCCGTTGTGTCCAAATATGGCCATGTGTACGATAAGACATTACTATCAACCTACATCAAAGAGACTGGCAAAGACCCTGTGTCTGGAGAGCCTTTGGCCGAGGATGAGATAATTGAGATCAAAGATTCGAAGTCCGAGGCTCCTATTGTGGCGCGTCCTCCTACTTTTAATTCGGTGCCAAACTTGTTGGCTTCACTCCAGACTGAATGGGATGCATTGGTCCTCGAAAGTTTTTCTTTGAAGCAGCAGCTCATCAAGACCCGCCAAGAGCTCTCATCGGCACTATATATTAACGATGCTGCTGTTAGAGTCACGGCCAGGCTCACTAAGGAGCGCGATGACGCAAGAAGTGAGCTCGCCAAACTAGCTGCAAGTTTAGGACGTAATGTGTCGGTTCCAGTCGGTGATGAAGAGTCGACTGCAACCAATGGACAACACACACATGAATCAGACCCCACATCTAATGTACAACAGGCGTCTGGAACTGTATCACTACCGGAATCTTATTTATCAAAAGTCAGGGCTCAGGCAAAGGTTTTGTCCAAGGCTCGAAAAGCGTCGCGAAAGGCTCCACCCCCACCAGAGCTTGCCGATGCTGCCCATATCGAGAACATACAATCGCAGATCAAGACAAAGCAGCTCTTTAATTCGGTTGTGCAGCTTGCTCAGAATTCAGATAGCTCGTATATCGTTTGTGGAGGTGCCAAGTCACAGGGCGGTGTGTTTTCTGTGGCTGACGAGAAGCTGCACAGCAGTTTCACTGCATCGGGAATAATCAGTGGAGTCAGTTGGTGGACTGAGACTGACTTTGTAGTTTCGACAAAGGCTGGAACCATTGATGGGTTTTCTATAGATGGAGATAGCCTATTCTCTTTGGAAGTTGCAGCGGGTTCTCCATTAACGGCAGTGGTCGTTCTGCCTTTCAATCAATTGGCAGTGACTGCCTGTGCAAAGCTGGGCCAGTGGTCTCTTGTTGATCTTACTGAAAAGGTTGTATTGACTACAACCACAATCGGAGATACTATCACAGCGGTTGCAGTACACCCTGACGGCGAGTTTGTTGCTATAGGGCTCCATGATTCAAGGATTCAGTTGTATAAGATTACAGATAGTGTTGCTGAGGTTGCTGCAACCTTTACAGCAGGTGGAGGTGAGATAACTTGCCTCAAGTTTGCAGAAAATGGTACGTGGCTAGCCGGTGGTTCCAAAGAAGTTTCTGGACAGATACAGCTTTGGAGTTTAGCTACGGCTGATTCGCTTCCCAGTTGTACTCTTTCAACCCAAGAGCCTGTGACGTCGATAGATTTCGACGCGACATCCCGCTACGTGGCTGCTGGGTTGAGCTCGTGTTTTGAAGTTGCTTCCTACGATAAAGATTCTCAATCTTGGTCTCTGTTAGGACAGCACAAGGGCGCCGTGGTTGACGTTGCTTGGGGTGTCAATGCCAAGACAGTGAGCACAATTTCTTCAAAAGGTGTCATCCAGATTTATGGATGATTGTATATTATAATTTATGGTCACTTGAAATGATAATCACAAATCTGACTTTATTGCATCGTAATTCATTCTGTCATAACAACAGCAGGTTGTAATTTTGCAGACACTGCCCGCGAAGATTTTCGAATAGGTGGCTTTTGCTTAATATCTGATTTCTTTTCCAAGCCTGGATTAGAAATCGTGTCTGTCGGGGCCCAAGATGATTTCTCCGAGGAATCTCTCTTCGGCAAGGCTATTTGAGACTGGTTCTGTGTAGACGAGGTACCACTGGCTACTGCTTTTCCTGAAACAACAGTAGTAGGAAGTCTCCTCTTGGGCCCTTTGGAACGTCGTTTAGTCATGTGTGTGAGCTCTTTTGACTCAGATTTTCCCAGTTCGGCAGTGTCAAACGTCCTTGCCTTTCGAATAGACGGGCTAGAAGCCGGTGGTCCGTGCAACAAGGCAGAAGAAAGATCATCATGAAAGCTCTTGCCTTCATTCTTCGGCGCTGGAGCCTGGCGAGATACAGGGCTAGCACTCACACTTCCTGCCTGTCCTGGACGCCGTGGAAGCGAAGGGGCACTCTCTTCAATTTCTTCCTGCTCTGGTATGGATTTCTCTGCATGTCTTCTAGGCGAGAGAGAATTCTTGGCAGCGAGTAATGTTTGCTTAACCTCATCCGGGGCATGATATTGCACAGTATTCGACCTTCGCAGGCCTGCCATTGCCTTGGACAACGTCTCCTTTGCTTCGTCATTGAGCTCACGGCGCACGGGAGAAGTTGATCTCAAGCTTTGTAGACGCTCCAGAGCTTCCACCTTGGGTTTCTGAGCAACAGGAGGCGGCGCAGGTTTCTTGAGATCTACCAGTTTTCGAGGATTAACCTCTTCAGTTGTAGCACTTGTCGGCTTAGTAACTCTGGCTTCGCTGAGATCAGAATTCTTATATGATAGGGATGGCTTTTCTGTTACTTTGGGCTTCTCGACGACCACAGCTGGGCGCCTTGGAAGTAAAGGCTTTTGCTCTTCAACCTCCCTTGTATTGTCATCCTTTGCTTGGACTGGTTTACTTTGCAGAGTAGAGGGCCGTGGAGGTTTTGCGGGAGGCAAGCTATCCTGTGCTTCAGAGGCCGCTTTAACAGTAGACCTGTCCCCTACATTTCGAACACTACCAGAGCTGCGGAAATTTGTTGGACTAGTATCAAGATTTTTTGTTGGTTGTGTCGGCAATCCTTTGGAAGCACTAGTGGGGAAGGGCAGCTTTGGCGAGCCATTGAGAGCCGGCGAATTAAACTGTTTGGGAGGTGATTGCCGTAAAGCCAGAGTGCTGCTTCGAACTAGAACTTGCTCAGGGCTGTTTGCAGGACTTGGGCCATTCTTACGTATAGCACTTTCTAACCACGATGTAGGGCGTGATGGGCTCAATCGGCGAGAATCGCTATGATGTAGCTGAGAAGATTGCAGTTGCTCATTACCTGTATCTCTGGACAAATTCGCCAGCGGATGCGTGGGACCAGGAGATAAATTAAATCTCTCCGGAGTACCGAATCTCTTTGGAGAGGTGTCTCTGGATGCAGCCAAAACTCCTGGGCTGGCTACCTTCGGCACAGGATTCATCAAGGGTATCACATTATCTGTTCTCGTCGAGGGACTGGGGCTTGGTTTGGGTGACTGTCTCATCGATGCAGCCGGCGAAAGCTGTATAGTGCTGTGATTCGGGCTCCTGGAAACAGTTCCATCTCGCTTCAGCAAAGCGCTTTGAACAAAGCCGTACCCGCTCTTGGTGTTACTCCTAGCCAAAGAAGAGGCCGTTGGTGACGGGGAGCGAGAACTAACAAAATGCTCAGGACTGGAACCACTACCATTTTTGGTAAGAACTGGGGTCTTGACGCCTTCCAGGTAGATGGGACGCCGTTCAACTGGCGTGGAAGGAGATTGCATCTGTTCATTTTCCCTGTGGGAGCGTGACAAAGGGGAAACTTGATCCCCCGCAGACCGGTCTCTGCCATATGTCAGTGGTTTATTCTCTCCCACAGAGGGTGAAAGAAGAGGCTTCTGGAATGCCGCTAGAGGGGATGACTTATCAGCCTGAACGTCTGGTGTTTTTGCCGCTGCAAAATTGGCAGTTGAACTTCCGATCTGACCAGCCAATCTCTGAGAACGTGGAATTGAGGATGTGGGAGATTTCAATGGCGACATGCTTTCGTTAGCACGACCATGAAATGAGTTTGGCCTATCTTTTGACAGAGACAGAACCCTAGGCTTTGGTGCAACCGATGGTTTCGGGCTATTCTCTGAGTTTAACTTGTCAGCCAATTGATAAGATTTACCAACTGATCTGGCTATCGTCTGGGATGGCGATTCTCCTGCTAGTTTATTCAACCGACTTTGAGAACTTTGTATTGACGAAGGGCTCGAGGTTGCCTCAGGGACACTCTTAGATGAGTTCTTATCAGGAAACAGTGAAATGGATCTGGTAGGGCCAACCAAAGCCTCAATGGTATCACTGATCTCTTGTTCCTTAGTCTTGGTAGGCCTCTCGGTACTGGGTAGGTCGACAGAAACTGCGTTACCCAGAGATTTCGCACGCTGGGCCCTCAATGCTGCCCGCCGCTTTCGTCCTTCTTCTATTTCTTGTTCCAACTGTTTTGCACGCAGCTCATCTTCACGACCCGTCTTTTCGTCCAGCTGGCGAATACGCATCAAGAAGTCATTGACCTCTGACGTCTGTGCTTGTGCGTCCATTGTGTCACGAACTGTCGATCGATTCAGGGGTTGAAACAGACAATCTACTCAAAAATAGACCAATCTTAAACAGCAGTCACCAAAAGATTGCTTATAGACCGATGTTTACAGAAATCACCAGACTAACTCTTACAATCCAATTGGTATAGCAAAAGCTCGCCTACAGTGCGAGTTCTCGTTGATCTCTAAGAGTAGTGGTCTAAAACAAAACAAAAGGATTAGGAAATGTTATTAGGTGTTCCTAACCCTTGAGGCGGCTGCCGTGCTGGCGGCGACACAGACTCTAGATAGGGAATTAACAAGATCAACTATTGATTAAATATTCGTAGTATTCTTAGAGTTTAATGCGATATATTAAAAAAAAAAAAAAGCGCGTTGAGAAGAGAAGCCGGCGAACGCCCATGACAGACAACAATTACAGATAATTGTGCTGACGAGCTGATACTGTGAGTAAATCAACAAAAGTACGGATGTGATGATGTGGCATTCGCAGTTGAAATGTAGGTAAATTACAAAAATACCATAGCCACAGTATGTTCCATCAGCACCTGGGGCCAGCAGCAATCCATATAATTGCTATTTGGGCACCAAAGGCTGTACTGCACGATCGTCAGGAACACGCATGATACTGCATGCAGGTGACATTTATAGGGCCTGCAAGGCTGCAAGGAATGAAGGTCCTCAAGGATTGAAAATGAATAACAGGCTCAACACAAAGAGGCATCCATTCAAGTCGCAATGCAGACATGCTTCCAAATATATAATGAAGCGATGCTAAACAATGAAGCTATAACCTCCAACTCACGCTGATGCACAAAACTAACTTTACAGCACTTGTGCCGCGACTTATATAAGTATGCTGCCTCGTACTTGAGTGACGTTCTCCATGAACTATCCCAGTGAAGATTCTCATTATCCATGGAAAAGGACGTCTCCGATTACCAACACAACCACCGAGTTAGTAACACCCACTCATTCGTATATTACTATATACAGTAGGCAACCAGTATCACAATCTGCACCATCTCAACATGGTCCCATCAGCAGAGCACACATTGGTCTCCCGACATACTCCTTATACAAGCCATCTATCAGCACGAAATCGTGGCATCATAACCACAACTATGGGCAGATTCCGTTATCCACTCAACGCATACAAAAGCAATTCCGCAGATTTACCAATTCCACGTTACCATCAGGACCACACACTGCAACAAGTGTACCTACTACGACCAAAGAGTCTTCGGAATCAACTCTATCACAAACCAGCAGTAGCTTTGTTCATACCGAGCCACCACAAGCTGCATCCTCAGAAAACAGTCCTCAACAAGCTCAGACGAGGACTATTGTAGTATCAGTTGTCGGTTCAATAGCAGGCATAGCACTAATAGCAATGACTCTGCTGTATTTACTGGGTAGGCGACATGCAAAGAAAAAAGTAGCCTGGGACAGACCTCAGCAGGGTCAATTCGATAGTCTTCCATCAGAAGAGATCAACTCGACGAACTCTCAAACACCACCACAGCAAGGATTAGTGTTCACATCGATAGGGACCCTTCAAAAAATGGTCAAGTGTCAATGGTACAAACCTAACCAACGACTAACCAGCTATGCGCCTATCCATCAGGGTCGCAATAACGAGCCGAGAGTCAAGTTAACTTGGCCTATTGAGAAGACTACCATACAAAAAGTTCCCAATTCTGCAGTCCTTCAGAGAAACACCCCTTTTGGCGGACCTTCAGCTGTCTCATCAACAGATGCATCTGCATCTCACAATACACAAACAACACCAGCTTGTCACAACAGACACGTCAACAGCACAGAATATTCACAAGCTACCACTTGTCACACAAGCTTATACAGTCAGGCACTACAGGACTTTGTGGCTGAATCTAGGCCCATCGCCCGCAGCCGGTTTACAGAAACTGGAAGTTTATGATAATGCATAATTCCTCAACAATGCTCTAGACCACCACAAACGCCTTGACCTCAAGAATAAACCTGCCCTCTTTGTACTGCTCGCCTTCCTTATGAGATTTGACATAAGTCCACCCAACATTAGTCGCGCAAGTCTTACAATAAATGTCTTGCACCACATACCATCCAGTAGTCATCTCCCTCTCCTGCAGTGCTGACCGATCCACATTCACACTATGTATTAGACGATTTCCAAGCAACAAACGCTCCAATACTCACACATTCTCAAATAGATATGCATCTCCCATGCGACCTCTGAAATTCTGTAGTCAGTTGGCCGTTCATCCAAATTCAAAACAAAGAACCGACCTTAGTAGCCGGTCCATCCCACTTACTTTTGATATGATATCGTCGAATATGGCTAAATGGGTGTTGCAAGTCTTACAGCCAAAGACCCGGGAGCCCTCCAAGTACTGCTTGAACAAGACGCCCATGCGTGAATGATTTGTGCTATGATATTTACCGTGTTGGGCGCGATGTTATGTCTGTCAATGACATGGGGTCTTATCGGGTATTTATATAATTGCCCCATCCGTAATTATTACCTGCATACGGCGTGCGTCATATCTGCAGTACCTGTGCGATTATATGGAAAGTGGTTAAATGTGGTCAACAGGACACGAATAGAACAAGAATTTTGAATCAAGATAACTAACAGAGATTAAAGGCTATTTAAAGAGGTAGCGAGCAATTTTTATTGCTCAAGCGTTGGCACAGTTACAACGAGTAACAAGGGGGTGTGTTGATTGCCACTGACCCATTGCTGAGATCACCCCTACCACACTGGTGGAAGGTGGTTATTGTGAGGCAAACTGGGCTGTGGACGGGGGGCAGCACACGGATGAGAGGGATTTTGCCAATGACTTTATTTTTTTTTCTGTCAATGGCTTTTGAAAAAAGGGAAAGCCGTCTGCTAAAGAAGCACTGGCCATTAGCCGGCTTCTTTTTTAATCTTTTCCACGTCAAGTAGTTGAAATAACAAATACAGTGCCTGCTCGCTAGCAGCCGGAGACCCACGTACAGTCATTAGACGTTCGTCCGACGCATCGTCTTCTTTGGCAATGGAAATCTGGGCTCCACTTCTTCGGCGGATCTCTCGAATTTTCGTACCTCCTTTTCCAATGACTCTGCCAACCATCTCAGATGGTAATAATATCTCCTGATAGGATTCTTCTTCGTCAGACGACACAGTTCCTCGAATGCCAGCGGGACGAGACGAGCTAGCACCAAAAAAAGCACTGTCGCTCATGTTACTGGTTCGTCGTTGAGGAAAATATTGAATAGCACCTTTAGACTTGTCAATGTCCTGTAATAGACGCTGGCCGATTTGCCGGACGGTGTTTTGGATAGCATCAGCGGTTCCGTGCACTTCTACCACCCGCTCTGTAGACTGTGGCAGCATTTCTTTAGAAGCTACCATTTTGACGCCGAATTCTTCCTGCATCGACTTGATTATTGCCCCCTGTTTGCCGATTATAGATCCCATTTGCTGGTGAGCAATTAAAAGTCGTAGCGTGACAGTATTGTCATCTGGCGCTGCGTCCGCCAGCAACTGGGCGGCCATGCCATAAGCTTGGCTGACTCCATCTAGATGGCCCGAAACTGTGAGTACCCGATTGTATATTCCAGGAATCGGCTTGCTGACCCCTGCTTTTACTCCAGCCTTTTGCCGCAATTCTGTGACACTTCGGCCCTCTTTGCCTATAATAGCACCAGCCTCTTTGGATGAGACCAATGACCTCATAGTGAGAGTATCGTCAGCAACAGCATCATCTTCACCCTCGAATGCACCGTCTTGACCACTTATTGTTTCTATAGAGGGTGGTGTTTCAAGTTTGGTTTCAAGTTTGGGGTTGGGCTCTGATCCCCCCAACTCGTCTGTTTCATCTGCCATGGTGTCCCGCTTCTAATGGAGCAAGGAGAACTAGCAACTATTCACCGTGGTGGTAGAAAAGGTAATTGGGATTACGCTTTGTAGGAGGTCGTTACAATGTCAAAGGCAAAGCTGCAATTATGAAAACTTAATGCAGCTAAATGTCATGCTACAACCACCTCCCTCAGCAGTTGAAAAACAAAATCGATTTTTACGCCCCTTGTTAGGTTAGGGACTTCAGGGGTACGAGTGCGATGACTGCCGATGGACACATATTAATCTAGCAAATATTAAAGCCCACCCACAAAAAATCCCAGCCGCGTGCAGCAATCGAAGTCATACCATCGACAAAAATAGAACGGCAGATCGGCTGACTCCCGGCGCGAACAGAGGTACGGCACTCCGGTGTGAAACATCGTCAAGACCCATGGCCTACAGTGAATAAGTGCCGCTGTTCGATGGCACAGCATGGATCTTTTTTTTTGTCAGGGGAAATGGGTTGCAAGAATGTGCATGCGTGTGCATGTATGCACCGATCCCACAACAGATCGGCACAGCTGTCGTCCCAAACGGTTTATGCACCTTGGCGAAATGAATTGTAAATAGAAATGCACAACCCGTCAAGAGCGAACGAATAAAGGCAAAATCAAAGAGGAATAAAACAAAAAAAAAAATCAGATCAATTTGATACTTGGATTGCCTAGACTTGGGCTAGGTTCTTCAAAGCATATGATACTAACACTGCTAACGACAAGATCAGCACCGAATATTGCACGATCAGGTACGCAGCCAAGCAATCCATTTCTAAGTGCTCGTCTGGCGGAGAAAACATTGCCGTGATGTACAGTTGAGAGGTTGCTGTGGGAGTTCCGCTGGTGACGACAATTACAAAAATGGCCATTGAATCCTCCTTCGTGAGCCAGCCAATACTCTGCAACTTCGTAACCCACACCACTGCAATCACCGGCAAAACTGCCAGCTTGAGAATAGTCAACAGCACCACACTTTTCCAAAACCCTTTAGGCAATTGTCCCAGTTCCAATCGAGCAATAGTGGCACCCAACATGCATAATCCCATGGGCACACTGGCGGCACCCACGAACGATGTGAAATCCATAACAAAGTCCAACACAGGTCTGCCATCGGGAGCCAGATGGACATGTGAATTATCGCTGGTGGGATCAATATAAAACTGCCTCCGAACTGCAGGAATCATCGCCACCACTAATGCTATTATAAGAGCCAAGCTTGGTGGCCTTAAAAACTCTTTAAAGAACGTCACTACATACGACATCGCCTTGCTTGTCCGTTTTGGTGTCTCTTCATGTTGCTCACTCTGCTGGTCGCCAAGATCCTTGAGTGGTTGCGGGTGGTTGCAGGAGCTGTCGCAAGATCCCCGATGGGCAAAATGCAGATCGTGCACCGGCAGCTCGCTGTCATAGTCAAAATCATCGTCATGAGTCTTACTATAAGATCGAATAACATCTTGCATGGTTTCTTGGATGCTCGTTCTTTCACCAGTCACTACCGCTGCACCACTGGCTGTTAAGGTCAATGGACCACCATCGGCAGCTAAATGATCAGCCAATGGATTGGACTTTGAAAAACTATCTCGCTTGCCATTGCTCACATTGACTCGCCGAGTGCTCGACAGTTGCTTCGTGGTCGCGGAGTTTGGAGTAATCGATATGCTTTCGGCTCGTGGCTTCTGCAGACGGGAAGACGATTTAATAGAACCCCTTCGAGGTCTTGTTTTTAACCACTGGATGGCCTCCTTCAATCCATCTATGCTAATAACAGGTTTTGTGGGCTCATGCCTATGCGGGTCGTCCATATGGTCAAAGTCACCGGCTATAAGTCGGAACCCCCCGAAATTGAACACACAAATAATGAAAACCACCGCAAAAATCACGCAGTAGGCTGTCCCCTGTTTTCCTGCATCGGCTGGGAACAGGGCACCACTTGCTAATGAAGTAACGTATGCTATAGGGAGATCTGAGCAGTTGTTAAATGCCGACGCTGCTATGACCCCTCCAAAGAAAGACTTTGGGGTAGGTGTTGAAAATCTTACTATTATTCCAAACACCAATCCTATTGCTGTGAATAGAAACGCCGTTAGGGCAATTATACCGATAATTTTGATCTCCGAGTCGTCCAAAGATGTTACAACATTATTGAAGATCAAACATGGAATAAGGAAATTTATGATGAAAAGCGACAGCTTCTGACAGACTTCGACAGTGAAGATTTCTAGTTAGTATAATACCGCCACCTTTCAACTCTTACGTTTCTTGGCCAGCAAGAATCCAACTCCACTATTCAAGAATATCTTAAACAGCGGTTTCACTGACATGTAGATAGCTTGACCAATCCCCACCATTGTGCATTGCTTCGTATCAGCTAGAACCACAGTATATAAATATTGAAATAGCTAGGTGGTTTGTATTATTAGGAGTTCTGCTAAAATAAATAAGGTGTATATGGGATGATCGAATGCTATTACCCGTTGGTGCTAGCAATACTGGTTATAAGACATAATGACTCTTGCCGACCGCGTATAGCCGCGGTGAGCCGTGCGATATCGGGCGGATACTCCGAGAACCTTCAGCCGATTTCATATAGTGCCTGGAGCTACCAAATGTGCATATACTCTGAAAGCGAAATCTGAACTCAAACAGCTTGTGTCTTCAAGTGGTGGGCTAAACTCGTCTGTTATGATTTCATACCGGCCTCTGAAGCAGCAGGGGCCTCTTGCCGGCTAGGTGGTGTTGCTGTAAGCAATGCGTCAGCATGATATTCAGCCGTACACAAGCCATAATAACGTCCTTCTATACATATTACAAGCATCAACACTGACCACCAAATTGTTGTCGCGAAACTCTATCCATCGAGCATTGGGCTCATATTGGAGTGGGTGTGTCAGCACTGTGTATTTGAAGCCAATAGATAGCAGGGCGTATAGTTCTCGTCTCAATCCCTGGAAGTCTAGTCATAGTGGCGGAGGACCTGCGGGCTCTGGAAGCAATTGGTTGATCCGCTGGTACTTGAATTGGCTTCGAGTTCCTCGTAAAGGCCGACGTAAAAGAAGATTCACAAGGCTGCTTCTTCGAACTTCCACCAGTAATAGAAACCGCGTCATGTCTGACTACGGCAAGTCGTCGTCATCTTCGTCGTCGATTTGGACCCAAAGACGAGACCGAGTTTTCACCTATATCAAAAACAAGTCATCTGCAACACTGGCCAACCTGCCATCTTCGACATCATATGCGAATTATGGAGACTCGACGCCGTCTTCAGTGATGCCTGGTACTGCTGATCCTGAGGATGACCATCTTGCTTTTAGACTAGGGGAGTTCTCCTCTGATAGTGCTCCTTGTAACCCAGCATTTCGAGATGAAAATATCGTCATGTTCCCTTCATATTGCCGACAGCTTTCTGCTAACGAATGGTCTGTCGATGTTCGCGGTCAATTGTTTCTGCCACCACTCAATAATCGTAAGAACAGAATCTTGACAGGGTTGCTCAAGCAGGCTACCGGAGTGGGTAGTAGCAATGCCAATAGCGAGCTGTCCTTCGAAAGCGTTGAAGCCGATTTGGCAGGAATCAGCCAACTGGAGAATAAGAATAATCTTGTTGACTTGGATGATTTGGATGACAGAGCTCCAACACCAATCAGCCATCAGTCTACATCTTCGTCTTTGTCAAGAAAGTCTGCATCCGATGAATCTGTTTTCAGAGACCGAGTAGCATGCTTGATGATACGAGGAGCTCAGAATAGGCGCGTATCTATCACCGTGGGAGCTGACGGCCTGGTCGAAGACGATTCTATCAAGACAAAAACCGTGACGACACTGTCGACAGGGCGGTTCTTGGCCCGTATACGAGTACCATATAAACCTTCAATCATTCATGCTCAAGCCAGTGATGAAGTGTTTGATTCAATCCAGCCACTTTTTGTTGCAAACCATGGCATTTCAATTATCAGCGACATTGATGATACGATTAAACATACAGGTATTACCGGCGAGAAGAGGCAGATTTTAAGGAATGTTTTGCTGCGAAACTATCAAGATATTTCCATAGAAGGAGTCGCACAGTGGTACCAAAAACTCGCTGGAAGAGGTGTCAATTTTCATTATGTATCAAACTCTCCTTGGCAGTTGTACCCTGTTATCGACAATTATCTGGCTTCCGCTAACTTCCCGCCTGGATCAATCCACTTGAAGCAATACGGGGGTATTATCAACGGAATATTTGAACCGTCTTCGGAAAAGAAGCGAAACACACTACACAATATTGTTAGAGACTTCCCTGACAGAAAGTTCATCCTTATAGGAGACTCAGGAGAAGGTGATTTAGAAGCATACTACGATTTGGCAACTCAGTACCCAAAGCAGATTATTGCTATATATATTCGGGATGTGACACTTCCCACTGATGATAAGACTTTGCTAGACAGTGTGTCGGCTACCGGATATATCCCACGGCCAGATGAGATAGATAACTACCTTGACCAGCCGTCAAGTATGTCGAGTCGTCGGCTGCGCAACAGATCTGTGATGTCTCGTTCTCCGAAGCCGATCCCAAGCCTGATTGATCTCGATGACGACCCTGACGCTTCTGAAGCAGCTAATGGTCATGCAGCGAAGCGCCCACCACCTGTCCCCGCCAAACCAACACGGTTGAGACCGAATATAGAAAGAGGACATGGCACTAGCCGGGATGGCCCTCCACCGTTACCAATGCGACCGGATGTTAAGTCCAGTGAAGAGCCTATAATAATGCCGTCATCTCAAAATGACTATGGACAATATGATATCCTGGACAAGAAGGTAGAAAGCTGGAAGGCCAGAGTCACACGCGCTCGTCTTGGCTTACCTCCCGGCGTCCGGCTGCGGATGTGGAGAGCTGGGGGTGACATTGCCCATGAATCGCTTCTCATGGTAGACGACCAGCTGCAAAACATCAAACATTAAATCTCGTTTGCATTTTTATTTATAATCAACTTCAGCCAATTCCATTTTTGTTTGCTTTTTATTTATATATATTTCTAATAATATTTACATTGTGGTTTTCATCGGGAGGCCAACTCCTGGGGGGCATCGGTACTTATCGGTGCCGAGGAACCTCCGCCTCATAAATGATGGACTCCCCCACAATATAGATTGTCAGTCCTTACTAACCGTTCAACGTACTATGTCGGCAATAAGAGCATCAGCTTCACTTGTAGTAGTGTCTCCTTGTAACCATGTCCTGTTGATGTTGAGACCAAAAAAGGGTACATATCCACAGGCCCATGTGTTCCCAGGAGGAAAGCTTGACGATACAGATCCGAGTCTTGCATACTGCGCACTCCGAGAGACCTATGAGGAAACAGGCCTATTGATTGCTCCAAACAATAAGGTTCCCCCAGTTGTTCACGAACGTGACAAGTATCCCAGCTACAGAGATGCTATCAAAGTCACGACAGGCGAAGATCCTCTAACTCTGGATTGGTCCAGCATGGGAGGACTAAGACAGCTTTCCGAGTGGACAACGCCGACCCAAATGCAGAAATATAGATTTGTGACCCAGTTCTTCATCTATGTTGCACCAGAGAAGTTTGATATCTCCAAAGTAGCTTCAAACAGAGAGGTTGAAAAAATCGAATGGAAGACACCAGCTGATGCCTTGTCGGAGTTCTCTGGTGGCAGCATTTCAATGATGCCTCCTCAATTCTACCTACTCACCTCCCTATTAGAGAAAGGCGTAGACGAGTCTGTTACAAGCATTGGAGATAGAAAGTTTGCGCCCAAGTTAATCAAGAAGTTCCCTGATGGCAGAATGCATCTCGATTGGGGATTGGGCGAGAGTGGTATCCTGTCTTATAACAAGCAGGGATTGATCTCTGGTATCCAATACATTCGACCTTCTCAGCATAAGATCTGATCGGGCTCGGTCGGCAAAATGTCTAATTTTGGGAGTGACTAACACTTCTGATCTTTTTTGGAGTTAGACTAAGACAGTTGAATAGGCAGCCTACTCCATACAGCTATTGAACTACACCAAACTTCTCAATCAAGATTGGACGGAACGAATTTTTTCAGTACACTTCATAATTGAATACAATCAAGTTCTAGTAGTTATTTGACAGGCCTGTAGTATTTAAGGTGGCGATTTTTATACCAAGACGTTGACGTAGTACTGCTGATCGCCATGGCTTATCACGCTTTATGCAGACGTAATTGACAGCATCGTGGGCACCTTTCGCCGAGGAAGACCGAGACATAGTCTTATAAATTTCAATTCCATCCCCATTCAAAGCATACTTTATTATTTTTAATCGTTAAGAATAGTGAGAGTGAACATATGAGCAATTACACACAAGGCCACTCTAATTTTACAGTTGCTACTCAGCAATTGCGCTCAGCAGAGGTCGATGCTGGTTTTGTGGTGCCCTTCATCAAGCCAACAGACAAAATCCTCGATGTAGGATGTGGGCCTGGGACCATCACTATTGGGCTGGCAAAGTATGCCAAAGAAGGATCAATAATCGGTGTCGATAATTCGACTGCTGTATTGGAAAAGGCAAAAACTGTTGCAAGTGGGGCTAATATGCCCACTAATGGACCTGGGTCAGTCGTTTTCGAGGAAGGTGATGTCCTCAAGCACCTTGACTACCCCGATAACAGTTTCGATGTTGTATTCGCGTCACAAGTACTCTGCCATATGTTAGAGCCTGGTTCGGCTCTGAAGGCGCTGAAAGAGATGCGACGAGTACTCAAACCTGGCGGAATTGTAGCCACACGAGATGGTATAATTCAACATTTTTTCCCTCAAAAATTCAACCTCGATCACCTATGGGGAGGTAATCAAAACAAAGCTTTGAGTAAAGGTAAATCCAATGAGGAGCCCACGGGAGCAAGAATGCCCGCGATTTACCGAGCTGCCGGGTTTGACTCAGATGGAGGAAAGGTTCGAGTAGGAGCAGGGGCCCAGACATTTTCAGGAGCCGAGACTCGTCAATGGCTGGAATGGCGAGCCTCTGGGCAGCTGAAAAAGGGCGACCCTGTATACCAGAGTTGGCTGGATGCTGGAATCACTGAAGAGGAAATTGCCCAGACTCTTAATGCAATTCATCAATGGGCCAATGATGAAGACGCCTGGTTCGCATCATTGCAATGCGAGATGGTTGCTTGGAAATAGCGCAGCTCTATGCTGCAATTATTGACTAGTGATGGAGATTGTCTGTTAAAACTCCGGCTGTTTTAAAAATTAATTATCTATACAGAACAAAATTATATATATCATTATCATAAAAATGCAGTCTCCAGCATAAAAGAGCCATCATCTTCTGCTGGCCTTCTGGCCAGCTCATAACCCAATACTAGGCCGTCTGAATATACTAGGTTAATGCGGTGCTTAAATGTCTGTGATTGATTATGCACCGGACTGACGGCAACTCCTACCAAAACTCGTAGGTAGCTACCGTCAAATAGATATTTCTCGACGTCAGGGAATACATATTCCTGCCGCATGCAATAAATGCCTTTATATCGAGTCAACCGGAAAACAGCCACCGCGCCAATACCTGAAGCCACTATGACTGCTGACAACGGTCTAATAATTTGAACCATGTTCAATCTGTCAAAATATACTTCATCGGATCCATATGGGCTCTCCCAATTGAAAACATTGGCGCGAGCAGCATTGCAAAAAAAGTCTTCCGATTGGCACAAATAAAGGCTCTTCTTTGTCGTTATAACAAACAACTTATCTTTATAAGGCGTGTTGACCATGTCGCTGAAATCCTCCTTCCAATTTTTTTCACGATACGCTTTGATTTTATCTTCCTTTTTCTGGCACAAAGGAAGACTGTAGTGAGGTTGCATTGACATAGTGGACCATATAGAATGTCGCAAGTTCTGGATAAGCTTGGTATCGATATCATAAGTGGAAAACCGCACATAAGGGTACAGATTTCCCCGGTCATGCAATGAATCGGCCACTTCTTTCCCAAGAAGCGCACTATTTTCCTTTTTAATCGATTTGATTATGGCATCCTCGTTTAGCCACTTGTTTCCTGTCGCTTCATATAACGACTTCACTATTTTGACATCCTCAACATATACAGAGTTGATCGACCAGCCCTCTTGAATGAGGTTCTCTTCAGTGAAGATAGTGGCATGAGTCGACTGGGAGGCAAGATCCGCCTGACGCTCTCGGCTAACGGGTGCCAGCGCCAAATTGTTTCCCAAAGATACATCATTGCTGTCACTGATATCGACCCGTGACGTCAAATGGATTAGCATTTGGGAATCGTCTGGTGAATCAGGTTGCTCTGCGGAAGTTGGCGTCTCTGTGATAGGGGTGTCTGAGAGAGAATGCATCGAGTCGAATGACATCTTCCACAACACAACTTGGCCGGAAATCGAGATGCAGGCCACATAGAAATTTGATTCGTCGTCTGACACGTCCATAAACTGAACATCGGGTATGTTATGTTCCATCTCTGGAGACCTTACAGACCTACATTCCGCAGCTCTCTCACCATCCAAGTGTTCTCCGACATAGAAAACAGTCACCACACAGCTGTTGTCTGAGACTGCCACAAGCTTACGCTTATTACTGACATCAACCCCCCAAGCAGACTTGCTGACTTTTAAGGTTATCAGAGCTGGCACTTCGCATAACTCCAAATGAGACCAATGCCTTCCCGTGAAATCAGTGGTTCTTGTTTTGCCCGGCGACATCAACACAGCATCATACAGCGTATCAACATGCCATATCAGAACAATACCATTGTCACATGCTGCAATCAGTACTTCTCGATCGTCAATCATAGCACATTTGAGGATGTTGATACCATGTGGATATGCAGGCCAGTTGGCACCCGATGTCATCGCTGACAAAGTGAAGCTTGGCTTCGTTTCGATGCAACAACAATGCGAAGATTCAGGAGTTCCCTTTTCATGGTCGTACAGGTGCACATATAATTCAGACTGATTGGCAATAAACATCACTGGTCTCGTTAAACTGCCTTCAGCAATGTTATTACGAAACTTTGGAAGCTCCTCTAATTCAAGCGGGGTGGAACCCACAAACTGCAAATCCAGACTATCACGAAAAGCGTGTGCTGGCTGTTTTCCAGGAAGAGTGTCTCTTAACTGCCAGGTCTGGTTGCCTCTTATCCGCGAGCGAGGCACGTCCATGTCCTCCTCCTGGTCGCTATCGTCAGGGTGGCTGGAATCGCTGTGCTGCCCGTCATCTTCTACGACTATGCTTGGCTGCTCTACGTAGTCTGGGTCGTCGCTGGCCTCGGTTCCTCCTGGCGGATCCCCAGACCCATTCATGGCCATCAACTGGTGATTTCCGAACAGCCTCTTGCTGTGTGGACTGAAAGCATCTTGTAATCTGCACCCCCAATGCCATTAACGTGCGACTAGCTGCATGCCGCACAGGACGAGATTTGTAATGATTAAGGACTAGAACCAAAACCGACGGTGTGCAAACCGATATAAGAAATAAATAATGATCCGTGCAACATGCTCTTAAAAAGACCTTATCCAGATGCTTAGATTTAGGTGGTGCGTCAATTGTAGAAACGGGGCGATGTGTGCCATGTCAGCGTAAGTAGCTCAGGCACTTGGTTAGGAATGCCATGAGAATGTGCCAGTTGAGGGCTAAGAGCTCGCAAGTTCTCGTAAAATGCATAATGGTTGATGTCTGGGAGCCTGCTAGGAGGGGGAAACAAGGCCCAGGACCCAAAGTTGAAGTTAAAATCAGTAGATGTAGCACGCTCAAATGTCAGATAGTTGAATGTAATGCCCCTCTTGACAGATATTGAAGGCTCGAGAATCTCTAAAGTGATAGGAGTCGGACCATCAGTAGAAATATCAATGGGACCAATGCAAATGTTCATGGCAGAAGGGTCCTCAGACTGCACGTCCGACTCAGTCCACATATGTCCAGGAAACTCTGTCCAGTAAGACTGGATGCCGTAGATTCGAGATTTGTCGTAACTAGTGCTTACTTTGACTTGAACTCTCACAAGCTGGTACACAGAGTGGGCCCTCAGGTTCAATATGAGCCTGTATCTCCCTGGAGAGAGAACTCCAAAGCTGCGAATGTGCAGATTCACCACATTTGCAGCGTGCATGGCTTTCCAGCCGGGATTGCTCTTGCCTTCAGCAATTTCGCGCCATGGACCATGAGACATAGGTATTGATGTTGTATCTTTTACAGTCCAAAGGCCCTCTGCAGCCCATTGAACGTCATTGGGCCCGATAAACCAGTAGTAGGTAGCTAGCAGCCCTAATATAGACGTCCATAATGCTCGACCCTTTGGACTTACCTCAATTGACTCAGTATCTTCACATTTATGAAATGTTCCGCATCCAGATCTCACACACTTCAAATTAGTTTTCCAGGAGCTTTGTATGTCATTAATGGCAGCTATGCACCACCTGCCATATCCGTTAGACACATATTGTCGCGCGACATCATCGCATATGTCCAGCAGTCGTTGACATGTCAGTAAACATGCCAGAAATGACTTGGATGGCGCCCATACCAGCCTATGGTTATCATTTGGGTCTGGCTCGTCAATTAATTCGACAATCCTGGCGATTATCTCATCAGGCAGATCAAGTAGTGTCATGTTTGGAGGCTAGGGCCGATGCCAATATGGAATCTCATGTATGTGGGGGGATAGCACCAACTAGCACACACCAATCATGATTTTCAGTATAGTAAATATTGACGTTTAACTAGTTATATACCACAACTAAATAAATCCCAAATTGAGCTTGATGTTTGCGTAGACCGAGTATAAAAGCATAGCGATCTTCCAGCCTTAAGAAACATCTGTGACCGTAATCCACTATGGCGAAGTGGGCTATATATATACCATGATACAGAATCACTAGGGCTTCGCATCAGGACTATTGTGACATTTGATGGAGAGTGGTTAACTATTCGTCACCATTGACTGCCAATACGACCTTTTCGAGAGACATCTAGAAACCGATCGCCGCACCGAACATTCTGGGTATAAATCGAAATCGTACCTCCACTCCCATCTACATACCATACATTATGTCTGCACTTGCTGAAGGTAAGTTTTAGATTCGTGGACGATTGAACGGTGCTAACGTAGTTCTGTGGGCCCAGCGATCCAATGACAAAACCGCTGAAAAGAACATTGTATATTTAACCATCAATGTGCGAGATCTTCAAAAGCCAAAGGTCGACTTGACGGCCAGCTCATTGAAGTTTGAGGGATTGTCGGACGATGACAAGAAGACCTATACTGCCAACATTGAGTTTTTCGACGAGATTGACGTTGAGAACTCCCGCCAGCACTTCAATGACCGAGGAGTGTTCCTCGTCTTGCGAAAGAAGACCACGCAGACCGAATACTGGCCTCGACTCACTAAGGACAAAAAGAAGAATCCTCTCATCAAGACTGATTTTGACAAGTGGGTTGACGAGGATGAGCAGGAGGATGCTGAGGATGTAGACGGACTTGGCGACATGGGCCAAGGCTTCGACTTCTCGCAGCTCGCAGGAGGTGCTGGTGGCATGCCTGGCATGCCTGGTATGCCTGGTATGGGAGGAATGCCTGGATTGGAAGGTCTCGGAGGAATGCCTGGCATGGGAGGTGCTGGTGGACTCGAGGGCCTGGAGGCTCTAGGAGGACTTGGTGGTCTTGGAGGCTTAGGTGGTCTTGGTGCTGACGGTGCTGCCGGTGCTGCTGACGAAGAAGGGGATGAAGCTGATGAAAAGATCCAGGAGGTCAAAGAGTAGGCTTGCAAAAAGCGAACATCGATTAGAACATCGAGAATTCTGTAGCTGTAAATATACTCATCGATCCTTATTGCCACACCAATTAGCTTTGTAGGTCTGATACAGCTTGTTTGAGCCCAGGCTGTAATATTAATGCTTAGATATCTGCTACGGACCAGGGACTGTAAGCAGCTTAATGATTAGTCTTTTAGTATGCATATGATTAACTATATAGTTGTAGTGTAATGCTTTGATCCATGCTAATGCAGTTTGAAAATTCGTTTGAACGCTTCACCAAGACCATATTTGGCGTATGGCCAGCCTCCATCACGAGCAGCGTCACCATTCTCTTCCAGCCGACGTACCAGATACTCTTTGGTTTCTTTGGCTGGTCCCCATGGGACATACTTGATAACTGGCCGCCCCCGCTGGGCCAATTCGTGAGACTGGTTATCAGCCATACCCATAAGCTGGCCAAATACCACTGCATCGCGTGCTGATTCATCCAGCCCAATAGGAAGAGACTCATTGCGTAATCGCTTGTCGACAATATCGGCAGAAAGATCATTGTGTGTAGCCAACACCAGTTTGCCAACCACTGGTGTGTGATCAGGTGTCTTCCAACCGGCAATAATATCGTCCATGGCTAATGCTGTGCCATTGTCAAAAGAGCTATCGGTGTCCTCCTTAGTGAGGTGAACGGTTTTCATTCTATTGGGCTCTGAATGCATATATGCTCCTCTCACTAGTTTCAAACCTAACTGATAGCCACCGTCTCGAGCAAGTTGCATTTCATGGTTCAGCTGGTTCAATGAGTCTTGAAGGTACATCTGGATAGTTCCCACAACAACGACCTGTTTGCCTGGCTTGTTGAATTCCTTCATCATCTGTCGTTGTGCTGCATAGACACCGTCCTGCAAAGCTTTCTTTTCGGCATCAAACACAATAGCCACTTTTCCTTGAGCGTGATCAACTGCATATTGGCAAATCTGGCGGCAGACGTCCAAGTACTCGTTCCATTTTGTCTCAAACTCTGGATTATCATAGTTTCTCAATACATCTGTAGCATTTCTGGACAATCCGGTGGGCTTTAAAGCAATGAATCCTTGACTGGGTCGTGTGGTCACTGCACCACTTTCATAAAGCTTCATGGCTTCATCATAATGAGGTACTAGAATCTGATCAATGGAACGGCATGTTTCTGTTAAGACACCATCCAGAAGTTCTTTATTTTCGCCTGTTCCCTCAGCATCCTCGACTGCATATGAAAGCATCATGTTTCCAATTCCTCTGTTTAATAATTTTTTGCCAGTCTGCCTGACTTCGCTGAAAGTCTCTCCTCCACAATATATAGGAAACACAAATTTTTTAACAAAATATGATGGAACATAAGGAAGCATTTTGGAAGACAAATTCACCAAGAACTTGGTAGATGTCATGGCTGATAACAATATAAAGCTTCCTAATTCCTGCGACGACATGGTTTTAACAAACAGCGGCGGACTTCCTTTTGGAACAAGTCCTAGTACTTTATCATCTGTGGTAGCCGTAGTTGTTTCGACTTCGCTATTTGTGGTCGATGGGCTAACCGAATTTACCGTGGCTCGTGTTCTGGACGACTCAATATGCCTAACATGCTTTGTAGCCACAGCGAACCGTGACGCTAATTTAAGCCTGGGTGAAATACCGGACTTTAGCATTTTGCAACAAATACAGACTCTGCCTGATATCTTGTGGAAGGGTGTTTATTGCATTTTCTACTCTATATATATATATTTTTGGGCAGGCACATTTTTCCGTGGTTGTTGATCTGGGGAAATCTCCCAGGTTAGGTTACCTTATCGATGCAATTGACCTGCTTGTTGCACTTCAATTGCTATCAACATTGGTATCGTCAGAACGATGACATTTCGCTCCACCTGATTATTAAACCGATTAGCAATTCACTGATTCAAATGCTCGCGAATTGGTCAAAACACTGTTGCGTTGTTGTCGGAGCCTTCTCCTTATCAGCGCCGTGCGGCATGCCAGATGGCCGAAGGTCCATGTCTGCCACTATATAAGGTTGACCTAACTCGGGTCTGCGGTCAAAATGCCTTGGTCACAGGGTCACGTGGTATGCCTGATGTCCACTCTGCCGAGACCAGCCAGTCGAGGCCCGAGTAGGCCACATTTCGAAGTGTTTACAGAGAGATAGTTTACTCGTAGACCCGATTAAACTAAATAATATGTCATTGCGGCCATAGTAGCCGTCATTAAAATCGGGGGCTGAATGTAAGATGGGCTGGCTGGCTTGCCAATGGCAAACGTACTGCTCTTGGCCATACAGCAGACATTCCTTATAATTGATAACGTGAAAACATTTAGTATTTGCGACTGTCTCATTATAAAATATAAAACTGTGTCTTGTCTTGCATGCTCATATTGTGCTGCTGCTGCCAGTTACTGAGAGGTCCTCTAAATTTTAATTGTTTTTTAACCGAGAAAATAATTTTGCTCGGATAGCATACCCGTTAACAGTATCATTCCTATACGTTATACTCGCACCTTCTGGACCCTATACAGTTTACTAGCAAATTCTACCACATCCACATCCAGAAGTCGGCATATTGCATGACTGATGCAAGTTCTTGAGTCATCCCCAGATTCGTAAGCTAGCTAACTGACTCATGACCATTAGTGTCATCAAGAGCTCATGTGACTCAATGCCGTACGATCCAGCTCAATGCCATACTATCAGTCTGAAAGCTATCCAGTTAACAATTAGATAATGGTATTAATCAAGTTAATGTTCCTGCTCGCAAGGAGAACTTAAAAAACGAGTCAATCCACGGATAACTCCGGCGCAGGGAACCGTTGGTCTAGTGCATAGAAGATGCCGCGGGCATGGCCAGCCGCTTGCTGCCAGAATTCTATTACATATGGTGACATAGGCGGCTCGGCAGGATTTGTAAAAAAATGTAAGGCTGTGCACGGAAAAACGAACCGACCGCTGACAAACTATGCAGAGCATGCCAAATAAGGTAATATCGCCGTACAGTCATGTATTTTTTTATTCCGACGGCATCGCATCCCTATGCATGACAAATTCTAAATTTTATTTTTGGGTCCAAAGCCACGAATATAAAAGCACCCAGTCAGGCCCCTGATTCCCCATCAATTCACATCAATCTTCAAACCAATAGTCTATCCACTCAAAGACTTTATAAACTACAATGTCTGCCGATAACTCTCTCAGCCCTGTCCGATCTGCATCAAAGACTGCAGTCAAAGGACTTCGAAAGGCCTACAACATCTTTTTGGTTGTCGCCTCTGGCAACGCCATCAAGGATAAGGAATTGCGATACTAAGCGTGTCAAACACAAGCGTTTAGAATGCAACAAAAACACCTATTTATTAAACAAACAAATATATAATTAATGCTTATTTATTCATATCGAAAAACCGTGTTACAAAACTATGCCTTGGCCTACTATGTACACCCACAATAATTTACAACTTAATATCCTTGTAGCTCCACTTCTCAGTGACCTTAGGAGTGTACTTTCTCCTCTTGGAGAGCGGTATCCTGGCCTCGATGAGTCCACGTTCCTGGAGACTTCTGAATCGGTCCCGTGCAAGGTTTCCTTCTGGTCTCAACCGTCGCAGGCAGTCCTCCAACTCATCAGATAACTTCAAGTCAAGCGTGGGCTCCAGCAGTTTATGCTTGCCGAATTTTCTACGTCTAGACTTTGCTCCAGATGTTTCTTGTTTGCTGCTGGAGTCAATTTCCTGCTGCTTTTGTAGTCGTTCCTCCTCCGCCTTCAGAAGACGAGGCAAGTTCTCCAAATCCTTGAGCTGCTGCTTCAGATCCTTGAGTTTCTGCTCAAGTTCCAATCTTTCTTTGTGCCTCCTCTCTTTGTTTCTCTGAGGTCGAGTCTTGGTTTTAACTGTGACTGGTTTGTTGACCGACTTGAGCTCCGAGCCTTCGTCTTCCTCGTCGTTAGCTGCCTCATCATCTTCATCTTCAACATCCGACTCATCAACCTCGTTAACATTTCCCAAAGATGCAATTAGTTCTTCAATCCGATTTTTCTCTTCTAGAGCCTTGACTCGCTGGGCCTCTCGTTCTTCTTCCTTTGCAGTTTCTTCTTCGATCAATTTCTTCCACGCGTCAATTGAGGGATTGTATGATCTGCCCTCTTCTGGAAGTCCTACAGCCACAGCATCTCGTACAACCTTTTCAGGAGGCATAGATATAGTGGTAGGCGCAACAGATGCCTTATTGTGGCTGATCATGGATTTGGGATACTTGGATTTTGAGCGTTTCTCTGTCTGTTCCTCTCCCCACATGTCGTAGGCGTCTCCATTGATAAGACCCACTTTTTCCACGCTAGCCATAGCACTGCTTTTATTACCATCTCTGCCGGCCACTCTCATCAGACGGTTTATTTCCTTTCCTGATACTCCTTGGATCTTTTTCTTTCCTTTCGGCTCATCTTTCTTGTGAGGTGCCTGTAAAGCAGGAACTGCTGATCGCTTTTTAAGGATCTCATCTGCCTTCAGTGGCTTCAAGTTCTGTCTATCCTTCTTGCTCTTTAAGTTCTCATCTCCCTCGGTGTCCACAGCAAACAAGGCGCTTGGGTCGGCTTCCTTAATATCAACGGTACTTTTGTTAGACTCAAACCAATGATCCACCGCACTTACCCAATAGTTCTTTCCAGCTCTCTAGCTTCTTCTAAACCCTCAACGACATCATCAAGGTCTATATGCTTTCTCCAGGCTTTCTTGCCTTTTCTAGAAGGCTGGCTCTTCTGGGCTGGCCTATTTAATTCCATTTGAACGTTTGGTCTAATAAATATGAAGCGCTGAAAAAAAATTAGGTGCATCACATAAATTTCCCAGGGTTAGGTCGCTTATCTGACATAGCTGCTGGTGTCCTATTGCAAACTACAAAACTGCCGTATAAACGTAGCATTTGAATAGTGTGCAATCAATCGCACAATAACCAAGTATCTTCTACCGCTCCTGTTATATAGAAACAATAAGATCTGGGCTTCCCAAGTTCTATTGGCGAGGTCTCGGGCGTATCACGTGATCTCTGCCCAGTCATTATCGGTCACTATGATACAAGCACAGAAATTCTCTCTTCCTGATATATATATATATATAATATACAAGACACTATCAGACGTTTTGTTTGGCAATATTTGATTTTTGCTTTTGCCCAGGAATATTTGGCTTTGGTGTACTCTAAGAATTTTGTGGTTTCGGCTAGAACACTAGACGTTACCACTCGCATAAGCACGAGAGTCAGGCTGGCTGGTTGGGCTTAGAGATAAGTAGCCATGTCAGCTAATTCAGTTAAGCCACGGATCGTATTGAAGTCAAGATGGGCAGACGCCAGCGATGATGAACCTGACACTAAGAGTGACCAAGAAGTTGGGCGTTTATCTGGGTCAGTCTCTCAAGAAAAAGCTCCCGAGTCAAAACCGCCCGTTACAAACGACATTCACTCTCCTCAAGAAGACGCTACACAGGTCGCCTCGGAGGCACCGAAAGAATCACGAAAACCTGTTGTTTTGCAGTCTCGATGGGCTGCCGCTGATGATGTTGATAGTAGTACTAACTCTCAAAAGGGTAGTCCACACGGCAATTCCACGAGAACCAGCGAACTTAATTCTGGAAAGGACAATAATTCCAAATATAAAAATCGAAGTGCTGAAAATGGAATGGTCATGAAATCTCAAGAGCAGACAAAGGCTTCTGTTGCCGTTCCCACTGGTCCAAGAAACCTGGACAGTCTTCCTGTATCCAAGACAAGAAAGAACACTGAGAACCCGGAGCCTAAACACCAAGTGGAAAATTCCAGACATTTGACGTCTAATGCATCTGCGAAGCATCATTCTAATGCCACTGCACAGTTGAAATCAGATGGAAATAAGCTTTCTTCGCCGAATGAAAAATCTCGTAGACGCAAACCAGGCGAGAATGGATTTAAGGAGGAAGCAGCATCAATCAGTAAACACGCAGCGGAACGTGAGAGGATACGGCAATTAAAATTACAGGGCCCTGTGCCAGAGTGGAGACGTGGCGATGTTGCAAAGTCGAATGATATTACTGACAAGAAAGCAGCTCCGAGGGAACGTCGGCCTGGTCCGAATGTCAGTTCTTCGAGCCATGATGTGAAGCATGAATCTCCTGCAGAGCAAGAAGCCAGACAGAAATTTGAACAAGAGATGGTGAAATTCGCGACCGGACTGTCTGAGCAGACTCCTACATTTGACTGGGCAGATGACGACGATTAAGATCTGTGCGAACTTTTTTTTTTTTTGAGTTTATTATTGCTTTATTTATCGACATGCCATATCTAGTGGTGTCTTTTAACGAACCTTAGACAGAATATTTTTGTAAACAGGTCTGGAACCTAACAACGGGATAATCAATGATACGTATCTTTATAGACGAATTCTAAATTATTGAGTATTGAGATACAATGACACCACTATAAATCTTGAGCAGCCCACAGCTTAGCAGGGTTAGAAACAAACAATTTCTCCGCAAACTCAGCGTCCCCAAGAGATAAGCAGTAGTCTATGAATTGATCATCGTCGACCTTTCGGTATTCCTGCACCACTGTCTTATCACCATTGGGATTCATAACAGCACCTCCAGTATGTGGCCAGTCACTAGCAAAGACAACCCTATCAGGATTCGCTGCTATCAGCTGTTTGATATATTCATCCAAATCAACAACCTTCGTAAGACGATACAGACCACTGAGCTTGAACCATACTTTGCCAGTCTTCAATAACTCAACGAACTCCTTAAAACCGTCTTGTTTAAGAGCTGAGACATCATTCTCTGATGGCATTCCAACGTGGTCGATGACGACATCGACACCCAGGCTTTCAACTTCATCCGCAATCAAGGGAATCTGGTCGAGTGACAGGAACATCTGCAGGATCCACCCATTAGGCTTGGCGATAGCAGCATATTGTCGAAGCTGAGCCAAGAATTCATCTCGAGACATGCGCGAACCGAAGCTCCTCAAGTTGAACCGGACTCCTCGAACACCAAGCCCATGCATTGCTTTCAAGTCCTCAGCTGACACCTTGAACGGATCAACAGCTACCACCGCGCGTCCTCGACCGCCCAGCTCCTTCAGACTATCCAGGATGATTGAGTTGTCATTATCATAGACAGACATACCTACAAGGCAAAAATTAGATAGCCCTTTGGATCTTTCAAACTCTTGCAGTTGATCCAGCGATGCTTTCTTAGGTCTGTATGGTGCATTCGGAGAAAATGGATATTTGTCCTCATCCACTACATGAACGTGGCTATCCCAAGCGCCAGCCGGGAGCTTTGAGCTTACCATATTCAAATTTCACTTAGGGATATGGTATTTGGACAAGTCTGAACCTGTTCTTGTCTGGCTAAAGACCGACTGCGGTCATTTTCCGAGATAGGTCTGCATGCATCACGGAGAAAGCGGGGCAGAATACCCCACGCCCGCATTAGGTGCTGTCGGTGAAATTCCGAATGGACCCATATATCACACATGAACCTGACGGATAAATCCCACTAACTGACATTTTTTTGAACTTGAAGTACACCAATATGTCAGCCAAGCCTACTGTAGTTGTCTTGGATCCCTACCATTCGGAGGCCATTGCTTTCCTCCAGTCTCATGACCACCTTGAAGTTGTGTTACCCACGGATCCTGCCCGTCTGAACTGGACCGAGACTGCTGACGCTTTGCTTGTCAGATCTGACTCCACAATTGGCGAGAAGGATTTGTCGCAGGCCAAGAAGCTTAAAGTTATTGTGAAACAGGGTGTCGGTGTCGATAACATTGATCTGGATGCTGCCAAGAAGAATTCCATCATGGTGTGCAACACACCAGCACTTAATAGCGAAGCTGTAGCTGAGTTGTCGCTCACTTTAGCATTGGCCGTTGCCCGAAGACTGGGAGAGTTCGACAGGAAGATCCGTGCCGGGGAGAAGATCGTGCGAAGTAAAATGCTTGCCCAGAGTTTGTTCCAAAAGAAGGTTGGAGTCATTGGTATGGGCAACATTGGACGAGAAGCTGCTCTCAAGTGGATTGGAGCTATGCAGTGCGAGGTGCTAGCATTTGATCCCTATCACAAGTCTGACAGCTGGAACAGCATTCCACACACCCGAATCAACAACATTGACGAGCTCATTTCACAGTCGGATGTCATCACATTGCATGTGCCTTTGCTTGATTCCACCAAAAACATGATCGACAAAGAGTCGTTTTCTAAGATGAAGAAAAATGCTATTTTGATCAATTGCTCCCGAGGAGGCATCGTCGATGAAGCTGCTTTGATTGAAGCTTTGAAGACGAATCAGATCTATGGTGCCGGTCTCGATGCCACAGTCACAGAGCCACCGACTCTGGAGAAATACGAAGAACTGCTCAACGCAGGCAATGTTTTCCTGACACCTCACGTTGGAGCTTCTACCGAGGACAACCAGATCAACAGTGGTAAAACGGCTGTCAAGTTCTTAGTAGACGCATTGGCTGGTAAGGAGGTTGTTAGCCGACTTGTATAGACTACTTAAAAGAAAATTGATATGAACTAGTGCATAAAAGATAATATTAAAATTCGATTTGGATTTTCTTTCTACAGATTATTTCAGAGGGGGGGGGGGGGGGGGACATGTTTTCTCTACTTTTCAAAAAAGCCTTAATGGTTTGCGTGGTTTTTGGCTGCTTCAGCAAATGTCATGCCCTTAAGAATATCATCTAGAGCCTTTCCATCGTCCTCAGTGATGTCAGCAACCAGATCAAGAACCTTGGTCACAATGTCCTTGGGCACACAAATAACTCCATTAAGATCTCCAACCAGATAATCACCAGGGTGGATAGTAATGTCCTGTTCAGGGTGCTGGATAGATACAGGGACGTTGATCTCACTGACTCGGACACTTTCGTACGGAGCCGTGGTTCCAACACCTCTAGCAAACACTGGGTACTCAAGATTACGGTGCTCTTGAAGATCTCGGATCTTTCCATCGACAATTGTTCCTACAGCCTTGGAATATTTAGCTCGGTTGCTCATCAGTCCTCCGTAAACGGCATTGATGGTTCCATGTGGGGCAGATACAAACACAACTGCTCCCTCGGGGATTTGGTCAATCTACTATTAGTCCCAGTGGTTGTCATCGATACGTACGTAATGACCATTAGGTTTGGGAGCGCTTTGGTGGGTGTTAAGTCTGACGTACTTGACAGTGTAAGCTGGTCCAGCTACAATTGTGGATCCTTCCATGTGTTTAGGAGACCACATTTGGATTCCTTCGATATAGCCACCGTATGGAACTTTCAACTTCAGAAGTGCATCTGACAGGTCACAGCTGCAATTAGGTCTGCCCATCTGTCTGTTGTCACTTACGTAGTCACGGCTGTGAGTTTCTTAATGATTTCTGCTTCAGACATGCTTTCTAACTGGTGACTGATTTTTTGACTCTCCGTCTATATGGGATGTGCTCAAGTTTAAATTGGAGCGTCCTTCGGAGCTGTCGTAAGGTGTGGGGATACATGCACGGACAAATTCCGAGAGGGCGGTTCGGAACCTAGCTCCTGAGTCGAGGAGGTAATGCCCACAAATCCATTTGATCTATCCGGCTAGTCGCTAAATTATAAATATGTATATATAGATATATTTGAGCACTACGCTAGTGTGTGTTGACCCAGATATACAAGCCTGCTGCTCACTAGTATCAGCCAAGATGGCAGCTGCATGGTCGGGATCAAGAGTTCTACAGATTTAAACATTCTCCTTTCAGCGCTTGTACCCCTCGCTTTGCATAAGTCCGAAACATGTCAGTGCATTTATCAGAACAGTGCAGCTCCATCAATAGACCAGCACGCAATGTATTCGTCCTATACATTCGGGTTCTCGTATAACGGTGTGCACCCCCAAGAGCCTGAATGGGAAGTTACGGAATCTCGCCGGCACTCTCGGCCACATTCCGTGAACCATAACCCTGGCCTGGTGGGGTAGTTGACATGATGAGTGTGATGCACTCCACACTCCAAAGTGTCTGGAGTTTCGCCGAAAATCTTCAGGCTGTAGAACGATGGCGGGAGCTGCTGAGATCAGGAAACCACACCGAAGAGCCCCTTACTCGATCACTTGTTCGAGATGTCGTACCAAAAAGGTAGGGATCCCGGAGCTGAGAAAGCTGTCTAACTGGTTAGGTCAAGTGTGACGGTCGACAGCCATCTTGTAGCATCTGTCAAGAGCATAACGTTTTATGCGTATACGACAAACCACCTCCAATGAAGCAAGTGGTTTCCATGGCCAAGAGGATAAAGGAATTAGAGGACGCTTTGGCCTTGCGGTCTATGGAATCTAAACCAAATGTAGAGCCCGTCACTTCGGAAAGATCAAGCGCGATTTACGACATAAGTCTTGATAAAGAAGGAAATGTGGGTTTCATCGTATTGGAAAGACTAATATCAGGTGAATTTTTTTGGTCCAACATCGTCTGTGAGAGAGCTTCAAGTTTCACCTCGGGCCGTTTCCTCAAAAGATTCGTTGAATAATAGGGACACTGGCTACGATTCCGAAAAGTCCAGGCAGGTCGAAGGCATAGCAGCTGGCATTGCTGCCCTTCATATTGGAATTTCCCGAGACACAGTGGAAGCATTACTCAAAACACACTGGACTTGGGTCCATCCGGTGTTTATGTTTGTTCACCGTTCAACTTTCATACGTAAGTGAGCACCGACTTGGTCGGATAAATTCAAATCAGGACTGTGACAGGCTAATAAAAGGAGACCTGAGTACTGGAACTGGGAAATACTTTTCTCCATTTCTTTTGACAGTTTTATGTGCCCATTCGGCGAGATTTACAGAGACAGTTCTTAGACAGACACTTATCAACCAAGCAAGGTTGTTTCTCAAAAACGAAATAGGTAGCGCTACATCAATTCCGAGAATCCAAGGGCTTCTTCAAATGAGTGCTCTCGAGATGGGCTTAGGCAATACATCCCAGGCATGGCTCTATAGTGGCATGGCGCTGCGTATGTCGTCGGATCTTGGTCTACATGTCAGTGCACAAAACGTGCCCCTTTTATACGACAAATTCACCTATGAAGACGTCCAGATTCGCAACCAGCTGTTTTGGAGCTGTTATTTGTGGGACAAGTAAGTAATGGTCTGTTGCCGGTTACATGCTAATACCTAGAGCCATGAGTTTGTATTTAGGACGGATGCCAGTAATGAGAGAGGCGCCGTCAATTGATGAAATTGCATTTGGTATGTATGTTTGGCAAACTTCAATGCTAACAAAGATGACGACTTTGCTGAAGGCGAATTATGGTCCCCATACTATCAGTCGGGCAGCAGACTGCCATTCCCATATCCGCCGTCTCCTTCTCACGTTACTTCAACCTTCAATTCTTTCTGCAAACTTTCGGTAATAATATGTGACATTGTAATGACACTCTACAACCGTCACAACAAAATCTCTATTGACGAATTCATCGTTTCTACGCGAGAGAAACTCAAGAAATGGAGAAATGAGCTCCCCCAGCATATAGCTATCGACCCTGATAGTCCTCCGGGGATATGTCCGCCACCTCACATTCTCAATCAAAAGTAAGTACCTGTGTGCCGAACTATCGCTAACTCAGTCTACTGTATCATACAACCATTATTTTATTATACCGTCCATTCAAGACGTCACCATACCGAGAGGTTTGCAAAACTGCTTCAAAGGCTATAGTTAAGCTAGTCAAGTTGTTACAAGGATCTTACGGGTTTTTAAGACTGACATACCTCATGGCGTACTGTATCTATACTGCAGCAACAATCTCCGTTGAAGAAATGGAGGAAGACATTTCGAACTTTTCTGAGCATCGAAAGAATTTGGATCTCTTTCTCACCGCTCTTAGGGAGGCGAGAGCCACATGTCCTGGCATTCAAAAGAGTATTGACATTATAGACTCACAGATGCAGACTAGGGGCCATGACCGCAGCCATGATAACCAGTCAAGGGATGAACAGATGCCAGCTTTCCCCATCCACGAGTATATATCCAACTCGGAAAATGAAGAGATGCTGTTTGGTTCTATATCGGGGATGAATTTAGATGCTTACCCCCAGCTGGATACAAGCATTTCTCCGGACGGGATCAGCTTTTTCGAGGTGTTTTAAAATTACAAATATTTGCTGTTTATTTATGACTGATTTGTTAACTAATATCAAAACTAATTTAGCAACTATAAGAGCTGTTTCATGCAAATTTTGTCAAAAGCTCCCGTACTAATACAACCCATGTCTGGTCCATCAGGCAGTCTCCTCCAAGTGAGCAGGTTGCTCTCTCTTGGAACGACTGATCTCATCAAGGGCTGCAGGAGTCATTGATCCAACAACAGGCAATTTCTTTTCAATTCTGACAGGATCGAAGATGCTCTTCGATTGAATAAACACATCGTCAATTTCTTCTAGCAACCGACCTTTAGTCTCTGGGTAACAGAAGTATACCATGATGGCTGTGAACAAAGTACAAGCAGCATACACAATGTAGTATCGGAATCCAATAGAGTTGAAGGCATGGGGGGTAACTTCAGCAACCATAAAGTTAAAAAGCTTTTGCATGCAAACTGCAATAGCAGAAACCTTGGCTCTGATTTTCAATGGCACGATTTCTGCGCTGTACATGAGGGGTACCAAGAACAGGCCCACTGGGTATGCGAAAAGTGCGAAAAAGTAAAACAGAATAGAAGCCTTTGCAGCATTAGGATTGGTCAGGTCCGAAGAGAGACCGGCCAGACAAGAATGAGACAGACACATAATGAGATTGCAGCTAATGAGCAAGTACCGTCTTCCCAGTCGATCGACTAAGAACACAGATAGACCCGCACAACACATTTGCCAAATCTGCAAGCATCCCGAAATAACTCGCGCCGTGGTTCCCGAGTAGTGCAACTGCTGCTGAAAAATCGTCGTCGAGTAAAATGTGATAATACTAATACCGCACATCTGTTGAAGAATTTGCAAAATAATGGCCATCGATGCTCGGTGTAAATGTCTGCTTTTGTTCATGGAAAAAACGGAATCGCCGCCAGTGTCTTCAATCAGACTCTGCTGGATAATAGCCAGCTCTGTCTGCACAACATCACTGTCCACAGTATCAGCCTCTAGCCTGGAAATAACTTCAGCAGCTTCCTCCATCTTTCCTTGTTTAATCAACAGACGGGGAGACTCAGGACAGAAAATCATAGCTGGGATGATGATAATAGGGAATATGGCTTGCAAAGCAATGGGAAATCTCCAGTTGACAGAGTTTCCCTTAACATAGAACAAACCAAACTCTATCCATGCAGCCACCACAATACCAACGATAGCGAAGAATCCTGACAGCAGCACGAGTGAACCACGGTTCTTAGCACTGGTGCACTCGGACACCCACATTGGGACGGTGGCCACAAAACCTCCGACTCCAGCACCAGCAATAACACGGGAGACTATAAGCTGGGCCAAAGAAAAGGCTGAGGCCTGAATAATGGTACCCACAATAACCAAAACACCCATAATAATGATTACTCTCTTTCTGCCAAGTCTATCACCGATCCAAAAACATGCCAGTGCTCCAAATGCACTACCAACCTCATATACTCCTACAGCAGTACCCTGAAGATTGGAATTATGAGCCTTGACACTACCTGTTGTGTCAACAACATTCAAAGAAGGAAACACTTCGAGAAAGGTAGGCAAAGTAAGAAGACCGTTGGTGACTGCCTGATCGTATCCGTGCAAAGCAAAGGAAACAGCTCCAATAATGGCTATAAACAAAACCAAGCGGGGTCCCCGCAAAGATTCTTGAAACATGTTGTATATCCACTATCTACTCATCAAAATGTTGTTCCATGTACCTTATATATCATTTGGCATGCTTGTATCCCCGTGTACAAATATTTCGGAAAATGACCGAGCGGTCAGCATGCTTTTCCCCCTTACCCCCATGTGGGGTACGATGGTGGGGCAGCCCGGTCGATTTCTCCGCAGTCAAGGCGGGGGCCATCTATGGTGGGGTACAACCGCTCGGACTATCCAATTAGGGCCAATACAGTCCAGTGACTGACTGAAATACTGTTGACCAAGCGCCAAGACCAAGTTTCTTCTTTTTCTACGACAGGTGACTTTGCGGGGATGGGCCTCAGCTGTATTTCGGGAAATTTCCGATACTGCAGTACGGTCACCGAAAAAAAAACGAATAAAAGATTCACCTAGCCCGTACTTGATTACCAATGTGTACCGCTGTCTTCGTTTCTTTATTTTGCCGTAGTCATGTGAAGGAGCCCATTTTGGCACATTCTTGTTGCTTGACATTGACTCTGTACTGCTGTTTTGGAAGACATGTACCTGTAAAAGGCTTCCGACATATCCGTTCTCGATTAAGCCTTGCGTTATTCGCCTTTGCCCTTTGTTGTTTGTATTTTAGTTTGATTTTCATGATTTGTCTGTTCGGGGGGGGTACAAATATATAGTGGATATCCAGATGAAGAATTGCCTGCAGAACCTTCGATGAGGTCTACCAAGTTCGATAATTGATTCCACTAGATCACGTACGAGTGAAATTATATATATATATTCGAAGCTGTATTTAGCAGCTTTGCAAACATTCAGCACTTTTTTTATGGGTACGATTTCGGAATACTTCACGCGTTTGATACGCTTTTTTGTGTCGCGAAAGTGGCCCCAATTGGGACCAAAATTAACATACTACTAAGAGCAAATATTGATTTACTGCTGGCTGTTTATCAGATAGCAATATGACTGTTTAATCTGTCTGTGTGAGTCCTAGTTGCAACCTAAAACGTAAGGGGTCTCAAAATATGTATGACAGTTTCATGTTTGCACATTCTGTATTCTATGAAAATAATTCTAGATCGAAATGTAATTAGCGGTTTGAAGCGTGAATGCTGCTATTTCGTGTCAAAAACTCTGTACTTTCCAACTTGAGTCTCATAAACATAGCCACAGCATGAATCGTACACATATATGTGGTTAGGGTAATGCAGCCAAACTCTAATGAGGCAACATGTAAACAGAACTTCTTTATTTATATAAACTAGTTTGTTTCAGCCTTTAACAGCGGGTCGGAGTGGGTAATAATGTCACTGTTACAAATATACAGGGAGTTTCGAAAGAATCCTAAACAAGAATATCTATCAGATGATGCATCGCTCAGTTATGTATGTTCAGGGACGAGCTTTAACGGGCCGTCCATGATTCTTGAGCATTTAGCCCGAAACGAGTTTGAGATCAATCAAAAGGAAGAAATCATCTTTGAACATGTGGCACAAAGCTCTATTGTGATCGAGGCTGCCACTAATATTGAATTTGTTCGTGGACCTGGAGCTATTGTTCCCGGTCTCAGCAACAATCTTGTCGCAGACGAGAAGGTTGATATTATGATGACCCATATTGTTACATTTTCGGAGGACAAAATTTCTTCCATTCGGTACACATGGGATCAGGCTACAGTTCTCAAGCAATTGAATGTGATAGGCTCTCGTGGAAACTCGTGGCCCATTTGTCCAGGATCAGATCAGATATCAGCAACCAAACGGAGTGCATCAAATACTAAACAGAATCCAAATACCCTACCACAAAGCAAGTCTGACTCAACCGACACATTACAGTCACCATTAAGATCATGGCCAAAGACTGTAAATATATTTGATAACAGTTCGTTGGTTGAGGGGATCCCTGTACCTTCAAAAGCACTTGAACCTCCATCGCCTTCGATGAAACCTCCACCAAGAGGTCTTGACATAATCCTCACAGGATCAAAAGATCAGCTCATCGCCCAACGAAGGCCACAGAGGGGATTTGCTGATTTATTTGGTGACGACCATGACGCTCAGCCTTACAAAAGAGTCATTGGCGGCGGGGGAGGCGGTTATGGTGACTCCAAAAAGGGTCTCAAGCCAACCTGGAGCTGGGCCGAAGATGACAAGGAGAACTCTCATGCTTAAATCTGCTAGCTAATTTATTGTAACAATACACCAACATTTTTTCGGCAGCTACTGCGGTCAACCCTTATAGATTATCACCAGTATTCCCAACCCTATCAAGTTGATGGCGGGAACGCGGGGCTGTAATGTTGATCTCAGGACTAGCACTCTGTTTCAAGGCCGCTCTTGCGACTGAAACAAAGTTGTTTGAGTACGCTTTTGAATACACTCCAATTATTGTTTGATTCGACTGCGTTGGGTGTCTATCCTTATTTTTGCTGGAAGTGGATTCGTTGAGCATGACTAAGGAAAACATCCTGTTGGGAAATGCCTATCACGCTAGGCGAAAGCCCAGGCAGCTGTCTCAACTGGTTTTCATTCCAGTTGTGACTATTCTAATTATCATTTTGTTGCTATATTCAAGGTACGAGCTGTTTTCTTGGTCGTCTTTGACTGGCGCGGGTTTACAAGACCATAACAGCACCGGGACTATAAGTACCGGTAACCATACTTCAAGGATGCGATTTGGAATGAAGCATATATATCATCACAATACTGAACGCAAGCCTCATATACATAAACGGTTTGATATGGATCAAGCATCGGTCGATGTGGGACTTGCTAGTGTACAGGAATCAGAGGACCCAAGTCTTGATGTGTGGTCTAGAGAGTATAGCATAACTTCCCGCGTGCAGCGGATAAGGCGAGTTGCCCAAAACACTCCAGATTATATGGAGTCATATCTGGCGTTCACTCGTACGCCTCAAATGCGCAATACATTTGTTGACTTTGACTGGCAGGATGACGATGCATTAGTGCCCGACATGACTGACAAAGATACTGTCCTTTCTCTGGCGTACATGTCTTCAGATGCATATGTAGATATTCCCTTTACTGGAGACTGGACAAACGTGACTTCACCTTGGGATGAGACTATGGGTCTCGGGTGGATGGAAGATGGAGTACGAGGCCATGTATTCACCACGGAAGACAATTCTGTTGTAGTAATCGCGTTCAAAGGGACCAGCGCTGCCATTTTCGATAGTGGTGGAGACACGGCACCTAACGATAAAATAAATGACAATCTCCTCTTCTCTTGCTGCTGTGCGAGGATTAGTTATTTATGGAATACGGTGTGCGACTGCTACACTGGAGATGCATATACCTGCGATCAAGAGTGCCTTGAAAATCAGCTGTACAGCGAAGACAGGTACTACAGAGCTGTTTTGGATATTTATCGTAATGTGAGCGCTATGTACCCTGGCGCAGCGGTGTGGGCAACTGGTCACTCCCTTGGTGGTTCTCTTGCCACTTTACTAGGGCGAACATATGGGTTGCCGGTCGTGGCCTACGAGGCTCCACCTGAGCGATTAGCAGTCAAGCGATTGCACTTACCACAACCTCCAGGGATCCCTCCTTGGGAGGATCATGTTTGGCATGTTGGACATACGGCAGACCCTGTTTATATGGGTGTTTGTAATGGAGCAGGCTCCTCTTGCTGGGTGGCGGGCTATGCTATGGAAACTCAATGCCATAGTGGTCTTCAGTGCGTGTATGACGTTGTGGAAGAGCTGGGCTGGCATGTTTCGATGGTTAACCATCGTATACATGTCGTTATTGACGATGTCATATCAGCATACAATTATACCCCCAAATGCGTTGTTCCCCCACCATGTGAGGACTGCTTTAATTGGAAGTTCGTGTATCCCAGTATACCAGAACCACCCATTATTAGTCCAACCTTAACAACATCGTCTGCTGATTCCAGCCCTACTGCCCCTCCTGAGAAATGTGTACGTCGATCGTGGTATGGTCGTTGTTTAGAGTATGGGCCCGATGACGGCAACGAAGATGACGATGGGGGTAAGAGTACAGATTGCCCAGAAGTGACTGGCAATAAACTTGTCCACCAGCTTTCTTAATTCAGTTTGTACAGTTGTGCTCTATGATATCGTCATATCTGTGATCCATTGCGTCTGTACACTGTGTTGATCGGCAGGGGGTGGGTGCAGTAATTGTCCAAAGACACAAGCTCATACTTCTTCTGACCAGCGAAGGTACTTGCAGTGCCACGTTACATTTAGTGGTATTCGTATACCCGACTTATTTATAATTTATTATATTCTCTTGAATGAAACCATCCTACATATATATTTCTTGGTCTGTCATTACTGTACCCCTCTCTGACGCCGCACATTCTCTGTCATCTCATCTCCAGATCAACTAGTGACAAGGTGCAAGTCACAGTTGACTATTTACAGCTACTGATGCCACAATGGCAAACCAAGGATTTTCGAACGAGGTAAATCCTGCGAATGCACTGGGATGTAGCAGGGATACTCCGAGTCCGCCATCTGAAGAACGTCGAGCTTCATCTCAGTCTGCGAACAACACTCTGTTAAACAGGTTGCAAAATGGGCAATCTGTCTCCCAAGCAGGGAATTCGTCATCTTCGGTTGCTTCTATGGATGATGATTATGTTCCTGGGTATGAAAGAGGAGAGCCTTTGTCTCTTGATTTAGTGCACCGATGGAAGCACGAGAACAGCATCATCAGCTTGGCATCGAGTTCTAACAGTATATTTGCAGGTACTGAGTCGGGCGAGATCCTGATATACGACCTGACTACTTATCAATTCAGATCCAAGGTTATAGCGCACAGTTCCAGTATATATTGCATGGCGCTTACCACCGACCAAAAATACCTTCTTACGGGAAGCAGTGACTCGTTAGTCAAGGTCTGGGATCTGAGTCTTGAGGAACCTATGGAACTGTATACTATTTACTCAATTCACGATATTGGCGATATTCTCAGCTTGGCATGGTCATCTCACTATCAGACTGTGTTTTTTGGGGCTAAGAATGCAAGTATCCAGTGGATTGAACTGTTTCAAGATCAAGAAGCTACGGCTAGAAAGGATCCAAGTGGACTTCCATCGATGCGATTTGACAAGTTTTTTGACTCTACTGGTCCTGGTGGAATAATGACGCCATTACAAGAGGCTGCTTTGCGAAATCAGTCTGAGCGCTGTAGCACGCCAGATGGTCTTAATCATGGCTGCATCGACGGTAGCGCAGCTCTGCTTGAAGTATTGCCAAGTAGCATTATTAGATTTGCCCACAACGGTTATGTGCATGCCATGTTAATCACGACTCTTTCAGATTCGAAATCAGACCGTGAAATACTTATATCTGGAGGGGGCGATGGCACCGTGAAGATGTGGTCATTACTTGAGACTCGTAAACTATCTTTACTGAGAACACTTGAACTGGATCTAAGTGTGATGTCTCTTGTCAGAGGCGCTGAGAGCTATATATATTGTGGTCTGAGTGGTGGTAAAGTGGTTATGTACGATCTAGATACAGCACAAGTTGTAAGGGTGGACAAGCATGAACAAAAGCAAGATGTGCTGGCGCTGTGCACTGCTGGCGCCACTGATTGTGTATTCAAGGCTACGGGCGGACTAGTTCAAAAGTGGGATCCTACAAAGTATTCGCGCTATGAGTGGACAGCACACGATGGCCAGATCCTAACAATGGTGTGCGCTCATATAAACGGAAGAAATGCCCTTGTTACTGGAGGTAATGACTCGTCCATTGCTCTATGGGATATATCGTATTTAGTTCCTCTGCGGCCGTCGCTGGATGCAGCATTGTCAAAGACCCCGAAGCAGACTGTGGTTGCACTCGACAATGACAATATGATAAAAACACTCGGCACGTTTGTTTCTTATCAAACTGTGTCTGGGCCCGAAAACTTATATTGGAGTGAGTGCAGAAGGTGTGCGTCGTTCTTGAAGAGTCTCCTCATTCATTTTGGCGCAAGTTCTCAGTTACTCCCTGTTCAGACTAACGGCAACCCGATCGTTTATGGGCTGTTCAAAGGTAGAGGCTCTGCAAGGCCGAAGAAGCGCCTTTTATTTTATGGTCATTACGACGTTATAAGTGCAAATTCAACTGATAACTGGAATACCAATCCGTTTTCCTTGACTGCTCAAGATGGCTACCTCTACGGTCGAGGCGTCTCGGACAATAAGGGCCCAATTCTTGCAGCCATTTTTGCTGTGGCTGACCTATTTCAAGCTTCGATGCTTGAAAATGACATTGTGTTTCTTATTGAAGGAGAGGAAGAATGTGGTAGCACTGGATTCTCTGAGACAATCTTGAAGCATAAAGATGTCATAGGTGATATCGATTGGGTCATTTTGAGTAATTCATATTGGCTGGATGATAATACACCTTGTCTTAATTACGGGCTTCGTGGCGTTGTCAATGCATGTGTGTCTATATCGAGCGACAAACCAGACTTGCATTCAGGTGTTCATGGTGGAGTATACAGAGAACCCAGCATAGACATGATAAACCTACTTTCCAAGTTGACTTCTGACAGCGGCAAAGTGCTCATACCTGAATTTTATGATTCAGTTCGCCCTATAACCAAAGAGGAGGAGGCATATTACGATGCCATTGTGCATACACCCAACATCCAGCAAACCAAAGAAATACTCATGAAGAAATGGAGATATCCTTCTCTCACCATTCATGGAGTTAAGGTTAGTGGGCCAGGAAATGCAACTGTTATTCCTGCTTCTGTTGTGGCCACTATATCGTTGAGAATTGTGCCAGACCAGGACATCCAGCAAACTAAGGACTCCGTCGAAAGATACTTGAAGGATTGCTTTGCTCAATTTGAAAGTGACAATAAAATGTCGGTGACTTTTGCACATGAGGCAGAACCATGGCTAGGCGATCCTTCGAATGATTCTTTCCAAGTACTGCGTCAGGCTCTGGTAGAAGAGTGGAGCTGTGAGCCTCTGTTCATTCGAGAAGGAGGCTCAATTCCTGTTGTCCGGATACTTGAGAAAATATTTAACGCTTCAGCAGCACAGTTGCCTTGTGGACAAGCCAGTGATGGCGCACATTTGAACAATGAGCGATTGCGCATCACCAATTTTTTCAAAACCCGTAACGTGCTGAAAAAAGCATTTGTTGAATTACGCTGAATGGCGACAATAATGAGTTGTCTGAATGTTTTAAAGTTTTATTGTATATATATGTATGCCGTGATATTACAGCATGATTTGTCGTTCATCATAAAATTGTTGTCGTAAGAGCAGCTCACCACAACCGTTTGATTATGGTTTTGTCGTTGCCCGGATAGTTATATACAATAGCGGTATTTGAAAACCTAGGGGTAGCATTAACATGATACAAGCTTCTGGTGGCTCGAAACTGAATCACGGCCTGTTTAATCTTCCGCGTGTTAGGACAGCGAACAGTCACCTTCCCATCAACAACTACTTCATAAAATGAAGGCTTCTCTCCATCTCCTTTTAAAATATTCTGAGTCCCATCTGGCTCGTCGCTGTCAGCAAGGAAAGGCTCAAGAATCTTTTCAATTCCTGAAGACGGTGAAGCAAAAGGTCTCGATGTCAAATTGCATTTCCAATTTGGGTCAATCATTAGTCCTGTGATTCCGGGTGATGAGGACCGACTATCGTTAGTCACAGGCAATAAAAACATTTGGATATAACTCACATATATACATTGAATTTGTCGTTGGCGGTATCGGGCATCTCGATGGCGATGCCAAGCGTTTGTATTGCTTCTTCATCAACTGACAGTTTTGCCAAAAGCTTCTCCTTGATTGTTGCTAAGAGTTAATACAGCTATAATATACACTCTACCCATACCTATAAGTTGCTTGTCATTGATTTCGGACTTGTAAGGGCGACGCCTACGAGAAGAAATCCATAGAGGGATAAATACTGTCTGGTTGCACAGCTGCACCTTGTAGAAACAGTAGCAGCCAACGCCCAAAAGAGTACCTGACAGTAGATATAAAGAGGCATACCAGCTTGGACCATTCGATCCTCGATTCACTACTTTAATGGATGACCAACATCTTTTGAGCTGGATTGTAGGCGAAAGAGTCTTTAATGTCGGTCTGTATCTCAGCATGACATGTTAGGCAGTTAAGCCCTATGCAACGATTAGAATATGTAAGGTATGAGAGGCGCATATACAATAGTTAGAGTCGCGTTACAGGAATATTGCCCTGCAGGTACCGCAACTCCTTCGTTATCTTATCTATCAGAGTGAGCATCGAAAGCATGTCAGCTTATAGTTGAGACACCTCAGATTTCCAGCGAATTCCACACCATTGGCTTATTTCGATAGAAAGCGCTCTTGCACTCATTACTTCGTCCTTTGTAGCACCGTTGTTCAACGCCCCCTTAAGGTGGCCCTTCAATTGCGGATTCACATCCTGAGGTACAAGGCATGCTACGATGACGAGACTTGTCTCCTTGGCAGATAATATCTTGTCGAATGACAATAATGACCCATAAACATGGTTGATGGCAAAGAACTCCAAATCAGGATATGCACGTTCCAGTTGGCCCGAGACTCTTTTGGACACTTTCCCATAAACTTTGTCAAAAAAGCTCTTGCCCCGAATTTGAGATTCGTTCACACTTGGGCTGTCGCGTTGGAGGGTTTCGGATCTCAAAGCTGTTGGAGTCGCATCGCGAAGACGATAAAGGGCGTTTATGGTCTTCGGAAGACCCCCTAACGCAGCCCCTTTAAGCAACGCTTCTTTCATTTTAAGAGTGATCTCTTCATGTCTTTCGTCTGGTGAGGTATGCAGAGCGTACTCATAGATGCGGGGGATTTCATCGCTTTCATTACAAACGCTGAATGCTGCTGCCGCAATGAAATACCAACTCGAAGAGAGGTGGGGTGTATTGGCTAGTTGTTTTAATCTCGCTAAATTTAGAATTGACATGAGTATTTATCCTCAGATACAACGAGATGTTATTATTTGTTGTAGTTACGCGATCATATACAGATGAGATTTTTGTCGGCAATAGGATGAGTGGGGTCTCTAATACCTGTAAGAAAATCAATGCGGCTTCTCATTAATGTGCTTTTGAGTTTGTTGCTTGGAATGGTATTGGCATTGCTACGGTTGAAGAGTATTATTTTGAATCGTAACATTAATTATATACAATATAATGTAGGATATATAGTTCGCAACATTATATGAATAATTCGACAAAAAACCGAAAAACAAAATCATTAGGCAAATAGATGCTCAAAAATGCCACAATCTGGCAGTAGAAGCGAAAACGAAGTCTTGAGAATCGAAGGTCATCCACGAATAAATATCAAATTGAAGAAAAAGCTTTTGAAAAACTGTCGCAAATTGGACAAACAGAATCGAAGGAGAGCCTTTAAGGCAGGCAAGGCCATTAAACAGGCGATTCGTGTAATCGTCGAGAGAATTGAAGAATGTGGTCATAATTTAGGCAACAAGGGCCACAACAGCCATTGCAAAGATAAGCACTCCACCAACCTTGGTTGAAGATGCCCCACTAGATTGCAATACTCCACTTGGTCCACTAGAGCCACCTCCGACTTGCGAAGGCTTGGGCTGGCCTGCAGCCACTGACGATGGGATACCGGACTGAACTGCCGACAAAGATGTTGGAGCTGAACCGTTTTCACCCGTTCCTGAGGTTTGTCCATTGGAAGCAGTGCTAGTAGCAGAAGACACCACGCTTGATGCAGAAACTGTACCCGGTGCTGCTGGAGAGCTTGGAGAAGCTTCTGAGGCTGGTCCAGAAGAGACTGGCGAAGAACCAGGAACGGGGGCTGACGAAACCGATGCCAAAGAAGCTGATGAAGAACCTGAGGCTAGTGCAGACGACACTGGAGATCCTGAAGCAGGAGCAGATGACACTGGCGCAGAGGAAACTGGCGCAGAAGACACCGGTGCAGATCCTGAAGCTGGTGCAGAAGAAGCGGGTGAAGAAGAAACTGGAGCAGATCCTGAAGCTGGTGCAGAAGAAACTGGAGCAGATCCTGAAGCTGGTGCAGAAGAAGCAGGCACAGAAGAAACTGGCGCAGATCCTGAAGCAGGAGCAGAAGAAACTGGTGCAGATGAAGCTGGTGCAGATCCTGAAGCAGGAGCAGAAGAAACTGGTGCAGATGAAGCTGGTGCAGATCCTGAAGCTGGCGCAGAAGAAACTGGCGCGGATCCTGAAGCCGGTGCAGAAGACACTGGAGCAGATGAAGCTGGAGCAGATCCTGAAGCTGGTGCAGAAGAAACTGGAGCAGATCCTGAAGCTGGCGTAGAAGAAACTGGCGCAGATCCTGAAGCTGGTGCAGAAGACACTGGAGCAGATGAAGCTGGAGCAGATCCTGAAGCTGGCGCAGAAGAAACTGGAGCAGATGAAGCTGGAGCAGATCCTGAAGCTGGCGTAGAAGAAACTGGCGCGGATCCTGAAGCTGGTGCAGAAGACACCGGTGAAGAAGAAACTGGTGAAGAAGAAACTGGTGAAGAAGAAACTGGTGAAGAAGAAACTGGTGAAGAAGAAACTGGTGAAGAAGAAACTGGTGAAGAAGAAACTGGTGAAGAAGAAACTGGCGAAGAAGAAACTGGAGCAGATCCTGAAGCAGGTGCAGAAGAAGCAGGCACAGAAGAAACTGGCGCAGATCCTGAAGCAGGAGCAGAAGAAACTGGTGCAGAAGAAACTGGCGCAGAAGAAACTGGTGCAGATCCTGAAGCAGGAGCAGAAGAAACTGGTGCAGAAGAAATTGGTGAAGATCCTGAAGCTGGAGCAGATGAAACTGGTGCAGATCCTGAAGCTGGTGAAGAAGAAACTGGTGCAGAAGAAACTGGTGCAGAAGAAACTGGTGCAGAAGAAACTGGCGCAGATCCTGAAGCTGGTGAAGAAGAAACTGGTGCAGAAGAAACTGGCGCAGAAGAAACTGGCGCAGAAGAAACTGGCGCAGAAGAAACTGGTGCCGACAAAGTAGTATTCCAATATCCTGAAGTAGTCTGGACTGAAGAAATAGTGGTCACGACAGAACTAGATGGTGTCGAACTCACAGAGGCTGAACTGATCGTAGATGAACCGACGGTACCGGAATTAGCGGTCGACGAGCTGACTATACCAGAAGTTGAAGCAGCCGAAGAGCTAGTCAGTGAAGTCACCACAATAGAGCTAACTGGCACAGAAGTGGAAACAGAAGAAGTTGTGTTCACCACTGAGCTAGTAGGAGCTGAGCTGACTGTGCCAGATGTGGAAGCCACTGAGGTGGAGTTCACAACCGAGCTAACTGGAGCTGAGCTGACTGTGCCAGAAGTGGAAACGACGGAACTCACTGAAGTAGAGCTAACAGGAGAAGAGCTGGCTGGTCCAGAGGAGACAGGCACAGAGCTAACCGGACCAGAGGTAGAAGCAACGGACGTACTGTTCACAACAGAACTGACTGGGGTAGAGCTAACTGGGCCGGAAGTGGAAGCCACTGAGGTAGAGTTCACAACCGAGCTCACTGGAGCAGAGCTGACTGGTCCCGAAGTAGAAGCAATAGAAGTAGAGTTCACAACGGAGCTCACTGGTGCAGAGCTAACTGGTCCCGAAGTAGAAGCAATAGAAGTGGAGTTAACGACGGAGCTGATAGGCGCAGAGCTGACTGGTCCAGAAGTAGAAGCCACAGAAGTGGAAGCACCAGAAGTGGAAGCACCAGTACTAGAAGCAACAGAGGTGGACGAAACTGAGGTGGAAGCAACAGAAGTAGAGTTCACAACAGAGCTGACAGGCGCAGAGCTGACTGGTCCAGAAGTGGAAGCAACAGAAGTAGAGTTAACGACCGAGCTGACAGGCGCAGAGCTAACAGGTCCAGAAGTGGAAGCAACAGAAGTGGAGTTAACGACTGAGCTCACTGGTGCAGAGCTGACTGGTCCAGAAGTGGAAGCAACAGAGGTAGTGTTAACGACCGAGCTCACTGGTGCAGAGCTGACTGGTCCAGAAGTAGAAGCCACTGAAGTAGAGTTAACGACCGAGCTTACTGGTGCAGAGCTGACCGGGCTCGAAGTGGAAGCAACAGAGGTAGTGTTAGCGACAGAGCTCACTGGTGCAGAGCTAACAGGACCAGAAGTAGAAGCAACAGAGGTACTGTTCAAAACAGAGCTAACTGAAGTAGAGCTGACTGCTCCAGAGCTGACTGGTCCAGAAGTAGAAGCAACAGAAGTAGAGTTCACAACCGAGCTCACTGGTGCAGAGCTGACTGGTCCCGAAGTCGAGGCCACAGAAGTAGTGTTAGCGACAGAGCTTACGGGCGCAGAGCTGACTGATCCAGAAGTGGAAGCAACAGAAGTAGTGTTAGCAACAGAGCTCACTGGTGCAGAGCTAACAGGACCAGAAGTAGAAGCCACAGAAGTGGAGTTAACGACAGAGCTCACTGGTGCAGAGCTAACGGGTCCGGAAGTGGAAGCCACAGAAGTAGAGTTCACAACAGAGCTGATAGGCGCAGAGCTAACAGGACCAGAAGTAGAAGCCACAGAAGTAGTGTTAGCGACAGAGCTTACGGGCGCAGAGCTAACTGGTCCCGAAGTAGAAGCAATAGAAGTAGAGTTCACAACAGAGCTGACAGTCGCAGAGCTAACAGGTCCGGAAGTGGAAGCAACAGATGTGGAGTTAACGACCGAGCTCACGGGAGTAGAGCTGACTGGTCCAGAAGTGGAAGCCACAGAAGTGGAGTTAACAACCGAGCTCACTGGTGCAGAGCTGACTGGGCCCGAAGTGGAAGCAACAGAAGTGGAGTTCACAACAGAGCTCACTGGTGCAGAGCTAACAGGTCCGGAAGTGGAAGCAACAGATGTGGAGTTAACGACCGAGCTCACGGGAGTAGAGCTGACTGGTCCAGAAGTGGAAGCCACAGAAGTGGAGTTAACAACCGAGCTCACTGGTGCAGAGCTGACTGGGCCCGAAGTGGAAGCAACAGAAGTGGAGTTCACAACAGAGCTCACTGGTGCAGAGCTAACAGGTCCGGAAGTGGAAGCAACAGATGTGGAGTTAACGACCGAGCTCACGGGAGTAGAGCTGACTGGTCCAGAAGTGGAAGCCACAGAAGTGGAGTTAACAACCGAGCTCACTGGTGCAGAGCTGACTGGGCCAGAAGTAGAAGCAACAGAAGTGGAGTTCACAACAGAGCTCACTGGTGCAGAGCTGACTGGTCCCGAAGTCGAGGCCACAGAAGTAGTGTTAGCGACAGAGCTTACGGGCGCAGAGCTAACTGATCCAGAAGTAGAAGCAACAGAAGTAGTGTTAACGACAGAGCTCACTGGAGCAGAGCTAACTGTTCCAGAAGTAGAAGCCACAGAGGTAGTGTTAGCGACCGAGCTCACTGGTGCAGAGCTAACGGGTCCGGAAGTGGAAGCCACAGAAGTAGAGTTCACAACAGAGCTGATAGGCGCAGAGCTAACAGGACCAGAAGTAGAAGCCACAGAAGTAGTGTTAGCGACAGAGCTTAAGGGCGCAGAGCTAACTGATCCAGAAGTAGAAGCAACAGAAGTAGTGTTAACGGCAGAGCTCACTGGCGCAGAGCTAACAGGTCCAGAAGTAGAAGCAACAGAAGTAGAGTTCACAACAGAGCTGACAGGCGCAGAGCTGACTGGGCCGGAAGTCGAAGCAACAGAAGTGGAGTTAACGACTGAGCTGACAGGCACAGAGCTGACTGGTCCAGAAGTAGAAGCCACAGAAGTGGTGTTAGCAACTGAGCTTACGGGAGCAGAGCTGACTGGTCCAGAAGTAGAAGCCACAGAGGTGGTGTTAGCGACTGAGCTTATGGGAGCAGAGCTAACAGGTCCGGAAGTGGAAGCAACAGATGTGGAGTTAACGACCGAGCTCACGGGAGTAGAGCTGACTGGTCCAGAAGTGGAAGCCACAGAGGTGGTGTTAGCGACTGAGCTTATGGGAGCAGAGCTAACTGGTCCCGAAGTAGAAGCCACAGAGGTAGTGTTAGCGACAGAGCTCACTGGTGCAGAGCTGACTGGGCCGGAAGTAGAAGCCACAGAGGTAGTGTTAGCGATAGAGCTTACGGGTGCAGAGCTAACTGGTCCAGAAGTAGAAGCAACAGAAGTGGAGTTCACAACAGAGCTCACTGGTGCAGAGCTAACTGATCCAGAAGTAGAGGCCACAGAAGTAGTGTTAGCGACAGAGCTTACGGGCGCAGAGCTAACTGATCCAGAAGTAGAAGCAACAGAAGTAGTGTTAACGACAGAGCTCACTGGTCCAGAGCTAACTGGTCCAGAAGTAGAAGCCACAGAGGTAGTGTTAGCGCCAGAGCTGATAGGCGCAGAGCTAACAGGACCAGAAGTAGAAGCCACAGAGGTAGTGTTAGCGACAGAGCTGATAGGCGCAGAGCTAACAGGACCAGAAGTAGAAGCCACAGAAGTAGTGTTAGCGACAGAGCTTACGGGCGCAGAGCTAACTGGTCCCGAAGTAGAAGCCACAGAAGTAGTGTTAGCGACAGAGCTGACAGTCGCAGAGCTAACAGGTCCGGAAGTAGAAGCAATAGATGTGGAGTTAACAACTGAGCTAACTGATGCAGAGCTAACAGGTCCGGAAGTAGAAGCAACAGAGGTACTGTTCAAAACAGAGCTAACTGGAGTAGAGCTGACTGGCCCAGAAGTAGAAGCAACAGAGGTAGAGTTCACAACCGAGCTCACTGGTGCAGAGCTGACTGGTCCAGAAGTAGAAGCAACAGAAGTAGAGTTCACAACCGAGCTCACTGGTGCAGAGCTGACTGGGCCGGAAGTAGAAGCAACAGAAGTTGTGTTAGCGACCGAGCTCACGGAGGTAGAGCTAGAGCTGACTGGGCCGGAAGTGGAAGCCACAGAAGTAGTGTTAGCGACAGAGCTGGCTGGTGCAGAGCTAGAGCTGACTGGGCCGGAAGTGGAAGCAACAGAAGTAGAGTTCACGACAGAGCTGACAGGCGCAGAGCTGACTGGTCCGGAAGTAGAAGCCACAGAGGTACTGTTAGCGACTGAGCTCACAGAGGTAGAGCTAACTGGCAACGAAGTTACAACACAAACGGAAGAGGTGAGACTGGTACAGCTTGCTGGCGGTGTAGCCTTGGATGAGATACTAGCGGCTGGCACAGAATATGCCGAAAATGCGGAACTGAAAGCATCTTCAATCGAGCTAAAAACAGGCACCAGTCGATTAACGCCGTCACAAGAAAGCTTATCATACGCCTTCTCAGCAAGGTCTTCAACAGATCCATATAGTGTCTCAATATCTTGCTGAACAACAGATGCAACACCAGCGCCGTTGAAAGCACTAGCCTTGCTGGCGAGATCCCCAAGCAACTGCACCACCACAGGCGTCAAACTGTTTGCTGAAGACACAATAGACTCGGTATCACAGGCATCAGCTCCAGATAGACCACTAGCAGCATTCACAGCATCTCCAAGGGCAGACTGAATTGCAGATTCTGAATTCTGAATTTGCAAAGCTCCACTGACTCCATCAGATTCAGTGTAGTTCTCCACCAGCTGGTCAGTATTTGAAGAATCCGACTGAACGGCGGACAGAGCACTAACCAATGACGCAACGGCTCCAGTGGGAGAAGCACAGTTAGTCGGCGTGGAATAGGTGGCTGGAACACATGATTCAATGGTGCTGGCAGTCGCAGAACTGGTCGAAGCAGAGTTAACTGGACCAGAGCTCACTGGACCAGAAGTAGAAGCAACAGAAGTGCTGTTAGCGACCGAGCTGACTGGAGCTGATGAAACAGGAGTTGAGCTGACAGGAGCAGAAGTAGAAGCAACAGACGTACTGTTAGCGACTGAGCTGACAGGAGCAGATGAAACAGGAGCTGAGCTCACTGGACCAGAGCTTACCGGGCCAGAAGTAGATGCAACAGAAGTGCTGTTAGCAACAGAGCTGACAGGAGCAGATGAAACAGGAGCTGAGCTCACTGGACCAGAGCTGACCGGGCCAGAAGTAGATGCAACAGAAGTGCTGTTAGCAACAGAGCTGACAGGAGCAGATGAAACAGGAGCTGAGCTCACTGGACCAGAGCTGACCGGGCCAGAAGTAGATGCAACAGAAGTGCTGTTAGCAACAGAGCTGACAGGAGCTGATGAAACAGGAGCTGAGCTAACCGGTGCGGAGCTGACTGGGCCAGAAGTAGAAGCAACAGAAGTGCTGTTAGCAACAGAGCTGACAGGAGCAGATGAAACAGGAGCTGAGCTCACTGGACCAGAGCTGACTGGGCCAGAAGTAGAAGCAACAGAAGTGCTGTTAGCAACCGAGCTGACAGGAGATGATGAAACAGGAGCTGAGCTCACTGGACCAGAGCTGACCGGGCCAGAAGTAGAAGCAACAGACGTACTGTTAGCGACTGAGCTGACAGGAGCAGATGAAACAGGAGCTGAGCTAACCGGTGCGGAGCTAACTGGTACGGAACTGACTGGTACAGAACTGGATGCTACTACGGAAGATGTAGCAACGCAAGAAACATCCCAACAGTACTGGAGAGAAGAGTCCTTAAATCCACACTTGGTTGTCAACACAGCATCATCACTACCCCATCCACACTTCTCTGAGAACTTGAATACCACATCAATCTCTGGAACGCAGAATTCGCCGGACGACTGAGAAGGAGTGAAAGGAACTGTGACAGTAAAGCTAGACCAATCTTCTCCGGAAGGCTGACCATTAGAAAACACCGTGATAACCTCTGGGGCAGTTACAGTGATAGACTTGAGCTTGGATAACTCAGCCTTGATCTGAGGACCAACTGTGACAACAACATCAGCAACATAGCCAGAGCCATTGTTATATACATCAACCACCTTTACAACTCCACTAGAGGTGGAAGGAGCAACAGCGCATGATGCAGAAGGAACAATTCCAGCAGAATTGGTTGAGCATACAGAAGTTGTAGCAGCAGAACTGATGGGAACGGAACTGGCAGGTGCAGAACTAATAGGTCCAGTACTAGAAGCAACAGAGGTGGAAGAAACTGAGGTGGAAGCAAAAGAAGTGGAGTTCACAACAGAGCTAACCGGTGCAGAGCTGACTGGTGCAGAGCTAACTGGTGCAGAGCTAACTGGTGCAGAGCTAACTGGTGCAGAGCTAACTGGTGCAGAGCTAACCGGTGCAGAACTGGATGCTACTACAGAAGATGTAGCAACGCAAGAAACATCCCAACAGTACTGGAGAGAAGAGTCCTTAAATCCACACTTGGTTGTCAACACAGCATCATCACTACCCCATCCACACTTCTCTGAGAACTTGAATACCACATCAATCTCTGGAACGCAGAATTCGCCGGACGACTGAGAAGGAGTGAAAGGAACTGTGACAGTAAAGCTAGACCAATCTTCTCCGGAAGGCTGACCATTAGAAAACACCGTGATAACCTCTGGGGCAGTTACAGTGATAGACTTGAGCTTGGATAACTCAGCCTTGATCTGAGGACCAACTGTGACAACAACATCAGCAACATAGCCAGAGCCATTGTTGTATACATCAACAACCTTTACAACTCCACTAGAGGTGGAAGGAGCAACAGCGCATGATGCAGAAGGAACAATTCCAGCAGAATTGGTTGAGCATACAGAAGTCGTAGCAGTAGAACTGATGGGAGCGGAGCTGACTGGTGCAGAGGTAACTGGTGTAGAGCTAACTGGTGCAGAACTGACTGGTGCAGAGCTAACCGGTGCAGAGCTAACCGGTGCAGAGCTAACCGGTGCAGAGCTAACCGGTGCAGAACTGACTGGTGCAGAGCCGACTGGTGCAGAGCTAACTGGTGCAGAGCTAACTGGTGCAGAGCTAACTGGTGCAGAGCTAACTGGTGCAGAGCTAACTGGTGCAGAGCTAACTGGTGCAGAGCTAACTGGTGCAGAGCTAACCGGTGCAGAACTGGATGCTACTACAGAAGATGTAGCAACGCAAGAAACATCCCAACAGTACTGGAGAGAAGAGTCCTTAAATCCACACTTGGTTGTCAACACAGCATCATCACTACCCCATCCACACTTCTCTGAGAACTTGAATACCACATCAATCTCTGGAACGCAGAATTCGCCGGACGACTGAGAAGGAGTGAAAGGAACTGTGACAGTAAAGCTAGACCAATCTTCTCCGGAAGGCTGACCATTAGAAAACACCGTGATAACCTCTGGGGCAGTTACAGTGATAGACTTGAGCTTGGATAACTCAGCCTTGATCTGAGGACCAACTGTGACAACAACATCAGCAACATAGCCAGAGCCATTGTTGTATACATCAACAACCTTAACAACTCCACTAGAGGTGGAAGGAGCAACAGCGCATGATGCAGAAGGAACAATTCCAGCAGAATTGGTCGAGCACGCAGCAGTCGTAGCCACTGAACTTGTAATGGCGGCAGAGCTGGAAGTGACAACAGTAGCAGCAGAGCTAGAAGCAGCAGAGCTAGAAGCGACAGAGCTAGAAGCAGCGGAGCTAGAAGCAGCAGAGCTAGAAGCAGCAGAGCTAGAAGCGACAGAGCTGGAAGCAACAGAGCTAGAAGCAACAGAGCTGGAAGCAGCGGAGCTAGAAGCAACAGAGCTGGAAGCAACAGAGCTGGAAGCAACAGAGCTGGAAGCAACAGAGCTGGAAGCAACAGAGCTGGAAGCAACAGAGCTGGAAGCAACAGAGCTGGAAGCAACAGAGCTGGAAGCAACAGAGCTGGAAGCAACAGAGCTGGAAGCAACAGAGCTGGAAGCAACAGAGCTGGAAGCAACAGAGCTGGTAGCAGCAGAGCTAGAAGCAGCAGAGCTAGAAGCAGCAGAGCTAGAAGCAGCAGAGGCTATAGAGCTAGTAGCGACGGAGCTGGAAGTAGCGGGCTGGGTGTTCCAGCAGTAGTTAGGCTCATAAGCCTGGCTACAACCAAATCCGTAATCATCAGAGTTGAAAACATTGTTCGTCCAATCGATTTGAATAGATAATCCATAGTCCTCAATGCAGTTTTCACCGTTGACATAGTCCAAAGGCACTCTGATTGTGAAATCGAATAGATTGTCGACAGGATGAGTGGGTCCAACATTGTTAGTAGAAAAAATCCAGTAGACAAAGTTGTTAGGGCCAATGACCTTCAAGTTGGAAATATCGGACTCAAAACTCTGGGGCTCGTTGACCACCACGTGGAGATCCACGTACCACCCTGTGGAATTGTGGACCACGTCGTCAACGCTGACCGTGACATTTGCAGATCCAGGTTTGGAAAGGCCAGAAAATGTAGTGCATGCAGGAGACGCGGGGTAAGTAGTTCCTGGGGCTGTGGTTGGCGCCGTGGGTGATGAGGTAGAACTTCCCTTCGAAGTGCTTACTATCTGGGAAGATGAAGATGAGCTTGAACTTTGTCCTTTAGATGAGGAGCTGGAAGCAGAACTAGAAGTGGAAACCTTGGAGCTGGAAACCTGAGAACTGGAGATCTGAGAGCTAGTCACCTTAGAGCTGGAGACAACAGGGCTGGAGCTGGAGGCCTGGGAGCTAGTCACCTTAGAGCTCAGCTCCGTTGAGGATGTTGAGACCTTTGAAGAGCTGGATGTAGTGACCTTCTGAGATGAGACCACACTTGAGCTGGTGATGTGACTAGATGGATGGAATGCAGATGAAGGTGATGACTAAAGTTAACAACCAAAATTGGGTCAGGCAATACTTACTTGAGAACTCCAGCAGTAGTCAGGGGATGTAGCTTGACTGCAGCCGAATCTGTAGTCTCCAGAATAGAAAACGTTATTGAGCCAGTCGATTTGAAGCTGGATTGGGTAGTCGGTAATACAGTCAGATCCCTCCTTATAGTCGATAGGGAAAACAACGTCAAAGTTAAATAAATCAGCAATCTTGGGGAGTGGGCCAACATTGTTGGTAGAATATAGGTATCCGTTTTTATCGGGGGAGCTAAGCAAGATGTTTTGGAGGTCGGATTTTTTACTCTCATCCTCGTCGATCTGAACGTGCATATCCACGTACCATCCTGTTGAGTTTTGGAAAACGTCTTTGATTGAAAGCTCGACCTTAGCAGCACCAGGCTCACTAGTTAGGCTTTCACCGGTTGGGCAAGAAACTGAAGCGGCATAAGTAGTTGCTGAACCACCGCTTGTAGCAGCGGCAGAACCGACCAAAGTTAATCCTGCAAGATAAATATTGCGCAAAAACATCGTGTTAGTGCACGGGTATTTTTTTGTGAACGATGAAGTTCAAAGACGGTTAGCCTTAATCACAGCGGGGTGAAGATGTTTATATACCGGAACATAATGGTTTTCAGAAGCTATAGATTGCTCGGGGCCATCTGAGCTGATGCACGCCATGCAAACGGCCGGCTCCAAAAAAAACAATTCTGATGCTAAAAAGAAATACGAAGTGGGTATGCTGTGGGTTTACGCACAAATTGAAGGCGAAGGGACCACATATCGACCCTGAACGTCTAGATTCAATTTCCTGTTGGCTCGGAACCTAGAGGCACTGAAGGCGGTGGTCTGCATCTCCGCTTTTTTTGGAGAACTTGGTGGGCATAGCGATCTGCAGAATCATGCATGTTCTGGGCCAGTTACTGAACATCTTATGCACTGAATAGCCGATGCCGCATGGATGCATGATGCATAGAGCCATTCGTCATTATTAAACGGCCCATTTTGGAAACCGTTGGATCCCTCATCTTGCATATATTAATCTTAAAATTTTCGAGCGAGGGGGGGGGCGTCACGGCCACCCCGGAACAAGGACAAGAGATAAAGAGAGTTTTTGGAAAGTTAATTGCAAGTTCTGGGGCGGGTTATAGATCATTCATGCAGTTGTCGCACGTTGAGTACAGAGTACATAGATAGTGTAAAAAAATATTATTACGCAGCACATCGATCCACTGGTCGCCGGCCACCTCTGTGGACCCGCTATGCACGGACGGTGGGTCTTGCATGTGGCGTCCTGCAAGTCGGGCGATCACAGAAGCTTCGGTCTGCATATAGTTTTCCCGGCGCCTCAAGGATTAGAAATACCGCGCTTCCCTTACAGACAAATTGTTGCAGAAGATGTCCCTATAAGTGGGACAGACGACTGGCTGTTCATGTTGGGGCAGCTATGACCAGGCCCTGATGTGGTGTCGCTCAAGCGCCATCAGATGTCCTCTAGAAAGTTCCTCGACTTAATCGGTGAAGCGACGGTGAAGCGATAAAAGCATTTATCACTCGATGGCGAGCATTTTTCTAGTGGGGCCATTATTCCTGGGCTATCGTTTACAACCTCAATCTTAATGCTTGACTGTATGCATGTAATATGTAGATCGATTCCTATTCTGGTGGCAACCAGCTGAGCAGTTTTATGTTAGGGAAAAACTTGAGTATCATCTGAATGTTGGGATTGCAATTATATTGTTTGGAAAATAATGGCCATAGATATGAGCCTGTAGGTCAATTGCTAATTCGCGTTGTTTTCAAAGCTTTGAGTAGACATATGAGTGAAAAGGTGTATGTGTTACTTCGTACAGGTTACATCTGCACAATGGCGATCATTGCTGATCATGAAAACGTTCCTGAAATTCAACATGCATTGAGCACAGCTGTGGACGACTGGCGACAGCAAGAGCGTCGATCTAATCTCCACTATTGGTTCTTTGCATGGCATTTATTTTCAGATGCGTCCACCGTATGAGATGGCACCTCGGAAACATCTTCTGCACCAATCCCGATTGACATCAATCGAGGCTTGTGACTCCTGACATAGTAAAGTTGTATATGTGGCCCTTGTATTAAAGAAAACACTGAAAAATTGCCCAATTCTATTTGATAGCAACCCATTAAACAAAGCTGATAAGCGACAAAGCGCATTGCTGATGAACAACTGTGTCTTGGATCAAATCAAGCAGTTCATGGCACACATCAACTCAACCTCAAACTTTGATGAGGTGATCGTCGGTTTGGGTTTCCTTATCGATGCCTCAACGTCCAGGCGTTAACAAGCCTTTGCCAACATCGGTTGGTCCTGATTCGAAGTGCTTCTTCCACCAGTTTCGATCTGCCTGCCGATGGCCAACAAACCATATGGCGAGTCAATGCGCCAAGATCGGCGGATCTGTGGGGGTCGATCACCACTGGTGCCTATGGCATAACGCCATAATAAATCATTTCCTAACTAGAACAATATCTCGGAAGTTGTCAGTATGATTTAATTAACTCTTGCATAAACATCATCGTCCAGCCTGGAACCGCTTTTCACACGTTTTGACGCACTATCGCTACCAACAGACAAATATGGCTAGGCAAATGAAAATTATATGCATTTAGTTAATTATATTACTGTCACTATTAAACACGCTTTAACCGTTTAACTACGGTTTGTGCTCAAATTAGTTAGCATAGTGGGACCATTGCGCAAGCACCGTGGCTACCATATTGGACTAGTTATTTTAACCTATTTTGATAATGAGGCTCCAGCAGCATGTATGGGGGATATGCCAGTAGGCCCACATTGACTGTGTTTCAGCATGATAACTTATACGTTGAATGAACCCTACATACTGTGGGAAGGCCCTTTAGCAGATAGGTACGCAGTTGGTTGCAAGGCACCACCAAACCATTCCAGGTACTGCCTGCTGTATGGTTATCATAGTACGAAGCATACGTCTGTCAGCAGCTGATTGGTACAGCAGCTAAATAATATTTGACGCCATTCGATCGAGGCAACATTGCAGATCGGGTGTGATACGTACATATACAATGGTGACGTTGCTTAACTATAGCCAGCCATCCACACAGATATTATATCGTTGAACAAGCTTAATTTCGATATTCCGATCACGATAATATTTTGACACTTGAAATGGTGTCGGCCAGGACAGGCCGCGCTAGGCGGTGCGGGTCCGCAGACGGCACCAACGCCCTATATTTGCAAAATTTTGCTTGGGCATATAGCCGAGCTTCCAGAACACTTCCTATTACGGTTAGTCACGTGGATAATTGTTCCATGGTAATTTAGCCGTGCTGAGGTTTGGTGAAAAAATGGTGTGTGTGGGACCCATTAGAGAATTAGGAATCTCTGAGGCACTATGTGGTGAGAGAATCTGACAAGATTTGCATTTAAATTAACTAAAATGGAGTAATCGACTCAGTTTGTTCCTTTATTGCTATTGTAGATACCGTTCCTCGCTGGCGCGCCATTTCGGCTTGCTATGCTATTGTCTGCAGTGGTCATCGAATGCCACTTAGACTTTAGCGCCTCACTGACCACAAAATGCTCAAAGTCCCTGGTCCCGTTCAAAGGGTGTTTGATTTATTCCCGCTAAAGACATGGGAAGCTGCAGAGCTTCCTCGCATGCCTTTGGCAGGTGTAGATGATGATGGGAATGATGCTGTTGTATATGTCTACAACATTGAGGGTGGCATCTGCACCGAACCGAAATGCTTGGAGATCCAGATGTGGGCATCTCTGTCGAACCACAAAAAGATTCGTGTTACCCCATCTAGTAACCATGTATCCCCTCACGATATGCTTCCATATATTGTGGAACTCACCAAGGGTAGCAAGTCTACTGCGAGTGCTGGCGCAGGTTCAGATGTTGTCCAAATGCTTGAAGGAAGACTGGGCAAAGCCAATTCACCATTGGATGACATTTATTGTAATCTTGTGGAGACGACAATTCGTCAAGCATGGATTTTTGTCCTGTTAGATCCCCAATACAGTATGGTCAGAGATGAAATATACATTTTGAAGGACGACAGAGACAGGTTTTCCCCCTCTATTCTTAAGTCATTGTCATCCCAAGTCGTTCTAAGACTTATCAAGAGTTTAGAGAGCTCGTTTCCTCAGTTAAGCTTAGAGTCAGAGTCAATGGTCTGGAGACTACGCAACTTGTCGCTCGATCCCTATTGGGATAGCGTCCTTGACAGCTATGCGGAAGCCATACAAGCGTTTGATAGACTGCTTGAAGCCAGCGAAAGCGAGTTCATTAAGGGGGATGATATCAGTCGCATTGATGTTAAGCTGGCTTCATATATATACATTATCGAAAAATTTCTCCCAGAGTCGTCATTGGCATCGAGGATCACTCCAAGAGTTTCAAAGCACTCTCACAGAATCCTTAACGAGGTCTTCTAGATGGATACAAGCGACACGGACTACATATCTATATTTATTCAAACAAGAGAATGTGAAAAAGTAATGTGTATAATAAATACTGCTGTGCATGCAATTACAACTGAATATGGCTCTGGCGTCGATGGAGAATGACTTGAAATCCGCAGAAAACAAAAAAGAGCACATATACAAATACAGCACCAAAAACAGTAGATGCGACACTAGAGTTAGTCGACTGGTGGCCATCATTTCACTCACGCTTTGCCGTCTTCTGGATCGGTTATGCTTCCCATCATCGACTCGTGTCCTGCCCTAAAAAGGAGACCAATGACGCCGAGGATTAGCACGGCGAACACCGACAGTACGGTACAAAACCATGCTCCGGCAGGCTATTGTTAGCATGCAATTAGTGGCCGCCAATTCTCTCTTACCCCTACAACTGGCTTCATTGTTGGTTAAAGTGTGGACATTGGTGGCCCATGTGCTAAGGAGGATAGCGACTGAGCCGGGTAAACCCTCCTTCCCGACGACGTTGGTGCAGTATGTCATCATAGTGGTGAACATGAGTAATCCTCAACTGCGTTGTTGCGCTTATACTAGTCTGATATGCTGTAATCAATCTATTGCTCATGTGATTCGGTTGTCCATTTGCGTTGAAGAGATCTAGACGTAGTTTCGAAAATTTTTGCTTGTCATGTATGGTTTGAAATCGGGTTTGTGCAGATAGAGTTTCCTTGGCAATTCGGCTAATTGAACTGGTATTCGTATTGTCGTTGCCATTGAGGAGTTCCCCGCTTTGTTGTATTGTTCTACGGCACTACATCTGTCCGTATTACAAACTGGTCGACGTTGGAAATTTGGAACTCCGATTGTTAGGTATTCTCGGCTGTCCGACTGGTCTCGACTGCCTTTCACAGTTTGAGCTTCTTTGTGTTGCGGTATACCGGTGAGGGGTAAATGATGAGTAGAACATTCAATAATCAAATAACATTGTCTATAAATGTGTTCTTCGAGGGTATTGTCCGTCGTGTAATATCCTTATACTGTTATGATTCATTTGTTACTTTGCGTTGGTTTAGTGTCTGCGCTTGAAGTATCTCCCAGCTTGGTATTTCCTACCAACGATGACTTTTATGCGCCTCCTCCAGGTTTTGAGGGTCTGAACAATGGTGCCATCATCAAGCACCGAGCTGTTCCAAGCCCTTTGAACTTCACCTATGGCGAAGCCTTTCAGATAATGTATCGAACAACTGATGCACTGGGAAATGCTGAAGCAGATATCACTACAATTGTGACACCAAAAACTCCAGCTACAAAAGGGTCACAGCTTGTATCATATCAGATCCCTGAAGACTCGATCTATATCGGCTGTGCACCCTCGTTTTGGATGCAGAGCACTTTTCCAGAGATTGATGCTTCGATGCAGCTGATCCTCGACCAGGGATATTATCTCAACGTACCCGACTACGAAGGTCCAAAATCGTCCTTCACTGCGGGAATTAAATCAGGAAAATCAACCCTTGATTCGGTTATTGCCGCGCTTGGTTCTGGAAATATTACCGGCGTGTCTACTGATGCAGAGGTCATATTGTGGGGTTATTCCGGTGGTTCTATTCCTACCGGCTGGGCTGCAGAGCTTCTTGCTAGCTATTCTCCGGATTTGTCTGTATTAGCAGCCATTGTCGGAGGCGTAGTGTCCAATGTTTCGGCCCTTGCCAGTACTTTGAACGATAGCCCTTATGCGGGCTTTATTCCAGCTTCTCTTGGCGGTATGTCGACTCAGTATGCCGATTTTGCTGCTTTGGTGAATAGCAGTCTCAGATCTAACGCTTCTGACAAATATAGGCTTGCTGATGACAAGTGCTACATTGAGTATTTGGAGGGTTATGCTATGGAGGATGTTCTAGATGAATTATTTGTGCAGGGAAAGCAGCTTTTTGAGTCACCAATCATACAGCACGTTTACAATAGCAACTCTTTGGGTGGTAATAAGCCATCCACTCCGTTGTTTGTGTACCAAGGAGAGTTGGATGAAATTGCTTCTGTCGAGTTCGTGGATGAAACTGTCGATAAGTACTGCCAGCAAGGGGCAGATGTTGTGTACTTTAAAGACCCTTCTGCTAGTCATTTTGTGATGTCAGCAGAGGGTCAGCCATTCGCTATGAGCTTGATTTCGGAACTTTTTGCCTCAAAAACAAGCGTGTCTGGGTGCAAAACAATAACAACCGTCATCACACCTTTGTCTGGAGCGACAGGATCCTCTAATTCCTCTACTGTGTCATCTTCCTCTGCTTTGTCTACTAGCCAGTCCAACACCAGTGCTACTCCACAGCCGTTGCTTGTGAGCAGCGCGCATGACACAAGTCCTCTGAACGCTATGTACGTATGCCTTGTCGCGACAGTCTGCTTGTTAGTCTGTGGACTTTAGGGGTTGTATTCCACGCTCTACCTGTGTATTTAATAAATGGGAGTATGGGTGTGACCTTTACACCTAGTTGTTTTTCGTATACCACTGAGCATGCATTTGACAATACTTCAACTATGCTTTTCATTTAAGTCGCGTATGCACTAGTGTGCCAACTACCAAACTGCCACTAAAAAGTATAAAACAACAACAGAAGACTACAACGACTGCAGGGCAAAGGCGAAGAATGCAAAAGCACAAATATGTCTGTATGGCAGAAAAACCGCCAACATCATTGGGTCGCTGATGGTTCGCAACAAATAGACTGACTGCTACCACCCAGATTAATCACCCCCTGCCCTTGCATCATGTCTCGGTCGCGTAATTCGCACGGACTACTGTTCACTGCAAAGAGCGACCTAATGGACTAACGAACACCGCCCAATCCTACAATCATCTGTATATAACTATGGATGTGAAAAAAGTCCAAATGACTTAATAAAAGCGCTTGTGCTGTGACAAAGCGAAATCGCATCCACTGGACACTATAGACGCACAAACAGTAAGTCAAAAGGTAAAGGCAATTAAATAACAACAGGTCTCCTTGACATGCCTGTGTCGCGATTACATGCAGCAATTCCCGACGCAACCAACTAATTATTTAGATAACACAGCACAGGACTGCATGGGTTCTTAGATCAACACAAGATATTTTAAATGCAGAAGAGATCTTGGACTCGATCAAGGAACGCCTGCGACTGCGGTTATTTTTTTCCATACATAAACAAACAAGTTTCCAAGGGCCAGAATATCCGTATCCTGGCAACATCCCGTATTCCTGTATACCCCTGAACCACCGCCGCGAACAATGTTGAGGCTTCTTAGCTCAACGCGGTCTGGTGTGTGCCTCACTGAGACATTATGCGAATCCAAACGGGCTCAACAGCCAACCTAGCAACCAAACACCCTACCTAGATGCATTGTCCAGTGCAGAAAGGGCAACAGATGCAACATGCTGGGCCACAAAGTGCAAGCCCCATCCAACGGATCTAGCATGGCACCAGATCTTTACTGCTCGCCTTGCTGAATCTTGATACAGGGGTACATGAGGCTACGCTGAAATAAGTAATAGCGCAGAAGTGCCAGCGAATGTTCTTTGACCGCCGCGCCAGTCCTAGAAGACCGTAGCACCCCACCCAGAGCTTCTAACTACTGCCAAATACATTGAAACTGCTTGTACAATGTCAATATTCTATTGTTGTAGATTGGTTAGCAGCGCCTACCCCGTAGATTCCTCATCCTGCAAACAGCTTCCACCCCATTGTTTGACATCATCCGCTGTACTAACGGCTGATCTGCAAGCGGCACTGTACCCCAAACCTAGCTGGATCCTGCTATTGTGTGGCAGAAACCTACTCTCATCCATCTCTGCACTTTGCGACAAGTTGTTGATCAATTAGAGTTTGATTGCAGTGGCAGGTCTATTGCAGTCAGTAGTTGTTGGTAACGTCGCTCGTTTGTGTTTCCTCAACGCCAATCGGATTATTTTTTTGCCAGCAGGCGGGCCCTCGATCTTGAAATCTAGCCGAGATCCCCTATTTTTTTCTTGTTGGTGACCCTACTTCTCCTGACGGTGCCATCGATTTCGGTAGAGTTGGCAGGTAGCACTATATAGGTCAATAAGTCCATACCAGAGGCATCCGTGGTGGCGGATATGAGAGCCGGATATGATGGCGAGCTGCCAGAGCTGGCTTCGAAGTACGCCAAAGTGCTGGAGGAGGTCATAAAGCTCAAGATCTTCCTCATTACTGCACCGACCAACTTCGCGCCAGGAGAGATCCTCAAACGCTATAACCTGCCAAGCGAAGAGACAATGAGTTGTATATACTGGAACAATGTATTTTACATCACCGGTACCGATATTGTGAGGTGCCTGGCGTATCGGTTCGAGGCTTTTGGCAGGACTGTACGCAATCGAAAGAAGTTCGAAGAGGGTATATTTTCCGATCTGCGAAATCTCAAGTGCGACACTGACGCCATATTGGAGGAGCCCAAGTCCGAGTTTTTGGATTACCTGTATAAAAACAACTGCGTTCGTACGCAAAAGAAGCAGAAGGTGTTTCATTGGTATTCGGTGGGTCATGACCGCCTGTTCCTAGATGCGCTGGAACGCGACCTCAAAAGAGAGAGTGTTGGCAAGAAAGCATCTACAGATGCTGTTGGAGAGCCTGCCCTGTCATTCAAGTATGATCCAGGCCAGACGTTGCATGATCAGCTGTCGCACATCATTGATGGCATCCCCAGACCGTTGGCTGCTATCGCCGATGCGTCGACGTCCAACTTTGTCATGACTCAATACCCATATGCAAATATGATAAACCCACCATTGATATTCCCCTATGGAGGAGCTCGCAATGTCAATCCGAATCCCCAGTTGGCTATGCCTAACCGCCCTCTGGTGCCTCCTCCCACATATATCCAACAACCTCAGGTGATGAGGACCGGTCCTACATCGTTGGCTATGCAATCTTTTGCTCAAAACTGGAGGGCTGCTGGGCCTCACATGCAGTTGCAACAGCAGCCTGAATTGGCACCACGTCCAGTGGCTCCACAGGACCAGCAACAGCAACACCATGTGGTCCCTGCGACCCACCCGGGCCACCTAGGCCATGAGCAGCCAACCTCCAATACCCCGCCAGTTCAAGCCTCTTTACCAGACGTACCGCAGGTGTCTCTCCAGATGCCTCAGGCTCATACCATGGCGTCGCCTGCACTGCATGGTAGTCAAGTACAGTCCCCGCGGGCGTTTGAGTCGCCTGATTTCTCAAGAACCTCGGCCAATCCTGGACTGTTACCTCAGACAATCGAGGAACCCATCAGGACAGCTGAATCTGAAAGCGATTTCCCGTTGGACTACCTTTACGACGGCAATGGGGCGGTTTTGTCAGGACCATTGAGTGCGCAGCAGCAGCAAATAATGATGGCATCGCTGCGAGATGATTACAGGCTGTCGGAACCGTCTGTGATAGACCCAAGTCATCTGGGACCCGCTGGCGGGCCCAATTATGATATCATGGTGGCTCGAAGCAGTGGATTCGTTGGTGTAAACAATCCTGCTGGGTTGGTGGATGCCGATGTCTACAGCGGGGGCCATCCAGCTATGGGAAACCATTATGAAGGATACAGGCAGATGGGAAACGGTGAAGTTCCTGCTGAAGATGAAAGTGATCCTAATGTGTTGGTGCGCCGGCCATTATCAAGAGTAATTGGGCCACATAAGATTGCGAAATCCCGAGCCAGCAGCGGGAATCAATACTGGGATAAATCACGCATTGAACGAATAGAGAAAGTATACTACCCGACTCCATCCGAGTCTGGTGCTAGCGATATGTCTATGATTCATCGAGATCAGGATCCGACTCCTGTCCCCAAAGGATACGACTCTAGCTACATAGACACTAGCCGAAGCTTTAGCAATGGGGACTCTTATTACAACGGCATGTACTCGACACTCGAGGCAGACTACTGGCAAAAATACCAGTAGATAGTGCCATTTGCAATACGTTTGCCCACTATTTATAACCTGTATCATAGCAGGCATCTTCTTTATATATATATAAATATATGTCTATTGTGTATATTTACATGCCCGCGGCTGGCAGCCTTTATTATTCCAGATTACCGGTGTAGTTTGTATATACTTCAGTGACGTCGTCTATGTCATCCAATGCAGAAAGAAGCTTTTTAATAGACTGCTGCTTGGACTCATCCAGTTCATTAATAGCAGTGTCAGGGTCTGGTGCATATTCAATACCCATATCGGCCAGTTCATATTTTTGTTTCAGCTCTTTGGCAATCTTAGATGTATCAGACGGACTTGTATATACAGTTATTGGGCCATTGTCCTCCTGACCGATATCCTCTGCCCCAAGGTTGATTGCGAATTCAAACAGATCATCGTCCAACTCCGGTCCGGTTTTGAGTTCAACCCATCCCCTTCGCTGAAACTGGTATAGCGTAGGTGACAAAGTCCCCGAGAACTTCATGAATGCTGCCCGCACCTGTTGAGATGTCCTATTCTTGTTGTCTGTTAATGCCTCAATTACAAACGCAGTGCCTCCAGGGCCAACGCCTTCATACAATGCGACATCTGCTTTGTCGCCAGCAGCACTCGACTCGCCAGATCCTCTTTTGACTGCATTCTCAATCACCTTCTTTGGAACGTTAGCCTTTAGCGCATTATCGATTGTAGCTGCAAGTCGCACATTCATGTTTGGATCCGCGCTGCCACCCTCTCTGGTGGCCACGACTATGAGGTTGGCGAACTTTGTGGCTATTTTGCTTCGCAGTGCGTCGTTTTTGGCCTTGTCATGCTTGATTGTAGACCATTTACTATGCCCTGACAAGTTGATAGCACTTGAAGATATACAACGGATTCCAATGGCCCGTGAACTAGTCTGCACCAGCGTTTGAGACAACGACCTGGCAATGATCATAGTGTCTACCCGTCGTAAGGTGTAAAATTGACTGTCAAAATGGCCCTAGCCCGCGAGGATGATCCCTGAACGAATGACAGCACGGTGTTCAACATGATAATTGAAATGCAAACAGACTCAATCCAATAATAAACATAGTACTAGGGATCCAATTGCGCCCCGTATTTCCAATATTTGCGTGGGTGATTTTGTCCGCTTCAAAGCGTTTGTGCGGGGTAGCATGCCGGTGGTGTTGATATTAGTCCCGCAACTGTTCAACACAATTCCATGTTTTTAAAAGCGTTCCAAACTTCAAGCGAATAATTACATAACTTAGCCACGAAAGCTAAAAGAAAAATTGTGGTTCCAACTCTAATCATTGTCAGAATCAATTATGTGAGAAAGCTCATCGACCATAGTCATGAGCTGCTGACGCAGCACTTTTGCCTGTTTCAAATGACAGCTGTAAAAATGTCTATTCATATTGTTGTTTCTGCTCGTAGAAGAATACGCTCGTTTGCATAAAAGACAAAAGTAGAACGACTTCTTGGTAGGCTGCGAATTAGTTTTGGCTGGTGTCACCTGCAGGGCCCGCGACGAAGTATTCACGTTCATTAAGCCATCGCTAGACATAACCATACCTTCCTCAATGCCACCATCAGTATACACAAGACTGTCTAAGGAGGTCAGAGCGAAATTATGGGCATTGTCCGAGTTTCCACGAGACTCATCGTGTTTGTCGCCAGACGCAATTTTAGCCACTGAATCACCATGGATTTCAGATGAGGCAGACTGCTCAGACCAAGCAGAAGATGTGACTGACAGATCAGACAACTCTATATCTGGACGAGTGACCGCAATTTCTACGTAGAAATGCCTGGCAACACTTCGCTTTTTGCCTCGTACAGGCGCCATGATGGGGTCAGGAGGCAATTGCAACGGTAAATCGGGGATACAACTAACACGTTTGAATATCAAAATTCAGTCTGACCAAACAATAGTGACGGACACAAGATAAGCCTATTCTCTCACTAGAAATTATGGCATTACCAATCCCTCATACGCCATCTACCAGCTCGATATCAGTACTACTTGAACGGCCTGGCTCTTTAAGAGAATATCTGCAGGAGGCACATGCATTTAGCCACTATAAACTCGCCTCCACTGTGATAGTACCTAAGTTGGCTTCACCACAATGGCTTCTAAGTATCAGGACCGACAGTACCTGGCAGTAATTGGTGATGAAGACTCAGTGACCGGGCTACTGCTGGCTGGAATTGGTCACGTCAACGACGAAGACAAATCCAAGAACTTTTTTGTTGTTGATGGCAAGACTGGTACTGATAAAATAGAAAAAGCATTCGAGGACTTTACCACCCGAGATGACGTTGCGGTTCTTCTAATCAACCAACATGTAAGTCGAAGATCTAGAACTGATCGAGAGTTGCTAACTGGAGGTGGCAGATAAGATACGATATCGAGTAGATACATATGGTCAGGCATTCCCAGCTGTTTTGGAGATTCCATCTAAGGACCACCCTTACGACCCCGAGAAGGACTCCGTGCTTCGACGAGTGCGACGACTATTTGGGGAGTAATTTAAGTGAAATATATGTGAATTGTGCAACTGAATTGCTCTACTATTGTGCAAATAGATACTTGAATAATCTAACAAGCTGCTACAAGATATAGACATAGCGCATCCAAGGCATGGCCCAATATAAGTTGATTAGCACCATCCACAATGGCAACATTACGAATCTACATTGATAATAGCAGAACCATGACCAAGCCCCTAAATCATTAGGAGGCAGTTGCTTAGAATCGACAGATTGTAATAATTATAGCTGTACTTCGTCCAATGAGTCGGACTCAGTTGGTTGAGCTGAGGTGTCTGCCTCAGCAGATGCACTTTCTTGGACAGATTCATCTTGCACAGCAGGCTCAGGTCCAGATTCGTCCTTTTCACTCTCTGCAGCCGGTGACTTGCCGTCTTCCGCCTCCTTGTCTTTTTCAGTCTCTTGCTCTACTGGTTTCACCACCTCATCCTCATTCTGTTGTTGTTGCTGTTGTTGCCGTTGAACTTCATTCTCCTCTTCCTTATCGTCCAGTTTCTCTTCCTCTGTGTCTTTCGAGTCAGCTGATTGTTGCTTATCGGCGTGTACGCTATCATTGACGTTTCCGTCAATCTTGTCAGTCCCGTCCTGTGGCTTGCTGGCCTCTTCATCCCCAGCACCAGCATCACTTACTGAAGTACTTGGGTCAATTGACCCATTGGCCTCCTTGGCAGCATTATCTGAGGGATTCTCTGCTGTGTCAGCAGAAGAAGCAGGGTTGTCAACAGGCGCCGAGGTAGGTGCAGGCACAGTGTTGGTAGTAGCTTGGGACTCGGCTCTCGATCTTTGGATAGCAGGAGCTCTCAGCTTGGGATCTGCATTCAAATAGTATGCCCTCACTCCAACAAGACGACGTTCTGCCTCGCATGCCTTCAACCATTCGGGTCTAACCACTGGGATGTTGAGATCCTGCGCCTTTTTGCACTGAGGACCGTCCGGTTGCGTGCAAATAAAATGTGTCGTGTCAAGCTTAACGGAGTTTTGCAGAGGTTTGGCACCAATCTTCTCAGCAGTTTCTTCCAGGTCACTACGAGATACTGCTGAGCCATCCAGCGACCCAACACACACTGTGATACCAGACAAGTCAGTCATTTTATGAGTTCGAACATTGACTTTCTCGGATTCGAACGTACCAGCCGACGTGGCCAGCACCAAATGAAAAGTGTACACATTATCAATTGCAAGTCCTGATAATTTGGTCGAAGTGCGCTTTAGAGGGGTCGGGATGACTCCAAACCGAGCGTCGTTTTTGTACAAGGTGAGCGCTATGATGTCAGCAGTCGCTATGTCTATGGGATCCCATTCCAACACCACTGACGTCTGAGTAACGTTTCTGATCCGTAGAACTGGCTTTGAGGGCCGCTTGACACCAAAGGAACTGGCAATTTCTTTTTGGACTGTCTCAAATACCTGCTCGTCGGCGTGCTGTAAAGACTGGTCCTTCTCACAGGAAATAGTCACTATGGACCCAGCCTCTACATCCGGCGGCAGGAGCATTGTCGGAAACTCTATGAGATGGTGGTCTTTAGACAGCAGCAGCGCCAAAGACGCGTCCAGCTTTCCAACTGTAAGAGAAACCTGGACCATGCTAGTTATCTGGCTATATATGAGAGAGTAGTGATACGGATATGAAGTGCGGCGACCACAGTTTGAGGTGTTTATTACGTGAATTGAAGGTCTGAATTGCAAGGCTAACAAGGTCGCAGCCCTACAACAGGTTGTATTACTGTTCAATTGAGCCTCTATAATCTGTCGACGGGCATAATTGAGCTTTTTGCTCAATCAGTTTTTAACAGAAGCTCTGTCTCTGTTGTGTCCACCGTGGAGACCTAGGGCACGGGACATATACATATTGGGCGTGCAGATAAGCTTGACAGGAGTATCGGATATCGATGATGACAGAAATGGCTATTTGCTTTTGAAAATCCACTTTTATTATCTAGAATACAAATGCAGTAGCTGGCGTGATTGCTGGTGTGATGGAATGAGAATGCCATGTCTCAACGTTTGCCCATTCCACGAAACACGGTTATGCACGGTATATGATTGTGCCTAAGCGAGACCAACATCGTATTGTGACAATACACGCTGATACATCAAGCCTAATTAAATTAGCTGAGGTGTACCAATTGTGGGTTGAGATTCGAGTAGAATGCTGTTAGATGCCGCTACCGCTAGTACTTTCAAGACTCAGCCAGCATATCAGTCTTGAAACAGTATCTTCACACCTGTTTTGTGTCATGCGTTTTTACAGATCAATAAATCACTGCGGATGACCCAACGTAGACTTAGCTCCAACATGTTGAACAAGAAGGAATCCCCGCTGTCGGATCCCACAAGCAGGGAACCCTTCCATGAATGCAATGTCGGCAGGCACGTCGTGTGTCTCCATATACTCGGCCATACACAACGCCTTATGCTTTGGAAAGATACGGCATTGAGACTTGTTTCCATTGGGAGGATAGTCCTGAAACATGTCTCCGAAATTCTTTGAGCAATCCCAAGATATGTCGTTGATATCTTCATGTTCTTCGTGATCAGAACCTTCAGAGTCATTTTCATGTCTTCGAACATCTGTCGCAGTATCTAACAACACCATAGACCCCATGCGGTCATAAATAAACGTTATATCATCTTCTAGAATCATGCACAGTCGTTGGTCTGCCTGAGCACACTGTCGAAGAGTCTGTGCGTACTTGTGAGCGTACAAGCGGTCAGGATTGCCTTCTTTTTCAATTGTAGAGTGCTCCACCTGGTCCTTAATACTGGCCCGCCGTTCACACCCCTCATCATTATTTACTTTTGCCCAGGGAACATGTTCGAGCACATGAGCTGTGTTTCGTCCACAGTCCTTGGTGATGAGAAACGCCGACACCCTGTGCATCATCTTTGGTCGCATACTTCGGTGGATACTATGCCCTGTGTATGCTGTATACATCAGCAGCATAATGGCACCATATGCCGCCACTCCTGCCGTGATGGCTGCGAATTTTTTCATCCGCATCACCACTGCCGTTGGATGAATATATGTGACGATGGAACCCGTTAATAGTCTATTTTAAGTTACAATGCGAAAGCGGGGAAGCGGCTGTGATGGCTCGTTTTCAGAACGGACCGACCAAGCCTTGTGAGTGCCGAGGGTTGAGTTTCCGCTGAGGACTGTCAAATCAATGCAAAGCGGCAACTGTACCAAATGAAACTACGTACGCTGACAATACGACCGACTCCAATATTTCCCCCTTGCGTTAGTACCTGTCACTGCCTAAACGAGCAAGCTCATCCCTCCCTTGCAGCCAACTGCCGATGTGATCTGTGGCTAGCCCCAGCGCACCAGCGAACGGCACCACAGAACGACGTTTCTCATTTGCTGTTATGGATACATGAGTAATTAACTTCAAGGCGCTGGTTGTACATGTCTGTCACAAGAGGGCGCATTAGTCCGTTCGGACGACTCATGGCCGATCTTCAAACTCCTCACCGGAAAAACTACCGATAAGAAATACAACATATAATAGCCACATGAAAAGCATAGACAATGTGAATTTCACTCAAACTCAGACGACGTTTGATTTTGTGCTATTTATGTAATTGCTGACAATACACAAGGCTTATCTCCGATAAGCCTCCCGGACTTACGCGATCATTGTCTAAGGCTGTTATGCCATGCACACACATGTCGAGAAAAGGGTAAACAATGGGTGGCAGGTCCGAAGAACGATAAATAGCCACAATTGCTCCTCGAAAACGGCTACAAACTATTACTCGTTAACCATGGCTCCCAAAATCGCTGTTATCTACTACTCGACCTACGGCCACATCAGGACTATGGCCAAGTCCATAGTATCAGGGATCAATGCTGCTGGTGGATCCGCTGACGTCTACCAGGTACCCGAGACTCTGCCTAAGGAGATTCTTGAAATGATCCATGCTCCTCCCAAATCTGATGACCCTGTTGCTTCTCCAAGCGACTTGACCAAGTATGATGGCTTTTTGTTTGGTTTGCCCACCAGATTTGGTTCCATGCCTGGTCAGTGGAAATCATTCTGGGACTCTACTGGAGGACTATGGGCTTCCGGAGGCCTCCACGGAAAATACGCTGGGTTTTTCGTTTCTACTGGTTCTCAGGGCGGTGGTCAAGAAGTAACTATTCTTAACTCTCTATCTGTCCTCGCACACCATGGAATTATCTACGTTCCCCTTGGTGGAGCTCCTGCTGCTGCTCAATTGTCTAATCTCTCCGAAGTACACGGAGGATCTGCGTGGGGTGCTGGAACTTTTGCATCTGGTGATGGTTCTCGACAGCCCTCTGCTCTCGAGCTTGAAGTCGCCAAAATTCAGGGTGAGTCTTTCTTCAAAACTCTTGCCAAAACCGCTTAAATTCTCAAGCATGAATTCCTTCTGATACACTGATCGTCGCTGTTGCAATTTCCATATTTTCTTATAGATAAATAATATTTCAATTAGATGTCAACGGGCTGTTGGTGGTTGTTACTGAGAAACCAGAAAACAATACCCTCGCTTAAATTGTACTATCATTATGGGTTTCTAGTGAAAAAAAGAGTATACAACCCGGATCAACGGTGCCTGATACATGCCTTTTCAAAGATGATCAAACATCTGACAGCGAGATCAAGGAGGGCGGCTGCCAAGATGATCCAGCCTCTAGCTACACCAGCAGTTTTACTCTATTCAGGGACGTATACGTATCCTATTCAAGGAATCACGTACTTTATCAAACATCCAATCTTATGGGCCTACATGTTCACAATTTTACTACCAGAGTGTGCTTTAATTATAGCTGTATATGCCACTGGATTCTTATTTTTGTATCCCCTTCAAGCTGGCATAGCCCTGTTCTTTAATGGGCCATCCGGAGTTATCACTGCGTGGATCGCACTGATTCACCAAGCTGGAGTCGCAACACAGCTTCTGTCATCAGCTCTCATCCTTCCGTCACCTTTGGATGTTCTGTTCGATACGGTGATGAGTCGTGAAGGACTTGATGAACTTGTTCTGAAAGGTAGGCTACGACGTACCGCGCGTGAGACTGCATTTGGACAGCTCAAAAAGACTCTCAAAGACGCTCCTAAAAGTGCCTTTTTTCCGTTCTGGCTTCTAAAGTGTTCGATCAAAATAAGCCTTCATTTCATTCCTTTTGTGGGCCCGGTGATACTCGTACTCATTGATGGGCCCAAACATGGACGGCGCTGTCACAAGAGATATTTCCAACTCAAGGGCTTTACAAATAGACAGATTGACTTGTTTGTTTCTCAGAGACGGGGCCAATACATGGGTTTTGGAATGATCGCAGCTACACTAGAATCTTTCCCAATTTTGGGACTCTTTTTTGCTTTTACAAACTGTGTAGGAGCTGCTCTATGGGCCGCTTCTGTTGAGAAGAAGACAATGAACACCGCTAGGCCGGGTGGACGGCCCAACTTTCTGAGACAGAGATAACCGTACAGAAGACAGCCCTATATATAATCTGGATTATTTATTCTAATTCACCCTAGTCTACAAGATAGACAGAGTCTATGCAACCAAATCCTGCAGCCACCCCGCCCTCATTACTGGACTGAAGTTTTGTACGTAAGAGCCATCCAGAGACTTCATTGACAACAGTTTCGTTAGTCTGTGTGTCCCAAAGAACAGTCCCAAAGACTCCAAGCTCAGAGATGATCCCGCCGCTATAGACATCTCCAGCCCGCAAAATACAATTAGAAGACTCACCAGGCTCAATAAGCTCCATTAAAACGTATGCACCCCAGGATTCCTTCGAAATGGAATTTAGAAACGCAGGGATATCTTCTTTGTATACGTTATTTCCGCCACCTTCTCTCTGTGGTTTCAGAACAAACTTCTCTGGCGACGTCAACGCAAGGTTCCGAGCTTGCAGCCCCCGTTCAGATTCATCCAGAGGATATATTGGGACAAAAGTGGCTTTTATAGCCGAAACATCCTCTTTGGATGTGTCAGCAGTAAACTTCTTCAATACAGCATCATCTGTTAATAACTGCTGGACTTTTTTGGCACCAGACAACTGTGTAAGCACTGAGGGGCACTTTATGGCATGGCTCTTTTCCAAGGCAAGACGCGAAGACCACTCAGTTTCAGAGGGATAGTCCCCTGGGCCATAACCGCTTCTATAGTACACAACTGATACTCTGCTGCCGGTTGGGACATATTCCAACACATTATCCGTTCCTACTTGCCTTGTTACAGTTTCCACTTCTGAAAGTGTCACCCTCTGAGACAATATGTTGTAGCTCTCAAAAAGCTCAAACTCAAGATGTCTCTGATCAAGCGCATTCTTCTCACCCGGCTGGACTACGAAAAGAACAACCGTTGGCTGATTTGACGGCCATTCCTTAATGTACTTGGTGTGCATTTCGGCTAGACCCTGTGATAGATTTATAAGAGATGGTGATACTGGAATATTCCCGGCCGATAATGCATCACCGTCTTCAAGTCCATAGACATTTGCTGATGCCAAATAGTTATGCAACTGGCCCAATTTCGACGATAACCCTCCAAAAGAAACAGACACAGTGTTGAACTCAACTTGCTTAATCTGATCTAACCCATCCTTGGAGTGGACTATATAATCAGATCTGAACAGCCCTCCAGTGAAGTGTTGAGCTGTCTGGGCACTCTCAGCCTCAATGTATATTTCCAGCAATTTGCCAGTGAAATCTGGATCGTGCTTGGCAAGACCCTTGAGCTCATTTACAAGCCAATCTTTGTTAATGCAAACTTGATGGTACAATTCGTTGAAAGGCTTTTGAACCGCCACGGCATCCTCAAACGCTCGGCGCTTGAAAGGAGTTGGAAACAAGGTCACCGGGGCCGGCACCGATGATCCATCAGGATTACCTGACAGCATTACGAGGCCATGACCAACAGACCAATCCTGTATCTGCTTGACCAAAAAGCCTTCCTTCTCTTTAGACAATTGAGGAGGAAACATGTTAACTATGCGAATCTGATAAGACGCCAATTGATAATCAAAGATATTAGCCGCATCGTCTAATCACACAATAAATCCTGACTCGACTCTCTGTGACCACTAACCACTTGTAACATTTACAGAATACGATATAAAGAGTTATTATTCACGTATAAATATATTATCTAATGCTTTATTATGTATATTACTTGTCTTTTTTTCTAACCTTGTCATGTCAACTTAGTTGGCATACTTGGATCGACCACGCAGAGTGGCACCGTACTTGTAGAGGACAAATGGAATCAGAGCCATTACCAATGCAATAAATCCAAGCAGTGAAGAACCCCATCCAACAGGATACTTCTCAGAGCCCAGCTTGTCATACATAGCCTGCCCAAATAGGGGGAATGCACAAGCAAAACTAGATCTGAAAAATGCATTTCCAGCAAACACCGAAGCGATATACCGAGGGTAACTCCTAGCCAAATATCCGAAACCGCACTGGAAAATATTGAATGCAGGAATAACAAAGAATATCTCCCAAATAATGGGAAGGATCCAGTGGACTTGCGCGGTCCATCCAAAAAGGAACAGCGAAGCAGGAAGTATGAAGCTTACCCACATAGCAAGGTATAGAAATTGTTCAGGTCGGAAAGTACCTGCCTTCTCCATAGGGGAAATGTATCTCAAGAAAATCAAAAGAACACCATAAGCAAGTATACATCCAATACAGAAGCCAAAGTATGCCACTCCCATTTCAACCAGAGTGAAATTGTAGATGCCCACAAAGACTATAGGGAAAGCTTCAAAGAATAAATAGAACGCTCCGTAAACAAGAGCGATGTAAGCGTCGAACGCAAACACACCGGGCTCAGTAACAATCAATACAACTGGTCGCAGCAAAGTTTCTCTAATCTGCTGAGCTCTGTTAACACCTTCATTCTCCTTTTCGGTAGCAGTATAGTATCGTAAATCTCCAGTCTCCTTTCTAAGTCGCTTGGCCCTCCTGTACAGAATGTTGCTGTGCAATGTCTCAGGCAAAAAGAACGCAAGAACTGCGAATGCAACACCGCATAGGATCATAAGTAACCAGAAGATCATTCTCCATCCTTTAGCATCTACCATAGCGGCACCGAGAAGAGGTGCAAATACAGGAGCAGCAACAGCTCCGACAGCCCACAGTGCAATGGTCTTTGAGAGAACGCTGAAATGGAAGACATCCCCCACAGTAGCACCTCCAGTTGCCAAAGATGGTGAAGACAGAAAACCAGCAATAAATCGAACAACGATTAGTCCGCCAATATTAGGAGCTAACGCAGCTGGAATCTGCATTATCATGAAGAAAAATAATGTCACTATATATAAGACATTTCGGCCAATTCTATGATCTTCAGACAAAGGAGAGAAAATTACCGGACCAAGACCATAGCCAAAAACATAAAGAGAAAGATTCAAAGTCGCCACTACATGGCCAACATTGAATTTGGCTTGAATAAGTTCTTGTCCAGGGGTATAGATTGAAGATCCCATGTAGGTGACACAAGTCATCAACATGATTTCAACCATGACCAACCTCTTCTTCCAAGTAGGCCAGTTCTGAGGGTTTTCCGGATCATCAGGACCGTTCCAGTCAACTAAAAATGGATCAACTGGAGTGGTAGTCTCGTTACTAACATCACTGGACCTTCGTGACCCGAGACTCACCTCTTCGTCTCGAACATTTTGAGCATCGTCGGCACCTTCATTTTTCTCGGCTGCATCACTTATGCTTTTCGGTGGTTGTGCCTGGAAATTGTGAGCGACCTTAACAAGGCCGAAATGCTCCAGTATGTCAACAACAGCAGTGTTTCTAAAGGTATCTGTATACATTGTTCCTTGTGTCGTTATGCTTCAATAAATAAATAATAGGCAATAAATACTGATTTGTAGATATTTGATTATGCGAATCCTATGCAAATTGTATTGGCGTCATTGTGGCCTGAGCAACTCTATTTATATGTAACCGGCGATTAGGCTTAACTCCGACTTAATAATTTGCGCTTGGCGCAGTTCATGAAGTTTGTCAGCACCGATGCGCCTAACCTGATTCGGCAGGTAAACTTTTTTCCGTTAACACCGCGGCGTTAGTAAGCGTCATTATACGGATTTTCTAGACAAACGAGTGCCCAAACCCCTATCACCGTCTTCCCAACCGCTATCCGAATCGTCTAGAACATTATTCATGGAGCAAACAGTTATATTTCTTATATCGTTATAGCCCTTGAATTCGTAATGGGACAGTTAATGTAGCTTGTAGTCTTTCTACTGTTGATAAAGATGGTCCTTTCAAGATTATGCCTATATATCTCTGATTGCTAGACTGCAATAAAGGTTTCTGACCTGTTGAGGCATATGAAATGCTTTAGATATTGGTGCTTTGATCCCTCATAATACTGTGTTACCTTGGTGGAAGCTCTTTTCATCAATGTTGTCTGTAAAGCTTCTACAACACTACGAGCTATTGATTATGTGGCGTAAATGGAGTGTTGTAGAAACGCAAAAGGTCAGAAGTTCATCTATCTACCAGGAAACTTAGCTAGGCTTGACATTCTATTTTTTTCTTTTTTGTTTTTTTACATAAGGATTCGGCACTTTTCAACTTTTCATGTGTAATTCGCACGAATTTGTCAATGACTCATTTAAAACGGGGACTAATTACGGTTCAATAGTGAGCTGTTTATCGTGTATTCAAGTACTCTTAGTCCGTGAGGTTGCCAGCTAAGACCGAAGCTTAACGTGACACGCTCACAGTCATTCCTGCAACCGCGGACATATTACTCCTCGCATCAGGTAGCGGTGTTAGGGCTTTGTCACCGACAGTCAATGCCGATAGTGATAGCGGCTACCTTTGCATGAAAATATGGACGGAAATTAATGGCAGTAGTGAACACATATATCTGCATTCCATAATTCAATAGCAAACGTGTCCATGCTCTTGCAATTCAGATGAGCAAAACTGGTCTGTCTGCTAACGCCGATGAGCTGTCAATGTCATGCGTGATTCACCATGCAGTAGGGTTGCGGGAGACTTTGCAATGCACACTTGACGCGATGATTACTAACTGGGGGCGATGGGAGGTAGGCGGTGAGCCGCGGGGATAAAAATATTTAAGTGCGTGCCACGGCGTTAACTCTAATCCCCAGCTGTGCAGTTATTTCCTTATTGGTACATGACAAATCCAGATAATAAGCAGATATCACCAATCTTATTAATCATGGCAACTTTGTTAAAACAATAGGGTCACATGAAGAGCAAGGTTTAGGAAACGCACAAAGGATGAATACATTGTAGGCGGGGAGCGAACCTTCAAAAGCATTCACTATATACATAATTAAAACAAGTGTATATCTAGGTAATAAAGTTCAATGTGCTAGGGCCCCCTAAAACTTAATCTTTTTACCTTCAAAGACAGCAGTTTGGGCGAGCTTCTTTTTAGCCTCCCAAGAAGGATGCAGTGGCTTCGACTCGTCATTTGCTGAACTGACTTGCTTTCGGAGTCCATGTTGCGAACTTGGTTCCATAGCCTGTTGCTGTGATCTTTTAGCTTGCCGTCGAGCTTCTCGCTTTTCATATTCTTCTTGTCGCTGTGCATATGTATCTGCTTTCTCTTTCTTTTCCTTAATGACATGATTAGCTTTCGACCCATATTTGAGTTCCCAGATTCGACGTCTAGCACGCTGACCCCGTCGATTTTTCCTCTCGGTAGTCACCTCTTTAACAGCTCTATCATTGTCATAATCATATCCATCATCATCATCTGAGCCTGATACATAACCAGTTGCCAACGACGGCAAGGAGATTCCAGATTCCGCAAAAAAGTCGTCCTCTTGCTCGTCATCTTGACTATCATCATCTTCGTTTGCATCATCTCGTTGCTCGTCATCAGACTCATCTGATACGGGATCTCTATCAGCCACAGATTTGCTTGGTTCCGAGCTACCGTTGCTTATCATCATCTCATCATCATGATCATTATCAATGCGATTGTCACGTGTATTTCTTTCTGCAGCTGGGAATGCTGATTTAGCGTTATTGCTCAGCTCGGTGGTCTGTTCGTCCTTGCCTATTAGCGCATGCTGTATGCTGGCAGACATAGCTTGAAGACAAGACTTAACAGCTGCAACATTACAGAGTCTAGCATACACATTCTTTTGTGCATGATCTAGCTCTTCGAGAAGTTGCCTCTTGCGAGCACAGTCGTTGACTAGCTTAGGAGCAAAATAACCCCCCAACTCATTAGGATGCTTGGGCTTAATGAATGTCTTTAACAGAAAATTAGATGCAATAATGGATGTTATATCCGACACTTTGAAGTTTTTGCAAGCTTCAAGCTCATTCTGTAATGCTGTTGTCTTTGTGCTGTCCCCCTTGACAGCCTTGATTCTCTTTTGTATCTTGAGCTTCTCCAATGTCAGGATTTTCTTGAATGCTCTCTGTAGTTGTAATGTCCCATGGTGAATTTTTCGATCAACCAACTGGTATTTCAGCTGTAGCACTTCTTCCTCCAATTTGGCTCTTTCGTCACCGTTCATAACATCTCCTTCAGCCTTCTTACGGTTTTTCTTATCCAAAGCAAATTTTGTTGCCCGGAGTCGAGTATCTGAGCTATCATCTTTAAGCTGAGACTCAAGAAGATCCAACTTCCATATCAGATTCTCCTTCATGCCTTGATATCTGTGTATATTCTCTATTTCTATCGGAAATAGTCGATGTAAAGAGACAGTCGTAATCTTCAAAAAACCAAACTGTAGAAATTTTAAGCCTCATGAAGCGCTGATCCATGCACTCAGAGGGTCAAGCAGGGCCTATTCTGTGTCTAAAAGCCAGTTCGATAGAATACCTACGTTTCATCAGGTTACGATTACAGATTATTTCATATATACATTACTTCTTTGAGTAAACATCCGATGGTGTCCAGCTGTAAGTCCATACTTCATTGGGAGGAGTCTCAACCGGAATGCGAATCTCGGGACTAAACCGATGGCTCTTCTGATATACGGTAGCCTCATGTGCCAAGTACCCACTGATGCTTTCTAGTTCATCGCATGCTTCCTTCATCTTCTCGTACTGAACTTGAAGTCTCTCTGTTCTTGCCAGCTTCTTGTCTCGCATCCAGATAGCCCATGCTTTCTGAACCATGTTATGCCTTATGAGATCTTCCACAGCCAATTTGATTCTTCTCGGCTGTTTCTTATGTGCACTGAAAACACTGAGCATGTTAATTACTCGCTGGGCTCCAGGTGCCAATGCTTTCTTCGTTCGCTTTCCTCGAGTCTGCATCAATGATCCGTGACTGACCTGCAAACTCTGAGTTGCAGCACGGACCATATTGACTCCGCTGGGAAACAGAGATTTCAATCTAGTCCCCAACATGGTACCAAACTATAATTCTCTCGCAGAATCGATACAAATGTACAGCAGCCGAATGTTGAAGTTCAACTGGACCAATGCTGAAAATTTCAGTTAAGGGTAAGGATTCAGCCGTGCCCTGTTTAACATGAAGGCAACTTTGGGTGAACACACTTTATAAACATTAACTGGAATCAGTATCTTTCAGGTATTGTTGGATTGTTCCGACTGTTCAAGTGTTTCACTTTTGTTTATGGTACAAATCTGGGCCTTGTGATTGGCGACGGAAGGTGTGCGAACGTACAGACACAATGAATCTATGGCGAGATGCACTAATTGTCATGCCCTTGGTGGCTGCTGGAGCTTATATCTATTATTCGATGTCCAGCACACGTCGTGCGCCGGGGTCGTTGACAGAAGACCAAAGACAGCGAATTCGAGATCTGCAAGAGAGGATCGACAGAGGTGAATTCGACGATGTTGAGGAGCCCATTGGCGAAGGAGAAGAACATGGTGGTGCATTTATAGATGATATGGACGGTGATTTTGAACAAGGATTTGACGACGAGTTTGATAATATTGAAGATGAAGAGTGGGATGCAGACCAGGAATTGCCAGAGGGCGTTCGCCGACAAATCAATCCTACACCAGCACAAATGCAGGCAGAAGCTGGCCCGTCTAGAGTTCGAAATCGCAACCGGGAGGTTGGTAAAAAGAAGACAAGGTCGCTGGCGAGACGAGACCAAGTCAGAGCATACCATGAGTACATGCGACAGCAATCGGAAATCAAGAAAATGGAGCAGGAAGAGTACGAGCGCCAGTATGGAGATATCATTGCATTAGAGAAAAAGAAGCAGGAGCTAAGAGAGGCCGAAGCGGCAAAAAAGATAAAAGAACGACAGGAAAAGCAGCGAGAAGAATCAGAAAGGGCCAAGCAAAGACACGACGATATCAAGACTGCGCTTGAAAATGCATTGGCATCGCAGGGTAAAGCTAGACTCAATTCGGAGGATGAATGGATGGTTGCAAGAGAGATTGATAATTCATTTATTGTAGATAATGACGAGTGGATAGTTCGCCTTCAAAATAGCGATTTGAAAAAGCTGGCTACTGCACTGGAATCTCAGGGGCGCATGTCTGTTGAAGATCTGGCAGCTTTGCTTCCCCAGTAAATGCGACTACTCGGGATTCCAGGCATCCATACACAAACCATTTGGATCTTTGCATTTGGAAGTTGACACATATATATGATGATGGTTTCTCCAAGAGATATGTCGCTGATTATATTGGTGCATGCGTTAGCGTGGAGCTAACAGCTCCCATTGAAGGCCTAAATAGGAAATTATTCTGAAATAGTTATGAGAGACTGGTGTGTATGCCGAAATTAAGTATCTCAACTTGTTAATGAGTGTTATCGGTCTTGAAGTTGTTTCTTTCGTAGCTCTGGTTTTGCAAATCCCGCTTTTCGGATGGTATCTTCGACTGGGCAACATTCCAGTATGCTGCCTGACTTGGTGGTTTGCACTTTTAAGCTTGAATACATTCATGGGCTGCACCGTGTGGAAGAGCGACAATGTATCAACATGGTGGGATGGAATGGTGTTTTGCGATATCATGGTGCGAATTCTAGCTGGCGGAAATACTGGAGTCTTGTGTGCTACCACCGCTGTCGCAAGGAACTTGGCAATACTGATGAGAAATAACGGACCGCCAATTGGGTTCAATAATTTTAGGGCCAAGGTAATTGATGCCATAATATGTTTGGCATTTCCATTGGTTATGATGTCAGTGGTGTACGTGGTGCAGGAGAGGAGGTATTTTCTCTATCAATACCAGGGCTGTACTCTGGGAGTATCGGTTTCGTGGGTCACGATACTACTATTGGCTGTATGGCCACCTATTTGGTCAATTGTAGCAGTGGGATATGTAATTGTGACAATCACAAGGTTTGTGGTCAAACGGAAAGATGCAATGGATGTTTTGAACTGCTCAAACTCGGGAATGACCATTGCCAAATTCATTCGATTTTTTATCTTTTGCATCATAGTGGTGGGCATAATTCTGCCTTTCAGCCTCTATACCCTTGTTTCCAACATTTCCAACATACGGGACCTGGGCAACATGGAGTTCAAGTGGAATTTGGTGCACAACGACCTGTGGTCGCTGCCTGCTTCGTACCTAACAGGGTCACCGACCCCGTCGCAATATCTGGATACAGTACTTGCTTACGTCATGTTTGGGTGTTTTGGAACAGGGATAGAGATTGTGAATTGGTATATGGAGCTGTGCAACGCTTCCAAGATTATCACGCCGTTGAAGCGGTGCTATTCTTGGGTGCATGATGCTGTTAAAACGGCGATAATGCACTGCGATAATGGGCTGTCAGGCACTGGTCAGTTGCCAAGACAACACAAATCGATATCCAGTCTAGAGTGTAGTGCTGCGAGCATGGAGTCACCAACCAAAGGCAATACAGGTTATTGGCAAGTTGAAGGTGGATTCAGCGTGCGATTAACATCGATTCATCCTTCGCCTTTGCCGTTGACAGGTGTTGGCATACCTCAACCACCGCCTTGGGCTCATGTGCGTGACGTGCCAGCAGCAGCAGCACCTTGGGAAAGTTCACGGTGACAATTCATCTCATACGGCCCATATATAACCTTTATATATAATAAACATGGAAACGAATGGTATTTTCCATTGGCAGAAGATCATAATATTTATAGTTCGTCATATTACTTTATACGCTAATGTTTCAGGCTATTGAGTATAATCTAAGCAGACTCAGGCTCCTTCTTCTTAAAGCTGACAGGACTGACAGACTGCTGAACAAGCTGGAGATTCTGACGGGTCTCACCAGCTTCATTGGCATATTGCTGCATGGAAGCATCGGCCTCGACAAACACAGTTGAGCCTTTACCAAGGTACTTGGTCATGAAGTCAATGGCTCGGTTGTCAAACACAACAACATTAAACCAAGAAGTTTCGCCCTTGGCATTAGACACTGCCAATGGGTATCGGAGGTACTCGACATCGGATGCAGATTTCTGTTTCTCCAGATCAGAACCGATACGTCCCACGGCAGTAAATCGAGCCACATCAGCGGCTGCTGCGGATCGCGAAAAATGTCGCACACCTGCTCGTGCACCTGTACTTCTAATTGCTCTCAGCATAGTCAATTGATACTGTTTATTCAAGCTAATTAAGCAAACGAACTGAACAACGCGATGGATGGTTTAATGCATGTGGCGGGACCGCGTCTTTTATCAAACAATTAGTGGTTAGGGCGAAGGTGTGGTTGGAGGCCCAAATAGGGAATTCTCTATTTAGCAGGAGGTCGGCGATTGATCTCAGTGTTGATAGAAGAGGGAGCTGTTGTATAGTGGCACTGCACCAGTCAAACTACCGTTCCCATTCTCCTACCAACGAATTGCCATTCCAAATGTATGCTTGCACAGGGACCTGATGTAGACTGGACTTGGCGACTGTGTTTATACGGTACAGAGTCCGTCCTTCATCATAGAATGCGTCCAGCTTACTTATGGAGTCTGCTGTGATGTGCACAAGCCGGCCAGTAACATGGGTGCCTGTTTGGGGCACTATCACCACCCGAGGATGGTACGAGGGCTTAAAGATGCCAAACTCGGGCAGTTTGTACTGCGAACCCGTAAACAGACTCCCAATGCCTAGTATTTCCACGAGAGAAGGCGTCTCGGATACTGGCACAAACAATGGCACCGTCATGAGCTGCTTATGTGCTGGGATTGGTGCTGGTGGGGACACCAGTACCATCTACACCCTTTGGGCCCTTTAAAATCCCATATTGGCTCATTATGCATGCCGCACCTCATCAGAGCCATAATGTTGGCAGGCAAACAGTGCCTGATAACCGGAGGCTCTCGAGGTCTTGGATTGGAGATTGCCAAACTGTTTTCTCGACAAGGAGCTTCTCTGACTCTATTGGCAACCGATGAAAAGGCTCTTGACCATGCACTGACGGAGTTGGACCACGATCCCGCTGTCGCGCATTCTGCAGTGAAATTTGACGTTGGATCTGGGACTCTGCTGACAGATGATCTCCTGGGTCCTAAGAAGCTTCGAGATATAGACATCGTTATTAACAGCGCTGGAGTTTCTCAACAGTCGCTGATGATGTCTATCAAGCCCTCAGAAATTGACCACATCTTAAAAGTCAACTTGCTAGGCACTATTCTTACCACCCAATCCTTCATACGCCCAATGATCCGTCGAGGAGGAGGGTGCTTTATAAATCTGTCATCTGTATTAGCGGTACGTCCGTTACGAGGGTCTGCTGTTTATGCTGCTTCCAAGGCTGGTGTTGAAGGCTTCTCGAAATCCATAGCCTCGGAGCTTAGGACCAAAAACATCCGATCCAACGTCATATCTGTGGGACTGGCTGACACGGACATGGGCAATGCTGCCGGCGATGAAGTCAAGAGAGCATTTGAAGCCAATTCGCTTGGGGGTCTGATCAAGACATCTGAAGTGGCACAAGCTGCTTTGTATCTGGCCACAAGCTCCCAGGTGACTGGCACCACGCTAACTGTCGACGGAGGATTTTCGTAAAATGTGAACAGTATATCTAGCGTATGATTTAGTGGCTTATTTGGTTGCGAGAGTGATCTGGATTGAAGTTGTAACGAGCATACGATTGAGAACAAGCATACGACTGAGAAATTGGTTGGATGAGGCATTCATTTGGACTGCCACTAAATTGGCATTAAATTCTTCCTGTACCTATAATACCTGTACATTATTGTTTCAAACGCTGCTATTTATTTAATGAATCCCATTTTCAATTGCAGAATGACGTGCTTAGGTGCTTAGTCCGATATGTATCTCCATCTGAGGCTCCCCACGCTATGAGAGTTCCCCACTTACCACTGACACATATCCGCAAGATGCACATTTTACCAATTCAGATGCGCTGGGGATCCGGCGATAACTACGCCTATCTGGTGACCGACGACGCTACAAAAGAGTCGACAATCATTGACCCCGCTGAACCCCATGAGTATGTTGTAACGCCTGACGGTTGATTGCTGACATTAGAGTGCTGCCGGTGCTTGACAAGGAGCTTAAAGATAAGAAGCTGACGTCAATTATAAACACCCATCACCACTATGACCACTCAGGAGGAAACAAGAAACTGGCCGCTCAATATCCTGGAGTGCCCATTATAGCAGGAAAAGATTCCCCTCTGGTGTCATCGACCCCTAGTCATAATGGCCAGTTCAAAATCGGTGCCAACATCAATGTCACAGCCTTGCATACTCCCTGCCATACACAGGACTCAATCTGTTACTACTTTGAAGACAAGTCTGCTGGACAGAAAGCGGTTTTCACCGGAGATACGTTGTTTATTGCTGGCTGTGGTCGATTCTTCGAGGGTACTGCCCAAGAGATGGTCAATGCGCTCGTGTCTACTTTAGGCAGTCTTCCTGACGACACCAAAGTGTATCCGGGTCATGAGTACACTGCTTCAAACCTTAAGTTTGTAAAGACTGTTCTTCAAAACGAGGCGGTCAACAAATTGGCAAAATACACTGCTGCCAACGAACAAACCTGTGGAGCATTCACTATTAAAGACGAAAAGGAATACAACCCATTCATGATGGTGGACGCTCCAGAAGTCCAGAAAGCGGTAGGTCTCACTGACCGAGTGGATGTGATGGCAAAGCTACGAGAACTCAAGAACAAGATGTAACGGTATAGTCTAATACTCGAAACGGATAGCTCGCTCATCGCTGTCATCCAAAACCAGTAAGGATCATTTAGCTGACAATACATCTCGTACCATTGGCCTGATCCACTCTATTCACTTGAAACGACATTCCAACAACTCAAAAAAAAGTACGCCTATATCTCCTATCAGAAACGTTAATCCCGCTACTACGCTTGTGCCAACAACCATGACTTGTAACAAATGGCCTTCCAAGGTTCGTTGAACTTTGTTGACTATGTACTGCTACAATTGACCTAACTAGATAGAGAATGTTCCACCATCGTGCCACGCATCCGCTCAGCGGAAACGTCAGCATTTCCAGTGGGTCCATCTGTCTCCGCTGTCCACACTACAGATTCAATCCAGTACTGAAAGAGAGTTCTAGCTATCTCGGAGATGATTTGAAGTGTTTGATCTCGAAAAAATCCCACTATATAGGAGCGGTCTGAGATATATGACTGACGTAATTTGTGTCACTGCATATCAGGGGGAGTAGTTGCGATCTGCTGCGCTTCCCCGCCAACCTCCACTGCCATAGCCATAATCACCATGTCCAGCGACAATGCCGAACCGTTGACAGAAGTGCCCGCCGAGCCAGTGGCGAGCTTCACCAGGAATACTGCCACGCCGGTCGACAACGATGCAAAGAAAGAACCGACCCCTGCTAAGCCTGCCAGACCTGCCAACAAGTATAGCGAGGCAGAGGCGACTTTGCAAGAAGCATTCCCAGACGTCGATAAGGGAGTCATTAGAGCTGTGTTGGTAGCGTCAAAGTACCAATTGGACCCTGCGTTCAATGCCCTTTTGGCAATGAACGATCCCGACTTCAAGCCCGAGGCTGCGATTCCTCCTGAGCCATCCACCGATGACAAGGCCAAACAGCAGGAGTACGAGCGGCAGCTCAAGGAAGATGAAGCACTTGCTCGCAAATTGGCTAGTCAGATGGGTGGATCCGAGGGTTCTCGTTATTCTTCTTCGACAAGGGTGCGACGGTCCAATGACAGTGGACGGGCGTACTCAGGCAGATACGACGAGGGCCGACCGCCAGTTCCTGAGCGATCGTTTTTCGACGACGACCTGCCCGAGCTAAGAGATAACTTTCAAAAAGGATTCAATGAAACCAAGACCAAAGTGGCTGGTTGGATGAACAACTTGCGAAAGCGAATGGATGGAGAAAACGGCGAACCAGGGTTCTTTGGTGCGTTGGGAGGTACTGGAAACTCGCCCAGGGCTTCGTACGACCAGCAACAATTTGGAAGACCTCCAGGAAATCAGAGACGTTACTACGACCGGGATCCTGCCGACTTGACTGACGATTTCCGTGGAGTCTCTCTGCATGACGACGATGATGACCATGATTCTGCACCCCCACCACCGCCCAAGCCTCCTCGACCCTCGAATAGGCCCCGGGCTGTGAGTGCTCTTGGAGATAGCGATGAGCCTCCAGCTGTTCCTTCAAAGAATGAAGACACCAAAGACTCCAAGAAGTGGGAGCCTCTTACTGCAGTTGATCCAGAGCCCGAGGCCGATAAGGACGCCTTTTTCATCGGTGAAAGTGATGATGATGAAGAGGATGAAGATGATGACAAGGCCGACAGTACAGAAAAGACTGACAAGGCTGCTGACAAATTGGACAAGGCCAGCGATGCCAAGGAAGACAAGTCTGAAAAGTCTGACAAGACCGAAAAGACAGAGTCCAAGTCTGAGGACAAATAATTGCACATGTGCCATTGTGCAATTCGTTATTTTGCTCTCGACTTGCTTATATATTTTTATATTTTCCTCATGTTACGTGGTTCGTCGTGTTCATAGCCAGGTTGTTATGCTCTCTCTTTCTTTGTAACTGTAGTTGAGCTGCGAGTCTCGTCCTCCACGGACGATGTATATCTTGAAGCTCTATATATATCTAATCAGCATTTATATTTTCTAAATCTTTGTTTTATGAGAGACAATCGGTCCTAACTACTAACAATCTACCAACTTCTAAATAAATGCGATGCCTGTCTCGATTTATCCGTTCTGCCGCATGGCGACTGAACTAGATGATCTGACTGAGAGCAATCTCGAGGTGTTGCGCAGGATCAATTCCGTAGTTCTGCCAGCTTCCTATTCTGAAAAATGGTACAAAGAGTCTCTTACTGTTGGTGAGCTAGCCAAACTGGCCTATTTTAACGGTGTGCCGGTCGGTGCCATAAGATGTGGCATTGATACCAGTACGGGCCTGCCTAGAATCTATATAATGACATTGGCTGTCCTGGCTCCATACAGAGACTACGGTATAGGAAGTACGCTGATTCAGCATATCAAAGAGGTTGCTCTATCAAAGGGCATCCATACGATCTATGCTCACGTATGGACTGAAAACGAGATTGCTCGGTCTTGGTATGAACATCGAGGGTTCGTTAATACCGACACGGTGAAAAACTACTACAAGAGACTTCAACCAAGTGGGAACGCCTGGATAATGGTTCTTGAAGTGTAATGAACGTAAATACAGCACTCACGAATCTAGACTATTAATAGGATCTACGATCAAAAACGAAAAAAAAAGTCTAACGTTGATGCTGTTCTGTATTAAAAATCTACAGCTATTTTGTCTTTTTGTCTTCATTGTCGTCATCAGAGTCGTAGTCGTCCAAATCCAGATCAAAGTCGGTATCGCTATCGATATCAGTAAGATCCTCTTCAGATTCGTCACCCGAGTCGTCCTCAGCAAAGACTGATTTCTTGACTGGCTCACCCTTCATCTTAGCAAGGGCACCAGCAACACTGTCCTCATCAGGAGTAGGAATGTCATACTCGTCTTTGGAACTGGGTTCTTGTGGAGGCAATGCCTCGACTTTCATGCTTACAGGCTCCAGAATGTCGCATCCAAAATAGCCACTTGACAAAAGCATCAGCCTAAAGGAGAAGGATCCAGGGAACAGCGGAGTAGTAGCTGTCAACTGAATCTTGAAAGTAGCAATTGCCAATTTGGATCCGTCGGCAATGTCCTTGTCTGATAGGTCGAGGTTCTCAAATGACACCTTGGTCATTTCCACGGGACCCTCCACAAACTTGCTATCATTTTCGTTGGCAATGAATCCATACCATTTTGGCTTGTACCAGCCAGGGAAGTAGGGTGACACAGCGTAAGGAATGTCAGGACCAATATCATTAGTAGAAAGAGGTTCTCGAACAAGCTTCGACGTCTCGTCCTCTTCATAAGGATCGGTCAAAAGCACTGGGTCTATATCTTCAGGCTTAGGAGGCTTGGATCCGTATGGCACTACAGCAAACTTCACCACCAGATGGGCAATGGCACCGGGAGGCACAATTTTATCACCAGGTACCTTGAAGTATGCATTCAAAAAATGGAGCTTTGGAACGTACTCCCGGGACTTCCTACTGACTTGGGCCTTGGAGCTGGCATCATCGGTCAATGATACTCCTGGAAGCTGATAGAAGTCTCCATCAGACCTCAACCGTAATGGCACAGCCTGGATGATGCTTCGCTCTATACTAATAATCTTCTCGCACAATGCAGTGATCTTGAACGCAGAAACAATGTCCAGCAATCCCTCTAGCAGCACAGGAGTCTTGGCGACAATCTTCATTGTATCTTCCTCGTCCTTCACATTGGCGCAAGGTTTACGTTCCAGGTAGTTTAGAATCAACTTTTTGATTTCGTCTGGGCTCCTCTTGATGCCAAGAACTTTGAACTCATCACTCTTGCTCACAATATCAAGAAGCTTATCCTCAGTGAAAAAATGAGGCTGGTCCTTGGTGCAAGACTCGAAATAGGTGGCTGCAGTAGACTGAAGGATACCTGCCTTGTTATATCTCTGCGTTTCCGACCACCATCTTCCAACAAACCATGGAAGCAGGATTCCTACAAATAAGGCATACGACACCATAAGCAAAGGCGATCCTTTACCGTCTACCAGGAAATTTGGAAGAGCAATTCCATGTCGTACCTGCTGAGGCCCATCAGGGTGCCCATACTTTAGATAGTTCTCTCGCACGGTATCGTCTGTCAGCGCCTTATAAGCCTTGGCAATGTCCACATAACGTGACTCAATTTCCTCTCGAGTAGAGTTTCCAATGTCTCGAATCTTGTCGGGATGCCATTGCACTGAAAGCTTTCGAAACGCAGATTTAGCCTCTCGCTCCGTAGCTCCATAAGCAAGCCCAAGGATGTCGTATGGATCAAACACTTTCTTGTCATCTTCTGGCTGCTGCTGGGTCACAATCAAATATACAAGAAATCCCACAAGCGCCCATCCCATGACCAGAAAGGCGTTGGTTTTATTGAACAGCCTGTTTTTGCGCACCTGCCGCAGTCTGAACTTTTCGAGTTTGTCATGATTTGCTGGCTTGTGGTCACTGGCCGGCACTTTGGGCCCACTTGAAAGGCTCCTTGACACTGAACCATAAGTCACCGGTAACAGCACGATTGATGCTACTGTGATAACAAAATACGGCCATACTTCGTCCTTGTCATCGTACGAATACCGCGAGTCCGACATTGTATGAGGGAAACGTGTCAGTACGAATCAATGTGTGCTGGAGGACTAGGGTAAACTGGCTCGTCAGGTGATTGAAGATGAACGGTGCTAAATGAAGCTTTAAGTCGTCGATTTATCGTTTAATTCTGCACTCCAATTCAAATCCTCGTATCTCTCTATTGATTGCCTTTTGATGATGTTTATAATGATGGTTACTGTGGCCCACGAATCTTAACCTCCACTAGCAAAACTAATTCGATGCCCTAATATTCCTCCTAGCTGACCCGAATGCTTGCAACTTGGACTAGTTATTGATGCTATGGATGATGTTTATTGCAATTAGTAGTCAGCACAACATAGTGTAGATTCACCACTTGGACAGCTTCGCAGTCTTCTACTGATGGATGCGCCGTGGAGCTGTAACAGCCAGTAGACAGAATGCGTCGCTGCGAACTGAGTGGTAGCGTGTAAAAAACTTTTTGTATTGTCACCACGAAATACAGGCGATTAACCTCTCTTATGAGCTACCAATAACTGAACAATTGCTTTCGCGGGATGAGCATGTATCTCCATCATTGGGGTTTCCGTTAACGTTTTGACACCTGCACGGCTTTAGGACCTAGTGACACATGCAACGAATACGCCAGCTCCATAACCGAAACAAAAAAGCAAAAAATAAAATAAAATAAAAATGTACTGAAAAGTGAAAATTGGCATATCAGAATCTTGGCTTTGAGTTTAGACTTTATGAGAGTAGATTGTTGTTTGCAGGATTTCTGATCTGGCGAGCCGCCGAATTGTGTTTGGACCTGAAACTGGCTTACTGTGCGTCTATATCATAGCGACCTGGTTTCAACCGCCTTGTTGAAATTTCTACACCTTAAACGTGCATTTTCAGCGTTTCCCGTGTACTGGTACTTAAATACCAGCGGTTCCCCAAAGTCATCAGCATCACAGAGCCCCTCATCGCCATATCTATTGGTACCCCTTCCCTTGAAACTTTTACGTTTACCATGTCTGGGAGAGGTGGATATTCCAACAGGAACAGTGGCAATCGTCCTCCTATGGCGACTGTCGACGTTCGCGGCTGGCAGGGTGGTACAAAAGATGATGTTGTAGCATTTTTAGGACGCAAATCACGATTGTACATTCCTCAGCCCATTGTCAAGGGACCAGTGCTTGCGTTCAAGATGAAACCTCAGGATGCGCAGGTTCTGATCAAGCTTGACGGTATCAGATTTGCCGGTGATGTGTTGCGGTTCAATTTGGCGAATGATGAGCCACAGATGTCTGACTCTGCGACGTCAACTAAAGATCTGCTTCTACGGTTTTTAGAGTCAAGATATAACCCTGCAGCTAAGATGCTCAATATTAGCAATCTCTACAACGACGAGTTCATTAGATCAAACAACTTAATGGCGAGTTCAACATCTAAAATCTTCCAGGCTCTAATGAAAGTTGCAGAAGACGAAAAGAGATTTGACGTTGAGTCAGTTGACTTGTCGATGAATAATTTGCACGAAGTTTCGACTGTCACAACATTAGCTCAGGCTTATCCTAAACTCAAAAACCTCTCGCTTCAGGGGAACAATATCTCTAGAATTGAAAGCATTGAGGCATGGAGAAACAAGTTCCCATTTCTTCGGGAACTGATTCTTACGGGCAATCCTGTAACGGGCCAGGCCCAATATCACGACAGGATCTTGAAGCTGTTCCCAGCGCTCGTGGTTTTAGATGGCCAGATTGTCCGAGACGAGTCGAAAATCAAAGTACTCAGCCTTCCACAGCCAGTGAAGCAAATGTTCTTTGAAAACGCCGAAATCCAGAACCTGGCTACGGGATTCATAACTAATTTCTTTGACCTGTACGACAGGGACCGTTCCCAATTGCAGCCGCTATACGATGGCAGTTCGACATTTTCTCTGTCTGTCAGCAGTACATCAAAATTTGTCGGAGTGACTAAAAATGATCCTTTAGGGCCGTTTGTCAAGAGCTCGAGAAACCTCCGATTGCTGGTGAGAGACAACATGAGAACCAGTAGACTGTTGGTAGGCCCCCAGCAGATTCTTGGGTTGTTTGCACAGCTGCCACAAACAAAACACGAAATAACGCAGCACCCAGAGAGGTTTGCTGTGGAATCTTGGTGTATATCGGGAGTGCGCACTCCCAATGATATAGGTATAGTGATCAACATCCACGGAGAATTCACCATGCCTTCTCAGCCAAAGCCATCCAGCTTTGACAGAACATTTACAATTATACATGCTCCAAATGGAAGCCTAATAGTGGCGTGTGATATGCTTTCGTTGAGATCCTATACTGGCTATGATGCTTGGGCTGAGAGTACGGCAGCGCAGACGCATGCGACGCAGCCACAAGTTCCACAGCAAGTTCCTCCAACGATACCGCCAGAGCTGGCTGGCCTCGATGAGCAGAAGGTTGCCATGATCCAGTCGTTGATGCAGCAGACCCGTCTCAACGTCACCTACGCGCGTATGTGTGCCGAACAGGCCAATTACGATATGAATAGGGCAGCAGTACTGTTCCAAGAATCGCAGCAGCAGCTCCCTCCCGATGCATTTAACTAAAATATTTGTACTTTGTACTCTATTATGATTAACAACTAGAAAAAGTTTCGTTATTATGGTTGTACATTATCTTCTCGTAAGGCATTCAGTCGTCATGACACGACTTTGCCTGTATGCTGCGTTTCGTCATTATATTAGATGCCACCAGGCACTAGTCATAAAACAAATGAATCTTTAATGTCAGCTCCTCACTTGTTTTGCTTTGCTGCCATACTGGCTGCTCTCATGCCTGACACAAAGTCAATAGATGCTTCGGGATCGTCGCAAGATACCGAGCGGTTGACTACCAATCCTAACATTCGAGATAGCTTGTACACTTTATCTTCTAATGTTGTGTGTTTCTCTAGTAACTCCCGATACTTGTCTTGCTCTTTCTGAACAACATCAACGTTCGTTTTGTATAGCTCTAAGATCGCTACCGATCTCTCATAAATATATTCTCGTATCATTGATAAGCATTTGTCCATCTCAAACTGACATATGCCCAGTAATTTAGTGGAAGCTTCGACTTTTAAGTGCTGTATTCGTACCTGCTCACGTAGGTCTCTATTTCTGTCGGTCAATTGTGATAGCGAAAGCTGGTTTTCTTGCTCTTGGTGGTTGGATGTGTTTGTACTAAGTTCCAGCTCATCAGCCATTCGACAAAGATCGTCTGTTGCTTTACGGTTATCATTCAGCACCGACGCTAGTTGATCCATAAGAGAGTTTAGAAAGTTAATGTCTTCCTCTTGAGAAAACACTATTGGTGTTATCCTTGGCCTTGGCCTGTCCATTTCTCAATATGTGTGTGTATGTCAGGGGGGCTTGCTTGGGTTGGAAGTGCCTAGTTAAGGGTTAAGGTCAAGCAATTATCTTAGGCTGAACGAACGCACATGACATTGAAAAGTTTAAATTAAATGGTTGTCAAACGTTTATGATTATTATTATTAGCAAATTAAAGTATACACTAAGCAATTACCTCTCGCTTAGAAAATTCGAGGATACAGTCATCATCAGGGAAAATGGTGGCAAACACTCGGATGACTTCTGACTTGGGGGTGATGGTGTGCTTCCAGTCGTACAAAAGAGCAGCCTTTCCAATCATGGCTGTAAGATTCATCATGACATAAGTCTGGCCAATACAGACGTGGGGACCAGTTCCAAACACCAAGAAGTTCTTTGGAGCATTGGATGCTTTGGTGTTAGGCAGCCATCGTTCAGGAATGAATTCTTCAGGGTTCTCATACACTTCTGGGTCATGGAGAGCAGGATACAAGGTAGGAATAACCATTGCTCCCTTGGGAATGGTGTAGTCCTCGGAAACTGGGTATGACTTCTTGACATAATAAGGAACCATTGTGACAGGAGGTCGGTATCGGAGAGCTTCCTTGACAACCATTCGGGTATACTCCATAGACTCAACAAGATCAATATCCAGTCGTCGATTAGGGTCACCGCCTCGTACACGAAGCTGCTCTTCTCTAATCTTGGCCATGATATCAGGTCTGTCAGCAATGATCTGGAAAAGCCAAGTAGTGGCCGATGACGACGCGTCCTGAGAAGCAAACAAGAAAGTGAAAATGGTCTCGGAGATTTCCTTGTTGGTGAACTCTCGCACCAGAAGCTTTCTCACGTCATCTTCGCCGCCAACCTTTTCAGAATCAGCAGCCTCCTTGCTGTCAAGCATCAGCTTGACCCAGGCATCCATAATACATGTGACCTCACCTCCATTAGCAATGGCTTCTTTGGCCATAGCAGCACAATTAGCAAAAATGTCCATGGTCATGTCAGTGATCTTCTTTCCGTACCAAGTCTTAGTAAAGGGCAGAATAATGGGGAAGTTGACGAGCTCCAGAGCAGCAGTGATTTTGTAGTAGTTGTCAGAAATGATCTTGACCTGCTCCTCGGTGATGTGCTCACCGCAGAAAGTTCGCAGCGACACAGCACAATTGAGTTCTCGGAAGTTTGGCATAAAAATCTGAGGACCATTCTCCTTGGATGTAGCGAGGAACTTGGCAAAGTACTTGTCGTAGATAGCTTCCTGGTGAGGCAAGTACACACTGAGAGCAGATCGCGTGAAAAGCCCATTGAGAGATCGTCGGTAGTCAACATGGGCCTTACCGTCCAAGAACACCCAATTGGTGGGTCGCAACAGCTTAATTGCGACATCCACAACACATGGCTTGACATACTGAGGAGAGTTGAGAATCTTTCGGGCCAGATCGCGACTCGACGCAATCACGACAAACTTGTGAAACACAGAAACGCAGGAAAGAGGACCAGAGTCCCATTTGGCCTTGTATTCCTCGAACTTGGGGTCCATGGACTCCAAAAAAGGACCTATTATGGGCCAAAACTTGAAGGCTGGACCAACAATGGAGCCCTTTTTGACGATATACGACACTTGGTCATAGAGCAGCAATCCAACAACGGATGTCAGCAACACAGACCAGATGTTCTGAGACAGCCACATGGCAGCAGACGCCACGACAGACGTCTCCAGCGTGAAAGCTGGTTCTGATACCACTGTGGAATTCATGAAAAGTTATTTTTTAACCCTAGAACCGACCAAGAAAAACACACAAAACCGCACCACGCTGTAAAAACAAAGTTCAGTATTCACAACAACCGAATGAACACTCAGACCTAGTCTATGGTTTTTATATTATAGCGAACCGGAATCAGCTGAGGGGTAGCGGACGTTAAAATGTTTATCGGAAGCCGTGAACATAAACGGAAGATTAGGGTTAGACTCAGCCTGGAGGGGCACAACCGGCGAGTACCGAAAGCCGAGCCAGGGGGAAAATGAAATTTGCAGGATTTTTTTTTTTAATTGGGTTTGATGTGGCCAATCTGTCTGTTGACGTCTTGTAATTGCCAACCTGTTTACCAGGAATTGCAGGCTCGGTGGAGTTTTGACAGCATCAAATTCCCCTATCACGGTGCTGCTGATATAAGCCACTGTGGTCGTTTTCGTCGTATCTAAGATTTTGGTCGTATCATGCATGCCAATAAAGGAGTCGGCCAACCGAAACACGATCATATCGAAGGACCGAGTGGGATAACAGGGTCGTTATGACATATAAGACGCTTTTGCATACGCGATAAGCTGTAATATTAGCTTAATTTATCGCACCTAACTCGGACAACTGTGAACCAGTTAGACGTACATCCCAGTACACGTATGTCAGCATAGAGCAGCGTCCTTATGCAAGAGTCTAAATGCAGGTATGGCTTTGACAGCGTGAAGCCAATGTCGACTGGCAATGTCAGGGAATTTAATATCGTAACTGTAGTTCTCTTTGCTGGTTATCTGTCTTCCATTGGGTCGCTGTAGGTTTTGTCCTTTTTTTTCGATAATGTATTCGGTGGATGTTATTCCAGTTGCAATGTAGTGTGCTGGGTCAGTCAGCACAGCAATTAATACCAGTGTTTGCATTTATATTACTCGGCCCGCTATATAAACAGCGAGCATTCTAAGATTACATTAATATACTAATTGTTGCTCAGCTTGACTCCAAGGACAACTGCCAGAATAATAACAATAATGACAACAATACCGACACACCACCACTTCTTCTTTCGGGCAGCACGAGCACTGACAATGGCTCGGTTGGTGTGAGCCACTCCCTGCTCAATGTCACCCTGTACAGCAGTGGCCTGCTCATCAATATGACGCACAGGCTCTTCCTGCTCTGCCACCAGTACCTCCATGTCTCTGAACAACTGGGCCAGTTCTCCCATGGTCTTTTCAATCTTTTGGATCTCCTGGTGTCGGGTCTGCACTTCGGTCAAAGCAGTTCGGGCCTGTCCTCGGCGGTTCGAGTTCATAAGCGCCTGCGAAAAGATCTGAACTCCTGCACTGTCCTCAATAGCATCCTTGACTTCGGCCTCTGTAGCGTCGGGTCGCACAATTCGGAACTGGCGCTCGGCAGCCTCCCGGTATCGCTGTCGGAAAGTTGCCTCGATGGTCTGGTACTTTTGGATCGACGACATAAATTGCCGCTTGACATTGTCGGCCTGGGTCTTCTTGGTGGGGTCTCGCTGGCTCTTGGACTCCAGAGTCTTGATTCGGCTCTTGAGCGTATCGGCCAATCCGCGCGTCTCTTGGCTCACCGACTCGATCTGGGTCTGAATCCACTGCTCGTTGTCGCCGCCCACTTCCGCCAGGGACCTCTTGTGAAGCGCCTCAATCCGGTCCACGTTGTCATCGTACTGCACCAAGTTTCGCTTGATGTCATCCACCTCTCCAAAAAATGCGATCATGTCGCCGTCTCCTCCTCCCTGGGTGACATTCGTAGACGAGTCATTTGCATAGGGGTTCACGTTCGACAGCTCATAGCCGGACCCGTGGTCACTAAGTTAGTTTGAGTTCTTGTCTGTCGCCGTTTCAATGGCACTAAATCCTCACCCGTACTCGGACTTGCCGTACTATTGTTAGGCTTTCCCTTGTTATTTTCACACTTACGCTGTTCTGGTAGCTCATGTCTATTACTGTCCGCTGCTAATATGGCCACCAACCACCAATAACTCCAACCAAACTGACGGTAGGTGATGTCGAGAAGGAGACTTAGTATCTAAAAATGGGTGGGGCTGGCTTCGTCGATCAGGGGTTTCGTTATGGCAGGGCAGTGCCCGAGGTGCGCGATGGGTTATGCACGTTGGTGTGAACGACATTTACAGACGGTGCTGTAAAACAGACTAATTCTGGTTCTCTACAACAAGTATTTCAGCGTTTCTATAGAGAGAAAAGAGTCCGGATGGCTTGTTGGTTTGGTGGGGGATGGACTTTCGTTGTATGGCTGAACAAACAAGTCTAGATCTTGATACAATGTTGCGTCTAACAGTATTGAGATGAAACAGTGGAATTGCGCTGGAATTGTACCAGAGTACTAAATGTGCGAGCTCAGGAACTGCACAGGAGGTTCACATTGAATGGCTGCGGACTCGGTAGTGAGCTCAGCTTACTAGTATACGGAACTTGTGTTAACTCCTGGCTACGGCCATTTCAGCACGTCATTTAACAGTAGTACGAAATGCCACAGAGAACTCAACGACCAGAAATTTCAGAAAGACTATTCATTGCATGTTCTTACACATACATCTTTTGCAGGCTACAAATCAGTACACAGTACAGGTTAATTCATTATATAATGTCGGTCAGTGATTTAGTCCTGAAACACATCGTACATCACAGGGTGGAGCAGACCTTTGCTCTCCCGCAGACCTGGACCCCTTACATCTAACTGAGGCAAGAGTGTAGCAAAAAAATTTGCCACCCAGAACTGCGGATGGTAAAGAAGAAACTCCAGGACTGATCTGAAAAACTTCATTGTCCGACCTAACCCTCAGATGCATCTACGTGACTGTGGACTCTGCAGGGGCTGAGCCATCTTAGGCCTCGTCGAGAACTGGCCATGTCAATATGCAATTGGCATTCCGCCGCTAAGATTCCCAGGATTGAGTATGATTAGTGTCGATGAATACGTGGATTTTAGAGTTCCATGGTGTTTGATGACGTGTCGCTTAACAGCAGCTTCTCTGTCCCAAAAAGGAAATCGTCTGCACCCCTGACATGCTCAACGTACGAAATATTTGATGAGCACCTCATAAGTTGACTGTTTCTAGTATATATCTATTGTAACTGAGCTGTGATTCCTGAAAAAGGTTGTTCGATATATGATATGTCATTGGTGGTGGGTTTATGTTCAATCCAACTAACGATATCTGCTGTTGACTTAAACTCAACGTTTAGCTCTTCCCCCCTTCATCCGTAATTTATCCGACTCGGCGCCGCGTCATCTCAACAATCATCTGGCGGACTCAACAGACATTTAATGAATGTCATAATACTATAAAGGGTCTTCAATTATGTAAATATACAGTGTAATGTGTTTGGAGATCTTTTTTCAGTGGTTTTATATCTTGTATCTGGATATCAGCTCGAGATTTGCATGTTGATATTCAACAAGTCCCCCAACAACCCTTCCTAACCACCCCCTGACATCGAATAAATTAAGAAGCCACCCGACACCAGTTTTCATCGTACAGAACCTATTTTTTTTTTTATTTAATTTAATATGCGTCCTGAAGTAGAACAGGAATTGGCTCATGTCCTTCTGACTGAGCTACTGGCATACCAGTTCGCCTCCCCAGTGAGATGGTGAGTACAGCCCTCTAATTATGTATTTCTAACGCCAGGATTGAAACCCAAGATGTAATTCTCAGCGAATACAATGCGGAGCGAATTGTAGAGATTGGTCCATCTCCAACCTTGGCTGGTATGGCCACTCGAACTCTCAAGTCGAAGTATGAGTCCTACGATGCTGCTCTGTCTTTGCAGAGACAGGTGCTCTGTTACTCTAAAGATACAAAGGAGATTTACTATACTCCTGATCCTTCTGAGCAGCCTGCTGCCGCTGAAACTGCTGCTGCTACTCCTGCAGAGCCTGTTGCTGCCGCTGCTGCTCCTGTTGCTTCTGCTCCTGCTACTGCTGCTGCTGCCCCTGTTGTTGCTGCTGCTGCTGCTGTTGAGGATGCCCCTGTTAAAGCAGTTGAAGTCATTCACGCATTGGTGGCCCAGAAGATCAAGAAACCATTGGACCAGGTACCTCTTACAAAGGCAATTAAAGATCTTGTTGGTGGAAAGTCTACTGTTCAGAATGAGATCCTCGGTGATTTGGGTAAAGAGTTTGGTTCCACTCCTGAAAAGCCTGAAGAAACACCGTTGGCTGAGTTGGCTGAGAACTTCCAAGAGTCTTTCTCTGGAGCTCTAGGGAAACAGTCTTCATCTCTTGTTTCTCGTCTTATGGCTTCCAAGATGCCTGGTGGTTTCACTTTGACATCAGCCCGAAAGTACCTTGGTCAACGATGGGGTCTTGGTCCTGGTAGACAGGACAGCGTCTTTTTGATTGCCATCACCAACGAGCCCAAGAACCGTCTTGGCGACGAAAACGCAGCCAAGGCTTTCCTCGATGAGTCCACAAACAAATATGCATCCATTGCTGGTGTCAATCTGAGCGCTGCTGCTTCTGCTGGAGGCAATGGCGGTGCTGCCGCTGGTGGAGCCGCTGTTATCGATTCCGCTGCTTTCGAGGAATTGACAAAGGATCAGAAATACCTTGTCCAGCAGCAGCTTGAGCTGTTTGCAAGATACCTCAAGGTTGACCTGCGAAAGGGTGACAAGAATTTTGTCGCTCAGAAGGAGGCCACTGCTGTTCTTCAGAAAGAACTCGATCTTTGGCTCAGTGAGCATGGCGAGTTCTATGCTTCTGGAATTAAACCCGTCTTTTCTCCTCTCAAGGCTCGTGTCTATGATTCTTATTGGAACTGGGCTCGACAGGACTGTCTTACTATGTTTTACGACATCATTTTCGGTCGTTTGTCGACTGTTGATCGAGAGATCGTTGCTCGATGTATCAGTATTATGAACAGAACAAACCCCACTTTGATTGACTTCATGCAGTATCACATTGATCATGTTCCTACTGACAGGGGTGCTACTTACAAGTTGGCTCAAGAACTTAGTAGCCAGCTTCTTGAAAACTGTAAGGAAGCTCTTGGAGTTGACCCTGTCTTCAAGGACGTCAACTACCCAACCGGTCCCAAGACTGAAATTGATGCCAAGGGTAACATTAGCTACTCTGAAGTCTCTCGACCATCTGTTCGAAAGCTCGAGCAGTATGTTGCTGACATGGCCGCTGGAAGTGAGATGACCAAAGATCCTTCTGCTGGCTTCCACACCAGGGCTGAGTTGTCTCGACTCTACAAGACTCTGTCAGAGAAGCACGCTGCATTGGGTTCGTCGTCTCTTGATATCGAGAGCCTTTACAATGGCCTCCTGAAAGCTGTTGATTCGTTGGAGGCTGCTGAAAAGGCTTCTCTTGCAAGCTCTGATTCATTCTCTGCCAAGGCTATGAAGGCTGATACTATTCCTTTCTTGCATCTGAAGAAGCGGCAAGGTGATGCTTGGGACTTTGACCGTGATCTCACCGGCATGTATATTGATGGACTCGAACAGGCTGCTCGTGCCGGTCTGACCTTCGCCAACAAGTATGCTCTGGTCACTGGTGCTGGTGCTGGATCTATTGGAGCTGACATTCTCCAGGGTCTTATTTCTGGAGGTGCCAAGGTCATTGTTACCACTTCCAGATACTCTAGAGAAGTCACTGAGTATTACCAAAGCATGTACACCAAGTATGGTGCTGCTGGAAGTACTCTTATTGTTGTCCCCTTCAACCAGGCCTCTGCAAGTGACGTGCGAAGCCTTGTTGATTATATTTACAATGACCCAAAGAAGGGCGGTCTTGGATGGGATCTCGACTTTGTCATTCCATTTGCTGCTATTCCTGAGAATGGCATCGAGCTTGACGGAATTGACTCTCGTTCGGAGCTTGCCCATAGGCTCATGCTCACCAACCTTCTTCGGTTGCTTGGTGCTATCAAGTCTCAGAAGGTTGCAACTGGTTGTGAGACTCGTCCTGCTCAGGTCGTTCTGCCTATGTCTCCCAACCACGGTACTTTCGGTGCTGATGGTTTATACTCGGAGTCTAAGCTTTCCTTGGAGACCCTCTTCAATAGGTGGCATTCAGAGTCTTGGGGATCTTACCTCACTATCTGTGGTGCTGTCATCGGTTGGACTCGAGGTACTGGTCTCATGACCCAAAACAATATCATTGCTGAGGGTATCGAGAAGCTTGGTGTTCGAACTTTCTCTCAGAAGGAAATGGCTTTCAATATTCTTGGATTGCTGACTCCCAATGTTGTGAACCTGTGCCAGAACCACCCAGTTTGGGCTGATCTCAACGGAGGCCTCCAGTTTGTTGAAAACTTGAAGGATGTCACCTCACGACTGCGAAAGGAAGTTGTTGACCATAGTGAGGTTCTTCGTTCAGTATCTGTTGAAACTGCAATTGAGCACAAGGTTGTCAATGGTCCCGATGCTGACCTACCTTATCAGAAAGTTGAAGTCAATCCCCGTGCTAACCACAAATTCGAGTTCCCCAAGCTCAAGTCTTACGACGAGCTCAAGAAGCTTGCTCCTGAGCTTGAAGGTATTTTGGATCCTGAGAAGGTTGTGGTGGTCACTGGTTTCTCCGAGGTTGGACCATATGGTAACTCGCGAACCCGATGGGACATGGAGGTCAATGGAGCATTTTCTCTGGAAGGTGCTATTGAGATGGCCTGGATTATGGGTCTCATCAAGCACCACAATGGTAACCTCAAGGGCAAGCCTTACACCGGATGGGTGGATACCAAGACTAACGAGCCTGTTGATGACAAGGATGTCAAGTCAAAGTATGAGTCATATATCCTTGAGCACACCGGTATTCGTCTGATTGAGCCAGAGATCTTCAATGGATATGATCCTAAGAAGAAGCAATTGTTGCAGGAAGTCATTATTGAGCACGACTTGGAGGCTTTTGAGGCTTCAAAAGACACTGCCGAACAATTCAAGCACGAGCAGGGCGATAAGGTCGAGGTATTTGAGATCCCTGAAACTGGTGAGTGGACTGTTCGTTTCCTCAAGGGAGCCAAGCTTCTCATCCCCAAAGCTCTGTCCATTGATCGACTTGTTGCTGGTCAGATTCCAACCGGTTGGGATGCTCGACGATATGGTATTGGAGAGGATATTATTTCCCAGGTTGACCCTATTACTTTGTACAATTTGGTCGCCACTGCTGAAGCTCTCCTCACTTCTGGTATCACTGATCCTTATGAGTTCTACAAGTACATTCATTTGTCTGAGCTCGGAAACTGCTCTGGTTCCGGAATGGGTGGTGTAAGTGCTCTGCGTGGTATGTTCCGAGAGAGATACATGGACAAGCCTGTCCAGAACGACATTTTCCAGGAGTCTTACATTAACACCATGTCCGCCTGGGTGAATATGCTGTTGCTTTCTTCTTCTGGTCCTATCAAGACACCAGTTGGAGCATGTGCTACTGCTATCGAATCCGTAGACAACGGTGTGGAGCTTATTATGTCTGGAAAGGCCAAGGTTGTAATTGTTGGTGGTTATGATGATTTCCAGGAAGAAGGTTCTTACGAGTTTGGTAACATGAAAGCTACAAGTAACTCTCTCGAGGAGTTTGACCACGGTAGAACTCCTCGTGAAATGTCAAGGCCCAATACCACCACTCGATCTGGTTTCATGGAGTCTCAGGGAGCAGGTATTCAGGTAATCATGAATGCCAAACTTGCTGTTGAAATGGGTGTCCCAATTTACGGTATTGTTGCTCTCACCAGTACTGCCACCGATAAGATTGGTCGATCCGTTCCAGCTCCTGGTAAGGGTATCATGACCAGTGCTCGTGAGAATGTTAAAGACTTGAAGTTCCCATACAGAATCTTGGACATCAAATATCGACGAAGACAGATTGAGCAGCGAAAGGTACAGATCAAGCAGTGGCTCGAATCTGAGTACGAATACCTGCAGCAAGAATTTGAGGAGCTCAAGAAGACTTCTGATGACGAGAGTGCTGCAGCTTTCTTCAAGGAGCGATCTGAACAGCTCGAGAACGAGGCTCATAGACAGGAGAAGGAAGCTCTTGCAACTTGGGGTAACAACTTCTATCACTCTGATTCACGAATTGCTCCTATTAGAGGTGCACTGGCTACTTACAACCTTACCATTGATGATATTGGAGTGTCTTCATTCCATGGTACTTCTACAAAGGCTAACGATAAGAATGAGTCTGGTGCGATTAACGGTATGCTGAACCATCTTGGTCGATCCAAGGGTAATCCAGTTTTGGGTATCTTCCAGAAATACCTCACTGGTCATCCCAAGGGTGCTGCTGGTGCTTGGATGCTTAACGGTGCTCTGCAGGTCTTGAACAGTGGACTGGTTCCTGGAAACAGAAATGCTGACAATATTGATGGCCTTCTCCAGGACTTTGACAAGGTTGTCTACCCTTCGGTCACTCTTCAAACTTACGGTATCAAGGCTGCAACAGTCACATCATTTGGTTTCGGTCAAAAGGGTGCTATTGCTGTTGTTATTCACCCTGATTACTTCTTGGCAACTCTTTCCAAGTCGTCTTATGAGACATATTCCAACAAGGTCAACGTCAGATACAACAAGGCTTACAGGTATCTTCACAATGCTATTGTCGAAAATAGCCTTTTCGCCACTAAGGACAAGGCTCCTTACACTGAAGATCAGGAGTCTACTGTGTACATGAACCCATTGGCCCGAGTTGAGTTGGACAAGAAGTCTGAATCTCTTAGATTTTCTAAAAAGATTAAGGAAGCTACTCCTAACAGATCTTCTGGTCACACAGCTGAGGTTCTCAAGCAGCTAGCATCCGGCAGTGTTGGAAATGACAGCAATGTTGGTGTTGACGTCGAGTCCATTAGTGCTGTGAACATCTCCAACGATACATTCTTGGACCGAAACTTCACAGAGGCAGAGCAGAACTACTGCTTTGCGTCCCCCGATGCCCAGTCCTCGTTTGCTGGAACTTGGAGTGCAAAGGAGGCTGTCTTCAAGAGTCTAGGTGTTCAAAGCAAGGGTGCTGGTGCTGAGTTGAAATCGATTGAGATTTTGCGAAGTGCTACTGGTGCTCCCGTAGTCACTCTGAGTGGCGATGCGAAGGAGGCCGCTGACAAGGCTGGAGTCAAATCGGTAAGGGTTTCAATCTCCCACGATGAATTCCAGGCAGTTGCAGTAGCAGTTTCCCAGAAATGATTTATACAATCTAGTATTTCTATCTAATAAATATTAACATGCGTAACTAATGAGATATGTACTGGAACACGAAGCTCAGCACATCAAACTCAAGTTCCTGCCTCAGGAGCAAATCTTGAATTTTCTCGAGCTCTGGCTTGTGGAAATGGTTCCACGTCGTGGCATCGCCATATAACATCGCCGGCGACTTTGATATCTGCATTCCATCTCGACATCTGCTGCATTGGAACTTATCATGTGTATCCGACAAAGTGTCATGTTCAATCTGAAAGAGTTGTCGGAGGTTATCAAAAGAGAACAGTCTTTCGACATCCTCATTCTCATCCACAACACACGACGACAGAGACTGCTTCATCGATTGCCTTTGAAATATTTTTTCTTCTATTGTTCCAGTGGAAATAAATCTGTAAACAAAACAGTCTTTCTTCTGACCATCTCGCCACACTCTTGCAAGAGCTTGTTGGTCAGCAGCAGGATTCCAATCAGGATCCATGAGAATCAGCCTGTTGGCACCAATGAGATTCAGACCACATCCACCAGCTTTGCTACTCAAAAGAAACACAAACTCTTCGCCATCGGGATTGTTGAAAATATCAACTAGCTTTTGGCGCTTGTTAATAACCATGGTACCATCCAATCTCAGGCTCTTGTACCGACGTTGACGACAGAGCTTTTCCACCACATCAAGAGTTTGAGTGTAGTTGCTTACTATTACAATTTTGTCGTTTGTATCTTGGCGAATTCTAGCCAGCATTCTTTCGAGAACCATGAACTTTCCAGAGTACCAAGTCTTGACTTCACGGTCACGGCGGCTAGCAGACGAAAAAAAATCATCCGGTAGAACTCTTTCACAGCCCTCCATATCCACCGATAAGTCTAGAAGGTCTGGATGGTTGCAGAGCTTTTTCAAGATTCCGATTGCCTTCAAAGGCTGGCTTCCTTGGCCCTTCAGCAAATTCTTGATTTTTGAAGAATGCAGAAAATAGTTATACAGCTTCATCTGAATATCAGATAACTTGCAAAATACAACGTGCTCGTATTTAACAGGCAAGTACTTTGAAAGAATATCGTTTGTTCGACGAATAATGAATCTGTTGACAACCAGAGATAGCTCTTTAAGCTTCTGCTCCGCTTTCTCCACCTCTTTATCAGTTGCCATAGAATCTCTGCCACGAAGAATGTCAAGCTCGAAACTCTTCCTGAAATCTAGCCTTGTGCCCAGAAGTCCTGGGTTTGCAAATGACAGTAAAGCAAAATATTCAGACAAGTCATTTTGGATGGGGGTACCTGATAAAATTACTCTTCTCTGGACGTTGAGATCATTTAACGATGTGAAAGTTAAAGAGTCGGCATTCTTCAATCTATGCCCCTCATCACAGAGCATTAAACCTATTTCAGTCCCCTTAAGGTCTTCACTGTTCCTTCTCAAGGTTTCATAAGATATAATAAGAACTGGTCGTACGATCTGCCGTCCCGTAGCACCTGCCCAGCTACGCAGAGCGTTACTCAACTCTTCAGACTTGACATTCTTTCCATCTATTGCCAATGGAGTGACAGTATCTTTTCCGAGCCACTTTATAAGCTCGTTTGCCCAGTTTCTTACTAAGCTTGCGGGGCAAACAATGACACATTTTTGGATGGTACCCTTCCGCCCCTCGGGAGACTGTTTCAACAGCGTCCACATTAAGGTGATACATTGAAGTGTTTTTCCAAGACCCATTTCATCTGCCATAATACAGCCAGTCGCTCCTTTATGAACTAGCCCCGTGGTGCATCTATACAAGAACTTTACACCTTCGACTTGATGGGGTCGAAGAACTTTGGAGAGTCTAGGATCAATAACGACAGGAACCTTTGGATACACCTTCTTTTCTTGTACAGTAATGCCAAGTATGTCGGCCAGAGATTTCTGTTTGCTCTTGTCAAATTTAGGCTCTGGAGTCTCTTCGGGCTCGCACTCCACCACCTCTGGCTCCTCAGGCTCTTCAAAAGTATCAGGGGGCTCAACATCATCAACTGTTGGGTCGTACAGCACAATTGCAAACTCTCCACTTGGATCATGTAGGGGTTTTGGAACGAATTCACGTTTTCTAAGGTTACCTAATACAGGTGGAGGGCCACGATTTTCGCCAACTGGATCTTTAAATGGTGATTTGAACGCCTTTGAAAGCCGATCACCCGGGAAATCAGTTGAAAGGTCAGCCTTCACCCCCAGTCTCTTTGTGAAGTCGTTTACGTTCTCTTTGTCAAAACCATCGCCATCCAACGCGTAAGAACCACGCTTTAAAGTGGCGCGTCGAGCCGGCAGATCCTTCGATCTTTTGGCAAACGGTATATGGAATGGCTTATGAAGGGCCAGCATATAATCCTCTCTATCTTTGGATGAATGGAGAAGGCCAGATCCTGGCTTGCCAGGTGTACCGGCTCTTCTCATGATTTATAATAGTATGTAAACAACATCCAGAGTTGTTATGAGGCTTTATGTAACGTAAAGTTGCAGATCATTACTATTTCAGAGCTGTTGTAGTAAACCATATATTCATTATTTTCTGCTATAAACACAAGTCATTATTGACGATTTGATTGAGTTTTTATTGCCAGTTAGGTTTTTCGCTTGGTGGCATTGGTGGCACTAGACGCAGAGGTGGTCTTGGCGGTGTCAGACGACTTCTTGCTGTCGGCAGGCTCCGGCTTCTTTGCAGGTGCAGGAGAACCCGATATCAGGCTCTGGAGAGTCACCATGACAGCATACAAAATACCGGCTGCTACAACAAGCAGAATAGCAAACAAAGACAAGAATGCAACCGCCACTGCCGGCTGGTCCACAATAGCTTGGACTGGGTCGTAAGCTGCATTGAGAATAAACACTCGAGCGATTTCCATAACATAGCCAAGAGGATCATCTCGGAAGTAGTCCATAGCACTATCGTACATCTTTGGCTTCTTGGGGTCATTCTTAGGCTTGTCCACCTTCTCTTTTTGAGTCTCCAGGTACAGCTTGGGCGAAAAGGTGTTGTTTCCTGCAAGCTCGGCAGCTTCGATAGAGTGGCCAACGTAAATGTTGTCAAACAGGATGTCATTCTGCATAGTCCACAGCTCGAATCCAATAGCGCCAATGGGCTCAAGATTGGAAGCGTCAACATCCTCAAAGTAGTCTGGGTTGGGAATCTGCTGAGGAGCCCATTCGCCCTTGTAATCAGGATTTTCAATCATGGGCTGGATCCACTTGCCCTTGTATTCAGGATTTCGGATCTTGGGTGCAGACCAAGGACCACAGCCATTAGTTTCGCATTCAGGGTTAACAATCTCGGGAGCAATCCATTCTCCATCCTCTTCGTCATCCCAGTCGTCAGGCTTTTCCGCATCTGGATCAGCAATGTATGGCTCGAGATCCTCTCTCCAGTCCTCAGGCATCTCTGCATCTGGATCAGCAATCTCAAAGGGAGCGTCTTCGTCCCAGTCTTCGGGCTTGTTCTCCTGTTCTGGGTCTGGAATGAAAGGGATTTCAACCCAGTCTTCTGGCTTAACGTCATCGGGATCCTCAACAGTTTTAGGGGGGTTGAACGAAGGAGTAAAGAGACCATCATCCAAGAGATTACCTGCTCGAGCGACATCGCCGTTGACTCTGATTTCAAAATCGTTGTTCTGCTTGACGATCAGCGTGTACAGGTTTGTAGTCTTAGTAAGTCGAGCAGGAGGAGGAGCAGTCAGGTGCTTCTCTTCGTATTCGCCAGACACTGGGTCTTTTCTTCGCACAATGAAGTGGACTTTGTTGGTGCTACCGCACTTGTCGGGTCCAAACATGATCTGGTATGGTGTATCTCCAGAGAACTCCTCGGCATGCAGATCACTGTTCTCGGACAGCAGTTTCAGGTAGGCACCACCGCATTCGAGCCCCTTCTGCAGTTTGACTTCGTATTGAACGACCAGATCTTTTCCAGTGTTGTCCAATGGGGTGTCAAACTTGGCAGAGATGGCATGACGAGCAGCGGGCGACTTGACAACCAGACCCTTATCACCAGCCAATCCAGGATACACTGACGATTCCTCAATACTCCACTTACCAACATATGAGTACTCGTCTTGAGCACCATCCTTGCTAAGTGCAGAAGATGGCTTCCATCTCTGGAACAGCACTTCGTTGTCGTCAGCAAACTGTTCCCACAGAACTGCATCGCTGGCGATCTCGTCGAATGGTTGGAAAGCGTCGACGGCACCAGACGAATCAGCAGCATTGGCATTGGCCAAAGACCCTGCACTCAAGAGGCAAACTGCCACAGACTCCAGAAATCTCATTCTTTAACTCTAACCGGAATAGAATAGTTGTCCAGAATGTTAAAGAATAAAGTGTCACCATTTATAAGTGGACCTGGGGTAGGGTTTGGCTGCCGTTTTGGATACTGGCAACTCTGGGGTCGTGAATGCAATTCAATATGTTGAGACAGAGAACCAATGAATGCAATGGCCCACGGCTCGTTGCCCTGCCCTAGGCAGTTATGGTGCATATGCCAGGTGGCATTAACAGTGCATCATGGTAAACGACACGGAGGGCCCCAGCAATACGAACCCGCGGTAGTTGACGGTCTCCAATTGGCATCTGTGAGCTTCAAAGAGCATTGTGCTCTTGCCGCAGATACATGTTGACTCGTCCACACAGCAGATTGCACTTTGAGATTTGGGATGTAGGGGTTGATTCCCTATGTGGCTACAGTATTCAGGGGGGGGATGGGACCTGTTGTCTTATGTTACGTGATGTCATGTGCAGAGCAGGAAACAGCTGGGTGCGACCTGTTTTATTTCGCTGGTTGTCTACTATGGCGTCATTTGCCATTTGTAATTAGGGGTCATTTTTACAAGATGCCAGCTGCATGTATTCTGTGATTGGTAATTATGTATCACACTGTTTGATGAGTGCATTGACAGAAGTACGCAAGTGTACGGTTAATTTACGCCGATACAGCTAGTCTCAAAAGCTTGAAACATTAAATACAATGTAGTTCGAATAGGACTGGGATCACATTAATAATATGACGGGCCGTTACTCCCACTCCTGTCGTTATTTCATAGCCTTATTGTGACACTCATTGGACAGGTCAAACACTCTACCGGTCCTGCAGGCCATATGCGGCTCTAGGCCGGATCAGGCAACAGAGCGCAGGCGCCGCACGTCGTGCTAGTAAAGAGTTGGTAGTCATTGACTAAGGCGGTGTAATATGGAGCGCCTTCGTGCATATTAGGTGAATATTACAAACTCAGCGATAATAAAGCTGAATAATGATCAGCCGCAACAGCCATCTCCCGAAATCGTATAAATAGACAAGGACCTCACCGATAAAATATACATCAAAAAAAAACATCAATGGCTCCTAAGATCGCAGTTATTTACTACTCTACCTACGGCCACGTTCGAACTTTGGCCCAGGCTGTTGTTGCCGGTATCAACGCCGCCGGTGGATCTGCCGACCTTCTCCAGATCCCCGAGACTCTCCCCAGCGAAGTCCTCACTGCCATGCACGCTCCTCCTAAGTCCGAGGACCCCATTGCTACTGTCGATGACTTGACCAAGTACGATGGTTTCTTGTTTGGATTGCCCACTCGATTTGGTAACTTCCCTGCTCAGTGGAAGAGCTTCTGGGACTCCACTGGTGGTCTGTGGGCCTCTGGTGCCCTTTACGGCAAGTACGCTGGTGTTTTCGTCTCCACCGCTGGTCAGGGTGGTGGACAGGAGGTCACCATCCTCAACTCTCTGTCTGTCCTTGCTCACCACGGAATCATCTACGTTCCTCTTGGTTACAAGAACACCTTTGCTTTGAACACCAACCTTGAGGAGGTTCACGGAGGTTCTCCATGGGGTGCTGGATCTTTCGCTGGTGCTGACGGATCCCGACAGCCATCCAAGCTCGAGCTTGAGATTGCCACTGCCCAGGGTAAGTCTTTCTACGAGACTCTTGCCAAGACTGCTTAAGAATATATAGATGTACTTCTTGATATTTAATACAAGTTTAGAAACTTAGAATAAGATCCCTCAATAGCCGTGCCTTACTCACGTCCTTCCCCAAAGTAGATATAGCGTCCTCCCACATTAATCAGGAACGCTTTTAAGATCAGACTATTTTAACTAGGCGATGAATTTAACGTTACTCGAAAGAGTTAGCTCATCGCATCGAGTGACGTGGGGGACTTCTGTTGTGGGTTAGTAAGCCACAGGTCGGACTTAGGCCTCCTTCAACCGCAATTCAGACCGGTGAAGGTGTTAAGCCTTAGCTGATGTGGCTATTGAGCGGTCGAAGAAGGTTAAAGTGCGATGGCTGAGAAGTATAAAGCCATCCAAAATGTAGCCAATAATCCTAAATATCAATAGAATATACAAATAATTATCATCTAGTAAATCATGGGCATCAACGACTTCAATCAGCTGTCTTCCACACACGATGTGGTCAAAGTTCTTGGTGACCACATCAAAGGCAAAGTCGTCGTTGTCACAGGCTGTACATGGGGTGGCCTGGGCGCAGAAATTGCAAGGTCCATAGCTACTTCTGGAGCTGAGCTGGTAATCATCACTTGCCGTAGCCAAAGTGCTATTGACAAGACAATTGCCAACATCACGGAGTCGGATAAGACTGCTAAAGTTCAGGGAGTCGTTATGGATCTTGGCTCTCATGATTCGATACGAAAGGGGGCTGCCGAAGTGGATCAAATTGCCAAATCAAGAATTGATGTTCTCATCAATAATGCTGGAATAAGTGCCACGGACTTTGCCCTCAAAGAAGGCGTTGAATCCCAGCTCTCCGTCAACCATCTCGGACATTTCCTCTTTACTACTCTGTTGCTGCCGAAGCTGTTTACAGTTTCTCAGCCTCGAGTGGTCAACGTTGCTAGCCTGGGGCACAAGTTCTGCCCTGTCCTATTCGACGACTATAACTTCTCAAATGGAGATAACTACAACCCGTTCTGGGCGTATGGTCAATCCAAGACTGCCAACATCTTGTTCTCTAAAGAACTGAGCAACAGATACAACAAGTCCCACGGTCTCGTTTCAGTAAGTGTACATCCAGGAGGTGTCTTGGAAACCAATCTGACTGCCCACCTTAATGTTGAAGAAGTTTTTGCTACCCCTCCAAAGAGCTACGATGGTGTTGAGGTTTTGACTGAATACGCCCAGAGCCCAGAATTCATGTACAAAACCACCGCTCAAGGTGCCGCAGGTATGGTAATTGCAGCTTTTGAACCTGAAGTTGCAAATTACTCGGGTTTGTATCTCTATGAAACTCAGCGATTCGAGCCCAACAGGGCTGCCGAATATGCTCTTGATGATACCAATGCTGGTAAACTATGGGATTTGAGTATCAAACTGGTATCCGAAGCTTGAAGCAAATAAAATAGTCCAAATATATTACACTGATGTTATATGTCACTAGTATTTAGTTATTAAGTGCTATGATGTTCTGTCCCGACGGTATATCTCGAGATAGACGTCATGAAATAAATTTCCCAAACCCTCTGGAGATGCATCAAGAATAATCTATCCAAAACCAACTTCAAGATGGGCGTCTGGTGTAGTTGGTTATCACATGCGCTTAGCATGCGCGAGGTCCCCGGTTCGATTCCGGTGTCGTCCAATTTTTTTTTAAATTTATTTTTTGGTTTATTCTTTTTGTGAATAAGGACAATCTTATCAGCGTGCGACACAAAGTCAATTAAATATCTACTACACCCATCATTAATCGTGACATTATGCTATTTAATCCATGCTAATTTTCCGCGTCCTTTATCAACTTAGAGGGCTCAGGTTTTCTGGAAATCAACTCAACATAAGTATTAGGAATATATCCAGTTCGACCGTCTCTTGTTCTAGCTCTCCACCATTGACTGGCATTACCAGATGGATCGGATCTCGACAAAATCGCCACAAGATCGCCCTTCCTTAATTCAAGCTCAATGTTGGGGTTCTCGGGGACAAAGTCATAAAGGGCCCGACAGAACTCTAGCTGAGAGGGGTCCAGAGGAGCTCCCCCATTCTGTGTCAACAGACCAGCGCCCTGTTGCTGCACAGCCATAGCACGTATCAGCTTTCCAAGTAAATAAGGCAAGCCGAACACGGCAGTCAAGAAAATCAACAGCGGTTTGAAAGATGGTCTAGGCGCAGGCGCTTTTCCGTTATTAGCAGTGAACTTTGCAAAATCGGCAGGAGTAAGACCATTTGAAACTGCGTCTGCCAGAGGTTTACCTGAAACTTTGGCAAAAAACTTGCGGAACCATCGCACAAGTGCGAATACTCCTAAAATAGATCCAAGTGACGTCTTGAGGTGTCCAAATTGCTCAGCAACCGATACCATAGCAAAGAACGACGAGTGCGTTGCCATATAAGTCGACTCTAACATCTGTGCAAAGCCACCTACTGCTCCTACGATAGATTCGATCAACTGAAAAGTAGCAGCGGTGCTGTTTTCCAGTCCTCCTCGAAAACCATTAGGATCTCCAGGCATACCCATGCCACCATATCCACCATACATACCACCCGAACCATATCTCGAATAAGGCGAGCTATATGATCCATATCCACCATATCCTCCATAGCCACTATAGCCACCGTATCCACCGCCATATCCTGACGAGTAAGAACCCATCCCCATACCGTAGCTGCTACCATACGGATTGGAACCAGCAAAAGAATAGGGCGCACTAGGATTAGCCGATGACAACAGACTCGAGGGTCTTTGAGGAACTGACGGCATGGATGTCGAAGTGGCAGCAGCCTGTGTTGTAGAAGTCGTAGAAGAGGCTACTCCATCGACGGGGCTGGCCGGCGAACTGGTTTGAGCGGCCAAGTTGGTCTCCCAAGGCTTTGGTCGCGCTGGAACAGACATTCTTAGAAAATGGAAAGCTCCTGAACGTAGCGAGTCTCTTCTGGATTACTGGACTTTGGACCGTTAAATGTTTTGTCGCGAAAATATACCTTTCGTTTCCTTGCCGTCGGGGCACTAGAACAGCCGAGCCGTTATCTACCAGACAGATTTATACAAACAGTCGCTGGTGCCAGTGAAATGGAAAATACAGTCCGCACTTGAAAGTATAGACAGTTGTGACTTGTTCTATCCAATAAAAAACTATCGATTAATCGTTTGCTGAGATGCCCAACTCAAAACTAAAGATGAGAAAACCGAGGTTGAGTAAGCCCAATAAAATTGTGGGGTCGGGGCCGGGTAACTCAAGAGCGATACACACAGCGTAATAATGATGCCTGAATGTGTCTGGATGTTGCCTGAATGCTGGTACCTGAGCTAACGGATTGCTAATATATTGCAAAATAATACATACTAATATAATACATAAAGTTATTCATCTTTTGGGAGACCAGCCACAGTGCTGAATTGGCCTCCAGCTCCGGCAAAAACCATAGTAACACCAGTAGTAGCAGTGTTCTTTATTCTAGTAGGAACTGGCTGGTCTTCAGGGTCCTCGCCAGGCTCGTTGCCGTGACCCAACTGGTATACCTCACCGAATCCCCAAGTCCAGGTGGATCCATCTTCGGCAGAAACAGCCATCGAGTGATCAGTACCACATGCAACATACTTAAATTTTGGGACAGGACAAGACTCTTCGTCAAAGCTGCCAACAGTCAGCTTGGTAGGAATTGGAATGTATGAAGGTGTGCCATTCTTTTCTCGAACGGTGGATTCAGGAAGACTGTTGGGGTCTACACCAAGCTGGCTGAAGTTCATCTCTCCAACTGCATATATTTCACCCTCGCTGTTGAGAATAAGAGAATGGTGGTTTCCTCCGTCAACCTGAACTATGTCCATGTCTTTAAAAAAGGTGCACAAAGTGGGATGGGTCACTGAAGACCCACCTCCCACCTGCTCTGGGATTGCGCACTGTCCAAAGTTATTGAGCCCCCATGCCCAAAGCTTTTTGTCGCTGTCGATCGCAAAAGAATGATACTCTCCAGCCCCAACTTGGGTGACGTTCTTCAGACCGACAATTTTTCGCGGTGGGAAGGTCTTTGATCGAAGTCGGCCATTAGCCTGATAGCCCAATTGACAATTCTGACCAGTACCCCATGCCCACACTTCTCCGTACTTATCCAAGATTAGCAGATGGTCCTTTCCACCAGCCATTTGCACTGCTCCTCTTATTTCATCCACTTTGACTGGAGTAGTCTGGTACTCTATTCGGCCCTTGAATGCCCTGTCACCGTCATCGCTGAATGTTCCCCATGCCCAAACATGGCCATCGCTTGTGATAGCTGCTGACATGTTGTCAGTAGCAGCAACCTGCACGAATACCAAGTTCTGGGGAAGGCCCTCAACCAGCGCCGGTGTAGACTCGAGAGCATTAAGATCGTTGTCGTCATCATAATCTTCAGCCTCGGTGTTTTCTTTGGTGAATCTTCCAAGACAACCAGAATCATTTTGACCCCAACTCCACAGCTTTCCAGTGTGATCAATAGCAACCGTGTGAGCACCTCCAACAGCCAATTTCACTATTCCTACGCTGTCAATTGGCAGCAAAGGATTCAGCCGTGGTCGTTTCACCTGTGTTACCTTGGGTCCCAGTCCCAATTCACAGATTGCGCCCGATCCAAATACGTAAACATTGAGTTTCTGAGTAGGCAGCTCTGGGATTTGGTTTACAAGAATTCTTCTCGAAATAGTGCTTGTAGCCCGCGCTGCCACAGCTCCATTGACACGACTTGCTCTGGAACCTCTTGCACTAGCGACCGACGATGACCTGGAACCAGGCTTCGAGGAAGAGTCTCGTACCAGCTTTGCACGTTTGGCTGAAGGCTCTGTGCTCTCTTCTCGCCCTCTTTTTCCCACGACACTCATCCTTTTTAAAATTATGTTTTATATAAATACCAAGACTGATGAATTGTGGACTCTAAAATGTTTATACAAGGGCAACAACTGTCTTTTGACAATAATACAGGAAGCGAATGTTGTCAATCCAAGTTGGCAGTGTTCCGTACATATTTTTATGCTATTACGAATGCGGCTGACAACCCTATTATGCGACCAATTCGCACGGCTGGGGTAAGGTCTGAAATTTATTTTATGATGTTTGAAAAAAGTTAGTTACATCTGCAGTAGTGATCTTTGATTCACAAAAAAAAAGAAGAGTAAAAAAAGTCATGCCCAAGGCAAAGGTTGACAGCAAAGTCCAACAGAGGCATAATCCGCTCCATGTGGAGCTGTCCGAAGAATCTGGAGTCTTGAGGTCCCACACAAAGAGCAAGTCCAGTAGGAAGAAGACTCAGGCAGAGGAGGGAGAAGAAGGCTATGTCGATGCCGGACTATCTCGAAAGATTCTCCAAATCGCTAAACAGCAGCGAGATGAGATAGACGAGGAAGAAAATCAGAATAGCTTTGGATTCGAGCCTCGTGCGGGTTTTTTGAATCCTGACGACGAGGAGATTACCGGGGAGTTTGGTGATGATGAAGAAGACGACGACGACGATGACTATGAAGACTACAATGAAATCGAAGAGATAGAAATAGACGCTGATGAGGATGAACTTTTTAACAAGTACATGGGTGCATCAAATGATGGTTTCGAAAACCCGGATGGAACTGTGGTGCTAAACTTGGCAGATCGAATCATGGAGAAGATCAGAGAGAAGGAAATGAAAGAAGCTGGTGCTAAAGCCCGTGAAGATGGGGAGCAAGAGGGTGTTATGCTGCCTCCCAAAGTCATTGAAGTGTACACTAAGGTTGGAGAGCTGCTGTCACGGTACAGGTCCGGAAAGCTTCCTAAAGCATTTAAAATTATTCCTACTTTAAGGAACTGGCAGGACGTTCTGTATGTCACAAACCCAGAGGCATGGTCAACTCAAGCTGTATACGAAGCAACAAAGTTGTTTGTATCTAACTTGAAAGCTTATCAGTCCCAGAGATTTATAACCAATATTCTGCTAGAACGGTTCCGTGACGACATCCAATCTAACAAGACACTAAACTACCATTTATACCGATCATTGAAAAAGGCATTATATAAGCCCGCTGCATTCTTCAAGGGATTTTTGTTCCCACTCTGTGAATCAGGCACCTGTACATTAAGGGAGGCAGTAATCGCTGGATCAGTTTTGAGCAAGATATCGGTTCCAGTGTTGCATTCAGCAGCAGCTCTGTTGAGACTGGCTGATATGGAATATTCCGGCCCAAACTCGTTATTTATCAAGATTCTTATCGACAAAAAGTATGCATTGCCTTATAAGGTTGTTGATGGAGTGGTATTTCATTTTGTTCGGTTTCGAGCTGAGCAGACTAAGCTGCCTGTAGTATGGCACCAGTCTTTCCTTGCATTTGCTCAAAGATACAAGAACGATATCACAGAAGATCAGCGGGATGCACTGCTGGCTGTTTTGAAGACTCAGAACCATGCCTCGATAACACCTGAAATTCGTCGTGAATTGACCTCGGGAGCTACCCGACTGCTAGCTACGGGATCAATGGACACTAGTTAGTGAAGAAAGATTGGTTTTTATGTTTTTTTAGTGAGGAGAATAATATATTCATTGCTATTAATTAATAAATACAAGCTCTGTGATAGGCTTTACATGTCTACATTAATATGTACAAAAAGAGTGGAGAAGATATAATCTTCACCTTGTAGATCTTGGAGCTGAAGATGCCTATATCCTTGATTGAGCTGATTCAATCTCGCCGTATACACTGCAAATGGAGTGTCTCCACAGTGCAGTGCAAACCGAATAAATAGGAAATCGAAGCTGCTGTCAATGATTTCAGTCTGCCATTTAGAGTTCCACACTGGATTGAACCCATTGTCTTCTATGATGCTCGTCTTCCACTTGTGGCCAGCAATAACAGCAGCATCTTGACCTGAATGCTTGAGTTTGGGAAACGCTGTTGTTGAACCTTGATTCGCTGTCGAGCCGTTCGTTCCAAACAGCTCAACTGTGACATATGAGTTAAAGCTGTCATCAGCTTTAAGTTCCTTGGGTCGTGGCAACTGCTGGGCAGATATCACTGTTACTTCTAATTTCATTGCCTTTTCAGCAACGACATGGCTAAACTGCTTGGACAAAACTTTGCTTGGCTCTGGTCTCATGTACGACGGCTTGAGAACGTAGCCGCCGCTGTTTATAAATAAAGCATTATTCAACTGCAAGCCGATATCATTAGTTTGCCAGTTTAGAGCCACCATCTGTATTCCATATTCCCAATATTGAATCGGATCAAAGTTGGTTGATGTCACACGATAGCCCGATGGATATATTCGCATCATGAACTTCCTATTGTGCTTCAGAAGTTGTGCTGTCTTTGCAGGATCTTTGGTCATCGAATTGATAGAACGCTCCGACAACGAAAAGCAATGGTTAATCGTCTTTGATATTGGCAAAGAAAAGTTTCTAAACTTCACACCGCTGAAATACACTCCTAGATCTGCTAGTGGAGGGCAAATCTTGGTTTGCGATTTCATGCGCCGATTCTTAATGGGACTCTTCTTGCTGATTGAAGCCCCTTCGTCACTTATGCTCCATGACGCGTCAGTAGTAGTAGCACTATAATCGGTACTAAGCGCGCTACGGTAAGAGCTAGAGGACCCGGAGCTGGATCCCTGCACACTGGCTTCTCCAGATTTGACTTTCACTAAAATGCGGTGTTTCAAATCTTCCGGACTAGGTAAGAACAGCACGTTCGTCATTATGGGCTGTGTTACAAGTAGGTCGCCCAAAATGCTCTTTAGACTGGCAACCATTTTAATTTGATTTTCGGTAGAGCAGTGCACCTCCAATGATAAAATCAACGGGTAAGGCGTTGAAATAAAAGCGTACTTCCTAACAGTCTCAATAACATCAGAGAACTCAATAGAAGTCGTAAATCTCCTTCCATGACACACGATGGGTCCTTGATCGCCATCCCAACAATCTATTTCGACACATCGGCAGCCATTCTGTAGTGCTCGAATGTAAGCTTCCACTGACGAAGCTCCTGCCACTTGACGTCCAAGCAAATACGTATTGTGTGAAGACGATATTAAATATTCGTTCAATGGGTGGGTCAGATCCTGCTCAGCAACTTTCAAAGCAGGGAAATATGTCGTAGACGCTGATACTAATAAATCCGAAAATGCGTCGACTGAAAGATATCTGATCTCCTTCTCACCATCCTGAGATACTGTACTGAATCTGCTGAACAATCTCTCCAGAGTAAGACAATCGATATCTTGCCTCTGGACATTGCTCACAAAGTTTTCCAGGCCCTCCAGTGAAAGTCCCTCCTTCATGTCGGCAATATCATTGAAAATTCCTGCAATATCAGACCTGTATTTGAGAAGCTTAACAAACCTCTGAAATTCTCGGAAATCCAAATACCCAGAGCTATCAACATCCGCTTGCTTGAACTTGTCCTCTAAAAACTTGCGAGAGCAATTGATATGCAACCGACGAGCGAGCTTTTCAACATTTTCAAAACTTAAACGTTCCTCTCCATCACTCTCCTTCGTGACATATCGATTCCAATGTACGTCAACAAACTGTTTGCCAGGCATAGCAAGACCACTCATCAATTCTCGGCGATACTTGACTAACTGACGGAGAACATCAACAAAGGTATCAAACTCTATTTGAGATGTGGCAACTATATGCAACGCCTTGAGTTTTTTGCTTTCTGATTTCGAATAGATGATAGATGCCCACCTTGGCTCATGTTCTGCAGACACCTTCAATTCTTCTCTATAATTCCGAGCATTCGAGCCAACATGAATCTCGAGGATGTTGTCAATAGAAAATCTAGCGGATGCCTTAGTATCCCAGGACACTATGCCAGACTCAGTGTCAAGGTGAAAAGTCCTTTGCACCTTCTTTTTGTGAGTGATACGCAGTAGTGTAATACCGTTCTGCAGCGACTCCGGAATATGAACTGATCCGGAAGACGTCACAGCAGACGTATAAGGCATATCAACTGTGGTGACAGAAGTTGCATATGACGATGCCAAAGACTCTACAGAGCTTTTGGACATTCCACTATTGCGACGGATCGTAACGGGACCAGCGGGAGGCAACTTGAAGTCATCGAGATCGGTAACATGGTGCAAACTAAGAGCAGACGAAGAGAAAGTTCGACGCCGACGAGGTGATTTGGCTTCAATGACGGATGCGCTGCCACCGCTGCTACTGCCAGACTCTAGCAAAGAGGTGGCTGACAAAGAGGCACCTGGAGACAGCGTGAAAAAAGGATCTGGAGGTGATCCACCAAACCTGCTAAACATTTTATTCGAGATCCGCTGCAGAAAAGCGAATGTACCATCGTCATCGGGACCCGCCCGACCTACATCAGTGGATCGATGCCGTGGCGACAATGTCCTTGACTGCTTCAATGTATTCGATGGCCACTCAGACATTGTGAATTCCATTCATCTCCGAAAGCATGTACCCGAATTTATCAACAACAAAAGAAAGCCACAAAGAAAAAAAAATCTGGTCGGTCTCTGTCAGGTCTCAACACCTTACAAACAACAAATATCAAACTTGATCAAAAGGATCGACAATTAGTCCTCGAGGAGAACAGAACTTGAGAGCCTAGCAGACCACCACCAATAAACAAGCCAGCTAACAAGAGCGTAAGAGAAGCTGAACGCTGCCACAATCAACCGGCAACTTCGGCTCTTCTGAGTTAGCAGTAAAGAGGGCGAGAAGAAAGAAATATTACTGCCAGACACGATTATAAGTAGAAATTATTGAATGCAGCCACCCACCGCAACCATTCGGAATATATTCTACTATGGGGATTACAACGGATGCATCGGCGTTGATACGCACATGACGCATGCATGCAATTCTGTTAACGCGGCGATCCGAAATTGAAATCAGGGGAAAGTGGATTTTGGTGGACTGCGATCGGCATCGAAAACCAGATAGCACAATATAGAAGCTGGCAATCTTAAGAAAACCGCTGTCAGAAAATGGAAATTACAAGTGGATCAAGGAGAATATTACAGAAGAGAAATCATAAAAAGACCCTCGAGGGTCAGTAATACAGGTATTAATTAATTGTCATAATCAACACGTTAGCGTACAACAAAGTGGTGATCTCTGAGATAGCTTTTGACTTGGCCAACAGTGTACTCGTTCCTGTGAAACATTCCAGCACCAAGTGCAGCATCAACGGGAGTGCTGCCAAATACGTCACCAAAATGCTCTGGTTTTCCAGCGCCTGACGATGCAATGACAGGAATCTTGACAGCATTCTTGATATCGGTGATTAGTTCCAGATCAAAACCGGAATTGGTACCGTCCTTGTCCATGCAATTTAAAAGAATTTCTCCGGCCCCGAGCTTTTCAGATGCCTGAACGAGCTCGTAAGCGCCAAGTTCTCGGGCTTGACGACCACCCTGAACAGTGCACTGGTACCAGACATATTCTTCACCGTTGGGACCCGGAAATTTTGTTTTGAATGTGTGGTGGCTCACAGAAGAAGGCGACGAAACATACACACGCTTAGGATCCACAGATACAACAACAGCCTGGGCTCCGTAAGCCTTTGAGATGGTTTCCATTGGAGAAGTACCATCTCCCATTAGACCGTTAGCGTAGTACTTTTCAGCTGCAAAAACTGCATCACTTCCAATGGAAACTTTATCGGCTCCAGACCTAAAGTACATGGATGCCACTTCTAAAGCAGGGACCATGTTTCCCGTCTCGGGATCAACTGTATCCTTGATACCTCCACCAATAGTGAGAGGGACAAAAACAGTCTTGGAAGTTAGTCGCAAAATCTCCAGCATAGGAAGATCTTTCAGAGGAGAGTTTCTGAACGAGGTGATGTTCAAGAATGTCACCTCATCGGCACCCTGCTGGTAGTACTTCTGAGCGACCTCAACAGGCTTTCCCAGATTTCTGACATCATTGGACTCCTTCTCTCGAACATCATACTGGTCTCCTTTTGTCACAACAATGTCTCCCTGGTCGTTATTACGGACATCCAGGCATGCAATAACTCGTTTTGTTAGACCTGGAAGGTCGGCTTTGTTGGTGTCTATAGTAGTATGCTTTTTGCCCTTCAAGAAGCAGTCAATCAAGTCCAAACCACTTGTGCCACTCTTTTCAGGATGGAATTGTGTGAAAAGAAGATTGTCCTTAGCAAGAGCAGCAATGAACTTCTCATTGCCGTATTGTCCCAATGCGTAGTCCCAGTCAGACAGCTGGCTAGGCACCTCGGAAACAATAGCAGCATAACTATGCACAAAGTAAAATTTTTTGGTCGAGTCAATACCATAGAGGCCATTGCCAGTCTTTTCAGTGGTCGACACTGAAACTGCATTATTCCATCCGATGTGCGGGACAGACTTATCGGCTGTGGAAAACTTGGATAACTGCAGTGGAACTATACCCAGTCCCTTTGCAGACGGAGACTCTGTAGAACCAGTAAATACAGACTGGAGACCAACACAGATTCCCATTAAAGGCTTTCCAGTCTTGATGTAGTCGGCGATTGGCTTGGATAGGTCTCGAGCATGGAACTGATCCATGAAAAAGCCAAAATTGCCCACTCCAGGAAGGATCATTTTCGACGCTCCTTGGACCGCGGCCTCAGCTTCTTGCCGGTTTCTCACCCACTCCACCTGATACCCAAGTTTCTCTAGAGCATTTTGCAGTGACTGGAGATTCCCACTCTCTACGTCTACGACGTGCACAGTGGTCATGATGGAAGTGAAGTTTCGCCGCGCGAGATGAGATGAGTCAAAAAGAATAGAATTGTACATACGCACCCGGATTAATAGCCCCCAGATAAGACATAGCAGTTATAATGAGTCAAACCATCAACGAAACCAAAACTTTTTTTTTTTTTCCAGATTGTAAATGGAATGGAAAAATCAAGCGTAGTTTGATTAATAGTATATATTTTGTGAGCTATGAAACCAGAACTTTTACATGTTAATTTACATTATTTTGCGCCATTAGACTTTAGACTTCGTCGGGCCTTAACAGCAGCAGCAAGATCTCGCAGCATCTTGTCAGTGGTCTCCCAGTCGACGCAAGAATCGGTGATAGACACTCCATACTTCAGACCAGCCTTGCCTTCAGGGCCAACAGACTGCTTGCCCTCGTTGATGTGAGACTCAATCATGACACCGACAAGACAGTCCTCGCCATGAGAAATCTGTCGAGCAACCTCGGCCAGAACCTTGGGCTGGTTTCGGTAGTCCTTGGAAGAGTTGCCGTGGGAGCAGTCAACCATGATAGGGATAGCACTGGCGCCAATCTTAGCCTTGACGTTCTTGACGGACTCCTCGTCGTAGTTGGTGCCCCGGTTACCACCCCGCAGAATGACAAAACAGTTCTCATTACCCTTGGTGGTGGTGATAGCAGCCAAGCCCTGCTTGGTAACACCCATGAAGTGGTGGCTGGCAGCAGCAGCCTTGACAGCGTCTACGGCAACATCCACAGATCCATCAGTTCCGTTCTTGAAACCAATAGGGAATGAGAGACCAGACGCAAGCTCTCGATGCAACTGGCTCTCAGTGGTTCGAGCGCCAATAGCTCCAAGAGACAGCAAATCGGCAAGATACTGAGGAGAAATAGTATCGAGCATCTCACTAGCAATAGGGACACCATGGCTAGTTAAGTCCACAAACAGTTTTCGGGCCACTCGCAGTCCCTTGTTGATATTGAAAGACTCATTCACATCAGGATCGTTGATGAGTCCCTTCCATCCAACAGTGGTTCGGGGCTTCTCAAGATATGCTCTCATAATGACCACAAGCTCCCCATCGAGCTCGTCGGCAAGCTTCTTGAGCCGACCAGCGTAATCAAGAGCAGCTTCGGGGTCGTGGATAGAACAAGGTCCCACAATGCAAACAACCTTGTCAGACTCCTTATTCAGAACCTTGATAGCTTCTTTTCGGCCCCTGGACACAGTCTTAAATGTGTCATCGGTGGCAGCGAACTCTGCCTGAAGCAGAGCAGGGGGCATCAACGGGTCGTAGCCGAGAATTCGTACGTCTTCTGCATGCTCAACAGGAGTTCCCTGTCGAGATACACCATCTGGGCCAAACATTGGTGAAGTAGACATGGCGAATAATATATATCTAACTGATATGTGCACACGTCAAGTTCGGAAAATCTTGACTCACAGTAGGCGGGGAATTTTCAGGGCACGGGTCCACGTGCATCTCCCTACCCCATACATATGGCGATCGGTCGGCTGCCATTTAACTGTGCGCTTAGTGGCTGCTTAACAAGAAAGGACGCCAAGGCTACTAATAACTGACTACTACAATTTCTGATGAGCTGAAATCGACGCTATCCAGGCATTCTTATAGAAAAAAATATATATATTTACAGGGGTCATAAGTACAACATGCACTGGAAGTTTTTTTTAGAGTTGACAGGTCAAGTGAAGTCCCGTCCATGTAAGCAGCGTACTATCGAAGCAGTTAGGATGAGCATACTGCGCGATAGAATCAACCGAGCGACACCCAGTTCAGATTAGACACTGTAGTCATCATTGTTCGGGCCACCAGAAAGGAACAAATCCTCGAACATAGACGTTTCCACCAGGCGTTCGCACCGCAAACTGGGCAGTGGTGCTTCCAAAATGCTCCAGCCTAACAAGGGCAAGTCCGACATTGCCTATGACAGACAGTAAAGTCCCAGAGCTGCGCTCAGAGGACTTCTTTCTCGTTCCAAATGGAGACGGGTTATTGGTCACACGGGAAAGCTGGCTGGTGTCTCCTAGCGTCCCCGACACGTCAACTATGGAGCTTCCCGCTAGTGATGCACAGTTGAATTGAGTCCCAACATCTGAATGCGGGTCATATGCTAGATCAGGATGCGCATCACTGCTCGTGGACAATGCTACTGGGATGACTCTCTTACGGACTATACCATGGTGATGGGACCGAATAGTCAGCTCCTGGCCCACGTAGCAGCCCTTGTTGAAATCTATTCCACCCATGTAGTCCATACACGAATCAAGTGGAAGGGAGTTTCCAGGTGGTAGTTCCCTTGCACCTTCACATACTCCATAGATCATTCGCCTGATATGGTATGCTTCTGGAGTCGACTCCACCACCTCACCACTTTCAAGGAATGCTTTGGATAAAACATCCACCGGAGTTTGAGAAGATGGTAAAACAAATCTGAGGCCCAGAGATGGTGCTCTGGAATCAGTTGCCCCAACAAGCGTCGGCACATAAGGTTGGATGACTTGTTGGTTGTGGATATCCAAAGGAAAGGTCTCTGCTACAGTAGAGTCATCCCATACTTGCCATATGTTAAATAGCTCTGGATCTAACAAGCTGATTGTCACGTCAGATCGCAGTTTGTACAATTTGAGCGTGGTCACAAGTTGTGAAACCACTTGGGAGTCGACGTCCACAATGAACTGAGGATCACTCGGACTCTTGGAAACATCCAAATCAGACAGCAGCGACGAATGGTGAGCTGGATGAATAAAGGAATCAGCAAGAACTCGCCCTTTAGAATTCAAAAATCCAGCGTAAAACCCGAAATCGTAGTCGTCTGCATCGACAAGCTTATTTGTCATGATTCCATTTAAGAATTTCGGCGCATCTTTTCCGCAAACGGCTATAGCACGGCGGTCCAGTTTGGCATACCCTCTAAGAGGAGGTGATGGTGGTACTGCATACCATCGGATGCAACTTTTGGAGGTTGCTTGGCCCAGTTGTACAGACCTATGAACCACTGTCTGAGTCCGAGTCAACATGGTGAATTTTTAGGGTTGCGGATATACCGGTTTTATAAGGACGTCTGAATGGACCACTTAGTACTGCTTGAAGCAACGTACAAAATAGTAAGAGTGATGTCAAGAAATTGGAGCAGAAATCAGTAGAATAGATAATACCAATAATAAACAGACTTTAGAGGCAATATCGGTCATGGAAACAAAAAAAAGACTGGTCTTGGTATGTATGTCACGCATTGGTGTGTGGCTCCTTGATAAGATTCTGCACAATCGAGGAGAAACCCGCCAAAAACCATACCAGGTGAACAAGCACCCGGATATGTAAGAAAAATATCATAGCAACAACACGGTTGAATCGGTTTATCGCTTGTCATAATACCAACAAAAGTGTCAATCCATAGGGTCGATCGACAGATCTACATGCACCCCTGAATTTCAGCCGTGCGGATGACTACTTCGCCAATTGTGTGTCTGGGAATGGGGCCAGCAGGGGGTTAGTTGGTGTTTCAGAATCAGACATCGAAGTGAATGTGCCGTGACAGTGATGCAAAATGTGTTTTTATTGTTCAACTCCAAAAAAAAGTTCCATCGACAATAGTGACCGTTGCCACACACGCCTGGCGTTGGAGCCACAGCCATTGGACACCGACAGACCCAACCCAGCGGCCCGCCAATGGCGGATCTTGTATATAACAACCGGCAGAAAAAAGCTCACCAACGCACCAAGATTGCAAACCTATTCGACCCATTCCCTGTCGCATAATCGCAACCGCCTGCTGACACATTTTTGAGTACATTCGGCGGGACGCTTCCGGGCTAGGGCACCATTCAGGTATTTTGCTGGCACTGCGAACTTTGTTTCTTACCGTTTCGACCACCAGGGACATACAAAAAGAGCCGGGGGACTAATTCCACAAAACAAAAAAAAACATTGTAAATAGCACCCGGCCAAATATAACGGGATAGCGGTACACACAATAATAGTCATAGAAGTGTTTCTGTTTCGACAAATTTGTTTAAGGGAATTCGTGGTAATCCGCCTTAGCAATCGTTGAAAAAGTGATTATTATTAGAAGGCCGATAAAAAAGCAGAATTAGCTCCACCTGTTACAGTAAACATTGGCATGGCCGAGTCGAGATATATAAGACCGTCCAGTGCTATGTATCAAGACCATTTCAATCATCACCCCGCTCACCAGCAGTCGTCATTCGGGCCCCTGAAACCTCACCAATCGCCGCCAATGGATTCTTCAACTGGCGGGTCGGTTGGTCCCATTGGAGGCATGGGGAACCGTCGTGCCCAGTCAAGACACTTTGATACTTTCAACGTGGGGACCGGTCTGGCCGAGGGAGCTTCTCCTCCTTCTGCATATGTGGAACAGCCTACGTGGGGGCCTGACCCGTCCAAGAGAGCCATATCCCCTGCTCAGCTTTCCATTCCTGCTGGTTCTTCTGGCTGGCTCAATCGCCCAGTTTCTCCTCATGTTGGTTCTTCGACTACTCCTTCTAGTGGTCCTGTACCGTCGGCAAATTCTGGTGCCGTGGGACCCAGTCCTGGGGCAAGCAACCCGAGCGTTTCTCCTGTATCGTCTGGTGCTGGAGGCCATAGCAACGGGCCAAGCTCATCTCCGGTCGATGACGAGCTCATCCCCACTGCTATTGTCATCAAGAACATCCCATTTGCCATCAAGAAAGAACAGCTTCTCGATGTGATGACTAACATGGGCCTACCTTTGCCTTATGCATTCAACTATCACTTTGATAGCGGGGTATTCCGTGGTCTGGCATTTGCCAATTTCACGACTCCTGATGAAACTGCTGCAGTGATTAATAATTTGAACGGTCGAGAGATTGGAGGCCGAAAGTTGCGAGTGGAGTACAAAAAAATGTTGCCGTTGGCTGAACGGGAGCGAATCGAGAGAGAGAAGCGTGAGCGAAGAGGTCAGCTTGAAGAGCAACATCGTGGCTCTCTCCACAGTGCTCCTCCTTCTAAAATGAATCAACCTGTGGGAAATACCCATGTTGTGAGTCCACCGAGTGGCCAAGCTCCTGGTAACCATAGCGGCCATCAGGGACAACAACCATCGGCACATGTACACCATGGCGGAAACCACCAACAACACTCCAATAATCATGCACCACCCCAGCATGGTAACAATAATGCTGGTAACAAGGTTGACCTTAATGACCCCGAGGTGTTGGGATTCTATAGCAAATTGTTGTTGTTTGGGTCTGAATCGAAAAACAATGAACTGGTTTTTCCTGCCACCCTGCTTCCTCATCAACGTCAGATAGTTGCTGTTTTGGCTACTCAGATGAATCTTTCGTTCTCTGGTGACAAAACTTCTGTTGGGTCTCCTGTGACTGTTTCAAAAACCGTGGAAAGTTCCTCTCAGCCTCCACCACCGCAGCAACAACAGGCCCCCCCAGGATTGTTTGACTATGGGCATGTTCACCACCCTCAGCCTCAATATCCGGGACAGGGCCCCATTGGTGGACCTCAGGGAATGTTCCCATCTCAGGGTGGTCCCTCTGGAAAGGGTCAGCAGTCAATGCCTCCTCAATTTGGAGGTTCGCAGCATGGCCAGCTCCGGGGAACCAAGTCCTATGCTGATATTCGAACGACCAGCTACCCATATGGTATTTCTGCCCCTGGAACTCCGTCGGGTTCTCCTTTTTTCCCCTCTCAGACGCCTCCTCCAGGTAAGCAACAAGCTCCGTCGCAACAACAACAGCAACAGCAGCAACAGCAACAGCAACAGCAACAGCAGCAGCAGCAACAACAACAACAGCAGCAGCAACCCCCTCTTCAACAGCAGGGCTTCCCGTCGCTGTCATTCTCCCAGCAGCAACGAGGATACCAATATTTCAATCAACCTCAGCATGGTTTTCCACCTCAAGGTCATCACCAGCATATGCCTCAACAGTCCCATTTTGAGGCTAGTCCCCAGCAATCGGCTCTGACAAGTAGTGTTGGATCTTTATCTGACTCGTTCAGTTCAGTGTTGAGCTTGGGAGGTTCTCGATCTCATTCTGGAGCTGTTGGAACCGCCCCTTCTGTTGGTAGTACTAGTCCCGCTGCCAGCATTGGAAGTATTCCTGATGGCGCTGGTGCTGGTGTGATAGGATCCAAGTCTGGGGTTGTGGACGTGAATACGATTGTTAACGATTCTAACGAGCCCATGTCATAGACGACTCCCTACGATTGACGTTGCATTACCCATTATGGGGATAGGACCGAGCATGCACTTTTTTCTGCTCGTGCCGTCAACGAATTTGAATACTGACAAGACTTGAATGACAAGAGAAAAAATATGAATTCAGAAAAACTTTAAAAAAAAACAACCAACAACCAAAATTAACAACATATGACATCAAAGAAGTTGAAGAACCAAAACGTGGAAAAGATCAAAAGCCAAAAAAAAAACAACTTACAACCCAACAAACAACAAGATTGTGAAACCATTTCGGGAACACATTATTAGACAACTCTCTCTAGGAAACAACTTTTTTCATGTGATATGAATGATAATGAAGAGATGATATAAATTTCGGAGAGCCGTCGACTGAGACGGGCTCATGACTTAAACCAAACTATGACAGCGACGATGATGATGTGACCTATGACGCTTGCAGAAGAGAGCTGTAGCAATTCTATAATTCTGAATATATTGATACATCACTGGATTTACTATGAAAGCATGTAGACGGTTCTAATATTGTGGACTTATTTACAGTAGATGCATATACATAGGCGTCATTATTTACAGTTTGTTGGATATTTCCAATGCTAATTGGTCAATGTCTGTTGCTATTGACTCACCCGAGGATCGGATCTGGACCTCCAGTTTACCAGTTGATTTGTACTTGTTTCCTGCTATCACTGCGACAGGGAATCCTAGCGACTTGGAATTTGCCAACAGTATGCCAAACTGGGAAGATCTATCGTCCCATACAGATTTTATTCCATTAGACGTCAATGTGCTTGAAATGCTTTCGGCAATGGACTCGTCAGTAGACACTATGATGACATCAAACGGACTGACAGCCGTTGGCCAGTTGAGCCCAGAGCTATCCTTTGTGACTTCTGCAATTGCAGAGATCAACCTGGACACACCGATACCGTAGCAGCCCATTTCAACAGCAGTTGACTCGCCAGAAGCCAATGATACCTTTGCATTCAATGGCTTGGAGTATTTCTGGCCCAGGTAAAACGTGTGGCCAACTTCAATCGCACGACTCATCTCAAGCGTAGATTCACAACGAGGACACTGGTCTCCTTGATGCACTTCAACCATTGATTTTGAAATTATTTGATCAGGCTTTCCATATTTTTGTGTCCATTGTGACTTGGAGACCCTAGGATCAACTATATTTATAACATTAGCGCCAGATAATTTTTCACCATCCTCACCACCTTCTAATTCACAAAGGTCATCACCGACGGAACTCAAAAGATACATATTAAGAGTTTTTGAACTCGGATACACAGCGACATATGTTTGACCATGTCTATCAGCAAAGTAGCGTTCAATAACAGGTTCATCGATAACGGACGGATGTGAATTGGCCCTTTCAGTGTTGGCTGCGTAATTGCACGAAGGGCATGATACAACGTCATCTTCACCTGCCTGAGACACATAATGATATTCGTGAGAGAGATCACCTCCAATAGACCCTGAATCCGCCTCTGCCACTAGATAGGGCACACCAATATCGTCAAAAATATTTTTGTACGCTCTCTGCACATCATCATAAGTACCCATAGCACTAGCGACATTGTCATCAAACGTATACAGATCTTTCATAACGAACTCTCTGCCTCTCAAGAGTCCCCCCCGAGGGCGTTTCTCATTGCGGTACTTGCGAGATATCTGGTATAGTCGCAACGGCAGTTGCTTGTAAGAGTTAACCTCGGACACAATGTTGGTTACTTCTTCCTCATTTGTAGGCGCAAGTAAATATTTGGCTTTATCCACCATAAACAATTCAGAAGCATTTTCCAGCCTACCGGAAGACTTCCATAGTGACGGAGATGCCAGTGTGCACAGATCAACTTCATTACAGCCGGCCTCGTCGAGGCGGTGACGGATAATCGACTCTATTCTGGACTGCACCAGATGGCCCAGCGGTAGCAAATTGAATACTCCAGAACTTGACTGTCGAACATAGCCATAATTGGTCAACAGCTCAATAGAAGAGGTCGTCTGGGATGGCTTGAACTTTGTTAGAGGCACAAATAGCCTCGACAGCCGTTTCATTGCAATACACAAGCAACCTTTAGAAACTGACGAAGATCAAACGTCAGTGATGCACAGCCGCATATAACTACATTAGGCGTTGGCAGGTCGCGTTGACTTGAGCCCATGTTGTTGCGAGATGGCGTTGAATCTGGGGTCCTCCGAGATGTAGATTGCAACACATCTCCTCGGAGGAGACCATTCAGAGAGGTATGGAGTTGGTAGGCAAGATTACAGCTAACGTTCAGGCGGCACCCAAGGCACCACTGGTTGATCCTCTTAAAGATAACAGATTTTGGACCCAGTTGCTCAAGGGAAACATAAAACTGAAGTCAGCGTTGCGCCATAGAGGTGACAGCAGCTCAAGTGATGAGGAAGATGAAGTTCCAGTTCGTAGAACGCGTAGAGCAATGCCCACGGTTGTGCCGAACCGAAACCCAGGGCTGGTGACGCTTCGACTACCGAGCTGGCAGCTGCGACAATTCGAAGACAATTATGAAGACGACAAACAGGATAGCGAAGACGAAGACTATGACTCACCAGCTGAATCACGGCGTCGGAGCACTAAACTTGTCATCAATCGACGAACTCGACGGGTAGCCACCATACGAGACCAGCAAGCCAGTCACAATAGAAAGGAACGACGTGCACTGAGAGAGTTGCGACGAGACAGATTAGAAAGACGACTGGCGCTTGACAGAGACCCATCTCCGAGACCAGTTGGACGGCCACGAAAGAGTCTCAAGATCAAGCTGGTAATACCATCACTTAAGAAACTAGCCCAACCATCGTTATCAACACTGCTGCCGGAAGACCATGATGCAGATGACAGCGACCTGGAACCATACCGAGGCGTCATAAGCGGGGTCGATGCGGATACTTCAGAAACTCTACCAAAGGCCGGCGATATTGAGAATTTCGAGAGTGCTCTGTACCGAGCCTCTGCCAACAACGAGGACCCGAATGGGCAGATTATGAAGCGAAAGGGGTTTGGAGCTGATCAGCCTGCATCCAAGATAAAAATGATCCACATGGCGGGGTATGAAATCGACACCTGGTATATATCGCCATATCCTGAAGAGTATTCCAAGAACAAAGTGCTCTGTATTTGTGAGTTTTGTCTCAAGTACATGGCGTCAGACTACGTTGCCTGGAGACATAGCCTTAAATGCAGGTACAGGCACCCTCCAGGGAACGAGATATACCGGCATGATGGAAACAGTGTTTTCGAGGTGGATGGAGCCAAAATGCCGTTATATTGCCAGAATCTATGCTTGATGGCCAAGCTATTTCTAGACTCGAAGACTCTGTACTATGACGTCGAGCCATTTATATTTTACATTCTGACAGAAGATGACGACAAGGGGTGCCATTTTGTGGGGTACTTTTCGAAGCAAAAGGGCGAGCCCGTGGGAGGTGCTGCCAAGAACAATGTGTCGTGTATAGTCACGTTGCCTATAGCGCAGCGAAAGGGATACGGAAGCTTTCTGATTGAGTTTTCGTACTTGCTGAGTCGGCGCGACAACACTGTAGGCACGCCAGAAAAGCCCCTATCCAACCTTGGATTGGCCTCATATACCAATTACTGGAAAAATGCGATATGTTATGAATTACGAAACTTGAAGGGCATTTCGCAACTCACAATTGCAGACCTGTCCACTAGGACGGGGATGACAGTTGATGACGTGATTTTTGCTCTGGAGACCCTGGGGTTTCTGGTGAGAAATGGTGACAATGATTATGAATTACGAGTGGATGAGAATGTTGTAGACGAGACGATCGCGCGATGGGAAGCAAAGAACTACAAGCATGTCAATGAGGCGAAGCTTATGTGGAGTTAGTTAGTTGACTTTATTTATTGATATGCTACGATACAGCATGATAATTGTTGCATGATAATTGAAAATACACTACACAAATGTATTTGTTTTTACTTCTAGGCTTGATATTGCTTTGTTGTTCATTAATTTTTTTTTATTTTTATTTTTTAAAACATTTTCATCTATTTTTTCCAACCCACTTGTCGTAACTAGAAAAGAAATATGGAAATACATAATCATAATCATAAACTTGTCATCAAGGAAAGAGCATTGCATCAATGTTGAAAAAATGTGGGAGACCCACCCTCCGAAAAAGAACCAGGTCGCTGCATAACAGGAGGAGGGAGTTTTAAACCGCCAAAGTGAGACCCCGACAATTTCCGAGGAATAAAAGGACGAGGATGAGAATAGGCTCGTCCCATTCGAGTAATGGCTCGTGGAGAACCACCGTCTTCGTTACTGCTATCCTCAACGTCTCCATCGACAATCATTACATTATCGTTATCTTCGTGAGTGAAGCTTGGCCTTTTGGAAGAAGGCATGGAGTGAGATCGACCACCATACCCGAGCTGTTGGACTCTCTGCTCTATTTCAGACTCAGATCGGCCTAAAAGAAGACTCAACTCTTCAGGGCGCAGATCCTGTCTTGACAACAGAAGATCGTCTTGGTCTTTAGTCCATTTGGCAGCAGAGTCAACCCGGTTTTGTGGCTGGTGAAGGTGAGGAAGCTGGTGAGGCTGCTGGAGAAGCTGGTGATGCTGTTGATGTTGTTGCTGTTGCTGAAGCGCAGCACTAGAAGCGGCAATGGCGGCCAAGAAAGGGCCAGAAGAAGAATTGGACCGACCATCTAAAGAACTGGCCGGTGAAACAGGAGTCTGAGCTCCATGCTGACCAACACCGAGACCATTAGGACCCCCCAGACCGTTGGGACCACTAGGACCACCACTGGGACCACTGATCGAACCGCCCGCAGATCGAAGTGTTCCTGATACCAGACGTCTCCATCTGAACTGGCACGCATTGGTGGTTCTGTTGGGGAAATATGCAGCGATTTCTTTCCAGCCCAATTTGAGCTGCTCCTTCAAATGTCGTAGAAGCAAATCGTCATGCGGGTCCCATGAGGACGGGGTTTTACGTCGATGCTCGGCAGTTGGTGCCATAAGCATGCCTGCCATACCACTGGGGGCAGACAGCGAACTCGATAAATGACCGCCATTTACAGGGCCAGTGGTGCTACCAGGCGTAAGTGGGGGTGGGGAGTATCTGTCTCCAGGAGTGGAGGTCGACGTTGGCGATTCTGCTCGAGGCGACATGGCGCCAGATGAAGACGCTAACGACGTCGTGGAAGAATTGGCCGATGGGTACACCCCACCGAAACCGCCATTACCACTCACAGTTGCACCAGCACCGGTGCCGGAGCTGGGGGCAGTACCACCCATGATGGGGGCATCAGACGCCGGGTTAGGGGAAGACGGACTAGGGTTAGAAATTCCGATCGGAGATAGCTTGGGTGGGGTGGTGTGTAAGGTGGGTACGCCGGCAAAATGGGTAAGGGGTATGGCTCACCCAGATTCACCTCTAACGGAGGGAGGGGTCCAACAGATGAGGACGTAATGGAATAGAGAAGACGGATGCACCAACCACAAAAAAAAAAGAACACGCCACATCAACTGAAATAGAAGAGAGCACTTACCTTATAGGCTGGCCAGTGGAATTGGAGCCCACACCGAGAATATGCAAAGGAGGAAGTCGAGGCTTGTTGAACGGCGAGAAAAAAGCCGAAGATCGAGGAGCAGGCAGCGCCGGAGACTGAGTAGACGACACCGCTAGCGTTGACATGTTGATATGGTACACAATAAGATACTAGCCAATACAGAACCGAAGCAACAAGAAATCAAGCTCGAATGGTACACAGAACTGTACTGACAGAAATCAGTAACGAAGTTGGGAACCCCAGCACAGGGGCACCACCGGGTATTTAACGCCAGTGCAGGTTGGCATCGCCTAACTGGTGCAGCTCAGCACGGCTGTTTGGAGTGCCCAGTGCGGGCGACAAAAAGAAACGACGTCACAATGACAGGATGTTCATCTGATTGAACCCAAACCGGCATCTGCGCGGTACAGCTCCACAATAGTTAACAATGCAAACAGACGCTAATGGGTCTGTGTGATTGGGTCATGATAACATTGCATCAGATACCCACCGAGAAGGTTAAGAGTGACAGCAGCAGCCCCCAGAATTGCTTTTTGGCGGCGGCGGGGGTTGCTTTTTACAGCCTGTTCGGACACTAGCCGACAAAAAATCAGCGATGAGTGGGGGTTAGTTGCGAGGGCTAGCTGGATTAGGATCATGGCGATGGGATTCTTTTTTTATCAACGGTTTCCTACGGGTTCTGGCATTCCAGGAAACGAGGTTTGAATGACTTCCGACGTCATACACTCTGCTCCATTCGGCACGGAAAACGTGGATGGTGCTATGGCGCTTGCGGAGATGGGCTGGCGTTGTTTAGCGTGACGAAATACGAAGTGTAGATAACCGGCGGGCTGCACCTGTGGTGCAGTATGGTGCATGGGGGCCAACGGTGCGTTACTCAGGTCGACGATCCACGTGGAATTAGCAAAATGACGTCGAGGGGCTGACCAAGGTTGGGTTAATTAGCCGACCCCATCAATTAGAACTTCTAAGATAGCCTGTGTGATAGCAGACGGTGGCTAGGTGTCTCGGAAGGAAAAATCACTCAACTATAATACATTAGGTGGATTTTTTTGCATATCTTGTCAATATTAAATTTCAACAGATGTTAGATAGATGCCGGCCGCGTATAGCGGGGGGGATGGATGATTATTTACGGCGCTCTTGGTTTCCACCCCAAACCATGTCTCACGGTCCTAACCCCACACACCCGTACCCACAGGATGCCTGACTTATCGGCTATCATGCGTTAAGCGAAACTATCATTGCCGTGTATGCAGAGGCAAAATCACAGGGAGCAGCACCTCACGATGAGCATCGCTGCAATGTTGATTTGGATGGAACAAATAGCAGCTTGACAAAGTTGAAGTGCATTTGACATTTGCGTTGCTAACGACACCATAGCCATGGGCTGGTTGGTCCGGAAGTTGCCCGTCGTACCAGTGAGGTTTTTGTTTTTTCAGATCGGGCATCCTTGTAGGGTCACCACTCCGCTGCCATGTGCTGACTAAAGGGCGAATTGGTGGGCTGTAGAAAAATGGTTGTGTCCCTAAACTGGAAACTCGGACTCCGTAAGTTGCTTTTTTGCTTGCCCTTTTTTTTGTTTTATTCCCTTGCAGGTGGGTACGGAATAACTGCAATGAGCCACCGCACGGTAATGCCGACAAATCTCCCGCGGAATGGCCGTCGATTGACATGGCATTTCGCACAAGAGCAAGACCTGACAGGCGGCATCATGGGACAATGACGGATGGCCGTCAAATAACCCATACATCACCTTCAGACACGAGCCCAAAATACTGTGGCCAGTCCTTCGCTACATTTTTCTGCCATAGCAGCGCCCTTGCACAGACACACCGTCGCGGTGCTGTCTGGAGTAGCTTGGCTTCTTTCGGACAACTGCTTATTTTCTTTTGCCTATCTCCAGGCGATGCCAAAACGGTCCCCATGCATGAGGCATGCGGAGACAATATCTCCGGAGTTGCCTGTTTAGGCCGGGATGATGCAGCGATGCCTTCAACCGTTTAAAGTTGGGCGTATGATAATTGACAATTATTGCCGGAAATCATCTCCATTCCATGGCATTGCTTGACAAAGGATATTATCATCTGACAGCAGCATTATGTGCTCAAAACCACCATGATTGTCTTGTGGCGTGGGGTGTGACTCGATGGCGGGATGGCTATCCCATCTATGACGACACCCTCGGGATTGCCGATGGCCACCACCGTTTCTGATTTGGTTTTTTTTTTCTTTTGCTTTCTTTTTCCTATGAAATATGCCGCATAGGGGAATTCCGGCCTCTTATCAAAACGAGGTGCTATATGACCCTGTCAACGTAGCAAACAACAATTTGAAGAGCGCAACTTGCCAGGTTTCAGTTTCCAAATAATCTTACCGGAAAAGCTTTCTCCTATACGGGTCAGTTTAAGGTTCGAGGACGGAGGGATTATTTTGAAGCATGAGCAGCGCCATGCATAGCACTAATGATGCGCTGCCCAACCTGAAGAAAAAAGCAAAAAAGATAAATCGCCAAACTGGTCTTCCAGCAGATAAACTGACAGATGTAACATTGCCTTCACTACTGCCCTTAGTGCTGATTAGCGGTCCGTCTGCGAAACCCAAAAAATAACGTCACATGTGATGCATCCTCTGCCCAGCGGATAGCATATACGTCTTGATTCCCAACCACTGTAAACATGGCTGCAAATTATAGGTCTGCAAAGTGGTGGGGGTTGCCGTGTGCCACTAGAATCCACGTTTTTGATACTGTCATCAGTCGTTAATAGTATCATTGATTTCAAAATAGCCATCTATCTGATTATTTTCCATTTTTCAATATGTTGTCGTTAAATTATAACCAGAATCATGGACAGATTGCGACCATTTTGTCCGGTGGAAATACACTACTAGCCAGCAATACCCTTACCTCGGATAATGTTCCAGCACCCCCCCGCTAAATATCCCCAACATTTTGCTGCACCCCTGAGATGAATACGATAATCTTAGTTGATAACCACAATGGCAATCGGCCTGTTAAGGTTGCAGAGCTAGAATAAGCTAGTGATAGTTGCGTAGAATATCTGGAGTACGAGGTTTGTGGGATGTAGCTAAACAATTTTGCGTGGGGTAATTTGCTCGATGCTGCCCCTAGCAACAGACACGATTGAGAGATTTGGGTATGTCAGGACCGCTACAGTATGAGCCGCCAGTTAAATTAATTGAACAATATTTGTGAAATATAGTTTGCTCTGGCTATTTGCTGCTTTATGACAAATTAATTTTCAGAGTTTGTACCACTAATTAATGCTATGATTGCAAATTCATTCCTCGGTGCAATGCCTGTAAATCGGGCCGTTAATATTTGAAAAACGCAATCCAACAACAATCAGTTGTCATTCCGCAGTCATTATTTTTACGCTAACTGTTAATCATTTTGAACAGTTTATCAATGTTAATAATACTGCTGTTATTGCTGAGACCATTGGAGTTGCCTACACTTGAAATGCCCATTATCTTTTAATTTACACTGCTAGTCATAGTATGCCTGTCGTTTGTCAGCCAGCTCCCAGCTATTCTGCTTCAATACTGCGACTTAGCTCAAGAATTTACAGATTTGCTCTTCCATACTTCGACGACTAGCCATATTCAAACTACTAGTACACACTTAGTTTGGATTCGGCATTCACTCTACAGATTCGTCTCTACAAAGTGGAATAATTCAACTGGTTATGCAATGCGATTAATAGTACATGGTGAAAGGCAGCTGATGATGACCTTCCATCGATTTAACTGGTCTCTGAATCAACTTCTGAGTCAACAACCGAAACACTTCCGTTAACTGCTGTCTTCGTGTCTTCCTCTGAAATGCTATCCGTTTCGTCTGCCTCAACAACCGATACCTGCACATCTGGAACACTAAGCTCTTCGGTATCATCGCTCGCATCATCTCTAGTGCTGAGTTTGTCTCTGCTGGCTTGTTCAGCGTCTTGGATTGTTTCAGTACCTTCGGTTGCTTCAGCATCCTGGATTATTTCACTCTCCTCTTCTTCCTCTTCTTCCTCTTCTTCCTCCTCTTCATACACCCTCTCATAAAACAACATAAATACCCCTTGGGTCTTCAATGCCTGTGCTTCAGTGGTGAGATCCACCGAATGGTCCGAGATTCTCCACCAAAATCCGTCATACTTTCGATAGCAGACATAGTGTCCAAAATTATGCGATCCATAATGAATCACTGTGGCCCTCAACTTATAGATGATCTCTCCATCTTTAATACTGGTCATGGGCTTAGACGGATCGCTGTTGGCCTTGTCGTCTGTGTCAACGAAAAATTTCGACATGTCTAATCGCACCGGGAACGAAACTGGAGCATAGTTTTTCCTCGAATACCCACTGTACATGTCGAAAACTGAACGGTTGATATGAATCATCATCACTTCTGAAGAAGGCAATGCAAGCATATTCTGCTTCGTTTTGTCACCCAACGCCTTGAGCTTAGCCGGCTTAAGCTTGATATATTTTGCCTCATCTATAACAGGCTCAGCTAGTGCTTCATCTATCTGCACTATCCGCTCCGAATAAAGCTTTTTAAGCGTCTCGACTGTCTGCTGGGACTCTCGGCTCTCAAGCTCATTTTTGTAGTCACGGAGACTGCATCTATAACATTCTACTCCCGGGATGGTCTCCATCGAGCAATACTCTTGAAGAAGTTGCTCCAATTCATATTCGTCATCGCCACTCTGCAAACTAAGATCTACAGACGACAGAGTACCTCTTCGAATCCCTTCCATTTCTCCACACTTGACACATCCCACTCGAGTAGCCAGAATACCGTCAAAAGGTGTCACTAATTTGTCATTCTCTTTGAGAAGAGGCCCCACTCGCTTGGCCCAAGAACTGGATTCCATCACACTATCAGCCTTGACTTCTTTCTCAATGCCTAATAGAACTTGCTGGAAGAACTCCTGTGCATCTTCCTGGTCGTAACCACTCACCCAAGAAGCGTCTCGACCCAGCTCGGCACTAAATGTCTTTACAAGCTTACTTGTCGTATAAGTATGACTTCCTTTTTGCTTCTCATTAAGCTGGCCAAGCAATATTCCAAGAGTATTAAGCAATGGCTTGTTGGTGTCCTCCAGATCGCTGGTGCAGTCTTTAAGAAACTCCTGTAGAGAGCCAACAGAGCTGAAGCTCTGCAACACTGAATTCATGAAACAAGTATTTCCCTCGTTGTACAGACCCCCCACTTGCATGGATCGCATTTCATGAATGCCATGACGTTTTTCATATTTGGTGAGCTCACCGTCATCGAACGAAGTGCCCAAAACTCGGTTGGTGGCACGCCCATACAAATACTTCATGGACTCGGATGCCATGTCCATAGAACCTTTTATGCTTTCCGAAAGCATTGCTGATAGTGCAAATACAGCTATAATTACAAGCCCTCCAACAAGTGCCGATGAAACTACAGACGGTGGCTCTTTTCCAAACGATTGACTAAACAAATCCTCCAGCCTAGAATATCCTGACATGAGCTGTCGCTGTTTCCCTGTCTTTCACAGTCCAAACGTCGCCTCCTATTCAGAATGGCTTAGTCTTCTAAATGCACACCAATGGGAAGCTATCCAAACAAAGCCTGGAACTCCCGGCAATTTTTTTAAAGCGTTTTTTGTATAATTCGATGATTTATAAACCCGAAACCTCTCAGCTGTGTAATTTTTATATGTCAGCCTCACACTTTGTCAACTCGCATATCGTGGGATATAAATTTCATAATTTTTTTTTCTTGATCTGTAAACAATGGCTAAGAGTAAGAGAAAAACGATCAAATGCCTATGCTAACCAAGAACAATCAGTGAGATCTCGAGCTGCCCGACGAATGGCGTCTCCAGAGCCAGAGGATGTTGTTCCAAAGGACACTGACACCCAAAGCACTGGAAAGAGCAAGGTGCAAGAACACCTCGCTGAGTTGTCAGTGCGAGGTGTTTTGGACCAGTCAAAGGTGACCAAGAAAAAGGCGCTGTCTGCCAAACAGAAGAAGCGTAAACTGCAAGCAGCAGAAAAGGCAGAGTCCAAAAAGAGTGTACTAGAGACCAAGATTGGCGACTCCCTTGCTCGACTCGAGAAGATCAAACAGAGGCGCAAGCGAGATGATTAATGAAGATCATTCGAATTCTACATCTAACACTTTGCATTTAACGATATCATTGGGTATGCAATGCTTGGTTTATATTTATGATAATGTCTACACGTTTCTATTCATGTTACAGTGCGCTCCTTTCCCCATCCGCATTTTACCATCTGGCCACCAATAACGAAGCCTGATAACTGCATGATGACCATAGCAGCACGCTCGTGGCTATCGAACTTAACAAAGGCGTATGCTCGGTCAGGTTGGTGCTGTAGATCCACAATGTATCCAAAGTTTTGAAGTATTGGCAACAGCTCCTCACGAGTAATCGTCGAAGGTAAGTTGCCAACGTATACCGTGGTATTCCAGTGGGGAGCCATACTCAACACACTAGGGTAATCCATGCTTTGACTATAGCCGCGGTGGCCTGCCGATTGGTGGGGGTGTCCACTGTTTCGCGGCCTGCCATAATCGTAACGCGGATGGTTCTGGTGCGGTCCTGAGCTTTGGAATGGGTGACTTCCAAACGGCCCCTCTCCAGTATGGGAATACTGCTGATATTCACTCTGACTAGAGCTGTCAGTGCGGTTGGGCTTTTTTGATGCCCAATTGCATCGGATGGCCCTGTTTCCGATAATCTGACCGTCCATAGTTTGCAGTGCTGTTTCGGCATCGGCCTGGTCTTTAAATGAGACAAAGCCGTAGCCACGAGAGCGACCAGTGGTCATGTCCCACATGACTCTAGCTTCAATAAATGAAGCAAACTGTCGAAAACTATCGGAGAGTTGCTGGTCATTGACATCTAACGACAGGTCACCAACAAATATGTTGTGATTCTCAACATCTCTGATGGCTTGCTGAGTATGGTAGGCCCAGTTAATTTTTAGCCTGCTCTGATAGAGAACCCTGCCATTGAGTGTGTTCATCGCCAGTTCTGCCTGCTGGGCCTGCTCATATTCTACAAAGGCATAGTTATAGCCTTTACGGTTTTTGTCTGGCAATATCTTAATAGACACCACATTGCCCACAACTTTGAATATCTCGTTGATCATTTCTTCAGACACTGTAACATCGATGCCCCCTACGTACAAGACCTTTTTGTTGATTTCGCGCCCACCTTGAGCAGCATTTGCTGCTACTGCCGTTGTATCCTCGGACATTTCTATTCTCCAATAGCGTATCGTGTTGTAGACGCTTCACAAGATACATCCAAGACCCCAATTGTATCCCTGATAGCCAGAATATCTGACAAATAGCGTTTTTTCTAAGCGCTGTCAACTCTAAATTCAGTTCTCCTTATTGTTGTCATCCAGATTGAATATCAAACCCTGTCGATCGGCCGTTTCAGGACAGCCGCAGAGTAAATCTGTTGAATTCAGGGGTTGTCCCAATGTCTCTTTTGGGATGGCGAGCTACAAAGTCAAAACAGGGGCCAAGCAATATATAAAACACAGCTGGTTTCATCCCAATAAACAAGATGACAGTTGAAAGTGATGCATCAGTAAAGTGACGAGCGTACAAATGTTTAATACAGATTATTGCCCTCACATATTAGCTTGATTTTGTTGAGGGGCCGAACCAAACAACAGCACCAATCTGCAAAAACGAAACAACAGCCATTAACTAGTATGCTAAGGGTGACAAACACATCAAGGAAAACTATGATATTCTTCACCCGGTTGAAATTTCCAGCTACATCCGTGAATTGGGCCTGAGTCTTAAACTAGACGTCCCTCATAGATGTTTGACAAATTGCACACCAACTCAATTAATAGCATATAGCTAGCCATAATGCATTCGTAATTAAATGAACTCAATAAAAAAGTTCGCTCTACTCATGTCTAGCCAGACCTCCATAAGAGTAGCCACCACTGTGCCACAATGAGAAAAGAGACCCTCAATGATAGCTCGCTAATCTATCTTGTGGCTAGCCACCCGTCTAAAGCCTCTGATAGTAGCTATTATTTTTGATGCGCCCGGTTTCCACTACCCATAGGCCATTACATTTCTCCACAGTTCTGAATGATCACGTCGTGGATCGGCCGGTCATTCTCGCCGGTGGGAACACGCTCAATCTTGTCTATAATATCACGACCCTGGATGACCTTTCCAAAAACGACATGTTTACCGTTCAGATGCTCCAAGTTCGAGCAGCAAATAAAGAATTGACAGCCGTTGGTATTTGGACCCGAATTGGCCATTGACACCGAATATTTCTCGTCTAAGTTAGTCAAGTACACAATGACAATTAACTCACGCTTGTAAATAAAGACCTCATCATTAAAGGTGTTTGATCCATATATGGATTGACTTCCCATTCCATTTCCTTTTATAAAGTCACCTCCTTGGATCTACTGTCAGTTTGAGACCAGTTTAGGACTAACTGTCAAACTTACCATGAATCCTCTGATAACACGATGAAACTTAGCTCCTTTGTATCCCTGAGGCACCGTGCTGATGCGATATTCCCCTGTACAAAACTGTCGAAAGTTTTCACACGTTTTAGGTAGGTCAGAAGCAAACAATTCAATCTTTATCCTCCCTATTTCATGAGCTGGTGTCAGTCTATGTCAGTCGCAATCCTATACATACAGCCCAATGCTACCTATATGTTAGTATGTTCCCACTGATCCATAGTCTTTAACCTACATCCAAAAAAACCACCGGATTAGACATGTATAGAGTGATGTCAAATGCTGAGAGGTTCCGATGCTGCTGGAGGTAAGGAACCTATTTAGTGGCTCACGTGACTATCTGACGACGAGTAAAAGCACGAAGCACTTTATTCTCCTATGAAAAAAAGACTAGTTAACTTTCCTCTAGTCGTCATTAATCAATTATGTTTTGTAGGCATTCCTCATACTACATAGTTGACTATGACTACTGCTCAATTGTAACTATGGGCTGGCCTCCTCTCTGGCATGTATGCATCGTCCATACTATATTGTGCATATGGTGGGGTGTTACATAATAACAGCGCTGCCTGGCCCGTCACCTGCTGCATTATAAGCGCCATGTCATAAACGCAGCTTCATCCTTTGTCAGGCGGTATTAAGCATGAAATGTATCTTGGCCCTACTTTTCAGTTATTTCACGCTTGTGAAGGCGTTATCGGATTATCATTCGTCAGACTTTTATAATTTCAGCTCCCCACACGTAGTTTACTGGAATCTAACAAGATGGCACGATAACAGTCCGGAGGCGCCCCAAAGAGAAATGTTTATGGATCCCAGGGTGTCACTAGCGTACCAGATCATGGTGCAGAACGTGATATCTGATATTTGTAATGATACAGAGCTTCCTGACACCAACAGCACAATGGATGAGCTCTACAATAGATATCTGCAGACATATATTGGAAGGACTTTCCAATGGAGCCATGGTAGAGCAGAATCGTACCTTGAGAGGTACAAGACTTCGAACGAAAATTGCCTCAATCATGATCTTGTGATAAAGGTTAGGAGTGAACACCAAGAGTCTGTTAGGCCCGAGCAACGGTTGCCTTATCTCTTTCATCGCAATATGCCTGATGATAGTTGGCGCCATGCATTTCCTGGTGTGGGCTATTCACAGTCTGGAAATATGGGAGAGTCTTCATAACGTTTTCAATACTATAATACTATATCTCAAGTGAATATTTTAGAAATGATTGCAGTAATACTCGAAGAGATGGTAGTAGTTTCGGTTGTTTCATTTCTAATATATATATATATATATATATCGGACAGCTAGTAGGCCCGATTGAATTTTGGAGCTTTTATCTATTTTCCATCTTCGAATTGGTCACTGCGACCAATGTTGCAACCATTTTTTGGTTCATAAACATTTGCAATGCCATACTGGACAAATCGAGACATATCTCAAAAAGCTTTAGCCCCTGAACGCTCCCAAGAGAACATTGATGTAAGCTCTATCTGAGAAATTGGTCAAACCTGCAATATCAATAATTGGATACACATCAAACACTATATCCAGATCTGGATTATACACAACAACACCACCGGATGAGACATTTTGTGGTGATGTCTAGCGCTGCGAGGTTGTTCCGATGCCGATGTTCAGCCCCGCGCCCCGCAAGCCCATCTGCTCGGACCTAACAGTCGTGACTCAGCCTTCAACAGTCTTTATATTCCCAACAATGATCAGAACGTCGGGTCCAGATACTAAAACAGCTGTAGACAGAAGCGTTCCTGTCTACCCACCGGCTGAAAGCCAAGATGAGGACAGCTACTTCGAGCACAATGAAGAACCATCTTACTTGCCCGAGTTACAGAGTCAAGTGGCAGACTTTATCAAGTTCCACTCTGAAAAGAATCAAAAGATCGCATTGGTCACCAGTGGAGGAACCACTGTGCCGCTGGAAAATAACACAGTTCGGTTCATTGATAACTTTTCTGCGGGTACTCGAGGTTCAACATCAGCCGAATGCCTTATCGACGAGGGGTATGCAGTGATCTTTCTGCACCGACAGTTCTCGCTGCTTCCATACTCCCGTCACTATTCACATACCACCAATTGTTTCCTCGATTACTTAGTGGAATCGAAAGATGGCGACTCGGTGACTGTTGAAGAGAAATACCAGCAGCAAATGCTAAAGGTGCTACGCAAGTACCAAACGGTTAAGAGTAGCAATCTTCTTCTGCTGGTTCCGTTCACTACTGTCAACCAATATCTGTTTACTCTACGCATGATGTCTCTAGAACTCGGAAAGCAGAGCTTGGAGAATCGATCCAAGTCCCTGTTTTATCTGGCAGCAGCGGTATCAGACTTCTTCTTGCCCAGATCACGAGTATCGGACCATAAAATCCAGAGCCAGGGAAGCAACCAGCTGGTAGTTAACTTGGATCCTGTTCCTAAGTTCTTGAGGCGACTGGTGGAAAGGTGGGCTCCTGGGGCTATGATAGTCTCTTTCAAATTAGAAACTGACGATACCATTCTAATTCGAAAGTGTCGCATGGCGCTGGATCGATACAATCATCAATTGGTCATAGGTAATCTGCTTCAAACAAGAAAGAATGAAGTGGTGTTTGTAACCCCGACAAGTGAAACCAAGTTTGTGTTATCGGCTGAGGACGAGGCCAAGGGTGATGTCATTGAGCAGGTTTTTGTGCCCGAAGTTGTTAAGCTACACGAGGAATGGATTTCAAAGCACTCTTAAACTCTTAAAACTCTTAATCTTAAAATGGGATTTTCTGTCATCATTTATACAATACTTCTCTATACGAAGTGGTGCGACACTATATACAAAACCGTGCCACGGTAATAGCATTACTTTTATAAGAAACTCAGCCCTACTCCAAACTGTATTCCTTTTCTTGTTCCTTCATTTGATCGAGCTATGAATGGCAGTGTGAAATTTAACTCGAACCGAGCAGCTGGATGGCAGTACAGTAAACCCACTCCAGCTGCTACCGATGGGTATTTTACAAGATTCGATACCGTCGATTTAACGTCCGACTGATCTAGTGGTAACAAAGATCCAGCATTAACAAAACCGTGGAACCTCAGTGGGGTCTCTGGCTTGAAAGTAGGAACACGACTCATCACACTTGCTCCATATGCTGTATACGCTTCGCCCCCTAACGAATCATTGCCGAATCTTGGCCCTAAAGCGCATGTATAGAACCCCCTAACGTCATTAGGACCCCCCAAGACAAATCTGTCCATTAAGTGAGATGGTTTATTGTTGAACATCCACAGAGCTCCTCCGCGAAAACCAACACTTGCCGTTATTGACTTTCCGAAGCTTGCAGCCGTGGATGACTCAAACGATGCCTTGTAAAAAGGATTTCCAACTAGACCCGCTAATTCTTGGCTGATCTTGATGTATGATCCCTTTGAAGGCATGAGATGGTTATCTCTGGTATCGTGATTCCAGATATGGAATATAGCGGTTTTAGTGTCGTTACCAGCTGCTGCCTGGATAAAAGGACTAGCACCCTCGACACAAGCCACAGTTCTCCAAACAGATTCAATTCCCATCTCGTGTCCTCGAAGATTCTTTATTTTGGCAGTGGCCCCTCGGATTATCTGCTCGTTACTGGCATAAGGAATTGACCGTGAAGTCAGATATCCTAACAGTTCCAACCGCCACGCAGGCGACAAAACTCCTAACAAAGGCGTACTAAAGTTTGCGATGTAAGATGACCGCGTCCTAGTTCCAATAGTTGCATCCAATGAAAGGATTTCGGCTCCTCCGAACAGATTCTTCAGCGTCATGTTGGCATACCCGTTACCTTCACCATTTCCGAGATCTGTACCCGTCTTGGCGTAGAATCTCTTTGCTTGTGTCAATTTCAAAGCAGCAATCACATCAATACTAGAACTGCGAGATCCAAAGTTGGAAAAGAATGATAAAGGTTGGGTAGGACTTTCGTCTAAAGAGAACGACACTTGGTCATAAATGCCCAAGGATGCAAGATTGGTATACACATCATCCACCGACCTCAAGAGAGACGAAAGATTGCTGGCATCAAAAATAGGTTTGAGTTGTGCTTCAAGAAAACTCGTTCTTGTTGAGGCTGCTCCACCTCCGCTGACTGTCACCGACTGGAGTTTTACATTTCGACTGGCATTCTGTCCGAGAACCTCACTAAAGTATTGTCGAGTCCTTTCTATCTCTCTTTGCAATCGTAATTTCTCATCTTCCTCATCTTGCTTAGTCTTCTTGGAACCATCGCCATAGTGTGACTTGTTCAGCTTGTCAAACAGCTGTTGTTAGATTTTGCCTTCATCGACAGCTCTCATACCTGATCATCCATGGCCCACAGAATATCTGGCTTTCAAAGCCCAACGACCAAATGATTCTTGGAACTTTCAATTGAAAGCTGCTGTGTGCCAAAAGATCTGTGTCAAAAAGCTCAATGCTCACAGTTAATCCGTGTATTTTTATATGTACAAGCAGAAGAGTGAGGAATAGGGCTGGCAGACTTCGTATGTATAGAGGATAAAGCCGTGCAACGGCTGCTTCCCCACAAAACCCTTCCTAAAGCTCATCATAAAGCCTTAGAACCATGATGCTTTTCAAAATACAGGTAGCTTTCAAAATAAGGATAGCAATGAGACCAAGACGATGCTTGGAGTTTACATCAGCCTCTTGAAGCTGGTCACGGATCCAATTGAGGTCGAGACCGAGCAAACATACCTACTAGACGACATACGTTGAACTTTGACATAACTCGAAGAGTCAGTCAGACGCACAAATTGACGTTGTCATGACTATTAATTCCGCAGATCTGCCGTCCGTTCATAGTGTCAGACCAAAATAAAAAGTTGTGCAGAGCAACCAGTTTGAGTGCTTCATAAACTTTCCAGTGTAGCCGCATTTGAATCTAACATCTTACGCGAATCATGTCATTTAATGCTTCGAATTATGTAAAGACAATCGATGTAAGTCGGTCGAATAGTCATATAAAAGCTGACCAAAGGCGATGCTCGGAGTGTCAGATCTCCAGTCTGTATCAGCCCGCCGAATTCGAAGGGCCATACAAGAACTGTTTGGGGTTGATCTGAACCCCCACAAGGTATGTTATGAAAACATTAACACTTTTTAGGTCTAACATACAGCAAGAAATCGATGAAGTTATAATGGACCGGTTTCAGATGATGTTGAATAATGAGTCTGATGACGATTTAGATACTGTTGATAATGACAACACCAGTCGAAGTGCTGATCATAAACAAGCAACTGGTGTAAAGGATGATACAAGCGCAGACATGTTATTGGCAGCAAGGCTCCAGTCGGAACTGAACCAACGAGATCTGCGTGTTTCTAGAAAGGCCAAAGCGCCTAAGAGAGCAATAAGAAAAGCGACTAAAGAAGTCAACAAGCCAAAGCGATCGACCTTCATGACTTCCCAGACGCTTGTATTATCAGAGCCTCTCAGCAAGTTTCTAGGAGGCGTGGAGCAAATGAGTCGAGGTGACATTGTTAAATCTATATGGGCCTATATCAAGGAGCATTCATTACAATTGCCTGAGGACAAGAGAGTTATAGTGTGCGACGATAACCTGGCGACTGTATTAGGCCCAAGTAAGTATTGGACTGGAGCCATTCTATAAAATGTTATCAATGACTAACACTAAGGAACCAACATGTTCCAAATGAACAAGATCCTCAGCAAGCATATGTTTAAGCCTGACGAAATTGTCAACAGCAAATCTTCGAGTGATATTAAACAAGATCCCGTTGACTCAGAGGTGGATAGTAAGATGGAACTAAGCGACTAACAGCTTTATTCCTGGCCATGGCCCATAACGGAATAGATGCCATACTCGACTTTAGTAAGGACACCAGAAGGAGGAACCACCCCGTCTTTGATCCAGATAGCAGTAGCTCCCATGAGATTAGCCATGACCACATCAGTCATAAGCCTGTCTCCGATGACTGCTATTTCACTTGCATCGTCTACCAAGCCCTGACTCTTGATATAGCTTAAAATCTCTTCGTGGCATCCTGGCTTCTTTATGGTATGTCGCAGTACTTTGACCCCCGTCGCGTGCTCGAGAACTCTTGCCTGCTTATAGCCATTATCGTCATTTGATCCCGCTGTATTGCTGACAATGAGAACCTTTCCAGGATACTGGGCTTTGAGCTTGGCAAACTGGGCGGTGTATTCTGGCCAAACATCATTTTTATGGGGCTCTGCAAAACAGTTGTCTTTATCCAATATCACCACTTTGATCGATTTGTGAGGATTCCTGCACGGCAGAGGTATTGGCAGATGATTAAATGTAGACGCTACAGCATATGGTTGGAATATCCATGGATTATATACAACTCTGAACGCGTTGAGCGTTCCAGATAAGTTCATAGAAAGATGTCAAAACCCATTAGACCGTTGCACGGCTTATCATCAGCCGTACCACTGATGGTTTGATATCTCTCACTGTTTGCTGCTAGTCCATTAGGAGCGAGCGATGGCTGCTAGTCCCGGGTCTGGTTTCCTGAGACGGCACTTTGATCAATTAACCAATAGTTCTACATCATACGCGTCTCCTCTAGCTGTCATAGCGCACATAGATTTGGATGCTTTTTATGTACGTGACAAACACTTATAGAAATAAGCACTAACAACAAGGCTCAGTGTGAACAAGTTCGTCTAGGATTGCCCAAAGATGCCCCTGTCGTATGTAGACAGTGGAATTCTCTAATAGCTGTAAGCTAGTAAGTATGACTCATAGCCATTGTAGATGAATTCTAACAATTCCAGTGCTGCCCGAACATTCGGCATATCTAGGATGGAGTCTGTTGAAGGAGCTTTAAAGTTATGCCCTGATCTTGTTTACCCACACGTTGCAACATTCAAGAAAGGAGAAACATCATGGGCACATCATGAAAACCCTGATGTCGACAACCATAAGGTAAGCCTGGATCCATTTCGAAGAGAGAGCCGGAAGATCTTTTCTATCTTTAAATCGTATTGTGGCAATCTCGAGAAAGCTGGTATCGACGAAGCATTTTTGGATCTTGGACCATTGGTGCACAAAAAAGCCATTGAGATGTTTCCTGAGCTTTCTGTGGAGGCAGATGGAAATAGCGGCATGCCTCCAGTTCCACAACTACCTGACAACGTTGGCTGGATAGGATCACTTTTCGAGCCTTCTAAGACCGAAGCTGAGCAAGACAGCGCCAATGAGAAAGGCAAAACTCAGCCAACTGAAAAGAACGCTGAAAAGCCTAGGCCACCTGATTGGGATGATGTTTTGCTTATGATCGCATCCAAAACTATAGATGATATAAGGCGAGATGTGTTTAATAACTTGAACTATACTTGCTCAGCAGGAATTGCAAGAAACAAAATCCTCGCCAAACTCGCCAGTCCTAGAAACAAGCCTAACGGTCAGACGATTGTAAGACATGCACTTGCAATTGACTTTCTGAGCACCTGTGAATTCACCGACATGTGGGGGCTGGGAGGAAAAATGGGAGACCATGTTGTATCAGAACTAACTATTCCAGAAAAGGGATCCATACCATTTCTTCTAAAGATTCCTCTTGATGAACTGAAAAGGAAGCTGGGATTTAAAGCGGCCACTAGGATATACGAGTTGGTTCGTGCGAATGAGACCTCTGAAGTGGTGACAAGAATAAATATCAAGTCTATGCAGTCTGTCAAGCAGTTTTCGAAGCCTCTGAAGACAAAAGAGGACTGTAAAGAATGGTTCAAGGTCTTTGCTTCTGATTTGGCGGGGCGTCTTATGGAATTTGAAGAAGAAGCAAACATGGTATTAAGACCGAAAACAGTATCTGTTTTCACATCGAGATATAAACCGCATCCTGCTTCTCATAGAAAGCAGGGTCAGTACCCAAGACTGAGTAGTGCAGGCGATTTCGATCAGATACGGGAGCTATTGATGGAAGCTGGAACTGAGCTACTGAATGCTCTTGACAATGAGCAGCCTAATTCTATTCTGCCTTGCGCGCACTTAAGCCTGAGTGTTTCTGGAATAAGTGAAATCCGCGACCCCAATGCGAAAACCATAGAAAACTATTTTACGAAAAAGACGAAGGACGGTCTGGCTGATAGAAAGGCGGCTATCGCCAGTCCTGTTCAGGATAAAGATGAAAGCATTTCTCTGTCTGCAGACCGTCACAATAATGCTAATGATAACGACGAAGACGACGAAGACGATGAGGACTCATTGTTTGTGAGTGATAAGAGCAATTGCGAACAATGCGGGAAAAGGATCAAGAATGAAGATATGGACGAACATTTAGATTGGCACTTCGCTGTCCGGTTACAGAACCAAGAAAATGGGGCCGGCTCTGGATCATCAACCAAACGTCAAGCCGACAGACAGTCTACGCTATCTCCTACTAAACCGAAAAAGAAGCAGCCACCAAAGAAAAAACCAAAGACTGATAATAACACATCTGTTCTCAGTTTCTTCCACAAAAGTTCAAAATGATATCTCCTGTATTTATTAAGTTATTATTTAAATATTTAAATTTCATATCTGCTCATGCACATGGGGCAGGCAATAATGCCAAAACCCAAATAAATATTTTGTGTTACTGCCTCCTGAAGCCAGCAATAGCAGCATTTTTTACAATGCTCTCGGTTGCCAACGTTTGAGCAATTCGTTCTCTTTGTCGTAACCTTCGAGACACGTATTCATGCTCGCCTCGCGCCTTCAATATTCGCAGTATAATGTCTTCAGTTTGGGGTGACTCTCGCTGAGCATTTTTGATCTCCTCATTCTGCTTTAATACAGCCTTCCTATTACGATGGGCCATCACCGTATTCTTTCTTTTGATCATTTCAGGGATTGCAAAATAATTCCTTTCCTGCAAGCTTTTAAAACTCAATGAAGACAACTTCTCACTCTCCTGTTTGAGCTCTGGTGTTGGCAGATCGTAATATACAGGAATGGTCATGATCTGCTGATAGCGCTGAGATTGGAGCTCCTCCAGAGATGGACCCGCACCATCATGATGGAAAAAGTCTCTCATTGACGACAGCCATGTAAACACAATCTCCGACTCTGTTGACGTCAACTGCTGTCTGAGGGTCCGTCGGTCGTTTAGAGGTGGCAACAACAACAAATCTATAGTCTCTAACACCACTTTCCATGTCTTGGTCATTACTTTTATTCTCAAACCATGCGTCAAGCCCTTAGCTAGGGTGGAAAAGTTCTCATTCAAGTAGTCAAACAGTGGTATTAGCGAGTCTTCAATCTCTGTTTGGGTCAGTCTCACAGGTTTTTGTGGCGCCATCAGATTTCCCGATATTCTTGTGTTGCTAAGCCAATTCGACACTGCGTCCATGGTGAACCTTCCTCCCCCCTGAAGGGATCTTAGCGTCTGAACCGAAATCGAAAATTTGATAAAGGCCGTAAACTACCGTTAGCTTGAACTCTCTGTCTATCCGCGTTCTTACCTTATCCACAATCATTCGAATCATTTCACTTTCAGTTCTCATTAACGTCCTCAAGGCTTTACCAAAATGAAACCGGATGTCATCCCGTTCGCTTTCCATACTTATGCTCACCATGATCTTGCCTTGGGTGTCGAGGTCTAGCCAGAAATCCTGGGTAACAAAATCCTGATATGCATTGGGATCTAATCGAATAAATGCTCTTCCACAAAGGTCGTGATTTGAAATTGAATTCTCGTCCCAAACCGTTGCAGTCAACCATTTTGCGCCAGTGGTGGCTATTTCAAAGGTTTCGTTCCAAATAGGATTCAGCTCTTCAAATACTGTTCTTGTCTTGCCAATTTGTTTTCGGGACTGCTGGTCGACGAGAGTAACATAAGGATCGCTGAGCCCATTCATATCACAAGCCTTCAAGTTTTCTGCTTGCATTATTTTCACACTGAATATATAGCCGCGACTTTTCTTCTGGGAACGCTCAGAATTGGCCACCAAAGTTGACAACTTTTCTGAATCCAATTCAGACTCCAGCTGATCGAGCTTGAATTGAGCTAGCTCGATATCGTTGAGCTTAACACAGGTTTCTTTCAAGAACTTGTACGGGACTATTTGCTCCTTGCCGGCCATAGCAGCTTTGGCCATTGAAAGCCATTTTTCTTGACGGCTCTTGATATGGACAGCTTGATCGTCATCGGAACGCAATTCCTCAACAAACAGGGCTAGCAATCTATCAGCGTACTGACAGGCTGCAGAAGAAATTCCCTTCATCAAGTTTGTATAGAACTTGGCGACATGGACAGCATTTCTCCAATTCAGTTCTTCGATAACGGATACCGCACTATTAAATGAAACATACATATCCACAACTGACGAGCTGTTTAGAATGTCCTCAGGCTCATCAACGGGAAGGAATGTATCACCATCCACAGCAGGCCCAACCCAACTCTGAGCCAACTCCGCCGACAGGTCCGTCCACTTCAGTACAAAAGGATAAAAACTCTTTTCAATGTCGAATCCAAATGGCTGCTCAGATACCTGCACGTACAGATCTCGTATTTCCGCAACCTTCTTGTACAATATAATCATGTCTTCAAATGCAGGCTCCTCTTCTCGAACTTTAAGGTGGTTCAGAAGATGATTGAACATAGATTGAGAATCAGCAGAAAACAATGTCAAATGACGTTCGGCGGATATATGTCCAATTGATATCTTGTCAAAAAGAGCAAACTTGTATCTCTTCTGCAATCTCTTGGCAATGGCTATCAGCTTATCAGCTAGATCAACAATATGTAAAGGGTCCAGAGTATGGTCTCTGGGGATATCATCGATCAGAGCATCATACTTCAATTCAGCCACCTCTACAATGACAGATTCTAATTTCTTTATCTGCTTTGAGCTAAGCTCAAAACTGGAATCTGCATCATCAGTGAGGTTACTGTTTTCGAATACATATTCATCGAGCGCCTTGAGATAGGGGCCTATTGGAGGAGGCGTATCATCATATATATGCGTCAAAGCTGAGGCTATGCGAGCCACTATACACTTTTGAAGTGAATGTAAGGCAGATCGTAGCAGCTTCCGGTCGCTTAATGGCCAACTAGATGGCATCCACGATTTCCTTCCTTGATCTGTGGCGGTGTACTCCGCCAGATTGAAGGCATCTTCAAAGTTATCGAGACTAAAGAGTTCCTCTTTGAACATTTCCTGTGCAACATCCAATAAAAGAGAGGCACGAGTTGGCCCCGGTAACCTCCACATTGTAGCGACTTTGTTCAGAAGCTCAATTGACGATTTTGACATAAGCACCGTTGGGCTGTCTGGGTTAGCCAGAAGCTCGTTGCCTGCAGTCTGGAAGTCACGCTCCAAACACCTCCTTAACAAATGCTTGTAGTACGAACGGGGATCAGATGGAAAATAATAGAGGTGATCAAGTTCGCCTGGAATCTGCGACTCGGCACCAGAGTTAGGAATCGAAGCGATCTGTCGCGATATGGCTTGCAGCTCCATATCCTTCCATAAACGAAAATCAGCATTCGACTCAAAGTCCGTGCGTTCATAAACAAGATGCTCATCGTGATCTCGAAGGCATCTTTCAATGCATTTCAACTCGGCTATGGCTAGACCTTCAGTAGCCAGAGACTTGTGATCATTTATATCGCGCTGTATCTCTGAATTTGCCATTAACAGCAATCGGCATATATCTTGAGCCAATGCCATATCGCCCAACTCAAACGTTGGAGTTGCTGTGGATCGGGACTCTAAGGCACTAGCCTGGGTGATGGAGGGCTGCAACGCGATCTTGCTATTGCTTTTCAAAGACGATTCGTATGATTCCAGCTGCTTTACAAGAGCACCATGGCTGGAGCTTGAGTCCTTGATTGTCGCGATAAGTAGACCTACAAATGCAGCAGATTGGTGGTCAACCATACCTTGCAATTCTCGAGGACTTATTCCAGTCTTGTTTAACTCTTTCGCAGCACAGCTGACAAACATCATGACAAGATCTTCAGCACGCCGGCTTTCCTTTATCTGACGGAGAGATTGAGGAGACAAAATCACCGCGTAGAATGCAAGATAACTGCGACGCAATTGTGGGTCATCGCGAACCCCTGATTTTAGTGCCATATCCTTGAATTTGGCCTGTAACATCTTTGGCACATCCTTGGGCAATTTGAGATCACCAAACGATGGCAGCTTGGTAGAGGCATTTGAATTATCAGAATGATCCGTGGACCAAGAGCTGGATCGACTGTGACCTCTCGATGGTGGAGCCAGTGAATTCGTGGGCCCTACATTGGCAGTCAGAAACCGTGGTTGCGTCCTGTATGTCAATATCGCTAATCGCAGTAGATATGGATAAAGGATGCTATCTGTGATTTTGACACTGGATCTCCAAGACCCACTAGGGGCTCTAGATGATACCTGGCTGCCAGCAGTTGTGCGTGACGAATAGTCGCCTGTCAGCGAGGTGTGCGCCATAGTCGTACTACTAAAAAAGCCCAGAATCAGTCTTGTCACTGAATACAACAGCAACAACAAATACTGATTTCCAGACTTAGTTGCGACACGATGGCTGCAAATGAGACTACAATATATTTGTAGTTTGTAAACTTCCTCAATAAGCAGAGGATGTGATGCAGGCGTCGCGATGCAGAGGGTAAGAATGAACCCCTCTACCCGAAACAGGCAATGTGGAGGTGCCAGTAGTGACGAAGCAGGATCAGAGGTTCTACGGCTCGCAAGTACATAAAATGAAAATGCATACTGATACGTATATATAGATGCAAATGAGTCTATGGCCGTGATATCACAAACTAGATGCGGTAGACGACCTTTTTCTTGCCGCCTTTTTTCAGCAGAACTCCATTCAAAGGTGGATCGTCTTCTAACGGCATGGTGGACGGCTGGACACCCTGGCCACCCCATATTGAAGGAGGAGGAGCAGTATTAGGTCGAACAGGAGGATGCTTCTTCACATTGGAAGTTGGCAATGATGGGAAATTATCAGCTGCCAACTTTGGATTAGACGACTTGCTGGCTGTGGTGGGCCTGACAGCTCGGCTTGCGCCGATCATACTAGCTGACAAGCTGGATGATGCTGGCTGACGAGAAGGTCCCCCAAGAGATGGGAAGTCGTCGGTAGAACTGAGATTACCGCCTCGCAAGTTTCCTGAAGATCCCTTATTTCCAGCCCAGCCGGACGCCAGATTAGTTTTGGACCCTGGAGCAGACTTCATCCCTAGGGATGGGAAATTCGTTTGGCGATCCTGCCACGAATTAAAAGCCTTAACTAAGGCATTCTTTTTTGCCGGTAAGTTATTATACAATGCAGCATGTTCCTGTACAATCAGCTCCAGATCAGAAGGCTTTGTGTCTGTAAACAGCTTGGAATATTCAAAGATCACCGCTTTGGCATCAGTTTTGCCGGCCTTATAATCGGAATTCAGTTCCTGGAATTTTCCAAATCTCACGGTATCATACTGCAGGTACATGCGAGCTCGCTCCTCTAACCGTCTTTTGAGAACCTCAGGAGAATTCTCAGATGGTGGTTGACTGGCATGGTAGCTTGCCACTGATGCTGGAAGTGCTGACGATGTGGATCCGCTTCTACTTGAACCCAACGTCGGGAATGCCTCTAAATCTAAACTGCCACCAGCAGTGGCAGTTCTTCTAGTTCCACCAGATTGCAGTGCCAATACCGACGGTTCTGGCGGACGGAACGTTGAAAGCTGAGACCCGAATCCCGGACGTGATGACGACCCAAAATCTGCGTCCACAATACGTGCAGCCTTTGATTTACCGACCACTTCAGCATGCTCTTTGACCAAATGGTCTTGTAACTCGAATTTTGTTCCGAACACGACAAACTTCTTGTCTTTGCATGTTTGGAAATTGCACAGGTAATGAGTGGCCCCGAAATGCTTTTCTAACGTATCGTAGTTCTGATAGTACTGAGGTGTGCCGCCCGACTCCCTTTCGCAAATGAAACACTTCTCATGCTTATCTCTACAATGCGAAAAAAGCTCGTCATTAGAATAAAAGCGTTCACGACAGAACTCGCACTCAGGATGGCCTTTGAACCCTCGGCTGTCGCCGTTGGCCTCATGGCGGTGGAGACTCTGTCTTGTGTAAACTTCAAACTCAACCGAGAACGACTTTTTGTGGAATGTGCAAATGATGCATAGCATTTTCGAATGAGCAGCTTGAACATGCTTTCTCAGCTCCTTCCAGTTAGGCAAAGGGTCATGCGTACACCGGATAACAGGACAGTTGAATTTCAAAAGCTGCGACGCTTTGTCACGCACGTTGATATCGTCAAACAGAATGCCCAGCTTTTCATTTTTATACAGAAGCTCTTCTGGCCGGAAGTCTAAAAACTCTCGAGATTTTTCAGACATAATAATATTTCGGGCTTCAGTTCGGCAGAATGGACAGGCCTCGCTCTTAATAATACCCCTCATTCGCAGAGCACACTTGCTACAAGTAACATGATTACACGGATAAATAGCTCGGTATTTGATCCCGTCGGCGCACACAAAACATGATTCCGCATCCTCTTCGTATGAAATATGTTCCCGAAGAACTAGTTAGTCATAGTTGGCGATGGCCATACTCACTTGGATGTTCTTTGGGTTCCTGATCGCCAGTCGACTTACTGGACTCTGCCGACTCTGGCTCATCCTTGCTGGTCTCCTTTTCATTTTTGGCGTTTTTCTCACCTTCTGTGTCCTTCTCCTTCGACTTTTTGTCTTTTCGGGGCTTGTTCTGGCGGCCAGACCGTCTAGGGTTGATCTGGATCACGCCCTCTTCAACGGTGGACATGTTAGATGTTGAGAAAATCGGCGAGGCTCACTTCATGAGTAGGACTAGCATATATGCATACCACCGAGAAACAGCCATAGAGAGGCAATATTTGACTACTGCTGTATCGCTCTGAAAGATGAACTCATGAAATTCAAATGAATTAGTGCAGTCGTCTTATATGCTAATGAGTTTAGGTTGCTGAGCAATTGATTTCAGTTTGGGCTGCGTATATCATGATTGCTGCGAAAATGGGCTTTGAACAGAGTAATAGGAATTTCGTGGGGTTGGAACCAGTTATCGAATAAATGCTGACTTGAAGTGTGTCTGGTGTTATCGGACTTATCCGTCTTAAAGTTATGATCTGTCAGGGGCGGCTTTAAAGCAGTTCAGTGCGCGCGCCATGAGCAGTGTTTTATTTAAGAACACTATCAGGAAGATGCTGCTTCTACCATGATTTTACTAATCAGGTATATTCAAGGACAAGTCTATGTTGTTTCGGTATAAATTTTTGTTTGAAAAGAATCTGATTTCTATGGATTTAAACATAAACCGCGACTGCAAACTTTCTACAGCAGTCAATAGCAGTTCAGTATTCATAGTTAAGGCCGATACGGCAAAGCAATGTTTTCGGATTTAAGAACAGCTTTGGTGTAGTCAAATGCCTATTTTGGACTATTCAATGGCATCGGAGTGGCAGCATTCCGATATTTGAGCACGAAGCAACTGTCGGGGCTTAAAGCCAAGGTCAATTACATCACGAAGTGCTTATTTCCGACGATGGGATGATGTCCCATAGAGCATAAATACTAGCTGTTTCGACTAGTTCAAAGTTGTCAGCATTCCGATATTTCAGCGCGAAGCTAGTTTCGGAGCCCAATGTTCAGGTCAATTGCATTACCAAGAGCTTATTTCCGACGATGGGATTATGTCCGACAAAGCATAAATACCATAAATACCAGGTGCTACAGCCAGTTAAAGGTATCAAATATGTTCAACAACGAGACTACATCCGAGCAAATAGTAGAGCAGTTTGGTGCTAATGCCAAAGGCAAGGTCGCGGTAATCACTGGGGTTTCACCAGGAGGCCTTGGGGCTGCTAACGCTGTGGCCCTTGCGCAATGCGATCCAAAACTTTTAATTCTTGCCAGCAGGTCAGAGGACAAGATCAAAGAAGTTTCGGAGGAAATTGCCAAGGAGTCTCCAGGTGTTGCCATCCGGCCACTTGTGATGGATTTGAGTTCCTTGAAGTCGGTTCGTAACGCTGCCCAAGAACTTGATGATGTTCCAGTGATTGATATCTTGATTAACAACGCAGCTGTGATGGGTACGCCTTATAAGTTGACCGAAGATAACAATGAGTTGCAATTTGCTACTGGCCATTTGGGTCATTTCTTGTTCACTGGTCTGCTATTTAAAAAGCTGATGACTTCCTCTGCTCCTCGTGTAGTCAATCTTTCGAGTACCGGTCACAGAATGGCGCCTATTGTTTTTGAAGACCCCAACTTCTCTGCGAATCCCTCAAAGTACAGTCCATGGATTGGTTATGGCCAAGTTAAGACTGCCAATATCTTGTTTTCTCGAGAGTTGGCGAAGCGTTACGGTGACAAAGGATTGGTAGCAGTCAGCGTCCACCCAGGTGTCATTCGAACAAACTTAGCTCGAGACTTTACTGTTGAAGATCTTGCCAAGGCTGCTCGTGAAGACTATTGGGGAAATATTGAAGACACTTCAAACTACGTGAAAAATCTTGTTTGGAAAACTCTTAGCCAGGGTGGAGCTACTACTTTGTTTGGAGCTCTCAGCCCGGATTTGAAGCAATCCAATGGCAGCTACCTGTTGGATTGCACAGTCCATGATGATCTTTGCCGTGATCATGCTAAGAATATGGACGACGCCAACAAGCTTTGGGAACTATCTGAAAAGCTAGTGGGGCTATCGTGGTAATTACGATGCTAGTACATAACCATATACACAGGTATGGTCGACTTTTGGACGTGCAGGTCTTCTTTAGCATATGGTGACTGCCACCTATATTTTAGGCAGCACGAATCCAACATGAGGAGGAAATCACTTGGCCATTATCTTCGTTATCCATTGTATGCGAAATAATCGTTATAATAATTCTACAAACTCTCTACTGTCTCTTATTGTATCCGTTTCAGGGCTATCTGGGGCCGAAACCCCCATAGTACAGAAATAATCGGCTGAACTAGTACAGGCTAAACTCATCGGAACTGGACATCTATTAGTAAGAAGCATCGTATAGTAACAATGTCACAAAATACATATACACGTAAGACAGAACATTTAAAAGTAGAATTGGCATTTGATACTGCATTACCATAAATAGTTTGCTATTTAAATTTTGGCACCCAAAAACTCGTGGACCTTGAGCGACTGTCTCATAGACAAGTCAAACATAATTTCCTCGGAACCACCAGGAATAGCGAAAGCTCGCACCTCTCGGTACAGACGCTCGACCTTGGAGGCTCGGCCACCTCGAGTGTACGACAAACCACCAAAGATCTGAGACGCTTCACGAGCACAGAACTCAATGGTCTGTGTGCTGAAAGCCTTGCAACCAGCAATAGCACCTCCCAGTCGCATCATAGCCTCGTCATCACTCATACAGTAAACCTGGTAAGTGAGACTCTCGAGCCAAGACTGGGCAGCCTCAATTCTGGATGCCATCTGGGCAAGCTTGTTTCGGATAATGTCATGCTTGATGAGCTTCTTGCCGAAAGTCTCTCGCTGGTGAGCATATTTGCAGGCCTCGGCATACAAAACTCGCGAAAATCCAACAGCCTGGCCAATAACACCCATTCGCTCGTGGTTGAAGTTGGTCACAATGACCTTGAAGCCTCCATTCTCCTTTCCAATCAAGTTCTCAACGGGAACCTTGACATCCTCAAAGGTGATGAAGGTGGATCCGGAGACTCGCATACCCTGAGTGTGGATCTTTCGAACACTGACACCAGGGAAAGTCTTTTCAATAAGCAGCATAGACACACCAGCCATACCTGGCTTTCCGGTTCGCACCGCAACCGAAAAGAAATCGGCCCAAAGACCGTTGGTGATCCACTTCTTGCTACCGTTGACAATGTAGTACTTTCCATCAGGGGTCTTTTCAGCAGTGGTGGTCAGGTTGGCAACATCGGAACCAACCTCAGGCTCAGTGATGGCCAAGCAGATTCGCTTGTCACCGCTCAGCACCTGAGGAAGAATCCGCTTCTTAAGTTCGGGTCGCGCGTGCTTGAGAACTGGAGGCAGTCCAATTGCGAAACCTCCCGCCAGATTCCAGAAAATACCTCCAGATCCGGCTCGGCAAAGCTCCTCACCGATGACCATCTCGTGGAAAATGTCAAACTTCTCGGGAGGAACCGACTTGATCCGCTTGTCTGTGTACTCCACGGGGTAAGTCTTGTTACCAGTCAGACCAGCAAGGAATCCAGCCTCTGCAAACTTCTTGTACAGGTGCTTGGGCATCTCCTCCTTCTCGTCCCACTCGTCCACGTAAGGCTCCAGGTTCTCCTGGACCCACTCTCGCATCTCCTTTCGGAGAGCAACGTGGGTCTCGTTGAAGTACTGTGAGTAGTATCCCTGGTACCAACTAGGATCAGCAAAAGGAATCATGTCGCCAAACTCCTCGTGCTGGACTCCGACGATTCCGTTAGAGGGCGCCGATGCAGATGTCGACACAGGCACGACGGCGGCAGTGGGGTTGGCAGACAGAGTGCCAATCTTGTACTTTGGAGCCACTGTCTTCAAGATCTTGTTGACATCGTGGTACTTCTGGAAGAACTTGGTGGCATCGGTTCCAGCGTGTCGGTTGAGGATCTTCTTTCCTCCAGGGTGGATGCTCTGGAATTCGGTAACGTCGTACACGTCGCCCTCGACAATGATCCACAGCGAATCGGCTGTGTTATGCTTAGACACTTCCTGATATTAGCATCTTATCGCGCCATTTACCGACTTACCTCTGCGGAGATTTCTTTGCTCATAATAAAGTGTGAATGGTGTTAGATGAGTACTGGCCTGATATTATATATGTTTGGGGAACTGTCCCTGAGCCGAGGTGCATGTGGGGCCGATGCATATTCGGTTCCTATCACACCGGCTGGTACAGCACTAGTCATGACAGATTATGGCTAAACAGCCTGTACTCCACGCCAAAGCGTATCAATGGAAACGGAAATCAGTAAATAGGGGCTATTTGTATTGCAGAGTTGGTTGGTATCGTTTTTATTGTTGATGTCGGGTGGTGGCCATAGTTTAGGAGCCGGAGCCATAGCGTCGGAATAATCGCATATGAAAATCAGCCGTGCTTACAGCTGTCCAACCACCGCTGGTTTATTGTGGGGAGCCGGTCGTCGGCCTTACTAAAGTGGGGCATGGGATGGTCCAGATCATCAATGGAAATTAAGTCCGTGGACTTGATTTTTGGTACCGAAATTGGCTCAAAAATAAACCGCGACACCATCATACAATAAAAACATCCATTTTTCATCTACCATGACAAGGCTGCCAAATAAATGGACTGTACAGCTGACGAATCTTACGGAGCATGGCTACTGATATGTAAAACGGGTGAAGCCGTATGCTTGAAGGTGGGGACGTTCTGAGTACCGTTGAAACAGAAAAAAAAAAATCTAACATTGGTTATAGTAAGAAGTTGGTTAGTCTCTGTCAATTATGCTAATACATAGGTTGAGAACACTCCAACTGGTTTGAATCCAAGACGCTCATATACCGGCTGGCCTTCGGCAGTGGCATGCAATGCGATCTTGTTGATGCCTAAATTGGTCGCAGACTGTTTGATTGCATGCGACAGCAGTATGGAAGAGTAGCCCTTTCTCTGAGCGTCAGGCATAGTTGCCACATGGCTGACATATATCATTCCATTGTTTTCGTAAGTGTATACTGACGAGACTGGCTTGTCGTTTTCAAAGATCATGTATGCATACATGCGTTTCAATACATCGTCCGAAAATGCACCTTTGGCGGCATCTTCGGTGGGCAGCCCCGACGCCACACAATTGATGAGCAGACTGTCAATGCTCAGCTGTTTTGTGGTAATTGGACGAAGAGTTGCCCCCTCTGGGAGCTGTTTGTCAGAGAGCTTCATAGACGGATAGTGTGCCACCATTCCCATCATCGAGCCGGCGGGGCTGAATCCACTGTCTGACATAATCTGGCTTAGGTCACTTTTAACGTCATCATCTTGGATCGACTCAGGTGGGAACATAAACAGCCCATGGAATTTTTTCGATTTCATAAACTGGTATGCTTCTTGGGCCACATCCTTCAGCTCGCTCTTACTGTTCACTGATGCTTCTGATTTGAAAACCATATTACACGGTGCCACATCAGCATCGAGCCATCTGATATAGAGATGTTTGGAATTAGCCACCACCGCATCGGGTGACATGCCATCGACCATTTCCCACGCTTTTGCAAACTGGTGGACAGACTGAGTCAATTCCTCGTTCATTGTGTTTACTTGTGCTTCTATTCTGGTGGATTGAGTCCTTTTATAAGTAAGAATTTCCGAAAATACGAGTGCTTATCCGTCATGCATATACCGTTAGGTACCGCACGGCACGAGACATTAAAAAAAAAATACGACAACGAACTTACACTCGAACCACTTTGTTCAATTAGTTTCTGAAGTAGTGCTATGAATACACTATTGTCGCTGCCTTTGAAGTTGTGTGGTCAGCATGCAAATTTGCTAGGTGCCGATAAGAATCAAATGCTGTCGACGATGTTTCTTTTCACATAGTATCGTATGATCCGTAGATGTTCGTAATTGTGCTGATCCAAGTGTTTGAGAACACCTGAAACAATTCCGGCTTAAGAAGACGTGTTAGCTTTGTGGCATTGATAGTTGATATTTCCAATCATTCGTATTCGCTGTACAAGTGACTCGTCACGCATGCATATCTAAGCGAACCACAAAACTCGGGGCATTAATCCGAGATGAAGAGCTAATGATGGATAGCAGACTTTTTTTAGACCCCCCTATACTGTCTTTCTCATGTCTGATGTATTTTGGTTATGATGAATATGGATATCAATGACACTTGGGTCTCAGATTTGTAGGAAGAACGGGTAGAAACCTATTGTCATTGGTAGTTCCAAAGTCGCTGTGTCATCCTGTCCGGATATACCGATTAATAGTATTTGCGGTGTCGAACGGCTACATTTGGCTCTTATATAAACCACTTCTTCTTGAGGGTTATGCATATGCATGCACCTTTAACATGCAGCGTAGAGGACTTGATCATATAAATCCACTAATAATTGCGTAATCGGCACATCAGATTCTGCATCCCCATGACTCTATCCCAAAAAATGGAACCGGTTAAGTATACCCGATATATTGACGGCTAGGGAACTGTCTCCATATAACAGAAAGATATGCAGCTCTCATAAAAGTTCTAAATGCTTATAAATGAGATTGTTTTGTGTTGCACTTCGTTCGAATTGAGCTCCGTAAACCACATTTAGAGCTTATATTCACGACAGCAATTGTCGGTTGGGGGTTCTTTTGCGCTTGTGTTGATCGTGCTGACGCGGAGAAGGGCTCCGGTAATAATATGAGATATCGTCAAATTAAGCCCCATCATGGTGATTTGACAGTTGTATCACGTCATCCGGCAATGGCGTGCAAGCAACGAGTCATAAAAAAAAGTCTTATAAAAGGACCATGGAAATTCTTTGTCAATTGTTCAATTGCGTTCGCAAATAATGACAGATTTCACTGGAGGGGTGGTCCTGCTAAGCCAGGCTACCGGCTATGCAGTCATTATCAGCTTGTCGGTACTGTTTGCTGGTATTATTATATTGGCTGTACGACTGATGAAGCGATTCTTGGGTGAAGATTCCAGCAAATCGGAAATGTTCATGGTGGCCAATCGATCGGTTGGCAGGGGTCTCACATCTTCGGCAGTGTTTTCGTCTTGGATGTGGATCAATGAGACTGTATTTTGTGCTGCAATGTGCTATCGATATGGTATCGCCGTCCCGATGTGGTGGGGATCCGGATTATGCTTTCAGATCTCTTTGATGGCTGTTCTGGGTATCCAGGCTAAATTAAGAGTCCCATTCGCCCACACTTCTCTTGAAATTATCCGGTTGCGATATGGAAAGATAGGTCATATTGTTTTCGCATGCTTAAATCTAGTCAACAATATTTCCGGATGTTCGAGTATGATTCTAAGTGGTTCTCAGCTACTAATTGGAATTACTGGAATGCATTATGTTGCAGCAACAATTCTTTTGCCTTTCGGAGTGGTTATCTACACTGTTGTGGGTGGTCTCAAAGCAACTTTCTTGACTGACTATCTGCACACTACTATTGCACTGATATTAATCATTTTCTTTACCATCTCTGTCTTGACAAATGATTATATTGGTGGTGTTGGAGGTTTGTATGACAAGTTGCAGGCAACAGCTCATCTACACCCCATTCCTACCAACTATGAAGGGTCGTTGCTGACTATTAAGTCTTTAGATGCAGTTATGTGGGGACTGACGCTAAAATTCGGAAACTTGGCACTGGTTGTCATGGACACTGCGTTCTGGCAAAAGTCGTTCGCATCTAGAGTGCAGGCAACGGTGCCAGGATATCTGCTGGCTGCAGTATCGATTTACGCCATTCCTCTTGGATTAGGTACCGTGATTGGACTAGCTGGACGAGTTATTGAGTCTACTCCACTATCACCAACTTACCCCAACACCTTTTCTGCTGACGCTGTTAATCGAGGATACGTCATGCCTTATGTTGTTATGGGTCTGCTAGGAAAAGGAGCTACAGGAGGTATTCTGTTGCTATTGTTTATGGCACTTACTAGTACCGTCTCGTCATCATTAATTGCAGTCAGCAGTATCTTGTCTTATGATGGTTACAGAACATACATAAACCCCAAGGCGTCTGACAAGACAATGATCCGAGTATCTCACGCTACTGTGCTCATCTATGGTGCTTTCATCAGTGGATACACCATCCTGCTTAACTATGTCAATGCAAACATGACCTTCTACGGCTATTTACAGCCTGTGGTTGCATGTCCAGGAATTTTCCCTCTTATTTTCTCTATATTCTCTAGCCGCCAGTCTAAACCGGCCGCTGTGTTGTCGCCCGTTCTAGGTCTGCTTTGTGGTGTATTGACATGGGTATACACAGCAAAGAAAATTTACGGTGGAATTTCCATGGATGACACTTCAAATCCCGCCCCTGGACTTTACGGATCTATTGTGTCATTGTTCAGTCCCGTGATATTTTCTATTATCATCTCGATATTGACTCCTTCAAGGTTTGACTGGAAGAAGTTCCTCAAGATTGAACTGCTAGAAGACGCGGATAACTCTGAGCAAAACTCTCTTGGATCCAAGGTCGAAGGAGTCGTAACCGAGGCCCCCTCAGTTGAGGCCTCGGATTCGGAGGGAGCGGTAGAATCAGGATCTGCTTCTGTCAACAATGCCAAGCCAAGAAGGGGTGTATTCAGCAGATTCGCTTACGCTCTCGGTCTTGATAATAATATCGATGACGACCTACATGTATATGACCCAGAAACTCTTAGAGAAATGAGAGGATGGTTGAGGTTTGCGCTGTGGGCATTGTTGGTTATAGTCCTCGTTACATTTGTAGCTTGGCCAATGCCACTATACAGAGACTACATTTTCTCAAAATCATTCTTTACAGGTTGGGTTACCGTTGCAATTATCTGGCAATTCCAGGCACTTTTCACGGTCGCCTTGTACCCTATATGGGATGGACGCGAGGCAATCTTGAAGGCTGTTAAGGGTCTCATAAAAATCGCTAGAGGTAAAGAGACCGCGTAGGCATGAATGGTTATAGAAATAGTATAGATTAAAAATAGAAATAGGAATGAACCAAAGAGCATATATTGCTTCCGAGTTGATAGAAAATATAGATCAGTTTGATTACATGTAATGACATAACGAGCGCTAGTTACTAAATCAGGATACAGACCGACAGCCACATCTTATCTGATAGCTGCCGCACCAGCCTCTTCGCTGTCATTAATCCAACACCTCCCAAGTATCCAAGGGGCAAATTAGACTCGTGTTGCTGAGTTCAAAACAACATTGACAGCTCAAACAACGTTATATCCACTTGGTTACCCTGTGAACTGGACTTGATAACGCAGTACCATGTCGGTGTTGGTGCAAGACCGGACTCAAGAGTTTCGGTCATGTGTTTCGTCGTTGGCAAAAATCAATGGGACTACTATAGCAGCTCGTAGACAGTCGGTTGTCAATGGACCAGAAGTAGGCGGGAGTAACCCAGATGGGTCTGTTCGCAGTGCCAGAAGCGAATTCTCGTTGAGAGCATCGGAAATCGCTAGAGAAATTGGCGACACCACTGCGATGCTTCAAAGACTAGCAATGTTGGCAAAGCGCAAGACTCTGTTTGATGACCGACCGGTCGAGATCACAGAGCTTACCTATGTTATCAAACAGAAAGTATCGAAAATCAACGATAGCATAGCAATATTACAGCAGTTTGCCAGAAATAATGCGCCGGCATCTGCGTGGGGAGGCGCCAATAGAAAGGGAGAGCAGCAGCTCAAAGAGCATTCCAAAAACGTGGTTGTCATGCTACAAGGGCAGCTTTCAGAGGTTACAAGTGGGTTTGCTGATGTTTTAGAAACCCGGACAAAAAATATCCAAGCGTCAAAATCGCGTACCGAACAGTTTATATCCTCGGCGTCGTCGTCGGTTCGGGATCATCACCACTCAGACTCACCGCTTTACGCCAGTAATAGAGCCAGCCCAGCTGCGTCATCTTCGCCGGCTCCGTCTGGATACTCGGAGAATCCATATGCATCTGGGGCTGTTAGCATGGATAACCCTTCATCGGATGATTTCCTGGTGCTGCCCCAGCAGGAGCAATCCATGGCACTGCTTGAAGATCAACAGGACCAGTATCTGAACCAGAGAAGCAATGCAGTTGAGGCCATTGAGAGCACGATCCAAGAACTGGGAGGGATCTTCTCCCAACTGGCTACCATGGTGGCAGAACAGCGGGAGACGGTGCAGAGAATAGACGCCAATACTGAAGACATTGCATTAAACGTGACTGGAGCTCAGAGAGAGCTTCTAAAGTATTTCAGCCGGGTGTCGTCGAACCGGTGGCTCATGATCCGAATGTTTGGAATCATAATATTCTTTTTCTTCATATGGGTGCTTGTTTCCTAGTTGATGGGCGCTGGGCAGCCACCGTCAAGGAGTTTTGGTTTTAGCGCAAAAACGAAATATCTTTGCAAAAGAACATGCATGATTTCTACGAACGACATTGGAGACAACCTCTCTTGTGAGACTAAGACAAGCTAGAAGAAATATATATATAATGTCATAGCATCTCGAAAACTAAATCAACATCAAGCATATCAAACCATTACCATGTATGGTGCCAATGAGAACATGCGAATGCTCCCCTCCCTCATCCGGCATTCGTCTATAGAGCCATCTCTGCTTGCAGCCGTCGTAACTCTTCTTCCTCATCGTCTTCCTCCTCAGCAACCGGTGCAGCGGGCTCTGCAACAGTAGGCAAGCTGTGGGCAGGTGCCCGGCCTGCGTTGACCATCTTGGCATCCAGGGCCTCCTGCTCCAAGCTCTCGAGCTCCTCGTTGAGCTCGTCCTCGTCAATCTCCTGTCCCAGCGGTTGCGATATGGCGTTCGAGATCTCATCTCCTAAGGCTACCTGGTCTCTGATTTCGTCCATGGTGGCATCGACTCGGTCGATGTTCATGTTGCCGTGTATATCCTTCATAGCCTTGGCACTCTGAGACATAATCTTCATGGTCTCGTAGTTGAGATTAGCGTTCTCAATAGCATGCAACTGGGCCTGAAGCGTATCCATCTGAGCCTGGGTCTTTTCCAAGTCTGATTCAATGCCCTTCTTTCGCTTGAGCGCAGTCTTGGCCTGCGCCGGATTGCTGGTAACTAACCGCTTGGCCTGCGCGTGCAAGTCTTCAATCTGCTTCTCATAGTGCTTCTCTCGCTTTCCCAGCATATCGATCTGTTGCCGGAGCGCCACTATGGACTGCTTGGCCTTGTCTTTGGACGACGACCCGCTTCCAAACAGGTATCCCCACATGCTTTATTTATGCCTCCTGTTGAGTTCTGTTGATGCTTAGTTGTATTGAGCCTACTACAAGCTCCGATATGACTTGTCGATGGCTTTACTTGGAGCCCAAAAACGTTGGATTCCTATAGCAGCTTAGATGTTCTGGATTCTATCCAGCTCTCGTGTGACTGAGTCCGCGAACAAAGATAGTGGCGGATGATAAGATGGTGAGGCTGCGACTATGGCGTTTTCTCTTTAACTACCACTAAGACACTTTCGACGGAACTGGACTGTCATACTTAATTTCTCTAAGGACGGTCGACAATTTTATTTATTTGTATATTTATTAGTGCAGCTGCTACGATGTTGGCAGACGTTGCATATGATTCGTTGCCTTGTAAGTTGCTCTTTTGTGTTGTTTTTGGTTGCATAGTACTAACATAAAGACATTGAAAATATTCCTGACGAGCGCCTTGAGAGTGCCAGGAGTTTGATTCAGTCTGAAACTAAACGACAGTCTGAGCTGCACCCTCTTGTGAGCTCCAACTTGCCTCTTGGGCCCAGCTTTTTGACAGATGCATTGAGCAAACAGATGGAAGAGCTAGCCACTACGAATCAGCTCGAGAAGGGCATTGATTTGTCTCGATATTCTGACATCCAGAACGAACAGGGTGAACTCGATATACAAAGAGCATATGTGGCGCTTGCTTATACAATGTCACGGTTGGAAAATCTATCATTGATGGGAGAGTTTGGAAAGAATCAGTGGTTGATTGCCAATGATAATCTGGAGAAGTCGCTCAAACAATTAGAATCACAACTCCAACAGCAGCAGCAGCAAATAGAGACTGTGAATAGCGAACGAAAACGAAAACAGCAAGAGGCAGAGCCTACTCTCAAGTATCTGGAAACAGAATGGGTCAATGGGATTGGTCGCCTGGTCAATGTCAATGTTGCAAGTCTCAAGCTCGAGAGCGAGATCAAGAGGCAGCGCCAGACTTGATTCACGACTTTCATTGTAACCCCATGATACCAATTTAGTTGTATACTATTTATAAGTGCTAAAGCACCTTAGGAATATTGCAGGTGGTTCGTGCTTTAGTAACTCTACTTTTTTTCGACTACTTGACTCTCTGCTAATCATACATCTATTTGTACATGCATCATCTATAGTACATATTGATATCTAAATCTAAAGAGTCTTGCTGTAGTGTCGAGTGCCATCGACCTTTCGTAGCATAGCTGCAGCAATCTCGGGAGTGATGTCTCGCTGAGGCATACCCAGCATCTCGAATCCCACAAGGAACTTTCGTACAGTGGCACTTCGAAGCAGAGGAGGGTAGAAGTGCAGGTGCAGATGCTCAGCATCAGGGGCATTCTCCTCGGCAAATGACTGGTGTAGTCCCATGGAGTAAGGGAATGATGTCTGGAAAAGGTTGTCGTAGCGAAGAGTAACATTTCGAAGAGTCTGTGCGAAATCACCCTTTTCTTTCTCAGTCAACTGAGTGACATTGCCAATCTTTCGCCGACTCACCACAAGAATCTCAAATGGCCAAGTAGCCCAGAATGGAACCACTGCCAGGAACGAATCGTTGATATCAACAACTCTGTTCTGGGATTCATCTTTGCTGGCCAACACCTTGAGCTCTCGCTCAACGTAGTCCTCCAACAGACCCCTACCATTGTGCTTCTGACTGTACTCAACTAAACACTCATGTTCAATGGCTGGCTCCTCTGGAACTACGCTTGTCATCCACGCCTGTCCATGAGGATGGGGGTTAGAGCATCCCATTGCTGCACCCTTATTCTCAAAGATCTGGCAGTACTTAACCTCGGGATTGCTAACAGCGTCTTTGTATACTCGCTGCCAAGCATCAATCACGCTCAAAACTTCGGGCTGCGACATCTGTGCCAGCGTGAGATCATGTCGAGGATTGAAACAGATCACTACACATTTACCAGTGGTCTGTTCTGCTCGGAACAGATCATCTTCCTCTGGGGTCTCGCCGCTGCCTTCCGTGAGCTTCAGGCTCGCTCGCGGCCGAACGGCAGCAAAGTCATTCTCGAAAACAAACGTATCTTCGTATTTCGGGTTGGCCTGACCCTGGGCTCGAGAGTTTCCGGGGCAAAGATAGCATTTCTCGTCATACTGTGGGCGTTCGTCCAGTTGGGGCTTTTCCTGCTGTCCTTGCCACGGACGCTGGGTTCGGTGAGGCGAGCACAGAACCCAAGATTTTCTGAGAGGGTTGTATCGTCGGTGGGCTTCGGTCCACTGCATTGTATAAAATGTTACAAGTCAAAGATCGACCAAGTTGTTCCAGTACGAAGTTTACACGCTTAACAGACGTCCGAAAATTCCCCCATCTGCATATGCAGGGCATCAGTAGTTTATCCGACCCCGCATTTGTCCGGGTAAAACACTCGATTACAAGCTACATACAGTTTAGTTTTTAGTTGGTTGAGTTTTTGGTTATTCAGTTTTTTGTTTATTATTAGTTTATAGATAAAATAAACGACCCCAATTTTCGAAATTTAAGCCTTGGCCTTGAACTGGTCTTCAGTGACACCGGCACCCATAGCAGCAGTGGAAGAAATGCCTCCGGTGATAGTCTTGAGAATGTTATCAACATATTCAGCACCAGACCATTTCTGGTGCTTGACGACATCAACTCCGAGATCAATCTCTGGCTGCTGGACGTGGCTACCGTATGCCTGCATACCGATCTCCTTGTACTTCTTGGCAAAGCTATGGCTGGCCAATGCATTGGTGTGCAGACCTGCCAGTGTGATAAACTGCCAAACGTAACCAAGCTTTCCAAGTCGCTCAATATAAGTCCTTTGGTCAGAAGGTGACATAGCAGTAGTCCAGTTGAAAGAGGGTGACAAGTTGTAGGCAAGCCACTTGTCGGGGTAAGCAGCCTTGACACCAGCAGCGAACTCTACAGCCTGCTTGTAATCAGGGAGCTTAGACTCCATCCAAATCAAGTCGGTGTAAGGAGCATAGGCTCGAGCTCGGTTAACAGCACACTGGGTGCCACCTCGGTATCTGTAGTATCCTTCTCTGACTCGGGGCTTCTCCCAGTCAAAGTAAATGTCCTTACCAGTAAGCTTCTTAGCAAGAGCCCGAGCCTCGTTGTTAGAGGTGTTGGTCAATGGGCCAACCGCCTTGAGGAACTGGTCGATGAGAGCCTTCTTATTGGGGGCGTTACCAGCGTTTATCTCGTCAACAACAGCCTCGTGGAACAACTTGAGACCGGCACTGGCAATCCAGTCGTCCTCGACCTTCTGGAGAGCAGCTCCGTAAAGTCCTCGTCGCTCGGCATCGACCATGGCATCGATCAATGGAGGAGCAGAAGGGTTGGTAGATCCGATAATGAAATAGTGGTCTCTGTAATCGATAGTAGAAGTGATCAAAGTAGCGGCCTCAGAGTCTGTTCGGGCCACAGCCAAAAGGTTGGATCCAAACACATCGGCAGCTGCTCGGATGGCAACCAATCGGTTGATGTGCTCCTGGATGGGAACAAGCACCTTACCAGCCATGTGTCCACACTTCTTGGTACCAGGGGCCTGATCCTCAATGTGGATTCCGGCAGCACCCCGCTCGATGAACATTTTCGTCAACTTGAAAACGGCAGTGAGACCACCATGACCAGTATCAGCATCGGCGATAATGGGACGCAAATAATCCACATATGGGAGCTTAGCTCGCTCGGAGGCAGGCACAGACAACCGGTCCTCTCGCTGCTTTCGGTCGTGGAACAGCTGAGCAAACCACAAGTGCTCAACCTTGTTTGGGACAGTGTCCATAGGATAGTCAGCCAGATCAGGAGAAGGCTCATTGCTGGAAGAAGCAGTAGAAGAGCACTGCCATCCAGACACATATACAGTGTCCAAGTAGGGAGCCATCTGGGTGACCTGGACGGGATCAAGAGCTCCATAGGTGAAAGAAGCTGTCTTGTTCTTGGCATGCTCGCTCAAAACTTTGAAAAGCTTGTCAGCCTGTTGGCTGGATGCAAACTGTTGGGTGATAGTACCTCTCTTTCGTACAATGTCCTCGGCAGGATAGATTCGCTTGGTGTGAGCAAATCGAGGTTCGGACCACCAAGCCTTGACTTTGGCGACCTCATCTTGGAAAGCCTGTTCCTCGGCCTTGATATCAACCATTTTTGGGTTTCTTTTTTTATTAAACTACTAAACTTTTATTTTAAACAAATAAAAATCGGTCGATTGTAAACCTGGTCGGCACCCCAATACTATTTATACTTTGCAAAGCTCCGACAATCGGCCCTTCCGTTAACGTGCTTAGTCTGCTTTTCCCCTCTTGTCCGATCGCCTGTTTAGATTTGGTCATCTACAGCTTCCTCGGGCGTGAAATCTGGGGAAGTCCGACCTCGCAAATATCACGTGGTTTGCGGCGACAATAGCTCGGATTCATGGAAACTGACTCATTGAAGTTGCCTGAGGAAGCTACAGAACAGTCAAAGTACGGCCTAGAGCCAGCAGCCTCGTAACTCAATCATTGGACATCAGAAACCCACTTTGAATACATTTCTTGGACTTTTTGTTGTCGAGATTTGTTTGATAGCAACTGCTAATACCAGGTCAGCCCTAACCTGATTCCCCGGCTTATTATCGCCTCGGTTTAAAGGAGTCCATGGGTCGATTTATGACTAACGAAAAACAATACAATTCTACACTGGTCCGGTATGCCGACAAATACAAGCCGGATGTATATCTGAATTGGGTTCAAATCACATTTCAACCTGCTAATAGACACATTTTTATCGAAGCTTTGTTTTTGCATGCTGGCACGTCAGTACCCCAGACTCGGCACATGTGGTTGCCGAGGTCGCCTCTCCCCATGTCCGAGGAGCGGCTATAGCTCCGGATTATCTATTGAACCGGTAGCGGCAGGTGAAAGTCAATTAAATGATGTGCTAGTAAACTCAAAGTACGGAGGTAGTTCGGTGTCCGAGAAACTAACGCCAAATTCTATAGTCATCAATAATAAAATACATAAGCATAAATAAAACCAGAGAAATACCGAGAAAAAGTCCAATGCTATAATAAGAAACCTTTTAAGACATCTGCCATACGGTTCTGTAGTTCCCACCGAGAGGAACAACATTTGGTTGTGCTGTGTTCATACCGCCAGGCAGCTGTGGAACTGCGACATTGCCATTCATGTCCAATTGCACTCCTCCATCTCTGACAGCTTGTTGGCCAGGAACAATTGCCACGCCTCGACCAACAGCCCCGGCACCAGCTTGGGTCACCAATTGAGGATGCTGCTGGATATCGGGTCCTAACGCAGCGGCCACAAGATCTGGTGGGAGTGGAGTGGTATCCTTATGAGCCAAGACCAAAGAACGTAAATGGTCGAGCTGTTCACGCATACCAGTCAGCTGGCTATTCAAAGATTCGTTTTCAGCTGAAAAGTACTCAACCTTAGCCTGTAGATTGTTAAGCCACTGTTTCTTACGCTGTCGACACTTCAAGGCAGCAATACGGTTTCTTTCCAAAAACGACTTCCGTTTGTCTGCCTCTGACTGTTTGCCATTAGACTCCTTCTTCACATCATCAACGCCGTCTAGATCCATATCATCATCGTCAGAGAACTCCTGCTTTTTGGAATTATTAACCTTTTTACCTTTTGTAGTATTCTTGGCATTTTCACCCGTAGAAGAGTTCTGCTTTGTATCCTTTTTCGCTCTTTTATTCTTGGCCGCACCACCGTTTTCAGAGGCCACCAGCTTGTCACTGCCTTCCAAATATATTGGAGGACTAGCCACAGCTTTATTGGGCCTCTTGGCTGCATGGAATTGAAGTCCTAAAGGACCAGCTATTCCCATAGGACGGCCATTTGCAGCCGTTGTGGGCACACCACCAGCAGGTGCCAGAGGAGGTGGAGCCGACGCCATTGGCATCGTTGTACCTATCACTGCAGACGGCTGAGGAGGAGCTTGCAGCGGCATTATGGTGGTCGGATTGGCCACTGTTGCCTGGCTGGTAGCAGCAGCCAGTATGGAATCAGTAGGATTGGCCAACCCTAATATGGCAGCAGTAGCAGGCCCTGGGATGGGAAACATGGATCCACTTCCACCAGGCGTCAATCCAGTTCTCATAAGGTTCCCGTCTGCCAGCACACCATTCACAATACCATTAGCAGCACTTGTAGCAACCACTCCGTTGGATTCCACAGCCGTAGTTCTTGCGTCCTGAGGGTCCTGAAGCATCGACGCAGACAGAGGACCTGATCTCAAACTATTTGCCCACGCGGCTGCATCTGCATTACCAGCAGGATTGGATAGCAGAGATGATGGAGACGCCAGAGCAGTCACCGGAGGTAATATATGTCGCCGGCCTCCAGGTGTAGCAACAACCTGCCCACCAAGACTAGTTGTGCCAATAGTGGTGCCTCCCAAAGAGGCAGCGGTTATTGACGACGCTGATTGCTGTGCAGACTCATTAGACGCAGTTGGACTGGCTGAAGGATTGGCAAACGACTGCTCAAACGGGTTAGGTTCGAGATCCAGCTTTGTTCTTAGAAGAGGGCCACCAGACGTTCCAGAGGCTCCTGACGCACCTGACGCTACACTGGATGCCGACACAGCCGAAGAATTGGCCACAGTCGGTCTTACTTCTGTCGACTTAACAACAGGCGAAGTTCCAGCTGGGCTCATTGCAGTCCTCACACAAGGGTCCGTCCGTCAATAAGTCGTTCCGGTTAGGGTGGGTCTAGGTTATCACGAACCCACTAAATGGCTCAGTGCAACTGACGGTGCTGTAAAGAGGGGGAGGTTCGGTTCGCCTATCGGGTCAACACTTGTGGGGCCGTATGTGCCGAGCCAACACAAGATTAGCGAATTCAAAATGGTCGAAATAAAAAAACCAGATTCAACTACAGTTAGTACACATGCCGTCATTCAGAGCCCAGGACGCCTAACAAAATATGCGCGTAGCAGCTCTCCCCTATACAGGCCATTACACTCATTCACGATGACATCACAAGGGGCCAGTCATGGGGGTGGTCAAAGCTACATCATCGCGTCACCAGGCAGATTTCAACTTACTATTGGAGCACACCCTGTTGAAAATCAGCAACCAACAGACTACCTGGTAACTAAATTACTGGTGTTGAGCTGTTCGTTCTAATTTCAGCAATGTTTCAATATGATTGCTACTGGTGGCAATGTAGATGGAAGACTCTAAGGGAACAGGTATGACGCAATAGATTTTGCTGTCCGTGGGTTAGGGCCGTGGCCCCGGCAACTACCATTGGTGGCTGCCCCCATCCGGCCCTTCTAACAGTGTTACTACAGGGGGGGAAGGAAGGCTGACCTGATGGATGTGAGATTAGCAATAAATTTAGCTTGGAGGCGACCATTCAAGCCGTTTCAGACGGTTGATTCCATGCAGGGACTCGTTAAACATGCTGATCGTGTCACAATACGGCTAGATCTGAATTGGCTGTAAATGGAAAAATTCAATCCAAATACAACTGCTGTTTTATATGTAGCAACGGTGCACTCTATGCTCTATCATGGAGATGCATGCAAGTGCCTCATCCGCTGTATAACAAATAGGAAATACGCATTTGTATTTCTACATGTATAGTATTCAAGACCCATTCCATTGCTCATACAGTCTTTCACCCGTAGTTTATATTCGAGCCGTAATTTTCCCGTACAGCTAGCGGATACGTTAATGTCTGTCTGTCTGTTTGCAGCCTCGCGAAGGGTACGGCTGTGTTGACATCTCCACATATCCATCGTAAAGACACAATTGGAGATGTCGAGCCCGCAGTGGAACGCTCTGTACTTGGAATGGTTGATGGAGCTGTCCGAGAAAGCGGTCTCGGCATCCACTAATGTAACTACCAACCGTGGTCGTCTGCAGGATACTTATATCAAGGCATACAGAAGCTTGGAAAGCTGTCCTAAACAGTTTCATCACCCGTCTCAGTTGAAGGAACTGAAGTTCATAGGTGACAAGATTAGCAATGCGCTCCTAAAGCAAGTGAAGCTATACTGCGCTGCAAACAATATTCCTGTGCCTGAAGATCCTTCTACCAAGGTAACAGTGAATTTCGCTAGTGATGGGCAACAGCTAATTGGTGGGCCTCCGCAACCAGCAACAAACAAGAAGCCTGCTCGAAAAACAAAGCAATGGGTACCTCGATACCGTAGTGGAGGATATGCAATTCTTCTTGCTTTGCGTGATCATGAGAAGAGCGAGTATTTTCAAGGCCAGGGACTCGGAAAGTCTGATATCATTCGATTGGCAAAGGGCTATACTGAGACGTCATTTGAATCAAACCCTGGGGCAGGAAGCTTTTATAGCGCCTGGGGGTCGATAAACACGTTGGTCAAGCGAGATCTGGTGTACGCGTCTTCGTCTCGCAATGCGCACTATTATTTAACCGAGGAGGGTCGAGATATGGCTAATAAACTTGCTCAGGCCGATAGGGCCATTCGAAGCGAGGTGAGCCAGCACTCTGATGATAGCCCTGGCAGTTCTAGCAGTCCTGGCGATGAAAATATGGACGTTGACGGTGTTGAGCCTGTAAATAGTGCAAAGTCGATGCATACTCAACCAGATTCGTACATCTCGCTACAGTGGCCTGCTGGGTCTTTTAAAGTTAAGATTCTGGTTGACAACAGAGAAGTCAAGAGCTCAACAAACAGAGACTATTTTGTAGAAGAGCTCCGAAACAACGGCATCTCTGCCGAGTCCCGGTCTCTGCCTGTCGGAGACGCTGTGTGGATTGCAGAAAACATTGACAACGGGCACCAAGTTATACTCGATCAGATTTTAGAGAGGAAGCGCCTAGATGATCTGGTTGCTAGTATAAAAGATGGACGGTTTATGGAGCAAAAATCTCGACTTCATAAATCTTGCTTGGGCCATGTTATTTATCTTGTTGAAGAACCTGCTGGTATATCCGCTGGCCCATTCCAGCAACACACTTTGACTGCCATGTCACAGAGTGTTGCTATTGATAATTTTCATCTCAAGAGAACAAATGGGCCAGAGTCCACTGTTAAATATCTTTGTGATGTGACTAGGTACCTCCAAGATGCTTATGAGAGGTCGGAGCTTAATGTAATCTATCCCCACATCGCTACTTATAAGTCGTCTATAACTAAAGCTCACTACGACTTTAATGGTTCTCTAATAGGAGTTGACTATGACTCTTTTAATGTCGGCATGTCGAAATCTTCTATGCTGAGAGTTAAAGATATATATATTAGGATGCTTATGACAATACGGGGAGTATCATTGGATAAGGCCGTTGCTATTCAAAAAGTCTATCCCACACCTCATGCTCTATGTCAGGCATATAACCTCCTGAGCACTGAAAGCGACAAAAAAGTTATGATATCGCGAGTTCTGCAGGATAACATCTCAAGAAAAAAAGTCGGGAAAGCTCTTTCAGAAAAGATATATGAAGTGTGGGGAGCTCCTATCAGCACGACTTCTTAACATATTTATTATTAGCATATATAAAAATAAAAATTTGCAAATGCATCTTCATTATCCATTACTCGTTGTCTTCTTCATCCTCCTCTTCTTCGTCTACATAACGAGAATCGCTGTACAACCTGGACGCCAAATCTCCTGCCAAACCTTGATCGCTCTCTTCCATCAAGTAGCCTCTTCCTCCAGTTGCTGTCAATAACACAGGCAGTAATATTAAACTGTGGGCAGCAGCCGTCAAAACCAAGGCGAACCACATTCTAAAATAATAGACCTCAAATATTTTAGACTTTGTGAACGCCAATACGCCTACTCCGATGAGCTTAGTCAGGGCAATGCCTCCAAGGACAGAACCACCCACGCCCGTCAGGGCAACAAAAGCTCTCATATCTTTGGACACTCCTGTCAGCCCAATAGCATTCACTGGTTGTGTGAATGTAAAAGCCCGGGCCACATGCACGCAAAATTCTATTCCGATTCCAACACATATAACCAAGTTCACCAGACTAACTGCATTCAAGCTGACGCCCCAAAGTACCATGATTCCAGCTATGTTACATACTATCATTGTCACAACAGCGCAAATCGTCAGAGCAGTCAGAATCGACCCCAAAAACAATCCTGTAACCGCAAACGTAATACCGAGTGCAATTGCAAGTAATCGAAGAGCATCCGAAACAATGGTACCATACTGGGCAAAGAAGATGTAAAAACTGGAATACGGGAAGGTTGGAACCCCTGTAGCCTGTTGGATCGACTCGGCTATTCGACGAGCAGATGCATATGCTTGGATAAAATCATTCTGCGATCGCAATGGCGTATGTGAAGTTCTGAACGATGAAGCCTTTATAGACATGTTCTCATAATCTGGAGCCACACTGGTACTATATGGAGCTTTTCCTCCTAACGGGCATGGGTCCGAAGGAGCCTCTATCCAGAATCCGAAATATTTCAAGAATTCTTCTCCTTCAGGAAGTCCATCCATTGTGACCTCATATTCTTTATCAGCAAAGCATACCGAGCATTGTCGGCCCGACGCATTTGGCGAGCACATCTCAGTTTCGTTTGAGCCTTTCTTAAAACGGCAACATTCGTCGAGATTTGGATTCAACCACTGTAAAAAGTCATCAATCCAGCTTGCAGTAGGATCACTAATGTATGACAACTCAGGCCGCTTTCTCTCCTGCTCTAAGATATTTGTTAAGGAGAACTCGTTGCACGTTGAAAATCGCCCACACAGTTGCTGCTGTCCATGTCGGCTTGTCACATTATAATCATGAGTAACAAAGTAAACTGGAGGTCCAGAACCAAAGTAGCTGTATAAATCGTTGAAATAGTCCACAAGATAAGAATCTGAAGGTACAGCTAGTCTCTGGTCTAGTCCGAGTTCGATCTTTGGCAATAGCGCAAGAGAGACCGCGAACCACATGGAAAAAACAGCGAGTACAATTCGACGGGTACTGGGTCGTAATAAATAAGGAGCATAGTGTTTCCTGATTAGATTTGAAAACGTTGGACTGTCAAAATCCTCGAAAACTCCTGGTGACCCAAGCATACGGGCCGTGAGAGTCGAGAACGATTCTCGAGAGAATCGGCGTTTTGGGGCTCTTATGCAGGGAATACAATCAATTCTGTTGCTCTCAACTCTTTTTTGATCCAATGCAAGCGCAGAAACAAACATTGTCAATTGGAGCACCGAATTTATAAACACAGCACCGGCCGAGTATATTGCAAAATTCTTCACTGCCGGCATTTCAACTGTCGAACCCAACAGGAAAACGCCTGTCTCACAAGCTGTTGAAAGCAAGATACTAGGGCCAATATTTCCAACAGCCCGAGAAATCCTTTCCTCAATAGACAGATTGGGATGCGAGTTGTTTATATTCTCCAATTCATGAGTGAGTAAAAAGATATTGTCAACTCCAATGGCGAGTACTAAGAAAGGAATAACCTCTGCAATGATCAATGTAGCCTTTAGTCCAATAAATGAGAAAAACCCCACAGAAGCGATCACCGACAGCAGAACCACGAAAATCCCGAAAAGCCCAAGCGAGAACTTTGACTTGACCAAGTACTGGCGGTCAAATCCAGGGAGCTTATTTGCCAGCGCTATCGACGCATATAAAAACATAAATAAATAAGAGAGCACAACAATTCTCGCATCAGTATTACTAGACTTGTTGAGCTCTTTTTCAAGAGATATCTCAGTGTTGAAACTGACTCGCAGCCCTCTGTTGGCCGCTTCTCGCTGCACCTGAAAGAAAAACGCTTCCAAAGTTGTCTCCCAATCCTCAGCTATGGACCTCTGCTGCTCATCTGCTGAGTTGACTACAACCCACGAAACAACTAGAGCTTTCGATGACAGCACATCACCGGATTCATCATAGCCACCGAATATCATATCCTTTTTCAAGGGCTGTTGGAAGGGCGGGAGACAGCTTACAGGGCTGTTTGCACATTGCTGGATCTTGGATTGCCAAGAGTCTCTTGGCACCATATTTATATCGCCTCCAAAATACTGCGTCACTGATTGTACGACGCATGCATCGCCTAGAGGCTTTAGGCAGATATCATCGTATTTGGTACCCTCTGAGCTCATCAACATTGAGACACGACGCTCAACATTGAACCACCACTCGAGTGTATCGTAGTCCGTCAGAACAGGCCCCGTATCATTAACCAGGTATGCTTGCTGTGCTCGGTAGAATGGGCCGAAGTTTTCGTCAAAAAACGTCTTCTCCTCAAACTCCTGCGATGTCGGACTAACCCATAGTCGAACTGGATCCAACTCTAATGAGAACCTCAGAAGACCAAGGGACAAGATAAACACCATAAACAGAGAACTACCTATAACTGAAGCCGGGAAATTAACGCAGAAAAATGCGAGGTTGGACAGCCACTTTTGTAACATAGAATTGAATCGATACGGGTGGTTGAAATACTGAGAGGTTCGCACCCTAAGAAAAGAAGGGTGTCTGTAGCCCTCGTAAACAGGCTCGCCTGCATAGTATGGAGCGCTGCCAAACACAGTGCTACGGCCAGATATCTCTGACTCCTCCTCTTCATTGTCAAAGTCTTCGTCATGCAACAACCTCGCAGTTGCATTTTTGCCTCTAATTCCATTGGTCTTGATGGACCTGTAGGCTGTGTAACCAAGTGTCACGCACATTAAGCCGATTGCATAGCACGACAATATGGCCACAGAGAAGCACGGCACTCCTAGAATCTTGCACTGGCTGTTGCCTGATATGTCTGGCAGCGAAGGACAAGAAGCGGAGCAGTCAGAGCACGCACATCTGTATTTTGGGTCTGCATCACCACAACTCTTGACCGAATTATTTTGCCTTATAATGTCCTCAGGATCATTCTCTTGATCCCAAGGGAAGTTCATCTGGAACGGTGAGCCTCCCAGCAAGGGCTTTTTGTCACCTAAGAACTTCAGGAACTGCTTATAGTCTTTGGCTCCTCCTCCGATTAGATCCATCGCATAGCCATTTGTGGCAGAGAACTTGATTTCTTTACACGAATCGTAGAAGGCACTCGCCGACTCGGGATCAACAAAATGATTGAGCTCCGTCACCACATCCTTCCCACTTTTCGATACAGCTGTTTCTTTGATTTCCACAAAAGATGCCTGGTGAGGAGAGCAAGTGAACTGACAAAACAAGTCGAAAAAGTTGTGGACACATGCTGGACATGATGCAATGATGTTTTCTGCTTTTCGGAGATTGGTCTTCAAATCGGCCACTTGCGCGCCATCACAGCACACAGGCCCTTCACTGAATGCTTCACCGCATATCTCTACCAGCGCTTGCCGAGTGGCCTCGTCAGGATCCACTGGAGACACATCTGCTGGGCACGGCAGCTCTGATCCGAATAGAGACTGCTTCCCACACTATGTCAGACCTGATCTTTCAACAACAAAACACATACATTACCATACATAGAACACCGGCCGGTACTGTCTCCAGCTACCTGGCTCGCTGCCAGGAGCATCCAGCCTCCATATATCCACCTCTTCATCGTTTAAGGGGGGAAGTAGCTGGGGTACGACAGCTGGGCGAGGAACGTTTGCCTCATGTGCCTGCACTCCAGCATTGCCCACATTACTTACGTATAACTGTCTGTGAAGCTGTAGACAGGTTCAGAGCTTGGCCATTGTGGAATTGGGTGTTGGTTTTGGAGAATCGGGTAAACAGGGCATATAGTAAACGATGGTAAGCTCGGTGATAGGAAACTTGGAATGTACTGACTGGCAGGCCGATCCTTTTGATGCATCATTGGACCTGCTTCGGCGATTAGACCCGAAGAATATCTCGAGCAACGTGAATTCATTGTGCCAATTGGCACCAGACTTGGCTGAAGACCTGTTGTCATCTGTTGACCAGCCGCTGGGGGTCAAGACGTGCGCCAAGACCAAGCGACCATTCTTGACTTGCGACTATAACAGAGATGGCGACAGTTACCGAAGTCCATGGAGTGGAGAATACGAGCCTTCAATTGCTGACGGACCAGTTCCAAGCGACAGCCTGCGAAAAATTGAAGTGGCACTCAATGAAGCTTTTGATATATACCGAGACTTGTACTACGAGGGAGGCATCTCTAGTGTTTACCTGTGGGACCAAGATGACGGCTTTGCGGGAGTCGCTCTACTGAAGAACGAATCGAACAAGGGTATTTGGGATAGCATTCATGTTTTTGAGGTAGATTCGACGTCCCGACGGTCAGGCACATATAGGCTTACATCGACGGTAATTTTAGACCTGAAGGACAAGTCCGATAAGCTTGGCCAGCTTGACGTTGCAGGCAATTTGACGCGCCAGACCGAGCGGGTGCTTCCAGTTGAAAGCGACGGTACACATGTAGCCAACATTGGTACTCTGGTCGAGGAGATTGAGTCTAAGATGAGAAATCTCCTCAACGAAGTGTATTTTGGCAAGACTCGAGATATTATTGGCGACTTGCGAAGTGTAGCCAAGCTCACTGATGTAAACAGCGAACGGGCACTCCAGAGCGAGGTCGCCAAGGGCCTGGGTGCGTGACGCTTCATGCTGTACTCGAATTGACAGTAGGTGTGCTCTAGCATATCTTCGAGTATTGGCTGCTGGATATTCGTTCTAGTTTTGTAAATGCAAGTCATTATCAATATATGTTATATGCAAAATAATTGTGTGCGAATGTAGATGGCTCAGTGGATAACACCCTCCTTAGCCAGATCCTGGACAAACTTATTATAGGGGCCGATATCTATGGCCTGAGCTGTATCAGCTCTGACATTCTTAACATGCTGCTCTCTGGCCTCTTGGGCTAGCTGCTGATATCGGAGCTTAGACGACTTTTGCTGAAGGTTCTTTGCAAAGTACCCAGTTGTTTGTGCTTGTGCGGTCTGGCTTATATTGCCAACCAATTCTTCCATAACATCCAACCGCGGCTTATCGTCCCATTCCAACAGGCGTACCCACTTGTTATAGAGCTTATTTGCCTCAGCCAAATCAGTGGGCATGGTAGAAATATCATTACCAGTGTCAGCAATGAGCCTCCTGTTTGCACGCTTGAACCACTTGTTGGTCTCTGGCGTTCTTACAAACTGTGACGACAACCTGTCTACCGTAGCAAGAACCTGTGGCTTATTGCTAAAGGGCCCTGACCGGCAAACCGCTTCCATCATGTACTGGAAGGTTGTTGAATTGGGCTTTATACCCCACTTAGTATTCATCGCCCCGCAAACTCCCATAATCCAGTCCAGACGAGGTCGAGCGCCAAAGCTTTTTGCAAACGAGTTCAGCGTTGAATCAGTTGGCTTTACATTCCACCTGTTGGCAGCATAATGAAGGTAGTCCCATGCTACTGAGATGTTTGAAACATCTTTCTCCTTCAAAATGCCTGAAATCACTGTGTTTATCACTTCGATTGTCACCTTGTAATTATTTTCTTGTCGGTGCAGGAACGCAATACCTGCCTGTGCTCCCAAAGCCTCAATGATATCCTGGATGCATATTGCCAGCGATCGCCTGCTCACAGGAATCCCCCTGCTTGAAAACAAGTCTAGAATCTGAGCTTTGACTGGCAGAGTGCTTAGAACAATATTCCAAGTAACAGCATCGGCAGGGAGTTGAGACTTCTTCATCCTTCTCAAGTGTCGAAGCATTGATAAAAGCGGATGGACTCGCCATTTTGCTGTTGGCCTATGAAGGTTATACCTGGTGGACATCATAAGTAAATTATAGGTCTCGGTGTTGGCGGCAATATCCATGTTGTTCATGTCTCGAAGTAACTGATGCGCACCTCTCAAATCTCTATTTCGTACCATGTATGCTATGCCGCAGTTGAAAGCCTCTGTCGAAAAATTAATGCTTGTAGCAGGGTTGTTGATTCGTAGCAAATCTTTGACGATGTTGGCTATTAAACCTGTAGGGTCTGCATACTTTGGGTTGGTGTGTTGCCTCTCTGTAAGTTTCTTGAGATAGCTGTACAACTCATCTCGCGACCACTGCAAAGGGTACTCAGGTAGAGGCATATCGGAGTACCTTCGCTTGAACACCATTTCGGTGTTTGTGGTTTCTTGAGTTTTTTCAGCGTACTCCATAGACTGCAGGATTTCCAGGATGGCGTTCGTGTGGGTTGCCGTTTCCTTATCTAAAACTCTCTTCTTGTCATAACTGCTCACCTCCAAAGCACCACCCAACTGAGGATCCGGATCCCTCTCATGTCTTTCCAGAGGTTGTAATCCATGGTGTTTGCGCATTTCATCATCGAGATGTCGGTACACATGCTTTCCTTGTGCAGGCGGTATACTGTTGCTGGTAACCGAACTACTAGATTCACGAAATGATCTATACTGTAATACCAGTCGGATCTCCTTATATACCCCTCGGCAGCATGGGATTTTTCCAGCCAAAGCTGGCTTTATCCCGTAGCTTCGCAGCATGGAATGAGATGAAGTGCCAACTTGACCCAAACCCACAACATCAGTTCTGCAAAAAATCTGGTAAAGGGCACTTACACACTGACTGTCGTGCACAAAATGAGCAGCAAAGAGTCGTTTGTGCCTTCAAACTCGGCGGCAGGCATGAGCGCTGCTGCCGCAGGTATGAACGTATACAAAAACTATGGTGTCAAGTACCTGTGTGCCAACTGTGCGTCGCAGGTCAACCTCAACAAGGGAGATCCAGTGCGATGCAAAGAGTGCGGTCACCGTGTTTTGTACAAGGAGAGGACTCGACGAGTTGGTAAGTGTCTCATATGACAGGTGATATGCAGACTGGTATTCTAACTGTAGTGCAATTTGAGGCCCGTTAAAAGTCGAGTATAGCAAGTCCAGGATCATATAGTATGGGGGTATTGTAATAATAGTATAGTGCATTATCAAGCTTTTGCTTTGCCTTTAGCAGACTCGCTAAAGTATCCGTACTGTCGAGTGTGTGTTTCAAGAAACTCCACAAGGTCTCCAAGCTGCTCTGACATGTCGGTTTCATGGTCGTCTCGAACCGACCAAGCAGCAGTTTCCAACCTATGGATAAGATGTAGTTTAGAGTCGGGAAACTGTAGCGACTGTATAATATCTGCCAGTCGGCTTTTGAGATAGGGGAGCGATTTGATATTGGACCGTTGTCCAGCAAACTCGACAACAAGGTTGATGCGCTCTCTATCAATCCTACACCTGCCGATGTCGATAACAAGCTGGTTAACCTTCATATTGTCAATAGTCTCATCGGGAATTTCTTGGATTTCCTGGTCAATTATCGATATGCGAGGGGTCGTAGTAGTAGTAGTAGTAGTAGTCGCTGCTGGTCTGCTCTGGTTGGGTGTGGATGGAGGGATGTCTGCAGATATTCGCTGCCTCAATCGCTTCCATACTCGACGCCTAACAAACGACTGAAACCATATATGGTTAGAGTGCCAGTTGGCTGATCCAAACCTCCAAGAATAGCGCCACCCTTGATCGTCCACGTCCCCAGACATATCTACGTACCAGCGCTTCCAGCTCCATTGCCATCTGAAGTTGGGCAGTCCATACTCGAGAATACCACCGCCAATTGCTCTACCTTCAAGCGTGGTCCACTGCCGAGGATCCAGAGGAAGCAAAGAATTCTGCGAGAAAAACGGATACCCCAAGAAAAACCATCCTCGTTGGTTCTCCACTACAGTGTCCATAGCAAACTTATCCGTCTTTATAAGTTCTTGGATATCCTGCTCATCATCGTAATTATCGACCACCGACGTTATAGAAGAAATAGGAACCGTTGCTGCCGATTCTAACAGGTCTTCATCGTAGATCCTCCTATGTGTTGACGGGTTTGCTACGGACTTTGCGATCGAAAGCGCTCTTGACTGGAATCGAGATATGCCTTCAGAAATGCTATCCCTTGCGGGTGGGTCCATGGAGTGGTCCCTTGACTCTGCTGGCGACACCGACTTTGACTGGGAGCGAGATTTTTGATGGACATCGGACAAAATATCAAGGCTGTCTTGTATTGATTGCGACCTTGGCTTGGACCTTGCAGAGCTAATGGACTGGGTATCTAAAGACTTGCGGGACCGGCGTCCAGACGCTCCAAGGAACTCCCCTGTGTAGGCCCTGTTAAATATCACATTTTGAGTATCTTCGTTCTCTTCTCGGCTCGGTTTTGACGGACCTGACTGGTGATTCTGTTGTTCCATTCCCCTGAATGCGGCACGCAGGTGGAAGATGTAAGACTGACATGCGTGATGCCATAAAATACAGTAGTGTGGGGGTTATCAAACATCTACATGACAATATCAGCTTCTATATAAAATAAATTAAACCATGTTGGTATATAGTACATAACCGCTACTGTGCGCTACTGTGAGGAGCATCTGATCAATTGTTGACAGTCACAGACACAATCGAAGGAGGCTCATCAGGGCGATCTCTTTTGTCAGTGGGCAGAGCTTCAATTCGCCGAACTACATCCATTCCCGAAGTGACTCGGCCAAATATTGTGTGTTTATCATCCAACCAGCTTGTCTGCTCTGTGGTAATAAAAAACTGAGAACCATTTGTATTTGGTCCACCATTTGCCATGCTTACCGTAAACGGGCGATCATGTCTCAAAAGTGGGGAAAACTCATCATTAAAAGGTTTTCCCCATATCGACTCACCACCAGTACCATCTCCCAGTGGGTCGCCTCCTTGGATCATGAATTTTTTGATGATTCTGTGGAAGATCAAATTGTCGTAGTATCCATTCCGGCTGTGAGTGGTGAAATTTTCAACTGCAAGAGGAGCATGCTTTGGGAACAATTGCACAGAAATATCCCCTAATGAAGTGTGAAGCACGACCGATGTTGGTAGCGGCTTCTTTTCTTCGACTTTGGTCGGTTCTTTAGCGTTTGCTTTCTTCTGGGACAATCGCGAAAACGCCTCGCTACTGTCCAAGTCTCGAGTGCCCTTTATCGAGTTGAGGTCATCGTCATTTCGAGTAAACAAATAGAATTTGCCACTTGAAAGGCCAGTGGCGAAAAGCACAGGATCCCGCTGCAGCTTTTTGGATATCAAGTCGTTGTTGGAAGCCATCATCTCCATGGTCATTACCGATTGATGTTGAGGGCGACCTTGGTAGAGTGCCAACGATACAAACCTGACATTCTCGTTACTTCCAAGAAGCAAAGAGCACGAGTTGGTCTTTATATTGACAAATTTCACTCCCAGTATAGTAGAGTATATTATGAAATTTGAAGTACGGTCGAAAATGGCATTTGGCAGTTTCCACTGAGGTCGAGAGGCATCAAAACTCAATTTCTCATCTCTGCCCAATCTGGACTTCAGCTCCTCGTCACTAGGCTTGTATATACTAGTGCCAAACTCATGCATTTCTCTGAGTGACTCGAGACTCTCGTCATATTGCCGGGTCATTTTGCCAGTCTTGAAGTCAAAAATCGACACTTTGCGATCAGATGTCACAGTCGCAAATCGTTTTCCGTTTGGAGATATCTCCAGAGAAACAGCAGGAGTCTTTGCCTTTCGAAAATCATACAAATTAGTAGTGCTTTTCATTTCAAACACAGTGGAAGGCTTCTCGTATTTGCCTTTGGGCTGCCAGTATTCAATCATGCCCAGCAAATCACAAGAAATAACACAGTTTTCCCGAGAATTGAATGCCAACTGGCACACAGATACTTTGTGCATAGACTCTATAGTCTTGATTAGCGGGGATTCAGATAATCCTGTGTTGAATATGCAGATATTAGGTGAATCCATGTCTGAGATTGCAACATTGGTCTCTCCCGTCCAGCACAAGGTGCGAGGGTAGAACTGAAGCTCAATCATATTTATCATGTCAAAGCTTGTGACATCAAATACCTTAATTGACTTGTCCGATGTTGACGCTGTAACAAGCATTTTTCCATGAGGACTAAATACTAGTTTGTCCACTGGCGTTTCGTGGGCCATGTATTGCTTGACAAATTCGATTTCGCCCACCAATGACTTTCTCCAGAACTTGATAGACCCATCCTCATAGCCCGTCACGACGAATCCGTCCGATTCTCGGCCATCTAGAGCGGGCTGGACTGATAACGTTGTCACAGCCGACGGCTGGCCGTATGACCATGTATAATGCTTTGAGCATGGCAAATCGTCCAGGTACACCGTATCAAACTTTAACCTTTTGGGCTTGCGACTCACCGGGGGCTCCAGCGATGGCCCCAAGTCTGAATCAGAGCTCATTGTGTGTGTATCACCGCAACTTTTCACCGTCTAGAGTTACCTGTTACTGTAACATCAAGATCCAGCGTGCATATGCATAGAAAACCTGACATCGAGGCTAGTGCCTAGCAGCAGTTACATTAGGCGACATGTAAATTGTAAAACAAAATGGCGAGATTAGATTAACATAGGTAGCTGTACATATATAAATATATAATTGCCTGCAAGAGCCATTATTTATAAGGATACTCCCATTCCCTGTCTTTACGTTTCCACACCATTCGGCGCTTTTTCTCAAAGTATTTCTGTTCGCAGAACTTTGCTTTGAAGTCTCTAATAAATATCGGGTCCCACAATTCGGAAGCAATTCCAAGATCTTTGCAGCATCGCATCATTGCATTGCTCTTGCACCCTTCCATGGCAGTGGTGACTCCATTGGGGTCGAAATAATCTTGCTCGCCTCTAGCTATTCCGACCAATCGGCCATGACAGATCAAAGCATATTCTCGACTAACCGACTTCTGGGTCACCATTGTTTCTGACCTGGGCGCAAGTCCCCACCCTCCAGGGCCGAAGGCTCTGTTGAGTATCCGTCGATATTTGATTTCAGGCAGAAACAGAAGCCCATCTGGCGTGATTTCAATTTCCTCCGGTTTAAGCTCTGCACAGAGAACCTCGTTCACATGGCTTGGAAATGGCTCCGATCCAAGCCCTCTAAAACTTTTGGTCCAGTTCTCTCCCTGCTCCGAGCCTTGGTCCATAGGCGAGTCTTGGAAGCTGGAGTAGCCCAGTTGGCTCGGGCTTGGCTTGGCTGCTAAAGATGCAGTCTGTTCATTAGATACGATATCCGACTTGCTCGGTCCCGCCGTGGAAAGGCCGTTCCCCGCAATCTGAGAAGACTGAGGCGCCGGATCACTACCTTGTGGGGACCCAGCAGCACCAGCTTGGGATTGTGCCGGGGCTTTCGCACTCGTCTGCTGGGCATTTCGGGTCAAAGTTGGTTTTGCTGCCCGCGAAGCTGTAGAGACTCTGGTCCACTTGGTTGTGGATGTAGAAGCAGGTCTTGAAAGTTTAGGAAGGGCTGTCAGCGACTTTGTTAGGCGTCCCGCCAGCCTGAAGACCATAGTTTGAAGAAAAAGCCCCACCACCAACTTTACTGGAGTATAGAGGCTTCCGTGCCCTGGTTTCCAGATTCACCAGCTTTGCCAGACCTCGCGGGTACTCTACAGGTGAAGAAAAGAACATGCATCCCAGATCTCTTCTCTAGTCATCTGACCGCTGTTTTCACTGCTTAGTTATAGTTGTCGTTTAGGGGTCAATGTTGCTGGTAGGTAATTTCACCATGCGTTATGTGCGCATGTCAAATATGCAGCATATACTAGTCAAAAAGCGGGTACCGTCAATTGTGTAACCTCTTACAAATCAGAGGTTACAAATCAACAAACGGGCTGTTAATATTCCAATGGCTAAGATATCCCATTTATAATACCTTTGGCAGTAGTGGCCTTATTGACTTGCTAGACACGTAGGGCTTATATGCTCCAGATGAGCTCCTTACTGTTGCCATATTAGTCACAAGTCAGAGCAACTTCAAGCGAGATTCCACCTTGCTAGTTGGAGCGGCCATCCTCGGCACGATTTCGAACTCAGTGTATTGAGCAAATCACATTGCATCGTTGCATTGTAGTTTCCCAAACGCCAGATCTTGTCTCGACTCGGATGATCGACAGCACCGTAGTGACAGCTGCCCAGCCGAACGCAGGCCGCGTCCAATCAAGCTGATTTTCAATCTTGGCTATCGGGATATGCAGAGCCACTTCAGATCTCGATCGTCAATTACCCTGGGACCAAATATGGCGTCAGATCTGGCAAATTGTTTCACGACTTGGCTCAACGCTGTTTTTCTTTGCCTCTGTGGTGCCTCACCCCACAGTCATGCACTCCGCATCCACTTTCCATCGTCCACGTTTAAACCAGTCATTGCGTGTTCAGCCGTTCGCTGGTTGATACCATAAGCAAATATCATCGAATTTAATCAATACAGAGATCGTGGATATCGTCTTCACTTCAACATCACCCCTTCTTGATAGTCTTCACCGCCTCCAAAATGCCCCCCTTCGTTGTTGCCTGCATCTGTCACGTTGCGTGTCAATCCTCGGCCCCCATCACCTGGGATGTTAGGGTTCTCTCGGGACCTGACCTTAAAGTTGACGTGTTCGCGACTAAACGCTTCGTTGCGACTTTCACATCTCAATTGCACCAATTGAATTCGACTATGTCGGAATTGCGTCACCGTAAAGATTCCAAGAAGGGCGTTTCCTTCAAGGCTTCGACTGACACCTTGAAGGGAGTAGACGTGCTCGAAGACTCTGGGCCTGCTCCATTGACCAAAGATCAACTGAAGGCTGCCAGGAAGCTGGCCAGGCAGAGCCGTCTTAAATACCGTCTTGCCAATCTCGCTCTGACTACTTTGTCGTTTCTTTTGCGATTCATCAACATTCAGCATCCTCACAATGTGGTGTTCGATGAGGTCCATTTCGGTAAATTCGCGTCCTATTACTTGGAACGATCATACTTTTTCGATCTACACCCTCCGTTGGCCAAGCTCATGATTGCAGCTGTGGGATGGCTCGTTGGATACGATGGAGCATTCAAGTATGACAATATCAATGATGACTATCTCCCCCACGATGTACCTTACGTGGCTTTGCGAGCCCTTATGGCGACCATCGGTGCTCTGACTGTCCCTGTTGTGTTTGACACTCTCCAAGAAAGTGGTTACTCTCTTTGGGGCTGTATCCTCGGTGCTTCTTTCATTCTGTTTGACAATGCTCACATTTGCGAAGTTCGGTTGATTCTGTTGGATGCGCCATTGATTCTTTTCATTGCTCTTAGTATCAATTGCTATGTCAGGTTTTCCAAGCAGCGCGACCAGCCTTTCACGAAACCTTGGTGGGCTTGGCTGTTGGCCACGGGTGTATCCTTGTCAGGAGTTATCAGTGTCAAGTATGTCGGTGTTTTCACATTTTTCACCGTTGGATTCGCTGTTATCTCCGAGCTGTGGATTCTTCTTGACTATCGACGAGGACTCACTCTAACTCAGTTTGGTAAGCATTTCATGGCCAGAGCTGTTGCATTGATCATCATTCCATTCTTCATCTTCCTATTTTGGTTTTATGTGCACTTCAAGATCCTTAGTCACTCTGGTCCCGGTGATGCTTTTATGAGTGCCCGTTTCCAAAACACTCTGGGAGACAACATCATGGCTAAAGTTGCTAAGGACGTCCACTTTTATGATAGAGTAGTGATTGCACACAAAGACACTGACATGACTCTATCTTCGACTGATATTCATTATCCAATGAGGTACGAAGATGGTCGAATTTCGTCTCAGGGCCAGATTGTAACCACAAAGGCCCTGCCTGTTGCTGGAGACGAGGAGATTTGGGAAGTCTTGCCTCCAGAGGACTTTCCTGAAGATGACAGATTGGGTCGAGCCCTTTATACCAATTCCAAGTTCAGACTCCGACACGTTGCCACTGATTCCTACATGATGACCCACGATGTCGCATCTCCTTACTACCCCACAAATGAGGAGTTCACTACTACCGATCCGGAACAGGCATTACTCGGTTCCAGAGTCAATGATACATTGTTTGAGCTAAAGGCCGCCGACAACAGAGTCGAAATCGTCAAGACTCGAGCTTCACTCCTGCGATTTATCCATGTTCCCACCAGGGTAGCCATGTGGACACACAATGATAAGATGCTTCCTGCTGAGTGGGCTCCTGGGCATTTCGAAGTCAACGGTAACAAATTGACAACTGACAGAACCACTATTTGGTTTTTCCACAAGATTGTAAACCTGACTGATGCTGCTCGAATCAACTACAAGCCAAAGGAAACAAAGCCTATGGGATTCTTTGGCAAATACTTAGAGTTGCAAGGAATCATGTTTGCTCAGAACAATGCTTTGACGTCGGAGCATCCATATGCTTCTGAGCCTATCTCATGGCCTTTTATGAGCCGAGGAGTTTCGTTTTGGACAGACAACGAGACCAAGCAACAGATCTACTTCATTGGTAATTACCTTGGATGGTGGACCGTTATCAGTGCTGTGGCCATTTACTGTGGAGTCATTCTGGCCGATTTGCTAGCTACTCGTCGTAACTTCTACCCTATTGGAAAATTCGCTAGAAGCAAGCTTTACAACAATATGGGATTCCTGTTTATTGGATGGCTAGTACACTATTTACCATTTTTCTTGATGACTCGTCAGAAGTTCTTGCACCACTATCTTCCAGCTCACATGTTGAATACTATGCTGGCAGCCGGTGTGTTTGACTTTGTGTTTGGCGAGCTGGACGACCATGCTGTAGAGGCTCGTCGAATTGGAGTGAAGAGACGAAACTTGAAGTACTCTATCTTTGGATTTGTGGTAATGACCCTGCTCATTATGGGATTCATCTTGTTCTCTCCCTTAACATACGGTACTCCCAGCTTGACACCAGAGGAGGTCCAGAGAAGACAGTGGCTGAGTGTACAGTTGCACTTTGCAAAGTAAATGTATATATAAGGTGCCGCTGCAGTGAGGTGATAATGCTGAGAAGACATTTAAAATAACTACAGATTAATTACTTCAAATAAATAAGTTCTCCATGAGTCAAGTTAAACAACGCATCTTTTTGGCGTCCCCATTCTGTCCAGCCTTCCGAAATCTGTTCTAGCTGCTTTTGGTCACAGATGTTGTTTTTCAACGCAGTTGTTGCAAAATTAGACTTGAGTGTCCTGTCAGCCCACAGACTTGACCACCACTGTCGTTCCTCCTCCGTATAATAGAACCAAGTACTAGAGTCTAGATTCAGCTTGCTCTTATCTAATCCAGCAGCCAAAGCCCACGACAGGTAGTACCGTCCAGCATTTGGTTCTCCACCGTTTGCTGAGGCCACTGCTAGATAAGTCTTTTGCCAGATATTCATAATTTCCGACTCGGGGTACCAGAAAAATCCACCGTAGTCCGAGTCCCGAACAGCTACAATTCCTCCCGGTTTGGCTACCCTCACCATTTCCTTCAATGCCTGTACGGGATCTCCAACGTGCTGAAGAACCTGATGAGCATGGACAACATCAAAGCTATTGTCTGGATACGACAGATTGTGGACATCTCCGACCTCAAACTGCACATTGTGGATCCCAGCAATCTCCATATCCTTCTTAGCCTGCTCCAGAACGCTGGATGCATACTCCAATCCAATTACCTTGCCTTTGGGAACATAATTCTTGGCCAAATCCAAGGTGATTGTTGCAGGACCGCACCCCACATCAAGGATTGTCATGTCAGGCTTCAGGTACGGGACCAAGTACTTGGCAGAGTTCTCCACTGTCCGCCATTTATGGGAACGCAACACGGACTCATGGTGACCATGCGTATATACCGCTGATTCTGACATATCTTGTTAATGATATATTTGTTGCTGTCTAGACAAAACTACTTCTTAAATAAGTGATGCCGCTTACGGCCCGCTTTCGGCAACTTGCCCAACATGGACATGTAATTCAGGGGTATTTGCGGGGTATTTTGAAAATTAGAGCCAGTTTCAGCACCGATATTACTCATAACAGCGGAAACGGCAGCCTCCTATGGCATCTATTGATGATTTCGGTGAATTCGGGCTCTGTCTCGGCTGTCAGCAGTCCATGTCGTATGAAAAAGTCGATTGTCACAAGCGCGCAATTGTATTTGAAATTACCCAATTCCAACTCGTGTTTCACTTCGTCTATGTCCATCAAATAAAACTCAGCAACCTCTCCATCTACCGGCTGTGGAGTGACACCATCGTCCATGACTAAATCATAGATATATTCAACCTCCGGTTGATATAACCCAGATTCCGGTACGCGGTGGAAATATGTGACTACGCCAGCAGCCTTGGTATGACTCTTAATATACTCCTCATCCAACCCAGCCTCCTCATAGCTCTCCTTGACTACAGTTTCAAAGATTCCATGAGGATGTCCGAGTCCTCCGGCGATAGTATTGTCCAGCATACCAGGGTATGTTGGCTTCGTAAAAGATCTCCGGGGCACCCACAGCTTTTGAGGCAGGCCTTCACTATCACGCTGGAAGCCAACAATATGTACTCCATAAGTAACTATTCCGAATAAAGAAGATGCAGCCCGTTCAATAAACAAGTAGGGGACATGTGATGGATTGTAGACAGTGTACAACTCATTCCTCCACCCAGCGAGCTCCTCAAATACACCCTCCTCTCTCCATTTGTTGACTACAAGCTCAATTGCTTCAGTACGCTTAGTCGCCGAATCCAAAGTAGCATTCAGCTGGACTGCGTTATCTGACACTTGAAAATACTGAGGGTACTTCTGGAGCTCTGCCACCACCCGAGGCAGAATGCGCCCTATCAACACTCCATCGTGCGATAAAAAGTCATAGTCATGTCCGGGAACATATTCAACTGAATCGACTTGCGCAACAAGTTGTAAATTCGATAATCCCATCCCTTAATTAGTCGCCTATAAACAATGCTAATGAGATCTAATAGTGGGAGGCTTCTTCAGTAGTCAAGCCGTACATAAATGGTTCGTTCGTACCGGGTAAACGCATCTTCAACACATCCCTATTTCTGGTGGACTTAATGAGAGGTAGATAGATGTCTGGGTAAGAAGAAGCTAGAGCGCCGATAGAACTAACGATAGGACGTTGAAATCTGTCTCTAGATCTCTAGAGTCTTTATTGTCTCCTAAACAGGAAGCAGTGTCGGACGAGTTGGATGCTGATACCGAAGACATAATTCATCGATACATCGAGAGGCACTCTCCTATTGATTCTTCAGAGTCATCTCGCCTCCATGAGGAGCTGTCAAGGTTGCAAGCGACCTATATAAATGATAATTCTTTGGCTGAGCCACTATTTGTTAATAGTCTTATTCAGTTTGTGCCATGCCTGATCAACATTAAAGATATCAAGGAATGGTTTGGACGATACTGTGGGCCAGCGATTGATTCTGCCGGGTATCGAAATACTCTAGTAGCTGTATCAAGGAAGTTTGTGCTAGCAATATTGCTCAATGGAAAGACAGCTACTTCTAACAAGAGCCTTGAGGAGAAATACCGAGAGAACGCTGACACATTATGCCAATGGATTCTGGAGATTTTACTCGGAAAAACTGACTGGTTTTCAGAGCGACAAGAAGATGGACTATCTTCAGAAGAGCGACAGCGATTTATAAAGATGAACGCTAAAGATATCCTTATTCAGTACGGCCATAAGCGCTCAAAGGAATTCCTGAGCTCCGTCAGCGAATTGTTTGTTAATAGCAAGTATCGATTGGAGCTGCTAACGCTACTATCCAACTATGTGAGCAGTCAGCCTCCTCAGTTATTACAAATCAGGTACACACCTGCTTTAGATCACTTATATGAGTCGTTATTACGGGATAAATCTTCCACTGGTTTGTCTATTGCATCCTCTGTTCTTGCAATGGTGATGCCTCACATATGCGACATGCTGCCTTCGCAGTTGCCAAAATTGTTTGCAATATATGGAAGGCTTTGCAGTTGGCAGCCTGAAGATGATGCAGAATATGGCGAGGACGAAAATAGCAAGTCCCTTGAGGTTGAAGGTGATCAAGACACCACCAACGAAAAGCTTGCCTCGTCAACTTCGGCACTGGCATCCTGGCAGGTGCTAGAAAATTTAAACGAGTTTGATGACCCGAGAGGACCCAACATTGGGCCCCTATTCACATTTTTATATGGATTATTTCCAGTCAATTTTTTTGCATTTTTACGACAACCTGCCGAGTACCTGGCCACAATGAATTACGAGAGGCCCTTTGATGACTTTTGGGATAGGTATGCGATTCAAGACAATTCGAAGCCTATGCTTGAATTGCATGTGCTGAACCCATCCATTTTGACGTGCACCGCAGAGACAGAGCTGAATGATCCAAGAAGATTGGAATTGATGGGATCGGCCACGGAAATCGCATCTCATTGCCTTAATTTATACCATCAGTACTTTTTGACAAATGAGCCTCCCAAAAGTGAACAGCCCAATGATCTCGAAGTTCCTCAATTCCGAATGCCATTTGCTGAAACAGAGACTAAGCCAGATGATAGCCCAAGAGACAGCTTCTTGCGGACAATGTCCACCAATACCGCTTCTACAGGGACTTTCAGTAGGAGGACGTCATTGGCAGAAATGAGTATTGCATCCAGCATGGACAAAGTGCTGCAGTCTCCGGCAACTGGCCTTCGAGGTTTACTTGGAGAACATGAGCAATTGTACACTGGACGACGAGAGGTAAGCGCTGCGAATGGTGATTCGATCTCGGCAATACCAGAGGAGTTAAGTCTCAGCGGGGAAAGCAGCTTGAATGGAAGCCCAAAATCAATGGCTACTGGCGCAAACACGGGCAGCGCAAAAGAAGGACCACATGCGTTGGCTTCTCCACAGGCTGTTACAAGTGTAAAATCCAGCACTACTATCAAAAGTCCTTTACTGCTGGGACAGTCAACGGCGAGTCCTGGTACTTCAGCTGCTTCAGATCATATTTTCAAGTTGACTATTGCATTTTACCAAAGAGAGCTGCTACTGATCAGGAACGAATTGGATTTTGTAGCGTTTATCGAGCAACACAGCCAGTATAGATATCGCAGGTTGCGAGAAGAAATGAAGGAAGTAAGTGTTGCTCATACTCGGGTAGACAATTTGGTGTCTCAGAACAAGCTACTGAAAAGCAAATTGGAAGCATCAGAAAGAGATGCTGAGCTGCACCAGAGAAGTCTGAGGACTTATAAAAGTGAACGAATGGCTTATGAAGGGTCGCTTGTTCAAAAAAATAGGGATTTTCGAGAACAGGTTGCGAGCCTCAAAAGGGAGATTGAAGAGCTGACAAAAAGGATTCAAATACTGGAATCTGAAAAGGGGGACCTGCTCCGCTCAGAGACCAGTCTAGAAACTCAGATTTCCTTGTATGAACTGAAGGTCCGAGAGGCTAATGATAACAATTCCTTGTTGCAGTCACAAGCAAATGCTATTGAGGAGATGCAAAAGACTATAAGCGAGTTGACTTTGCTGACATCTGGCCAAGACCACGTCAGTCAGCACTCTGTAGAGCTTGCAAAGCTGGAAAAGCAGGTGGAAGCTCTGCATCTGGAGAATCAAGGCCTGTCCAAAGAGAAAGATCAACTACACAAAGCATTTTCTGATAGGATACGTGAGTTGGAGACCCAATTGCTTGAACAGGAAAACTCAGTTGATACGTCAGGACGGACAGAAAGCAGAGTCGACGAATTAATGCAGTCGTTTAAGGATACAACGGATCGACGCTATCGCCAGTTGGATCAACAATACAAAGACCTTGAGCACCGATTCCATCTTCTCTCTGAAAAGTATCAGAGTACGCTGAGCAGCCACGAAGAAAAACTGGCAAAGTTTGACACCTCGCGAACGGGACAGATGTCTATTCTCGCTCGCCGTTCTATCCTGGGATATGAGAACACCGAGCAGCACTCTGACATCGACCCCGCCCCTTTACCACCGCTCGTGCGACAAGAGACTCGAGTCAGGGGAAGAGGAGGGGTCCAGAACAACCCTGGAAGCGCATCTGCTGGACCTCCCGCCAGAAAATGGCAATGGAGAGGGGGAACCTGAATCAAAAACATGTACTGTGGGACTACAACGAAGTAACTAGAAGTTATTTACATGCATAAATCTATATTATTTACAAACCAAGATACTTTCGCACCAACGAGATGTTACTCTCCTTTTGACTCAGCTTTTCAGCCTGGTCCTTTTTGTTGAGCATCTGCCTGGTGATCTTTTTAGGCAGGTATGGCGTAGCTACAGGAGTGTAGGGACCCACCAACCCGTCAAATGCCTTTGGAGGCTTTCTTTGGTCAGATCCCTGGCGGAAAGCATCTTCACCATATTTGTGTAATTCTCGTACGACAGCTACGTTATATTCACTGTCCTGCTGCTCTCTGCTAATGGGCTCAGGCCAAACAAACGGATCCTCCATCTCAATGGTCATCTTCTTGCTCTGGGGAGTCCTGTATCTTGGCTTACCAGGACCGTCTCGAGTCCATCTAGTCCACAAAAGCTGAGTAGTGATATTTAATGCTCGCAATCCATATATATGGTATAAATAATCTCGAAGATCAAGCTTATTAAAGCTTCGAGGAACCAAAAACTTAGCCTGGTATGGAGTGTGCTTAGCACTGGGACGCAATAAAACCACTTTACCATGAGGAAAGTACACTTCTTTGCCTCCTACAGTGAAATGCGGTCCATCCGATTCGATTGACTTTCTGAACCTGGCATAGATCTTTTCTGCTACTGATGGTCCTGTAGATGTCTCCTCAGCGCTAACAGTACCTACTGGAGCTTGAGTTTCCACGCTCTCCTTGAGAATGGATCCCGCAAGCTTAGACTGTGCGGTTGGAATATACGACTTTGGTGGGATAGCCCGAGCAATTCTTTTTATGCTCTTTGGGGGCGCTTTTCGCGGCATTTGGGTGCTAAAGTAGACAAATGATGTCTGTGAATGCTAGCCATATGTGTAGCGTCTGAAAAATTCCAGCCATGACAGAATATACGCAGGTTTCAAATATACTGAAGAAATCCTGGCGACTACCTGTGGTACTGGAAAATGTATTCGACTTGACCTGATAACAGAAATGCAACAATGCGATGTTATTGAACTGATGGAGGCTTCGTGACGAGCTAGGCAAATAGCTTTGTCGGTCGTGTGACTCCAACTGTCATGTTGACAGACGTTGGCCGATCTTCAATCACATGATGTGAGGCTGGTTTTTGCCGAAGGGGTTTAAATTACTGATTGCAGCTCAGTTGACGTTATCAATGATTGCTGACAAGTTTCGAACAACATGCCAAAAGCACCTAAACTTTCTGCTGCGCACGCTGCAGCTATAAATAAAAGGAGAAAGTCGGCTGCTTCGCTGGCTTCCCCTACTAAGGTTACTCTTACCGAAGATCAAATCGAGAAGGTAAGTTTGAATAGTCGTGGTATGGGTCATTTAGAGCTAACATCAGGCAAGAGAGGCTACCCGAGCCAAATTCAAAGAGTTGCTCGAAGATTTGAGTGATGGCGAGAGAAATTCTGGTGAGAAACGCGAGAAAGGTTCTCAAGATGTAGCGACGAGTATCGAGAACGCTCTGTTTGAGCATCACGATATGGTGAATGCAAACTACAAAACTGATTTCCGTCGGCTTTTTACATCTTTGAAGGTAAGATTCAACATTACAGAGTCACGGTTTGTCTTGGTGTTTCTAACGAAAGGATCCGAAAACCAATTTCAAGGTACTTCTGCTGGATGGCAAGATATCTGGAGCAGATTTCGCCAATATGACCACCGAAGAGCTTTTATCTGATCAGCGCCGAAAATCTGATGCTACGCTCAAGCAGGAAGCTATTAGAATGCATACTATAGCTTCAGTACAACCTAAGGATATCAGTGCTTTGAAGGATGGCCGAGATAGGGAAAAGTGGGGTGTCAGCCGAAGTGCTGCTTCTGTCGATAGCGACTACGAATAACGAATTTGTTTAGATAACGAGGTTGGGTTATGTGTTTAGTATTAATATTAATATATTATATTATTAGGGTGCTTTTGTAATAAATAAGATGCATATTGTATCAATCCCTTTTTAAAATGCAGTAATTGGCTCTGGTTTGACTTTTCCAGATGCTTTACATCTTGTAGGAGTTGAAAGCCATAGCAGCTCCAGAAGGTCCCTTAGGAGGAACAAAGAACTCCTTGACTGCAGCCTTGATAGCCTTGCCCATCGACTTCTTGACAATGGAGGAGGCAGACTTAGCAGGTGCAATGGACTCGTCAAAGTGGGACATGATTATGATTGTTTGTTGGTTTGGTTTGTATTCACTGATGGAAACTGGTGATTTGTGTTTTGATGATAATTGAACGGTAGTTTCGTGGTCCTTTTATATTCTTCATTGCCAAATTTTGTTTCTGTTCGGCTTCCGGCTATCGACGCCGTGTCCAAACTACGTGCCGTCAGCCGTTCGGCTACAACGGTCCACTTACCCATTGTGGCAATTGAAGAACATTCGACGCATGGAAAAAAACTCTTTGTTGCATTAGTGCCGTTTAACCGCATGTAACGATATGTATCACCGGACTAGGCCGATGTAAAGATGGGGTGGCTCAGTAAACGGCTATTGATGGTATAGAGCGGGGTCCGACGTATGCCGCCGTTACATTTCATTCTTATCAATTTTGATATACATGTTCTAACATGTCTAATAATAGCCATGTCAATAAATAATTAAAGTAGTTCTCTCAAAAGCTTATGCTAGGCTCCTCCACCTGATTGGGACACATCATTCTCATTGCTGCCATCCACGGCACTGTTATTCTTGTTGTCTGAATTCCCGTTCTGTATACTAGCGGGTTCTTTCTCTGTTTCTTCTGTAGCGTCTGTAGCGACCACTGCATCAGTCGTCTCATCGGCAGCAACGTCAGCAACGTCAGCAACGTGGGAAGCAGAATTCAAACTATTATTCGGAATGTCATCCTTTCCCGGTGTATTGCCACTCTTCTCTTCATTCGTCTTTCCCATTTCACTAGACTGTTGGCCAGTTGCATCACGGCTATGCTGACTCGACGGTGCATCATGTTTAGGATAACCAAAATATCTCACCTTGTCCTGCCCTGCCACTGCCACTGCAGCCTTTAGATATGCATTGGCTCGAATAATAACATCTCTTCTTGTAACGCGGACCTTTTCCTTTTGGGGGGTAACAGGCTGTTGACCCTGTTGCGGTTGCACTGGTGAGTTTGAGGGACTGGGCGACTTTGTGTCTCCTATGTCTGATCCGGCAATCAACGATTGAATCGACATTCGAGAAGATGATATTGCCACTGGGGATTGTAGCTGCTTTTCTTCAGAAATTGCCAACTCGCTTGAAGCTCCATGACTCACAACTGGCGTAGTGATGTTGGTGGGCACAGCATGAGAATCTGCCATTTGAGATACATCTGTCTGTGGGGGAATGTTGAAACTGCTATTCAAAGGAGTTGAGTTCCCATCTCTGTTATTGCTGACCTCATTCTCGGAACCAGTTGATGGTAAAACTGGAGTTTCGACTGACTGCTGTTTATTATTCGAATTGGCAGACTTCTTTAGAGAAGCCAATTGAATTTCCTTTGATACCATCGTCCCCAGCAAAGATTCACCCGATAAGGTCTGCAGAAAAGGTTCCGGCAGGTACTGCGAAGGAGATATAGTGACCGGTTGTGCGTGCTGCTGTATTATAGGTTGACCGAGGCTCGGATTTCCTGAAGCTACCACAACACCGCTGCCCTGAGGTGGAACAGAAGAGTAACCAGCCATGGCATGCGGGGGGATATAGGCATGAGGGCCGACAGAGTGTCCGGGAAATGGCAGCTGCTGTGGCACAAATGGAGCAGGACTATATGGAACCATCATCTGTTGAGGCATGGGAATGCCTGGTGACATTCCATGGGGCATATTCTGAGGTATTCCCTGTGGCATTCCCTGTGGCATAGAGTGTTGTCCTATAGACTGTTGCGGCATAGGCTGCTGTGGCATGGTGTGCTGTGGCATATTTGGAGACTGCATCGTCTGCTGCGGTGCGTTATATTGCGGGATCTGCTGTTGAAACTGGTGTGACTGAGTCAGATGCTGCTGTCCAGCCATAATATGATGTTGAGCTGAAGAAGAATGTGGGGCCATTAATGGTTGCTGCTGAGCTGTTACTGAATGCTGAGGGATCATAGGATGTTGCTGCTGCTGCTGCTGCTGCTGCTGCTGAGGAAGTGCTCCTGTATACGGCATCAACCCATAAGGAGATGCAGGAGGATAGCCACCGTTGTTAACGATACCTGGCAAGCCATATTGCATTTGATGGCCATGTGCAGTTGGCGATGGCACAGGATTGGAACTTGATCCATCAGAAAATCTTTGTGATTCCTGAACAGGTGTCCTTTGGCTATTCTCAATCTTTGCCTTTTTCTCTTCAACAAATAGCTGATATATCAGCAAGTATATAGCAATATAAGCATCATCCAGTGGAGCGGTGGAACCATAGCCATTGTTCAGACGCCTCAATTCTCCCATATAATCCAGTGCGGAGACAAGACGAGGAATGAGATCCGGTTTTGTATTCTCTGTCATCGTCAGAAGGTCTTGAGCATTCTGATTGAATTCGTCATAAACTAAAGTGATTATGACATTATCAGTATGCCTTGGATTCACTTTCAGATATGCCTTTAGTGTCTGACTTGAGCTTAAGCATGCGTAGTCCCAGGCCTCCTGATGGTATGCAATACCGTGGCTGAACTTCCGCAATTTTCTGGCCAATATTGCAAGACTGTCCACGTCGACCACCTCCTTGAGCAGAGAAATGAAATATATAACGTATCTACCCATAAATTCAAAATGAGCACCTGGCCGCTCAAATTCCGGTTTCCAAATATGGAGGGGCGCCTTTACAGAGGTCTTTAAAGAGAAAAATTGGGCCATTTCGTCTTTGGCATTTGAAATCATTCCCTCAAACTGCTCTTCATAGATCTTAGCCAGCCTATATGTTGGTCTATGATGCCATCGCTTTCTGTCAGATGATCTGATCTTATGCAACATCGCAACACAGTCTGCGTGGAACTGTTGGGTTGGATGAATTATTTTCCGATCATACATTGGACTCTTTTTCAACATCTCGATTGCTGTCTCAGGGTCGATTTTACCAGATACCAAAAGTTTGTAGCAGATGCTGACCAGCTTATAATGAGGCTCTAGTATAACCTCATGTGAACTTCCTTTATCTTTGGAGACAAGCTTTACAGCCCTAAGAAGAGGCTCCAGAATCTCGCTTCCATTAGCTCCTAACTTGTATAAGACCTTGCTTCGCAAATAAAATGGAACCCAGTCTTTAGAGTTTTCACTTATTGCCAACTTTGATAGTATTTCCACCATCCGCAGAATCGGTTCGACTGCGACAGGAGTGGATGACGTCTTTTCATAAAGTCCGTCTCGACCACAATATATCTTTTTAGAGATTTGCTGGAATGCTTCTGATTTCATGGGTGGCCTTGTGGCATTGTAAAGAATCCTAGCATATGTGATCCAAATACTAGAACACATTTGCTCATAATGACTCGACATACCAGGATGATCCGGATAACGCATATTTGGCTCCAAGCTCTTCCCTTGCAAGTATAGCCTCACAACCATGGCGCAAGCTAATATTGACTGTTTTTGGTAAACTGCAATTGGAGCTCTCTTTTCTGTGCTATGCAGCTTTTCAGCATTCCAGGTCAATTCTTCTTCTGCCAAAAAATCGTATGATTGTGCAAGGCCAAACCATGACTCCAGCCTATTAGTACCGCACATCAAATCATACTTGAAGAACTTTATGGCATCCTCGAGGTCTTCAGTTCTACCTGGCGCTGTTCTCTTCCTGACTTTGAATTGAGATAATTGGATGAGACCCAGAACAAAGTAAAACCCATTCTCACCGATCTTGACGTATTCATTGGAGTCTGACCCACGCAAGGATATATCTTCAGCACCCCTCATGCTACTCCGTAGCAACGACATCGATATGGCCGAATCAAAATACCTTTCAATCAGATCACTATTTCTTGAAAACTGCACCTCGTCCTCATCAAGATCGCCAATAGCGTCATAAAATTGGTCAAGCACAGTCTTGACATCACTTCGCATGATGCTCTGAGACAAGTTCTTTTTTGCAAGAATTGTCTTCATAATGAACTTGCATAGCTTCAAAGCAGTGGCTTCATCAATTATCTTAGGATCTGAATTATGATCAAAGGGGGCAAAATATTCGTTGGCCAAACAAATTCCATATCGGCAATTTAAGCACTGCAACATGTCCGTTTCAGACTCTGGCCAGTCCAACCTTACCATTTCCGACATGCAGAGCTCCAGAAGGACACCATCCTGTCTGCAACACAATCCTCGTGTTCCAAGAGCCTCGTGAACAATACTTAAGATGTCGTTAAGAACTTCAGGGGTTGTCTTTTCAGCAGGTAACACAGAGCGGAAAAACCAGTAAAACAAACACCATGAATTTACAACCAGGTCTTTAAGCTTGTTGGAGCTTCTTGTCCACGATAAATGCGATGGCGCTTGAATTATGTTGCTTCGAATACCGTCATCGATAAGTACAAAGGCATGCAGCAGTCTCAAAAGATGTATCAAGCACTGTAGCGTCGATTTTTTAGATTCAGGAGATAGATTATCAACCAACTGGGGGTCATTTGACACTAATCCGACAAGGCTCTTGACGATATCAGAACAGACATTGAGCGAACGAAGAACAACCACTCCTCTTTCCTGACTGGAAGCAATCTGAGCTTTCGATTGAGAAAATTCTTCTATACTTGATCTAAAAATCCTTAAATAGCCATTGAATGACTTTTCAGCATCTCCTTGGTCACTGTACGATCCCAAGAGCATGTACCAAAGTTGCAATCTAAATTTGAGAGAAGCAGATGACATGAATTGAGAAATCGCCTCGTGCTCAGGGATTTTGTTCTCCTGCTCATCAGGAATCAATATTGACTCGAGAAGCTCAATGTTAGACATTGTATCGTTTACAGGCTCTTTAGAGGGATCTGTGTCTGACGCACTAGCCTCGGTCTCACTGTTATTGAACACTCGAGTGAAGATAGCAGCTGCACGATACTTTGAAATTTGAGTCTTGCAGCCTTCAAAAGAGAGTTTTGGGATATAGGAGAAATTGACATAGTGCACCTCGAAGTCTTTGTTGAAAGCTTCCAGAGATTTGGAAAACAGCTCAAACTTTTCCAGACGACTATCGGCATCCTCATCATATGCCTGCAAAGAAAGTATTGAAGCCCATGCGTGGCGCAGTTTCAGCATTTGTAATGACTCGCTTAATTCACTCACAGCGATCAAGTCGCTGCAAATTGATCTCCAACGTTCTATGCGCACCTTATACGCGTTGAGAGAAATGTCAACCTCTTTCGAGCTAGCTTTAGAATGGTAGTCAGGTCCACTAGAAACTTGAACAAGCGCAAGATAACAATCCAAGAAGATTTCGAAAACAGTAATAGCGATATGAAGCTCCCTTGTAACTCCGGTCAAGTTGTCAGACATTAGCATCTGCTTTACACGACTATAGACAAGTGGCTCACATGCCTCCAGAGTCTTTTTTACAGATTCAAATAATGATAAGGGCCAAAAAGTCTCCAGAATCGACGTTTGCTCAGCTGTATCTGCCCCAAGTAGAATCAGGAGGAGGTTAACACGGACTTCTTGCAAGTGATAACTCCCCTCATTCACCGTGTCAATAAACGCTTCAACATCCCTAGTCGACGGTGCAAATGGTGGTTTAATGGCTTCAGTGTTTCCAAGGGCTGCAAAGTCTAGCATCCTCATTACTGGAGGATTAGAAGTCTTGCGTCCTTTGGATAGAAGCTTCCCCTTACTAGAACCGTCAATATTGAGGAATATATCGGCCTGATCATCAGCCCAAGTTTGTAGCAGTTCCTTAAAATCAGAGATATGCGCATCCTCTGGCTGAGCGGTGCCTTCCACCGAGAAGATGGATGCTATTGAATTAAACTTGAGGTCACATAGAGCTAGAAATGAGCCTACTTGCTCGAAGAAAGACTCGCTTTCAGTCAAATCAGTGTCGGCAAGTGACTGCTCATCAGTCCGAGCTCTCACTCTTTTGCTTGATCTCTGGGTCCGGTCTGCGTCTAGCCTTCGTTTCCGCCTATCGGAACCTTCATCAGTCGCAGCCTCTGGAGTATTATGGCCCATGCTTCCATCACGAGATTCAGACTTTACGACCACCTCCGTAGCAGGTGTATCCTTCAAACTTGCATCCGGGTTCGTAGGGGTTGATTGAGGCTCTTCTGAGGAGGACGGAGCTACCTCCAGTTGGGGCATTGGGGTATCCTCCACGGGCGGGACAATAAATTTCACAACTATTGCTGGATCACTTGTGAAGCTATATGGATCTTCATATGTCATTTTGCGTTTACCCTTAATCAGTGCCGGGAAAATATCTATCAGAGACGACGACACAGATGTCCAGTCAACCAAGCCGATAGTAATGTCAACATGATAGTGTTCTTCGTTAATCAGTGGCGTTGGAAGCTTATCGGCAATATTATGCTTTGTGGTTAACCATGAAAAGTCTGGAAACTTAGCAGAGACATCTAGTTTTCTGCCATTTTGAACAGATCGATTTAACAATCCCAGAATCTCGTTGTCTTCAATGCTGTACGTGTCTCCAATTGCTTCAAGGAGCTTACACCACTTGTCCAGCATGGTATTTTCCTGAGGTGTTAGCAATTCACCAGCCTCCAAACTGTCTCTTATCGAAATCACCCGAGAATCGGAGTCAATTATGGCCTCTAAAGCAAGTCGACCGACCCTCACATACCCCAAAGGGACTGACAACGCGTAGACAAGCTCGAGGAATGATTGGTCATCGTCATTGTATAAAAGCGCTTCACAAAACTCATCAAGGATCACGCCTATCCTACTAACAATTACATTGTCCTCCGTTATACTGTCGATCTCATTCTGCAGCTCACTTAGTAACAGCAGTCCATAATTCTTATGCGAAAGGTATTTGAGCTTCTCAGCACTAGAAGGGAGACCAGAATCCTGGATGTCAGTCAATCAATGAAATGGTATAGTTCATGTACATACAGCACTCAGTTTAAGAACTTCAATGTTGAAAAGCTTTCTGTACTCGTCATGAGCAGATTTAAGTTCATTACTTCTCTGTAATCTCAGAGCCGTCTGGAACACTTTTAGAGCTTCCTCCACCTTATATTAGAAACATTGTTCTCATGTCACGTCTCTACATACCTGGAGTTCTCTGGTATGCGCTTCGGCATCTTGGATCACGTCTTCGTCGATGTTCAATGCCACGAAATATGACTTCGAGTCAGCTAGCCATTTACCACCATATATCTTACCATCCTGACGACTTTATTGACGTGGCCAACTAGCAGTCAGCCAGATAAGTGTTATCAGGTCGTCAAGTTGACTTGGTTGTGAAACAGAGCTTTCTGAGTGCTCGACTCTGGTGAAGGGTATGGATTCCTACCCCGGACCTAATTACGAAGTGACATTCTTCACCTATACCGGCTGGATTATGGAAAAAATAGACAGCCATGAAACGAAACTAGATGATTTACAAAATCAAACGGTGCAATATGCTGAGTACCTTGCGAAAATCGCATCCATCGCGATTTCGGTCCAGCTGCCTGAAAATTGTTATGCATCACATCTTACATTTGACTCTACAAGCAGAGGTGTTCTTCATGTGCACAAGGACCCACAACTTAAGGGTCCTGTTGTAAAGATAACCATTCCGTTTCCAGAAGATATATCTGCTCGTATTATTGGATCAGTGCACAAAATAACAGAGAGATCTCAATGCCTTTCATTTCGCTTACCGGCATCTCCTGAGCTAGCTACTTCCAAGATGGATAACAAATCATTCTTCGATAATCCTTATGTGAATATACCATGGTCTGCTAGACAAATATCGAAATCGAAAAAGCTTCAAGTGATGTGCAGTAGCTGCCACGAGAGATTGACGGGCTCTAGTGAGATCACAGAGTGGAAAGCTCTGCCCTCAGAGAACTGGGCTGAAATGATGGATTTCTGGCACTGTCACAAGCCTCCATCCAGCGCCAATGAAGGAAAGTTTAACGCTGCTTATACGCAGTCAAGGTTCTCTCCTTACAAGGGAACGTGTCTTGTTGGGGATTGCTACTTTTATTTTCTAAACAGCGATATCAAGGTCGAAATTGAAGATACTGGAGCGTTATGCAAATCATGCCATCGTCTTATAGGAAGCATTGACGATGACAAAAAATCCATTAAAATTTGGAAATGGAATGTAGCCATGGAAGAGCACAGTGAGAATAGTTTACTGGTTCCAATCTACCCATTATATTTATATGTGTCAAGTACGATTGGAAGACTAATTGACGCCCACGCGATCTATACCTTTTCGGTGAAAGATGGCGAGGATAACACCAAAGAGCCGCTACTGCTTTGGGTATTCAATCCTGACATTAAATATGTCACTAATAATTCACCTACCAAAAGAGGATTTAAAGTATTTTATTCGATAAATAAGCAAGACGTTCCTCAACTTCTTATGAGCAGAGGGGACGTAGAAGTCGTTGAATTCCCATCTTCAGTGATGGACCAGTTGCTCTCACACCTTAACACATCGACTGCAGCTTTGCCTACCAATGCGAGACGGTTTGGCCTTTGGTCTGTCGGAGTATTAGAAAAATTATGACCTATAATGACGTTAACTCGATACCATGTAGTGATTGACGCAGCAGTGGCGCAACTTGCTTTCTGCTGGCCTTGATGTTTCCCTGCTGGAATACACGGAGGCCTGAATCCGCTGTGGTCTTGGCAACGACAAATTTCGACTCAAGGTGGAGCTCGTCCTTTCCAGCATCAGTAAGGAACTCATCCACAAGCTTAAGTGCCTGTGAAGAACTAGCCCAAATGGCCAATTCTCTTTGGAAAGATCCCTCTGGGTTTCGCGAAGTTGCCATAACAGCACACACTTCGAGTTGCCGCTCCTTTGCCCATTCGATTAACTCTGTGTCAAATTGAGGGTGTTTGTTGTATAACCATTCAAAGGATTGGACCGTTGACGATATTCCGAGCCGTAAAGTATGAGATGGCGATTCCCATTCTTTATAGTCTTTTCGAAGAATATCTCTGACACTTATTCCCTCTATATTGCGCTTGTTCTCTTGGAGCTGCTGGTAGAACTGCTTCTGGTCGAAGTTATCAATGTTGCTAACCAACTTGTAAGCCTTCTCGTCCACAATCTCCACCTTGTTTTGTAAATTCGAAGTATCGATGAGTAATGGAGCTAAAGATAATGTTGATAAAGATCTATCGACTTCAATTGACCCTAGCACAGACTGCCAGTAATTAAGTACCAAACTGACGCAGCTGCCCGATTTTTCTATTGTTCGCGGTCCACCGAATTGTTCGACAGTGGATGTATACAGGCCTTCATCATCATGGTGGTCTATAATACCAATGACTCTGTCGTCAAACAGTTGATGTAGTTGGCTGGATACTTTATTGAAGTCGACCAAGAACGTGTATGAAGTTGACAACCGAAGATCCTTCAAGTCGTCCAAAAATACTAGCGAGTTCGAGTGAATTCCCAATTGGGAGAATAGCAAAACAACATCCTGTCTCAATTTAAGATCTTCCCTAGCAATATTGATAAGTGGGAGTACAATGGATGGAGCTGGCCTTTTGAATACCAATTTCTTCGAGTCTATCGCTTGCTTGCAAAAGTAGGCTGTCAAGATCGATGATACACACGAATCTAAATCTGCAGCCTCATTTCCTACTACAAAGATGGCATTCTCTTTAGGAGATATCCTCGCTAGAGTACTCTGAAGCTGCTTTATAAAATTAATTACAGTCATCTCAAGCCACGGACTCAATTTCCCGCAACCAAAAATTATTTAGTCCCAGATGGGGTATGTCTGCGCATCTCCTTCTGCAATTCAGCCGTACACCCGGTATCGGATCTACATATGGGACAGGACATTCAGTCATAACCTTTATTATTATCATTAAACAATGGCTGGAGTTAACATTGCTATTATTGGTACGAATAGCTATATTACTTAGGTGTCTAACTGTAGGAACGGGTGTAGTGGGAGCTGCATTTGTTAGTCAATTGCAGGCAGTCCAGAAAAAGCTACCAGGATTATACAATGTGATTCTGGTTGCTCGATCACGAACCGCTTATATTTCCAAGGATTATTCACCATTGCCTCTAGACAAATGGAAGGATGCATCTGACCCATCGCTGAGTATTCCAGAGATTTTGTCGTTTTTGGAAAAGTCTCCCAAGCCTGTGATTTTGGTTGACAACACCTCGGACGAGACAGTAGCCAGCTCATATGCTAGCTTTCTGAAGAAATCCATTTCGATTGCCACCCCTAACAAAAAGGCATTCTCTGGCAGCTTAGCTGAGTGGGATGCCATCTTCTCGGCTAGCAATGGGCCAAAGGGTGGATTGCTCTACCACGAGGCTACTGTCGGTGCTGGTCTTCCTGTGATTGGCAGCTTGAATGATATGATCAATACCGGAGACAAAGTTGTGAAAATTGATGGAATTGTTTCTGGAACATTGAGCTATATTTTCAACCAGTTCTCGACTATTGAGGGCTCCGATGTCAAGTTTTCTGATATAGTTACAAAGGCAAAGAGCTTGGGGTACACTGAGCCTGATCCTAGGGATGATTTGAATGGACTCGATGTTGCTCGAAAGGTGACCATTCTTTCCCGGTTGTCTGGTGCCATGGTTGAGTCTCCAACTTCATTCCCAGTTGGTTCCTTAATTCCAAAGCCTTTGGAATCTGCCAAGACTGCTGAGGAGTTCCTAGAAAAGCTTCCAAACTATGACGACGAGTTAGACAAGCTACGAAAAGAAGCCCAGGCTGAAAATAAGGTCCTTCGTTTCGTTGGTAAGGTTGATTTATCGGGTGACAAGCCTCTAGTGAGTGTTGGTATCCAGAAATACGATGTCTCTCATCCTTTTGCTGCATTGAAGGGATCGGATAATGTCATTTCAATCGAAACTGTAAGATACTCCAACCCATTGATTATTCAGGGAGCAGGAGCAGGAGCTGATGTGACCGCTGCTGGTGTGCTTTCTGATGTACTAAAGATTGCTCAGCGTTTGAAATAAATAAATTAAATAATGCAAAATAGCTAAAATACAGGTTCGACGCGGTTCTAGCCGAATGTTAGAGATCAGTTTGAATTGTAGGCGGCTCCCAAGAATCGTTGGCCTCAACAAAAAGCTTTTCTAGATAGGCTGGATCGGAGCACAGCGTTTGGAAGTTGACCATGACTTCTCTTGTACTTGGCAATGCAGGAAGAGGATTGGGGACAGAACTGGGTTGAACTCCTATTCTGGAAACATGTAGAGAGTTGATAAAGAAGACAATTGTGCCATCCCCAACAATCTGAGCTAGTATGGTCCCAGACTCATGAATATACTGTGTATAGTTGTAGAACGGTTTTCCCCATGAATATTGAATTTCAACCTTGCCATTCATAAGACTCGATGCAGAAACCATATCGACGACAAACCCATTTTTCTTCAAGAAATATTTATGATAGTATTCAGAGTCATCATTCAAGGGATCCAATCCATCAGACCTATTAAGAGATTCACAATCCACAGGGGACACAACAAACTTGCATCGCAACAACGAACTGAACGGGCTGTCGTTTGGAAGGGCACTGATTTCCTCAATAGGCACCTGAACAAGCTTCAAGCCGTAAACCTCACCTATTCGACTCAAGCCTACAATAGCATCTTCTATCAACTTAGGGGTAGTGTTGAGCCATTCCAATCGAAGGTGAAACGCATTTTCAGGATTATGAACTCTGTCGACGTGAATGGAAATGATTTCTTGACGCTTGGATCTACCGGCGACATCCACATCGAAATGAAGCATCTGGGAAATGAACATCTTGTGTGAAGAATCCATAGGCGGAGAGTGAGTACCGGGATCCGCCGAGTTTGCCGACTGGTACGTGTGTCCGGAGCGTATACTGGACGCAGCATCTTTATCTAAGTCACCCAAAGTAGCGATACCACCTGAGGGTTTCCTGCCATGAGTATTAAGAGAAGCTTTATATTGAGAGGAAGTCGTCGTCGTTGCCGATAGCATTGGGGTAGAAGCATTTGATTCGCTCCCACTTGACTGAGCATTTGAGCGCTTTGAGAACCAACCCTGGCGCTCGTGGGTCTTGTCTTTCTGCGTCACAAATTCTGGCATCAACTGATAAAAATAGTGACCATCAAGGTAGGAATGTCTATCCTCCACATGCCTGAACAATCCATTATTCATCAGCACATTTCCATATTCCACAGCTGCCTCTGAAGTATCAATATCTGTGAAGCTCTCAATCATCCATGTCACAAATTCTTGTCCTACAAAACAGTGTCTATGCGTTTTCCAATGCCATCGCCTATCAACAAACTGGATTCCTCGCTCCCCTTGCATTTCTGCAGCCAGCTGGCTAAGTTTTATAGTTCTATTAAGCCTCTCCGATGTCCTCGAAAGCAGCGAGCTCTTTTTTCTAGGGTCGAAGGAGCCATCTATAGTAGCCTCATTATAGGATTGAAGCATGAATGATCCAAGATCCCCAGTATAAAATCGTATCTCTGGTGGAGCTATTTCCTTTTTCCTATTGCCCTTCAGCTGCTTTTCTTCTTTGGTGAGATGTCCTGCCTTGTGAAGAGCCAAGATAATCTTCCGAAGCCCTTCCAAGCGCATTTCCTCAGGAGTCAACTTCTCTTGACTGCCATCCCAAGTAGTAGACGTCAAGGGGCTATTGATTTCCGACGGTATCAACACAAACCTGATTCTAAACATCTTCAAAGGGTCTTCCAGGTTATCGGTATGTCCAGAAAGCGTTTGATCAAGTAAGTTCCAATTTACGATCCGTACACTGGGATCAAAAAAGTTTCCCAAAGCACTTTTATACTCCGATTCAAATCTCGTTTTAACCATAGGATGGTAGCTGACTCCTAGGTTTGGATGCTTCACATCAGTCTTAGTATACATTTGCACACTGATTGTTCCACTATAGTCCACTGACAGCCTATGCACTTCGTTTGCGCGAGTCATATATATTCTGATGCCACTGTAATCCTTGGGTACAGTTTGAACGATCAAAGCCGGATTACCATCCATCCTTCTCTGTGCTTCAACTTTGCTCACTCTGTCCCCCACAACAATTTGAAATCCGATATGAAGTCGCAGCGCAACCATCTCTTCCAGCAGGTCTCCTGGGGTCATTTCGTCTTCCTTGTCATATTGAAGCATAACTTCATAGAATTGAAAAGTGTAATTCGTATTGAAGTCTTCAAGAGTGGGGAACAAGTCTGTCGCCAGAGGCAGCGCCGCTGGTGACTTCAATGATCGCCATTTCACAGCCCGTCGTTTCACACCTTTAGGGAATACGTTCCTCCAACGACCAAAGTTTGAAATATTGAAGACAGAGTTTGGATCCAGATTTGAAGGGTTCGGAACTATGAACCAGATATGGTTATCATTGCCCTCGTCAGGCAACAATATCTGATCTTTAGAACCTTTCGAGCCACTAAATTGGTTATGGGGGGATGTTGACAAAGAAGCCTTGTTGGAGCGACTTTGAGAATTCTGCCTTGGTGCCATGGGGGGACGATTATTGGCTTGCGGTATAGTTATTGCACTTTTACCTGTTTTATAAGGGGCCATCGGACTTGAAGTAGTAGCAGCCGCTGTAAGATCGTCCAAAGATGCAATTGAGGTCGTAGGGGGAAGGGAAGGGACAGCCACTGCCTTCAAGTTGGGAGAGGACGCTCGAGAAGAAATACCGCCATTATTTCCAGATTTGAAGAGCGAGGTTAATCCTGATACTGCACCAATACCGCGACTGGTCTTAATGGTATTAGTTAACAGTTCGGTTGTAGTTGAGCCGACTTCTGTCGTCGGAGACGAGATGATAGCTCTGGCAGGCATGGGCCTCATTATACCTTGTAGAGAATGATTGGGTCCAGTTGCGTTTGGAGTGGGAGGGTTTCCGAGACTCGGAGGTCGAAGTTGTGCTGAGGGAACTCTTGAAGAAGCTGCCTCCTCAATAAATCGCCTGTTAGCCAGGACCCCTTTGGAAAGAAATACACCTTCATCATAATCCTTCATAGACTCCTCGATATCTTTGTCAGAAGAGATAGACAACATGTCGATAGTTATGGCATTGATTTCATTCTCCATTATTCCCATCATTTGCAGATCGTAAATTTTGCACCGAGGTATCCACTGCTCTGAGTGATGCTCTGTGCTTTTCCAAAAGGTTATGTCCAGCCAACTAGGAATACAATTTACCACTTTTCCCGATTCATCCAAGTATCTGAAAAGAGGAGTGACATGTAGCGGAGGCCTGCTCAAACAAACCAAATCAATTCCAATCTCAATCGACAGTAACTTCATACTCGTCTGGTATAGAAGATTGTAGTCAACATCATATATCCCTGTTCCAGGAGTAACAATCATCACTTGTATTCCGGTGCGTCGCAGATCTCTGTCGGCAAATTTGCTGGAAACAAGTGAAGTAGCAAAATTAATAGCTTCTAGGAGATTTCCATTTACAGATGGGAGGATTCTTCCACGAATTTTCCCGTCTTGGCTGCAAAGAACATCCTGAGCAAACCTGGCAAATTCCCGACGGAGAGTAGCCATGATATCGCTCCACTTGTTTATATGCACCTGGTCAACAACAACTCTGAAATAGTCTTTTGTTTCCTGCTCTCGCTGACCTTGATTGAGCCTGGATGACTGTCGCCTCATGGCAATGCTAGTAAATAGTACAATCGAAACCACATGATGGGCGCCTTGATCTCGCCACGTCTTGAAAACCTCAGGCAAAAAGGAATTGACCAGTTTATGAAACATGACCTCTCCATTCTCTTCGAAATTCCACATTTCTGCCGACATTTGTATGAAATAAATCATACGGGCGGACTCGCTTCTATACACCATTTTGGTATTTGGTCCTATGTATGCAGAGAATGTTTTATGTCCTCCTCTAAAAATGCTTTTAACAGATGTTCTAACAACATCCAAATAGGATACTCTCTGAGAAGAATAAATGCAATGGTCAACGAGCTTCGAAGAAAGCCTCCACATATCTGCTCTGGTCATATAAGTATCTTTGAAGTGGATCTCCACCAAATCAGCTTCAACTACATGAGCCTTAAGTTAGACAACCCCCAAACATCAAAGCCACTTACCTGTCTCAAATTCACTTTGACCCTGCTCCTAGATGGAATACCAAGATTGCTTAGAAGATTATTATTAATGGAAATCTAAATGTTAGACTCAATTCACTGTTTGCAATGCACCCCACAACTTACTTGGACATTAACCAACGATTTCGCTAAATCGTCACTAATCTTCTTGACAACAAAGTAAAGTTTGGGATGGTCTCCCTGGATAGCTCGTATCTCAGCTACATCACCTTCTACTGCGCCTGGCAGTAGAGTCATGTCGACAACTACATCCTCAGAAGTCGTGCGTTGCTCGTGAGACCAAACAACCATAGTTACAGCAGGTCGGGAAAACCTTTCATGGAACTCCCTTGGGGAAGATGTGACTGCTGGAACAAATCCCGAGGGCTGAAGCCTCCCATTGCGTCGCATCATGTTGAATTCGGCCCCAATATCAATGAGTCTCAGTGTGTGAATTATAAGGTGTACGGGGTCGGCGCATACTGTAGTATCGGTAGGCTGATAAAAGCATGACAGCATATGCACCACGCTAAGATGGGGAACTACGCGACATCATATGCAGGATTAATTGAACATCTGGAATGGAAATTTAACTGACGAGTCGATAAATCATCTTGTTTGAATAGAATCTCGGCTTGGCGTTATAATATAATACAATGTCAGAAAGGGTGCGATGTCCTTTATGTGACATGGAAACTACTGAAGCAGTAGTTAACCGCCATTTGGATCAAGGATGCCCTCCGAAATCAGAGCTCAGGCACGATAAGTCATCACCATTTATACGTCCACCTAAAAGGACGGCAGGCGAGTCGAGCTCGCAAGATTCGATTGAGACACCTATCACACCTGTCAGACCAAGTAGGGAGGACAGAGAGCCGACAGCCAGGGAAAAAAGGGCCAAGATTACTCAGATACCGCTGGCGGAGAAAGTACGACCAAAGTCTTTGGACGATTACATTGGGCAAGAGGACTTGGTAGGGCCCAACGGCCTACTGCGAAGGTTTGTTGAAAAGGATGTGTGTCCGTCAATCATATTGTGGGGGCCATCGGGAGTTGGCAAGACGTCGTTTGCCAGAGTAGGTAGATGATTTGGGGGTATGCACAAAAAACTGACACAGATACTGGCCCATAGTACTAAGAGCCGGTTTGTAGAGCTTAGTGCAGCTGTGCATGGAATCAATGAGTGCAAAAAGATTTTTGAGGAGGCCAAAAATGAATTAAAACTTTTGGGAAGGAAAACCATACTGTTTCTAGACGAGATTCATCGATTCAATCGAGCACAGCAGGACATTTTTTGTAAGTAGGATTCAATCGGAGTCATTATTGCTTGTATTATAAAACTGACTTTAGTACCGCATGTTGAGAGGGGTGATGTTACATTGTAAGTACTAACGTGCTTAAGTATGTGAGCTGACAGCAGAATTGGGGCAACCACGGAGTTAGTATATCTACATGAAACGCTAGCTAACTAGAAATCCGTCATTTAAGCTTAATGGAGCGCTATTATCTCGGTGCAGAGTACTGGTGCTTAAAAAGCTTTCCAAAGACCATTTAGTGAAAATCCTCAAAAGAGCAGTTGATATATGGAATCACGAAGGAAATAGCATCGAGTTTGACGACAGCACCATTGAGTATTTGGGAGGGTTGGCAGACGGAGATGCCAGAATTGCATTAAACTTGCTGGAAATTATATTCAGCAACAGCCCTAGTGGAACAAAAGTTGACCATGCCTATGTGAAATCAGCATTACAGCGGACCCATATGCTATATGATAGAGTTGGGGATTCCCATTACGACACTATTTCTGCTCTACACAAATCTGTGCGGGGATCTGATGCAAATGCAGCGCTGTTCTATTTGGGACGGATGCTCCAGTCTGGGGAGGATCCGCTCTACGTCGCCCGCCGAATGGTCAGGATGGCTAGCGAGGATATAGGACAAGCAGATGAATCTTGCCTACCATTTGCAGTTGCGGCATTCCAGGCAGTTCAGCAGATTGGGATGCCTGAGGCCGATTGCATCTTAGCGCACTGCGCTGTTAAATTGGCTGAAGCCAAGAAGTCGGTAAGAGTATACAGGGCATACAATCGAGTCAAAGCCATGCTGGAATCAGAACCCGGTGCAGCATCTGCAGTTGTACCAATTCACCTGCGAAACGCTCCTACCAGATTAATGAAAGAGCTTGGATACGGTAAAGAATATAAGTACAATCCAGACTACGTTGATGGCAAAGTATCGCAGACATACATGCCTGACGGGCTCGAGGGAGTGCAATTCTTGGACGATATTCATATAGGTCCTCAAAAGGAGTCTGGTATGGAATAGGAAATACAGTCGCATTACTAGTAGAAGATGAATAGTTGTATTGAGATCTACATTGGAGATTTATGGCGGGTGGGGGGAGGTTAAAAAGGGCGTTCATGATTCATATACATTCGTTGCTGGACAGACTAAACGGAAAGAGAGGGGCCAAAATAGCTTCTCAGGTAAGCTTGACTTTCAGAGTATTCTTTTCGTACCACCGTCAGAGTAGACTTAATTCTATCCAGACATAATTCGTCATCGGGTACGTCAGTTGTCCCAGTCTCATCTTTACCGGCACCAAAATGCTGAATCTTTTCACACGAGTTTTTCACCTTGGTCAAGCCTAGAGCGGCCGATGACCCCTTTAAAAAGTGCCCCAGAGATGATAACTCCTTTAAGTTCTTGTCCTGCAAGGCCGTTTCCATCTGTCCAAACGTACCTTCTGCCTGCTCAAAAAAGTTGAGTACAATCCCTGTCGAGAACTCCCGCTCGTCCTGATCTTCGTCCATTTCAAGAATCTGCCCAAACGTGTTCCAATCGATGATATCAGAAGCGTCCGGAGACTCTAGGGCAGCAGGAGCAGGGGCCCCTGATTCGGGCAATGCGTGATGGCTCGCAATCTGAGCGTCTGACGACATCGGGATATATAGGTAAATTAAAGAAGCACTTCGAGGGTGAACTGTCAGTACGTAATCCGCGAAACCAAGAAGTGATCGGAAATGCTTTAGGATACTGAGACTGGGGGGCTTTAGGACTTGAGCGCGGCAGAAAGCGATATTCGTAGATTCAGCGCACTGGCACTAGGAATAACTCGTCCAAAAAAACCTGAGCTCGACTACCGTGTTTCGGGCGTTGAATAAATGCCAATCCACTTAGCAAGAAGTGAAGATTAAGATCACAAATGATGGTCTTTTCGTTCTGGTCGATCTTATGACGTCGTTGGTGCGGCGCAAGCCCCACAGGCGCCTAAGAACCTGGGTGAGCAACACTGGAAAGGTGGAGCGTGGGCTAAAATTAGGTCGCATTTGGCCCATAACCCTACGGTACGATGAAGATCGCCCGTGACCGGTCTTCGCAACTGGACGAAGCGATCTTTGGCACTGGCAAAGTCTAATGCATTGTTAATTTTATGGTTCCATAGTTTGGGTTTCGGGGGATGCTGTTGTCAATTTCCGAGACTGGACAGTTCAAATAACAAAAAGTAGCCTGAACTGTGGATTCAATTGCCCGCGATTAAAACTGGTGGTTGTCAACTCTCTAGTTAGATATACATGCTGGCATCATGCCCATGTTTCCGCCAACATAGTTGCGAGAATCAATCGTACTAGAGCCATCAAAGCAAGCAGGCGTTTCATGCAGGTACACATGCGGCCCTTTTATGTAGGCAGTTGTTCAGATTTGGCCAGATCGGTTAGCTGGTACCACTAGATCAGATCATAATACTCTCCAAGGGGCCACCAATCATAGGATTACGGCCATGTGATTTGGCGGCCATCACCCCTATATATCATTTTCATAGCCATCTAGTGTTTAAGTACCTTTTCTTCTCGATTCTGGTCGTCATACGTACTATATAGGAGCTAGCGTATTGAATATCTCATCCCATATGCCATCGATTGTATCATAACCAGCACAGTAATCCCAGCAGAGATCTCTATTAGTACTACTTAACTTTTCCCGCTAAGAAAAGATCTCTGGCCCATTTTCCTACGTGTATGTAGACCAGGAAAGATAGATCGCAGGTGGCGCAACCAGCGATGAAACGATGGCCCAACAGCAGCCTCTTACTCAACATTCCCCTTTTTGAGCACTTTCAGTTCTCAGCAATCTGTAAAGATTAATATTTCCTCAGTCTGTGGTAAGTTGCCGTAACCATTTGATTGAAATACCTCTAGCGCAGATCGTGTGCCCTTACCCACAATGCAAGTACGTCAGCCAAACGCATCAAACTTTATTTCTAGATGACGAGCATCCGTAACATAATTGGCAAGGAAATGGAAGACTAAATTCAATTCTTTTGAATATCTGAGTCTCAGAGATTAGTGGATGACGGGAAACCATATAGCAAAAGTTTACTGTACTGAAGCGCTCGTCTCCTGCTAACTCATATCTCTCTCTGTACATCACCTTCAAGGTGCCAATCATTGGTGTGACGCTACATTTGGTACTTGCATTGTATAGCGAAATCGCTCTCTCCAATCACTATTATTCACTACTGCTGCTTTAGCCTGGTGTCTCAAACCTTATCGTTAGTGTGACAATTACTAACCTGTTAGAATCGAATGCTTTTGGCACGGCTACTGCAGTACTATACAGAAGCGCATTATAGTCATCTGTCCACACCACACTATTGACCATCAACATGGCTTTCAGTGGCGGTGTTCAACATACGAACGCGCATCTTCTCCATGACTATAATATAATAATTTTGGCCATTACCCCTGTCATTCGGATACGCTCACATGACCAAAGTGGTGTTCCCCCGTACCCCAAGCATTTGTACGCCAGTAGGCCCAACACGTGGGCGTGCAGCCATCGCACCTTAACGATGACATGTATAAATTAAATATGGCCTGTTTCCGGCTCGAAAGTCTAGTTCTCGTTTGAACATAAAGCCTAAATAGCTACTGAAACTCACTGCATAATCATATTTCAGACGTTAGGTTAAAGTTTGAGAGTTTGGTAATAGTCGCGTTGGCATTTTGCTACTAGTTATCCGTTTAAGTTCTGATAAAAACTCTTTTTTTATCTGCCGTTCTTAAACAGACACGCCGTGGAGGTCTCCTTGTCTGACCACAATCGCACCTGAGGAATTCTCACATCCCCTAAAGTTATTTCCCGCAAAAACCTGGGCTTAGCGTGCTCGCGGTCGAGATCTATTGGCAGTGCGTCACCGAACATTAGTCCCGTCACCCAAATAGGAAAGGAGCGACATATTTTGTAGTAGTGTTTGGATCTACGAGACTTCAACTACTTCCGACTAGATTGACGGGGATTTCTGAAAAACTGGAAACATATAAACCAGCAACGATTTTCTGGTTTAGATTGTCAGCAGATGTATTCCGAGAAGAATATGTTACCGATAGCTGAGTCTCAACCGCTTCTTGCCAAGTCCCCGAAGAAGATTTCGCCTTGGAGAAAGGCTACTGTCGTCAGTGGGCTGGTGTTTGTGGTTCTTTCATTCTACTATTTCGTGGTATTTATTCCTAATGCGCAGGTATTGCGTCCGGTTCCAGATCTTGTGAGAGTGAAAAGCTTGGACCAGAGCTTTTGGCCTGACCATGAGTCGGACTCCAAACTTGTTTTGGTGGGCGACGTTCACGGCTCGTATAAGCAGCTGCAGTCGCTGCTTGACAAAGCCAAGTTTCATGAAGGACGTGATCACCTGTTGCTGTTGGGTGATTTCATTACTAAAGGCCCCAGGTCGCTTGATGTCATCGACCTTGCTATCAGTCTGAATGCATCTTGTGTTCGAGGTAACCACGAAAACGAGATACTTCACATGTATGCTGAGTACCACCATCTCCCCACTCCTAGAACAGAGCGACAGACGTCACAGTATCATGAATCCACTGCTGGTAGCAAAGTTGGAGCGCTCAAGGGTGATGAATCGGACGATGATGATTTGGTTCGCATGCTGAAACCTCGCCATGTCGAGTACTTAGGGAGCTGTCCAGCTATTATCAAGCTCGGAGACGACTTTGCTCGCGGTTATGGCGCAGTCGCAGTTCATGGTGGGCTTGTATGGAATATTGAGGACTTGGAAGCTCAGGACCCCGAAACCGTAATGACCATTCGAAGCTTGTTACCACCCGACTTTATCATTGCATCTGACGACAGTGATGGTGAACCATGGTCTGATCTTTGGAACGCTGCTCAAAAAGATAAACCTGAGGAAGATCGCATAGTTGTCTACTACGGTCATGACGCTAGAAGTGGGCTTAACCTCAAAGACTACACCAAAGGATTGGACTCTGCATGTGTTCGAGGCGAAAAGCTGAGCGGTATGGTTCTGTCCGAGAGTGCAAAGGGTAATTACAAGGAGAAGCTCATATCGGTAAACTGCTAAGTCAACGAACTGGTTTTATTTGGCTTTAGCACGAGTGGAATGTGGAATCATGCATAAATATATTATATATTTGAATCTTTATATAAAGAAAACATTACAGCATCTTTGACATATACGGGCCGTCCAGATGGTAGCCTAGTTTAGCATAGTAGTTTCGAACGCCTACGCCGCTGATAACGCTTATTTTCTCGCTGCCATGCTCCTCTCTAGCAATTCGCTCAGCCTCTTCCATTAGGAGTGTTCCAAATCCTTGGTGTTGGAACTTTCTAGGGTCTCTGCTGTGCAGGGGCACAACAGATCCATACACATGCAATTCACGCACCAATGAAGTACGCTGTCCAGTTAACTCGGGCCTGAAAGTTGTTTCCTCAGAGCACAATCGCAGACGTAATAATCCAATGAGAATATCTTGCTTTGGATCTTCATAACTCAAAAATGTTTCCCAGCCGCCATTAGCAGTATAATCACGACGGATAAGCTCAACCTGGTCAGGATGGACTTTATGATGCACCTCTTGAATTCCTACCTCTCTCGCTCGCACATCTCGGCACTTTGTTCCAAAATCTTTCATACGAGCCAATGCAAGTTCTCGCAGGTTTCCATTGTCCACTCCTGCAGTGACAAGTGGCATGGGAATGTCTCTCTGCACACGGTAAATACGGGTCCAAGGAGGAACCAATGCAAGAATACGGGCGACAAGGTCGATGAGCGCATTGGCATTGTACGACTTATACAATCCATTTTTCCACAGCTCGTACAATCCCGTTCCTCTAATCACCAATGTAGGGTAAAGCTTCAACCCATCTGTACGAAATGCTGGGTTCTCAAAGTATTCCTTAAATTGATCTAGATCTCGCTCCATGCCGACATTTGGCAAGTCTGGCATCATATGGCTCACAACCTTGTAGCCTGCATCTTTAGCCAATGCGAATGTGTTGCACACTGCTTTGACGGTGTGGCCCCGATTTGTATCACGGGCAACGTCCTCATATACTGACTGCACTCCAATCTCCAATCGAGTACATCCATACCGAAGCATGTCACTAAGATGTGTTTCTGTGCAATAATCTGGTCGTGTCTCAATGGTGATTCCAACACATTTTGTCTGAGATTGCTGAGAAAATGCTACTGCTTCGTCAACGTCCTCCGTTGTAAATCCTGAAAGGGCATTATGCAGGTTGGCAATAAAACCTTCCCTGTACTGTTGAGCAAGACTCATGAACGTACCACCCATAATAATATACTCAACTTTATCAATAGTGTGGCCCAGTTGACGAAGCTGCTCAATCCTACCACGTGCCTGCTCATAGGGATCATATCTAGCTCGAATGGCACGCATGGACGTTGGCTCATACCCAGTGTATGACTGTGTGGAATATTCAAAATCCGAATCAGGACCTCCAGGACAATAGACACAAATGTTTCCCGTGTAAGCAATGTGTGGACAACGATGTGGTTTGCACATGACGGCAACAACTGCAATACCACTCGCTGTACGCACTGGCTTGGCTTTAAGCTTAGGCAACAGATACTTTTTGTACTGATCTGGTATGGATGAAATAATATCTGTCAGTCGAGGTTGTTGTTTTAGCCGGTACTTTTTGGATAGCCGTCCAACAAGTCCATTTAAGTTCACATCTTTGTTTGTTTGTAGACTTTGGATCAGCTCCAGTGAAATGTCGGTACAACAAGACAAAAACCTTTCATGCTCCGGGGGCAGATTAGGCCTGCCTTTTGGTCCTTTCATACTTGAATGCTAGGACTCTCTGGACTACAATTATTTGTTGTATATTGCAAGTTTCCAGTCGTTTCTGTCAGATATTCAAATCGTATAATTTTAAATTTATTTCCTGCCCATGCCCCACATTCGGCGGCGTTTACCCGCATCAGAAATGGCCACCTCAGGGATCCATTGAATGAGGCTTCATCTCTGTAAATACACGTTACTTTGACCAGTTGTGTCCAACCTGCCGAATTTCGCGCTTCAAGTGGACAGTGATATCACAAGTGAATGATCTAGTAGGTTACGCATTTTGATCCAAGCTTCAATTGATCCCTGGTAACTTGATTTACGCGAGATTTTAGTCGGTAGGTGAACCCCACCTTTCTCAGTTCAGTAGGTGCCGCTTTTTTTTAAGGTTCTTTAATGCGACATGATCTCTCACAATACGGCATCGTTCGATTCTCGAGATGCTCATTGGAACCCATTGCTGAAACCCAGCCGGAAGCAAATCAAGCTGGGGCAAAGTGTTGAGGCCACTAATAGCGAGAGCAATGTTGGCTCACCTGTCAACAGTATTGAGCTTGAAAACAAATCTCTGGTAATTGAACAGGCGTCTCCATTAGAGGATGCTGTTGTAAATACTGATGGAAGTCTAAAGTCATTAGGCGTTGGAATCGAACCACCAATAAGCGCCGCTGCATTACCCTTGCAAGGAGAAACCGAGCAGCTGGAGCGCAGTAACGCTGCAGACTCTATAGAAACAGATGAGGTTCATGATGATCCAATTGCAGGCGTTGCTGAAAAATCTCCTGACGTCATCACGTCTGTTGTAGAAAGTGTTTCGACCACAGCAACTGATAGTCCTCCTCATCTTGAACTTCCAGGGGTGGGTAAGACTGATGACAGCCTTGAGATATCGAGAACTCATGTTGAATCTCAATCTGTTGAGAAGACTCTTGTGCTTGATGAACCAGTGAAGAATGAGACAAAAGAAGAATTTCCTGAACCAGATGAAGCTCAAGATGTGTTTGGCGCTGCAGACAGCTCTGAATTCCTTGCTGAGTTGAATCAACTCAATATCTCAGAAGAGCAGCCTAACAATGCATTTTCGGCATCTGATGATTCGTTTTTTGGCAAAATACAGTCTGATAAAGTGGACTTTACTAATGATACAGAAGAAAACATTTTCAGCGAGTCTCAAATTTCGACAAGCTTTTTTGATGGTATACAAGGTGGAAGTGAGCAGATTGGTTCCGGAGACACGGATGATTTTTTTGAAAAAACACCAGTACACTCGAATGAGAATGCATTGAAAGAGCTAGAGGCAGATGTTATAGTTTCGAAGAGTGAGCCGACAGAGTCACTGACAACCCAAGAAACCAATGATGAGGCAGATGTTCAACAAAACCCCTTTGCTACATCTGATGATTCATTTTTCAATAACCTTGAGCATGACAATTCTGATACGGGTCCATTTGATGGAGCTGCTGATACCACTTTTGATGCGCTAATCAACGGCAATAGCGATCCATTAGATTTGGACCGTAATCCATTTGATGATATGGCAAAGGTTGGGCCATCAATTGATGATGATGATCCTTTCGCGAGTTTAGGCACACAACAGAATGATGATGATGATCCTTTTGCCAATTTAGGAGCTCAACAAAGCGAAATTGGTGATTCAAAGTCTGGAGAAGACGAAAAACCAAGCGAAACCGAATCTAAGTTTGCGTTTTTAGCTGACGATGACGATTTACTGTTATCTGATGAAGAAATACCGAGCGCGTCATCGCCTGCTCCAGCCCCTGTGTCAACTAATGTTGCTCAGCCAGCATTGAACCGAGCCCAGTATCCTGCTCCTATCCAGCGTGCAGCTTCGTATTCGCACTTCAGCCCAGCACCCATGGTTTCCCCTTATGGTTCCGTGCCTTCTCCTTATGCACCTGTGGCGGATACTAAGCCCATGGCCCCCCCTTTGCGCTCTTCGGCGTCTAATGCATTTGATTTGCCTACTGGAATAATGCCGAAGCCGGCGTTGAGATCTGTGTCATCTCACCAGAGCTTCCAGCCGGCACAATCAGTTTACGCTTCACCAGCCGATGCAAAGCGTGAGGCCAAGCCTCCTAGTTCTAAAAAGTCATTTTTTGAAGAGTTACCGACTCTTCCTAGTCGCAAGCCTATATCTCGACAGCCCAGCCAAGTATATGAACAAACATCATTGCCTGCTGCATCACAACAACATAATCAGTTTGGACCCCCGCTAGTGAGCGCCTATGGCCAGAACCCTGATATCAACAATCGGGCGCCAGGATTTCCCTCACATGTAAGCACAGGTGTTGGGGTTGTTCCGCCTAGGAACCCATACGCTCAACCACCCATAAGGACTCCTAGTGTGGGAAGCGTTGCTTCACCAGTGTTGGCTCAGGCACCAATTAATCCGTATGCGCCGCCATCAGTTGGTATAAATGCCCCGACAGGACTATCTACAGTCCCCAAAACACATTCTAGAAACTCCTCCGGATCCAGCCAGGGATACAGCCCGTATATTCCTGGAAATCCGATCAAATCTCCAATAGTTTCACAGGCGCATGTTGCTCGGCACCCAGGTGTATCACAGACTCCTCCTAATCCCTATGGTCAGGCAGTGGTGAACTCTCCACCTTCACAGCGACAATATCCTGCAACGAGTCAGTCTCAACTGTCACCTCATTCCAGGCCACCAGTCAACCAGTACGATCCTAGCTATCAACCAAAAGTTCAGGCTCGAAGGCCCTCTTTGGTCTCGCTGGCTAATAGGCAAGTACCGAAGCAGGCTGCATCGACATTGGGGGATCTTCCTATGGATATCAGTGATCACGCTTCTCAACAGAACCGTTATCAGGCGCAATCTACTCAGAACCCATATCCGGATGCGAGCTATAGTGGGCCTCAAAGCTTGCCTCATGGTGGTCCTGCATCATTAAATCTCGAATCTAGGAGAATCAATACTCCAGTTGACAATGAAGCTTTACTAAAGAGACAATTTCCTCTGTTCCACTGGGGCGATGGCCAAAGGCTTGTCTACGGCATTCCACCCCCTATTGCATTCGGTAACCCTCATACTGAGCTTCAGATTAAAAAAGTGAGCGATTTGCTACCACCACAGGAGCTATTAAGCCGCTTTCCAGGACCTCTGGTTAATAACAAGGGAGTTATTAAGGGAAAAAAGAAGGAGCTGGAAAAATGGACGGAGCAGAAAATCGCAAAAGAGGAAGCAGAAGTGGAGCATAGTTCGAGCGATGAAAGACAGCGTCATAGAATTCTTCTTTGGAAACTGCTACTCATCTTACTCAAGGCTGATACTCACTTGTCAAATGCATCTCCAGATGTTTGGAAATCGATTGGGGAGCTGCTCAATCCTAAGTTGGCTCTTGCTTCTGGTGAATCTGGTGGAAGCTTTGCATCTGCAAGTGATATTTATAAAAGTAGTGTCCAAAGGCGGAAATCAAGTGTCGACTTCAATGGTCCTCCAGGGGTGGGTTTCAGTAACGAAGACCTCCGAGAGATTCTTTCATCCATCGAACTCGGAAACCGGCAGAATGCTTTGCGTGCAGCACTGGAAAAGAAGCTATGGGCTCATGCGTTGGTGATTGCGAGCTCTCTAGGACCAACACATTGGAATGATGCAGTGGCTGAGTTTGTTCGCGAAGAAATCCGCAGCCATCCCTCTCCTCAGGCTCAGAGTCTTGGATTGATATATCGAGTGTTTTCGGGTGCTGGTTCTGAAGCGTTGGCTGAGGTTAACCCGCGTCGTCCAGCTCCAGGAGCACAGGGTCAACCTTATAGCGACGATCTGCATAAATCACTTTCCAGATGGGAGAGCTATTTGTCCATGATGATTGTCAATCGATCTCCAAAGGATGTAGACGCCATTTTAGAACTGGGAGTTTTGCTGCGAGGAACTGGTATGATAGAAGCATCGCACATTTGTATGTTGTTGTCTGGATACCATGTATTTGGTTCTCCTAAACAGCCCACAGTGACATTGCTTGGAGGAGACAATTCGCTTGGATGCGGACTTGGTCAAGACCCAGATGCCATTTTGATGAGTGAACTGTACGAGTTTGTTCTCATCTCGAACCCTCCACCAGATACCAGTAATATTGTCACTAATTTTGCTCACTTACTGGTTTTCAAGGTACATCATGCCATGCTCCTTTTAGATTACGGATATCTTGCAGAGTCCCAAAGATTGTTGGAGTGTGTTGCTGGCTGTGTGAAGAACTCTAAGGATCCTTCGCTTTTGAGATTAAGCGAGTTCATTGATACTGTTGGTCACCGTGTATATACATTGAATGATGGAACAAACTCTGGTTGGTTTGGAGGAAAACTCGCTAGACCAAAGCTTGACAAAATATGGATGCAGTCTTTCAACAAGTTCGTTGCTGGGGAGGATGAAGAAGCTGTCGATAGTCATGATGCTGAGGACGGTGGCATTTTCAAACGGCTTGCAAGTACTCCAGCTTCTCGTGAACAGAGTTCTGAGTCGAGCCCCAATTATTTCTCACAGTCTCCACCCAGTCAGTACTCGAGTCAAAGGTATGCCGCGGCACCCGCAGACCCGATGCTCGCAAGGGTATCTTCCTATCAGGTTATTGGGAATGCCCAGATTGCCGATAATAACCCTGCTATAATCCGAGCTCAATCATATTCGAATTTCTCGAATCCCTATCAGCAGGCTCAAGAGAGTACACGATCGTCAATATCTTCATCTCCTGCTGTTAACGTTCCTTATCCTGGTGGCGGCGAGACAAGTAGGCCAGCATCCCCTGCAGTTTATTCTCGACCAGCAAGTGCTGCTGCGCAGCAAGAGATGCCGACAAACCCCTATGAGCCTGGAGCGTCTCGACCGGGAAGCCGAAATGCTGCTCAACAGCAACAGCCGGTTTCAAGGCTGTACTCGCCTGAATTACCTGCTGCAAGTGTTCCCATGGCTTCACAGAATGTGAAACCTGATAATCACTATGCTCCTCCGCATACTGGCCAGACCCAGGAGACAGCTGCTGCGTATAATCCTTATGCTCCCCCTCAACAGGTTGATGCCGATACTGTACCAAAGAGAAATGGGTCGTCGGCATATAATCCATATGCTCCATCTACTCAAGCTTCTTTGCCTGTCAAGGCAACTACAGATGACCCCGCTGAACCTGCTGAACCTGCTGCCTTCAACCCGTATGGTGCAATATATGGCGGAGACATCCCAGAATTTGTGCCGAGTCATACTCATACTCCCATAGAAAACGAGCAGCCTTCCGAGTTGGAGTCGAGTGGCCAAGCTAACGTTTTTTTGGAACAAAGTGAAGAAGAAGAGACACCAAATGTTTATGAGCCTCCAAGTTATGGCTACCAAAGCGAGGTATATCAAGCATCTGATGAGCCATATGATCCTGAATCTGGCAGTGGATCATTTTTCACGCCTTCAGCAATGGCACCTGTTATGGCACCTACCCCACCGTCGTTCCAAGCAATGCCTAATCGTGCAGGTACACCAGATACCAAGTCTGATGACGATGATCTTGGAATTGCCAATACTAGGAAGGCAGCAAGCAAAGAAGCAGAAGACTCTGAAGAGAGCGAAAAGGAAGAAGACGATAAAAAGTCGGATGCAAAGAAAGAAGATAAAAAGGGTTGGTTTGGTTGGCTACGAAAAGGAGATGATGGCCACCAGCCAAAAGCCGTTAGAGCAAAGCTTGGTGAAGAGAACCAGTTTTATTATGATGAGAAGCTGAAACGATGGATTAACAAAAACGCACCGGTTGAAGATCAGAAATCTGCTGCTCCGCCTCCGCCGCCGAAGTCCTCAAAGCCAGCGACTCATTCTGCTCCACTGAGTAATCCTACTACACCTCAAAATTCTACTCCTCCAATTCCGTCGTCGACGGCCAGTACACCTATGGCACCTCCCACTGGAATGACACCTCCAGCTCGAGCGTCTAGCGCTGATGCTGTTCCTCCTCCTAAAAAGGTAGTTGGGGGAGGGCTAGATGATCTCCTGGCAGCGGCACCTAGTGCAAGAAAGCCGGGGCGAAGAAATGCGCGAAACCGATATGTGGATATCATGAACCAAAAGTAAAGGTACCTACAACTGTCCCATATGTATATTTCATGTCATCTACCGTTTCCATTTGAATAAATGCATCTTTTAAGTTTTGACATGGCATGGCATGACGTTAGCGCGATCTGCACGTCTCATAGCTCTTTTACGTACAATGCGTTGCACCGCAGCGCAGCAGAGAGTCACCTAACGGCTTCCAGACAAGTATTAAAGTTTGACAGGTCAAAGCAATGTGGTAGATCATTTATAGAAACCTGTAAATATCGTACATCATTAAATAAATACATATCTATTTATAATCAGCTAGAAGTAGATGTTGGTGGCTGGGGAGCCTGCCCTGCGACATTTGGAGGAGGCAGACGAGTAGGCTGCGACTGGTAATATGTCGAATACTGACCCTGCTGGTGAGGAGGAACATAGTGTTGTTGTTGTTGCTGCTGTTGCTGCGACGCCGGGTGGGGAGGAGGGGGCATGGGCTGTTGATAGGAGCCATCGGCAGTCTGGTAAGAAGCTGGCGGCTGCTGAGTATGAACAGGCACCTGATAGGTGTAAGTCGAGTAGTTATACATTTGCTGTTGAGGTTGCTGTCGCTGCTGTTGCTGAGCTAGCGAATTATGGTCGTACAAAGACGGGGAAGCAGCTGGAACACCAGAAGCAGGCGGCTGCTGGTATTGAGCATGTTGGTAACCGTCTTGAGGGTAGTTCTGATAGTATGCATATGTCTGTCGCTGCTGAGGGATCTGCTGTTGGCCCTGTCCATGCTGCGAGGGATACTGAGGGGTGCTGAGGGGTGCACTAGCTGCTGACGAATTGGGGTCCTGTGCAGCACCTGTGGAAGTAGAAGGAATGGCCAACGTGGCCTCGTAAGGATGGTTTTGATACAAATCATCCCGAGTGCGCGAAAACAGCTCGGCAGAATTTTGAGGAGGAGGACGTCCAGAAGTTCCATTAGGAGTCTGGTACAAAATGGACTTTATGTCTGTCAAAAAAAGCGGGTACAGGAGATTGGCAATCCCTTCCTTATCAGCAAACATGAGAGCTCTCTCAAACGGAATCCACACACCCTTCAAGTGCATGGCACCAATCTTGACCACATGGCGATGTTTCTCAGCCTTGAGGATCCCGTCTCGTCTGCCTCGAGTCATCCCAGCCACGTTAAGCAGCTTTGTACCATTGATCATGTCATTGTCCTCCCGACGGGCAACGCATATGCCTCGAGCCTCTACTTGGAAACATAATGTTCCTTCATCCTCCCACAATGTTGTGGTTACTCGTGGACGGAGGGCGGTATTGGACGGCTGACCTTGCTGCGACTGCTGGTAAGAATCCCTACTTGAAGGAGCTCCAGAAGCAGGCATCCTACCAACAAGAGAACTAAATGGAGGCTGATTACCATGAACTGGGCTTACGTGCGACCCAGCCGGTGAATCAGTTCTAGCAGGCCCGTTGGTGGCATCTGTGGATGAAGGCCCTGACATAGACATCATGGATCCCACAGACTGGGCACCACCTGATCCGGGGTAGTATGACTGTGCACCAGGCACGGACCCACTGTTTCCATTACTTTCCAGTCTGGCTGATGTAGACGGGGCTCCTGAGCCACCAGTCGGTGCAGACATAAGATGACGCAGTGAAGAGTCCAAAGGTCCTGAGGACAGCGAATTCAAATTGGGAAGCGATCCTGGAACTGATGCAGCTGCCGCGACCGAGGCCATCAAGTAACTATGTCACAGTCTATTGTACGCAACAACTAATCAATAGCGCTGTCGTTCTCTATAACGGTGGACAAATAGTCGGCACTACAACCAATCAAAATGCCAACACCGGGAATCAGTGCTTAGTAAACGCTTCTAACGACAGCCAAACAACAATGACAATTGGCAAAGCAAAAACACCTCTAGACGTATCGGTCCTATGTGGCAATAAAGGGGGGATGGAGAAGAGGTTTAACACCAGTGTATACCCCGTGTAGCTGATAAAAGGACAGTAGCGAAATCCCTGAGTTAAATGTTCGGTCGACGCGCCAAAACACTGTAAAATTGACAGTCCAGCAAACCCCACTATCGACGGTTCTGTACAACCAGCCTGGTGTTACCGATAACAGTTGGTAGCAGTTTGGTAAGGGAGGAGCCAGAACAAACTAAAATATATGCTGGCACTGAAAAACTGACCAACTGCTCAGTTTGGAAAGAGGGGCACTAATGGTTTCTTTTTCCAGGTGGCAGTCGTTGCTTTTAGGGGTTGCCGCCCTACGCGTGCCGTAACGTTAAGTACGGTTAAGCACAGCAGACAGCCTCCGTTACTAGTCCAAGGGTACGTGCGTCTGGGTACATATACATACCACTAGTGGCTAGGTTTGTCTGGGACTGAGTTGACCGGTCTGGACAACTATAAACATTCAATCCTGTCTTGTCCGGCCACAAATTAATGGGTGGCCTCTATCTACTCATGATCTTGATCCACGAATACTAAGAATAGTGTCTTTAACTGTAATACGGAGCATCTACAGCCATAGCTTCGTGGCGTCATCGAAACAAAGCTTGCATAGGCATAGTGGCACGGTGACTAAAAGCAACGTTATGCACAAAAAAAGGAGTATCACTTCCAAAGGAGACCTGTTGTGCACCAGATTGAAATCGTCCGTTGAAGCATTGTATGCAGCGTGTCGCTCCCGCTCCCCCCATGGCTAGTACACCGTCTGCAACGTTTGAAGCGCCATCGGAAGTGTGCCATGGCCGTGAACACGACAAGTGGCGGCTAGCCATTATCATTATTGTTGCGAGGGGGATTTAACGTCACAGGTTGCGAAGTCGGCAGTCCGTTGGCCTGGCACCGGCACCAGGGTCTACCCCCTCGAAAAAAGAAATCAAGCGTCCGATTGAGGCGCTGAACAAGTCCTGCATCAGCATATTATCTTTTGCGGATAGCCACACACAGTGGCATTCACCAAGCAAATGCTGCTGATCCATGTCAGAGGCAACAGCATGACGTCAATTAGGGGCCCACCCGGCCAGAGTTGACGGCCCACTACTGTCAAGATTCAGCATCAGCTTCAGGTTCCCAAACTGGCGCCTTGGCTGGTTGCAATGCACTGCCGGCCTAAACCTTTCATTTAGATTTTGAGTGGGCATTACTTTTCACATTGCTTTTTTTATTCCATGTATTATTGTTCAAGGTCCATACTAAAATGGCCATGGCTGCATGATGCGTAGCACTAGTTGCCATAAAGGAATGAGAGCTGCAAATAGGCTACCGTTTTCAACAGCACCGCATTGTGGCCGCCGCTGTCAGTGGTTGGGTACGAGCAGTTGGGCTGACAAGGGCTCGATGGCAATTGCAACAAGTTCAACAATATGACCCGACAGTTCACAACAATGAGATCTGGGGTGGTTGCTTGCAAACTAGTATCCGAGCTATTAGCTTGCATTTCGAGCGCGGCGCACCAGCGCCGGTTGTCGATTGTTGACAAGCACCGACGCACTGCTTGACAAATGTGCTTGATCTTGCGTTAGCACTTGCATTGGAGCCGGGCTCAATCCAAATGGCCATAGTACGTCAACTACGTGACGCGTCCGACATTGGCATGGTTGACGCTAGTTTGACCGAGAATGAAACGGCCAATGCTGTCAAACTCAACCGGGCCATTTTGGGACAAAGTAATGGCCATCACCCGTTAGTGTACAGGTTCCATGCGAAGGTGTATGCGAGAGGGATCGAGGCAGTTAGATCTGTTGCCCAACAGCCATAAAGTGCCGATCGATCGCTGCGCACTTAATATAATTCACAAAAAAAAAAAGAACGCCTGACTGACCCTACGTAGTAATCGCTACTATGACAATAATACTGATCGCTTAGTGGCAAGCAGCTTAATGTAGTTTATTTACTGTGTTTCGGTGACTTGGATCAACGGTGCTGCATTAGTCCTGCCCACCTGACATTTAGGTAGCCTCTACCATTGCTTCCTATCAGCTGCCAATCAGCTATCTTGTATTGCATGTCTTTTTATGGAATCTGTTATCTGTTTTTGCCTTGTTCGTATACTTTGCTTTTCTTATCGTGTTTTTTTTTTGTTTCCAGCATACATATATATTTGCAGTCTATCTGTACCCTGCAAGATTTTGACACTTGTCAATTGCGGTTGTTATGCCTCTAGGCTCCCACTGCTGGTTTGCTTGTGTCTCCAACCATTGTGCTTTGATTGTCGAAGGCTAGCTATCTCTTCTTGTAATCTCTCATTACCGCGTTAGACTGTTTCTGTAATGCTACTTACTGAATTCGTTTATCGTCGAGCTCTCCAAAGAGAGATTCTCGTTTGGCGCTTAAGTCCATCGCCCATTTGATGAAATGATTAGTCTGAAAATTGGCGATCGCCGCGAATCTACTGTTCAAGGTATTATAGCCAAATTGGAAAATATGGTCTGAATTTCGTCCAAGCGCTTCCAAATATCTTCGACCAAAAGGTGCAATGGCCCTTAGTGTTTTCAAGCCCCCTTCGTCCTCAATCTCTTCAAGCAGTTTCTTCTCATCTTCGCTGGGTTCTGGTATCTGAATATCCTGCTTTGTAGGTTCGTCCATTCGATTGTGTACCAAGTCCTTGAAATCTGCTTCGCTTGTATTTCCATCGTTACCTTGCGACTGCGATCCATTGTTTGATAATTGCGGTATCGCTTCACCAGTCTTTTGGTTTTGATATCTGGTAAGAATATCCTTGCCATGTTCTATTCTTTCTGCCATGGCTCTTTCTCTATACCGACTGTAGTGGTCATCAACAGTTGAATCGATTAAATCTAGCATATGTTCATCCATAAGAACCTTGCGAAGCTTGAGAAAATCACAGTGCCCTTCATTGTCAAGCTCCACTACTCCCCACTGATAACGACGCCCTCTCACTGGAAGGCCGTTTTCAACGCGGACTATATCCTGGCCGCTGACCACTGCAAACAGGGCATCATCCCAACACGTATCTGTCGCATCGTTGTCATGTGGTGGTGGACGATAGATTTTGATGTTATTTTCCGTGATAGAGTCTAATACTCTCTTTTTAAATACTTTCAGCTCTTCTATGGTAAACGAATCGGCTTTAGCTATTATGGGTATCAGGTTAACTCGTTGGCATAATTCTTGCATGGCCATAATATCCAATGGTAGTAATCCATTACCAGAGGGCCTGATAAAATAGAGGCACACGTGAACTCGAGTGTCGACCAACTGAGATCTATCAGGCTGCTCGTCCTGTAGCATATATGACAGATGCTGATCATCAATGTATTTTGTAATCGGATACAAAGCATGGCTGTTGTTGGTGAAATCACCAAATCCAGGAGTGTCTATGACAGTGAATTTTATTTTCATACCGTTTTCTTCATAATATGCTTGGCTCACTTCTAATTTGGTGGTCTTGGCAAAAGACAATTTAACCTGGGTCGTTATGGCTGTATCATCACGAACTGACAGATCGATTCCTTCTGCCCGAAGGTTTTCCAAAATTGCCGCAATTGGGTTGTGATCGCGTCCACTCTCTTTCAGCTTATCACAGAAAAGCGTATTGATGAATGTCGTCTTTCCGAGTCCAAGCTCTCCCACAACCATCATTGTGAATACGGCTCCCTTTTTAGCCACAATGCGTCGCCGCTGTTCGGGCAGCGATGATATAAGGCTTTCGTTCGTGTTGAATAGCTGCCTGCTTGATTTGTGTCTTACCTGGGGACCAGCAATTTGGCAAGCTTGGGAAACTTCACTTTGAGATTTACCGCCTAGCTTTCCATTTTCTCTATTCACCGGTATATCATCTGTCTGATCGTGTTTGGTTAGTGTCACAGCGTCACAATCGTCGTTATTGGCTTCGTCTGAACAGGAAACCACCGTACTCGATTTGCTGGCCATCAATTGTGGTGACCGCAAGTGGTAGTGGGGATGGTAAATATCTTCTGTGTCCATTTTGTTAATTGTACTTTGAATTAGTTTTGCTGTGCGATGGCAATTGAAGAATAAATACGTCCAGAGGATCGACAGCGAGGCACAACTGTCAAATTATGCACTGGTGATCTTTATGCACCGAATATTATGGCTATAGATACATTTATGTACATTTGCTTCAGTCCGATCCTGGAGCAATTCGAAAGATGTCACCTTTTTCTTTCATTGACTTAATCATGAATCCTTCGGTGTCCATTTTCGTCACGTCTGGCTTTGGCTGGTTAAGTGGGGCTGATGTTAGTGACTGAAACCTCAGGAAACTCCAAATATACGTACTCTCAAACACAGATCCTGACATGACAACAGTAGCGGGTGTCTTGGAGGCATCAAAAACATAACCAATGTAATCGGTGACGTCCCGCTCGATGGTATCCACTTTGTCCGATCCTTCGGTGATTTTGGCCAGTCTCTGCCTTGACTGGATTCTATATATAATCTGTACATGGTTCATAGGTGTGTCGGGAATCATCATTGGCTGGATAGCCATGATTTTTGGATTGCCGTTGAATTTTACAAGTTTCCAATCCAACTTAGTTCCCTTTGGGACTCCTCGGGCACGGGCCTTCAGAGACTCATATACCCACAAGCTCATTTTGTCATGGAGAGCATCCAACTGGTTTGTCACAAACGCCCGGTTTACAGATACATAACTCTCTAGTGCGAGGTTTTTCCATTCCACAAAACGGGGCCGAATTTTTGATTTCAATCGGAACTGTGCTACCATAGCCGTATTCTGAATGAATGCTACCAATCGTCTCCACACCCCCTTCGTTCGAAGTAGAGGGTGTGTGAAAACGGACGGGAGATTCTTTCTACTGGGATGAATATATACATCTTTCTGTTAGACCTGAATCATCTGTAGGATACTTTAACTTACCGGTAGCAATTCCCAGATGCTGGATCTCTACTTTAGGCTGCTGCTGAGTTGCATACCTTCTAGTTGCATTCTTCACAGGAGTCAGATATCGTGAAGACCGTAGCCCAAGCCGGTACATGTCGAATTCGTTGAAAACTAATATGACAATGTTTCAGCTCACTTAATGAAATTTCAATGTCCATTTGTGCGGCGGCTCGGCGAACTTAATTCAGACAGGCAGACCATGCCATTTACTGGACAATAATCACAGCACATAGAAAGTAGTTCGGTTTCGTATTACAAGAAGGCAGACTCGAATGCTTTCTCTTTAAAAGATCTAATAATTTGAAATTCCTATGTAACTTTTCTGGCTGACTGGCAAAGCCATGAGCACTTAATGACTGCAACAGTGTGCACTTGAACAGTTCTCATCCAGCTTGCCAATCGCAGAAATAGACATGCGACACAAATAGAAATAAGATTGTGGCTTTTTGCCAGTCCAGATCCTGTTTAAATAGAAAATTCTTGAGCTTAATGTACGTCCCGAGATCTCATTCAAAGGACGCCCTTGCCCAGAGAAGACGCGATGAGGTGACAGGTCATGTACGTCTATCAGGTACAGAGCATGACAAAAAACTACGAAACACAAAGATATATAAGGTCGGTCAACGACCTGACATTCCTTTAGCCTATACACATAGATATTCAACTAAAGAAATGACCCAGTAGAGCCCATCAGGTTTACAGCTCGACGCCAGTAGAGTGGCCCTCAGCAGCAGCAGCAGCAGCGGCAACCTTCTCCTTCAGGTTGGCAGAAGAGCCACCACCAGTGACACCGAGAACCTTGACAGAAAATGGTCGGATCACAGATGTGTAGACCAATCGGGCACCATTGTACTGAGGAAGACCCAAGTACAAGAAAGCGGCGGTCTTGAAGACCCAGTAGAAGGGAACCCAGTACAAGATAGCCTTGGACCAGAACTCAATGACTGAGAAGAAAGCGTACACCACCCAGTAAGTCAGGTAGTGGGTGTCGTCCGCTGAAGAACTGGTCTCGAGGGCAACCAACGAGTAGTAGCCTGGGATGACCAGAGTCACAATGTTAGCAAGAAGCTGACCGATTCCTCCGACATTGATAAAGATCAGCAGGAAGTACAAAGCTCCGACTCCGAGAGCACCATACGACTTGGGAATACCTAATGTTAGTAATCTTCAATTCCGCATCAGCACCCGGCTCGGTGTTCTTGTTCACTAGGTTTTCACGCCACCTGTCGTGTCACTTACCAGCCTGTTTCTCAAGGTTAGTGATAGCAGGGTACTTTTCCAGTTCCTGAGTTAGCATATCTTGGCTTCACGACCACGTACCCTGTCGAGATGGTTGATAACCTCAAACACCTTATCCTGAATATTGGCAAGTGACATGTTGATAGTCTGTTCAATTGATATTATTACACAGCGATTATGTCTGTCAAACTGAAGAATTGCGATCGGGTCTTGTTAGCATATAATGGCGGCTCATCAGGGTAATGCTTGTGAAGCGCCTCCGACGCCTCGGTTGACATCTGTCGTGTGACGACATTTTAGCCACACCGTACTGGGTGTTGCGTGCTGAATAGGAGAAAAATAGGATTGATTATATTAAATTTTGAATGGCTGCGGATGCTGTCCGAAATCTTCTATTGCAAACACCTTTGAAGGGGTTTCATTGTACCATGCAGGATCTTGTTCAGCTCTGCAGTGAGAAATGCTGTGATCCCGAGTCTGATTACTGGGCAATATACTAAAGCAAAGCGATTATTATTACATGTTACAGGTAGATACAGTCTGTACTTTGAAGGGCCCGATTTGAGCAGTGAAGTGCGAAGCGCGCCTAAACTATATGGGGTGAGACGCACAGTTGGGACAGCCGTGCTGGGGTTACAGAACGTATCGGTTAACGGGTTTCTAGTGGTTTCAGTTGTGGTTCTGTTGTGTATTTGTTACATTTACTACATAGCTGAAGGCCATCACCAATTCATTGGGAAATGACCTGGGGCTGGTCCAAAGTAGCCGGCATCAGGTATTGGAAGCAAAGAAGCATTCTGGTTGTAGCTCTGGAATTCAATCCCTGCTGTAGAAACTGTGTTACCCCACCATTTGAGTGAAACACCGCTTCCAAAGTCGAATGACAGAGTCTGAATAATACCGCTAACTGCAATACCGACATCAAATCCTGCTTCTAAAATGTAGTTGTACTTTTCAAACCATGAGCCATATCGTCGTTTAACAAAGTACATAAAGAAAAACGATAGGTACAAGGCATTCGTAGCATAGCTCAGGTTGTTTCCATTGGTCCAGTTAAGAGAACCTGCCCAAAATACAGCTGGATGGAAATCCTTAAAGACGCTCAAGAATCGGAAGCAGTGTTTGTCAATGAACTCAAACTTGGCCTCAGATAGTGTTGTCATGAGTCGTTCCCGAATAGGTCGTGCGAACTTCTGCAGCACTGCTACCAAGGTTCCAGCCACAGCTCCGAACAAGAAACACCAAGGCAGAATTGGATATAAAGTGAAAAGGTTTTTCACTCCAAAAGCTCCGTATTCAATGGAAGATGCGAATAGCTCAACCGCACCTTGACACACGAAATGCTGCGGGTTCTCGTATGTGCATAGACTATCTTTCTCGAAATTGGTTACCATCCAGTTTAAAAATCCAATGAAAATAAAGCAATTGATAAACACTGAGAGCATCTGTCCTCGAAAGATGGCCCGAGGTGGAATCTTTGCATAATGTGCCAACTTCTGGCTGGTCAAATACACTTCTGTCTGAGAGTCAAAGTTCTGGCCGAATGCAGTTACAATAATCTGGGCCTCTGGATTTCCTGCAAACCAAATTCCCGCTAACAATTGGAAAAGCACACCGAAGCCGATACCCACATTAGCAATTGCAAGCATAATAGCAGACGGAACAATCAGAACCGCACTCAAAAGGATGATACAAACCAAAGCCCATGGTGGTGTATGGGTGGGGTAAACTTTCAGTGCCACAATACCAAAAACTAACGAAACCAGTAGAATAACAATAAAACACCAATCTGGTACTTCTTTGTATCTCGCCATCATCCTTGTATGGGAGTCTTCATCCTCTGCGTATTCCGCCTCGCTATGCCTTAAACCACGATACAGACCCATGAATGCTTGTTTCACAGTACTCCACTGGCTGATCATCACGTATGTGAGAGTCATTGGGTAGATAGCAAACCATGCTCCTTGACCAAATACATTAGCCCCAGAAAAATACGGCGGGCTATAAGCCTTGTATTTTTCAACATCCATGAGGCCATCGGTAAGAACCTTGGTCACATTGTAAACTGTTCCGTCGTTAGCGAATGACTCGGCACTGTTTATCGGCATATATGCCGACCAGTACATGTTTTTCCAGTACATAGCTATGATAATCAGTCCCGATAACACTCTGGCACAGTACTGCTGTAGTGTACTATAGAACGGAGTAACAAGAGACCCAGATCCGGAAACATTCCAATCAAAGGTCGCAATCGGATTAAATCCCATGCCACCATAAAATCCGGTGATCATTCCAAGATTGAAATTGTTTGGTGCTATCCAAGTCATCCAATTGAAAGCATGAAGAGCTTGGAATAGAAAGTTTGGAATCCAAAAATAGAAAAACATCAATGTAAATGCGTACATGAAAAACCGATATTTGGAAATGGTCCAGCCATGTACGTTCTCTTTCTTCTCAGGTATCATTAAAGCCCGATTAAGCGCAAGAGTAGGAAATACCTTTGGCCAAAAGCACCGCACTGGATAGATCACAAATCGCCTCAAAGCACCAGCAAATCCAAATCCAAAATACTGAACTGACAGCGCCAAAATGACTTCATAACCAAAAGTCACCCAGCTATTGTTCAAATATTGTGGAAGCTTCTGAACCAAGTAAATGTAGTATGTTCCTCCAGGTCCATTGGCCACTGTGAACAGAATAGTCGCAAACATCTGTTCCTTGTAAGACCACGGGCCTGGGTTCAGACTGTAGCGCTTTCCTCTCAAAGTGAATCCCCAATCAGGCAGCACTTTAGCCAGGAAAAGCCCACATGGTGCCAGTAGCAACTGCAAAACTGATGGTGACAGACTGATACTGGGCTGACGAGGAGAAAAGAAGGTGTTAATCGTAGTAGCAGCAGCCATCCAACCAATACCCAAGAAATACGCCCTGAAGGTTTCCACGGGCTCATCTGGATTGTCAAATGGGTCAGAAATTGCCCGTACCTCAGGATAAGGTGAGTGATACTTGATTATAGCAGCCTCCAGTCTCAAGTCAATATCGTAATCGAAAGTTTCGTCTAATCCTGCAGCCTTCGGCCCCAGGACAAGTTGCTTGATTCTAGACATTGTAAGCGCAGGAAAGTTAGGATCATCAGAATGGTAATCAATGGCTTTAAGCAAAATTCCGATAGCCTCCTCTTGGTTTAGACTCGACACCTTGGTGAGAATGTAATCGATATCTTTATTGGCAAGAAGATTGGCATCGTCAGTGTTTCGCCCATACAGCTGGTAAATGCGCTTTCGAAGGTCATCATCTACCTCAATTCCACCAGACTCATTCTTGTTGGTTTCAAAATCCTCAACATTGTCAATGTGATAGATCTCCTCTTTCCCCATTTTTGATCTGCAAGCTAGCTCTTCTCACAGCTGTACCCCAGATTAAATACATCGTGAAGCCACTGACCCCGCACTTTCCCCCCAGGCACCCCTCACATACATATCAACTTCTGAATTATATCGCCATCTACTCTAATTGCCTGTTTTAGATTGTCTCGTTTGTCTCTGATGTCAAGAGGAAAAACAATACACCAGGTGTCGAAGGCTCTCTCCCAGACCTTCATTCGACACAGCCTCTAATTCTATACACTTCTAATCCTCATTGTAGAAGCTTCACAGTACATCACTAGACTTGTTTTGCCCCCAATTCGGTGCATATCATCATTTTTAATGGTCTCCTCCTGTTTCCATACTGGTAACGTTGTATTTCATCACAAGGTTTGACCCCCTCATTTTACACCAAAATAGATTTAGGCACGTCAGCCACACCATGCAAATCGTGCCCATCTTCTACGACAAGACCCCCGTTATCATGCATCCGCCTATCGCTTAGATAGCCATATGGGGCAATTCTCGGTCTTAACGTTGAAGCTGTCAAAAAGCTCATTGTAAAATTTAACATTTCCAACGTTAATTCGGAATAACTTTTGACAGCTGCAGAGTTATGCATGTTGGGGGGTTGTAGCATACTTCAGACTTTGAAAACACCAGCTCAAACGACATCTACTATTGTACTTTGTGGTAATCGCAAAAAAGTGAGATATTATCATGAACTGCACACACATTCGTGACTAACCATCTTCGCATATGATGACGGAGTACGATATTGGGGGCGCCCTAATGCAAGGTTAACCCCGCAGTTGACACAACCTAATTTCCTAAAAGCTCATTCACGGGATACCATTGCTATTCTCTCATGCAACCTCTTGGGGTTGATTTCAAAACATTTGACGAGAAACTCAAGTATATAACAATAAAATAGAGTAGTAATAAAGCAAGAGATTAATTTTTGGAACTATGACAAGCTCCTATTCTCAATTGAACTTCGCACCGGTTGCGAAGCATGTACCAGAGATCTTTACAGATCGGCTAAAGAAATTCGTGGACCTGAGCAATAAGCATGGTCTTGTCCCGTATGCAATGCAATTGTCTCTGACCCCTGACACTAACTTAAAGTCTCTTAGATAAAGATAGAGTTCATGAAAGCAATGTTAAACTAGAGGTCTATTCGGCTCCTGGCCTAGAACGCCCCAAGTTTAAGCAGGCAATTAATAACCGCTTTGTCAACACTGCGGTAGGCAAATCATTTGGACCATCATGGGTATGCTTTATTTTTGGTTCTTTAGAAATGAGTTAACGAAGTCCACCCATTGGTTTAAAGTTCAAGTCAAGGTTCCTGATAATTGGAGTGGTGAAGTGCTATTTGAATGGAATTGTGGAAATGAGGGTCTGATATATACAGAACAAGGTCAGCCCATCGTGGGACTGTCTACTCCAAACAAGAACGAAATGCCGCTACTGGGAATGAAAGTCCCCAACAGAATGGAGTGGCTGCTACCCAGTGATTGGAATGATGGGAAGTGGCACCAATTCTATATTGAAATGAGCTGCAATGGTCTTTTTGGATGTCCTGATTCAGATACAGTCAATTTTATGAGTCCTGCTGTAGACAATCGGTATTTCATTCTTGAGAAGGCTGATCTTGTGCTGCCAGATCAAGAAGCAAGAGCTCTCTTAATGGATTTCAAAGTTATTATGGAGGCCGCAAATGTGTTTCCGGACTCTGCTTGGCAAAAGCACAAGGCTATGGCAATTGGAAATAGTATTATGGATGCTTTTCGGGAAAATGATCCTACCTCTGTGTCTCAATGTAGAGCATTAGCAAAGCAGTTTGTGGGACAAAATGTGGACAGCAGCGATGTGTATAATTCTGGACAGGGCCTCGTTGTTGCAGTGGGGCATTGTCATATTGACACAGCGTGGCTGTGGCCATATGCTGAAACTCGAAGAAAAATTGGCCGTTCATGGGCCAGCCAAATGGATCTTCTAGACAAGTATCCAGAGTTCATTTTCGTTGGTTCGCAGGCGGTTCAATACCAGTGGCTCAAAGAGGATTATCCCGAACTATTTGAAAGACTCAAAGGCTATGTGTCAAAGGGGCGGTTTATCCCAATTGGAGGTTCATGGATAGAAAGCGATGGTATAATGCCTTCAGGTGAAGCTTTGGCGAGGCAATACCTCTATGGGCAAAGGTTCTTTGAATCCCATTTTGGTATTCGGTCTAACGTGGGCTGGCTCCCTGATACTTTTGGTTATGCTGCACAGGTTCCTCAAATCAGTCGCCTTGCTGGTCTGAGTCGTTTTGTCGTAAACAGACCAAGTAATAATACCGTCAGCGTCTTTCCAAACAGCACCTACAATTGGGTGTCTCCTGATGGAACCCAAGTAATTTGCCATATGCCACCAGACCAGAGCTATAATTCAATGGCGACGTTGGATCAAATAAATAAGACTGTCACGGAAAACAGATCCCAGGAACTGGACCACAGTGGGCTGTTTGTATTTGGATATGGTGACGGTGGAGGTGGACCCACCTCTGAGCTTATAGAAAAACTTCGGCGGGCAAGAGGTGTAGCTGATACGGTTGGATACGTTCCTCCTGTCCACAGCGGCATGTCTGTAGACCAATTTTTTGACAGGATTGAGAATGGTACTGAGAATGGTAGCCTTCTTCCTACATGGATTGGTGAATTGTACTTGGAAAGCTTTAGAGGAACTCTAACCTCTCAGGGGGACATTAAAAGAGGAAATAGGTTTTTGGAAAACTATATGCATGATCTGGAACTGCTGGCAACATGCAAGAGTGTTTCCAACTCTTCCTTCACGATACCCAAATCGGAGATTGATAGCTTGTGGCAAGATATACTGTTAAACCAGTTTCATGATGTTTTGCCAGGCACATGTATTTCTGTGGCCATGGTAGAGGCAATTGATATGTACAAGTCAATGCTGGTCAAGTCCGGAGAGCTTTTCCAGAGGCTAGCAGGACAAGGCTCAACTCATGTCCTGGTAAACACTCTGCCATGGAAAAGAAAGGAGGTAGTGACTCTGCCGAATGGATCATTGTTTGCTGCTAAATTTGACAGTGCAGGGTACTGCGTGGAAGAATCCAAATTTGACTCTTCAACGGTTTCTGAAATTAAGGGAGGGTTCAGGCTGGAAAATTCAAGAGTCATTGCCGAAATCAAGGATGGCCTTATTGTTAGTTTTGTGAACAAGAATAACAATATCAACGTGATCCAAGAAGGGAAGCATGGTGGCCGATTCGTACTTTTTGACGACGTTGTAATGGGAGGAGCTGCATGGCAGACAGAACTGTTCTCATTAAAGAAGAGGAATGCTCTTCCTGTTGGAAAAACATCGCTGTTGGAAAAGGGTCCTCTTAGATCCAGTATCTTGGTTGAGCAGCAGATTTCCTCCGAGAGCTGGATAAAGACGGTTATATCCCTCGATGCAGAATCCCAGTATTTGGAATATAATTGCGAAGTAGAGTGGAGGGAGTGCTGCAAGTTCCTCAAGGTGGAATTCGATACCAATATAAATTCCGAATTTGCATCATATGATACGATGTATGGAATTACACGAAGAAATACTCACTACAACACTGGAGCCGATATAATGAAATACGAGTCTTGCTGCCACAAATTTGTGGATCTTTCTGACGCTACTGTTGGTGCGACAGTTTTGAATGACTCCAAGTACGGTTTCGCTGTTCATGGAAAGACAATGCGATTAAGCCTTGTGAGGGCTCCAAAGTCTCCTGATCCCAATTCTGACATGGGAAGACATGCAATTCGGTTTGCCTTTATGGCCCATGACGGTCAACTAGATGGCACTGTCACCAGGATTTCCGAGAACTTCAATCACCCCATCAGGCAAACTCTTACTAACAATGCAGAGCTTCCAGCTCTCGATATTTTCACCTATGATGGACAAGATAATGTCATACTTAACGTCGTGAAGAAAGCAGAAGGGGATTTGAAAGCTCCCAAGCCATCTACCGCGGTCGTTTTACGGCTTTACGACAGTGTCGGAGGACAATCTGTAGGAAGAATTGTCAGCAAGGTCCCCATAAAGAAGGCCTACATCTGTAATATCTTGGAAGACAATTTGGAGGAACTTGCCATCGAATCTAACCATTCAGTTCCAGTTGTAATGCGGTCATTTGAGATCAAGAGCATCAAATTGGAGCTCTAGATTGCTCGATCACATTGGTTCTACGTACAATTTATGCTTTTATATAGTCATGGAATATATCGTGATTATGCGATCCTGTTGTGTATCGGGACCTGCGTGCGCTCTACAGTGATCTGTCTGTGCATCCATCTGCCGGTACCCCTCAACCCCAATCTCACTTTGCAGTTAATCCGAATCCAATGTGCCCCGCCCAATTCTCCGCGACAGTGCTGCAGCCATGAGGGGCCCCCAAGCTTCACTTTAGAAACCCGGTGAAAACAATCAAATCAGCCAGCCAGTTATTAAACTCCTATCCAGCAAGAATCAGCTCATGGTCTTGTTAATATCGCCAAAGAAATTGTTAATTCTTTTTATTTTTGCTGCGTCACCATTACATTTTGATGTCGTTGATGTCGGGGACAGGCGGGGATATTTCGTACCGGTTCATCGGGGAACGTCGGGAGTTCAATAGTCCGGTAGGTTAAGTACCACGACAAGAAAAACGGTTTAATGTCCGTGCAGAGCTAATTCGGTGAAAAGAATGGCATTTGGAGTTTATAAGTGTAATGGTTATATCCTTGGGTTTTTGATTGTTGGTTACATTATTGTTAGCGTCTGTCAGAGCTCCAGATCACAGCTCCAGATCACACATTAAGATTTTAAACTATCGTGGTCCATGTTCTACATTATGCATCAACAGCACAGGAAGCCATGCATCGTGGACATAAGTGTGTGGAAGCTCTCTCGGACTCCAAATATAAATAGGTGAGGATTCCCCGAGGAAAAACAGATTTTTCACCTATACGAATATAATGTCTGCCATTCCACCTCAAGAATACCGATTCCTTGGACCCACTGGTCTCCGAGTGTCATCCATCTCTCTTGGAGGATGGATCACCTTTGGTGAGGGCAAGCAAGTCGAAGACGAAAAGACTCTTGCTATTTTCGACAAGGCCTTCAAGCTTGGTATCAACTTTTTTGACACTGCTGAGGGTTACGGAGACGGTGCCTGCGAGGTGTCTTTCGGAAAGGTCATCAAGAAGCTTGGATGGAAGCGAAAGGATTACGTTCTTTCTACCAAGATCTTCTGGGGAGGTGCTGGAGTCAATGACCGAGGATTGTCTCGAAAGCACATCATTGAGGGAGTTGACAACAGTCTGGAGCGACTGCAGCTCGACTATGTTGACATTGTGTTTGCTCACCGACCTGATCCCTTCACTCCCATGGAGGAGGTTGTTCGAGGATTCACCCAGGTCATCAATGACGGCAAAGCTTTCTACTGGGGAACTTCAATGTGGACTGCCTATGAGATTGAGGCCGCTCAGCATGTTGCTACCAAGTTTGGTCTGATTGCACCAGTCGTGGAGCAGCCTGAGTACTCTCTTCTTTGCCGAGACAACTTTGAGAAGGAGTTGGCTCCTATTTTCAAGAATTACAACTATGGTACTACAGTGTTCTCTCCTTTGGCCACCGGTATTTTGACTGGAAAGTACGCCAAGGGTATTCCAAAGGGATCTCGATACGACTCTGAGAACATCAGCACTGATCACTCTTTGCCTGGTATTTTCAAGGAGAAGTTCGAGAACGAGGAGGGAAAGAAGAACCTGGCTAAGGTTAACAAGTTCTTGGAAATAGCTGAAGAGCTTAATGTTGAACCTGCTGCTCTTGCCCTTGCATTCTTGTTGAACAACAAGAACGTGTCCACACTTATCACTGGTGCATCTCGACCTGAGCAACTCGACTCCAACTTGAAGGCTTATGAGATTCTCGCCAAGCTCACTCCTGAGATTGTTGCCAAGATCGAGGCTGCCTTTGATAACAAGCCTGCTGAGCGGGGAGATTTTGGTCGTCTTGGTTACTAAGCGGACCGAATTTAAAAAAGTAATTTATATAATGAAATACTCTTGGAATGTTGTTCATCAAATGCGTGTAGTATTACTATTCAAACGAAAAGCCCATTACACAAGAATATACATACAAACAAAATAGACTTAAAAAACAACACAAAGAAAATAAAAAAAAAAAAAAACATGAACTGAAAACGGCATCGTTGCTCGTAGTCATGCGTAAAATGCTAACTTTCCACTATCAAAATACAAATCATCGCAATCGTGAAACCTCTACCAAGAATTGCTCAAATGCCAGTGTCACGTAGCCATCTCTATCGGTGTCGTACTTTTTGAACGACTCCGTCACACTCTTAATATGAATACATGACTGTACAAACATATCAAAAGACATGACCGGCTCACCTCGTCGATCAACCTTGGCATAACATGAAAACACGTACTCAATGCACTTGGCAGAAAGATTGTACCCAAATGCGATCAATGCAGTGTTGTATTCTTGGAGGTTGATAGATCCCGACTTATCTCTATCGAATTTGTCAAAGATGTTTCGCCACTCGTGGAGGTATCTCCACAGCTGAGCAAACTCCTCAAAGTGAATAGCCCCATCTCTGTTACGGTCAAACATGCGGATCATTAGCCGGACTGTCTCTCTATTAAACCGGGTGTAATCTCCATTCACTAAAGCACTGGCCAGTTCTGATTCAGTCAGGTATCCGTTTTTGTTGCGATCAACGTCATTGAAAAGCGTTCGAAGATTGGCTTCTGGTCCCGCTATTTGAACCGGCCGGCTATGAGGAGACCGCCGAAAACTGGTCTGTCCCGGAGGCATTGGTGGACCAACATTGGCAGCGCCATTGTGGCCATGTTGGTGATGATGGTGATGTTGAGATGGAGGACCGTATGCCGGATCATACCCGCTAGGAGGTCCTGGAGGTGGAGCCGTGAACCCACCAGGGCCACTGTTTGTTGGTCTTCCAAACGATGAAGTCGAAGACGTTGGATACGGCGCCGGCGCCGGTGGCTGCTGGCCGCTTCCACTCGAATACCGCGGTCGAGGGATGGGAGGGATGTTGGCTGCCATATAATCTTCGCCCGGGTACGAGTAGCTGTGGGCTCCTGGTTGATTGCCCATCGAGTTGTAGCTAGGCACCCGCCTGGCCTGACGAGGCTCGGGGACTCCAAATGACTCTCCAGGAGTGGGGAATCTCTGATGTTAGGCTGTGTGTAGCAACCAGCCGGATCAACTTACTGGAAGACTGTCTCCACTCATCTGATTCGAAATGGCAACTAATAAAATATCCTTGAATCAGCAGGCACTAACTGATGCCCCACAATAGCCTTAGTCGACAAGCAGGATATGGTATAGTCAATACTAAACTAATGGCAGCTATATAATTGGCTCTGGATCAAATAACCGTGAAGAAATAAAATGAAGACAAGTGCAGGTTAGTTAATTTAGTCCTAAGTCAGATGGCAGGTCGCTGGCCGCATGCGATCGACATGTGCAGTTCCCAACTAAGCGTGTCCAACGGTTGTGAGCAGAGACCGCCAGCGCCTGGGGCTGTCATTGGCCTTGCGCCATCCTATAACTTACTTAATGGGGATGGATGCAGATATAAACCAGAGGACTTGGTGCCATAGATAGTCCAGTTTATTAATAGACAATTGCAGTTTTCTGGCTGTGCTTGTGTACTGTTGACCTGGGTTGTGCTAAAACGTCCCCCAGAATCGTTTGGCTAGTTATAACTCCTAAACAGCGTGCATACCAGGGGTGGTGGGAGCATCGACCACATGGCTGGCTGGCAGGTTCAACCCATACAATATCCAGCATAGAGCAAGAAATATAGTAGCAGACAGCCATAAAGGAACACGCCGAAACTGTATGAATTTTGATGCTTCACAGGTAGCCGACAACTTTCAGATCAGAAATAGAACCGCATACATAGAGCTTTGAGGCACGTAAAGGAGGCTCAGTTAGGTTAGACACTAACGTCGCCTGTCAACTTAAATCAGAACAGGGGAGCAAGCCCTCACACGTCATTTTGAAGTGGACCGCATCTTCAAATAGTTTCACGTAGTCTATGTAGATGTTTATGACTTGGAGAGTAGTTCACTGGGGTATATGGGCCCTCCCAGTCGATCAATATGCTAGTTTATTGATGTGCAGTACTGCCAAAAAAAAACAGCCATTAATATAGACAGTCTTAGCCTCACACCTGGACGTAATACGGAATCGTAATAGACACACTACAAAGCGATATAATATAATCAACCGTATCTACAGGTTTATTCTGCTAACATACATTAAACAAATTTTTGGGCGTTTAAGCTCGGAGAGAGGAGGCTCGTCGCTTTCGGATCTCAGCCTTCTCAGCCTTCTTCTCATGCACACGCTTGGCAAGCAACTGGGCGTACTCAGCAGCAGCATCCTTCTGAGCCTTGGCGTTTCGCAACTTAACAGCTCGCAGGTGTCGCTTTCGCTGCAAAGTCTGAGGAGTAACAAGTCGCTGGATCTTGGGGGCCTTGGTATAGGTCTTCTCACCCTTGGTGACCTCACGTCGGATAACAAACTTTCGCACATCATCCTCCTTGGTAAGACCAAAGAACTTTCGGATGTTGTTGGCTCGCTTGGGTCCGAGTCGCTTGGGAACGGAGGCATCAGTCAAACCCTCAATGTCGCTCTCACCCTGCTTGACAACAACAAGGGACAGGACAGCAAGGTCGGCACCAACAATGCATCCTCGGACAGACTTTCTCTTTCGCTCACCAGTTCGTCGGGGTCGGTAGCAAGAGTGGCCCTTGGAGAACAAAAGTCGGACACGGGTGGGGTGGAGAACTCCCTGCTTCATGGGGAATCCCTGCTTGTCGTTACCTCCAGTGATCTTGAAGATGTAACCCTTGAACTCATCACCAAGAGCGTCTCCCTCGACCTCCTGGCCCATTCGCTTCTCGTAAAAGATTCGGAGTCGGTGCTCGTCGTCGACCTCAATCAGCTTCTGAGTGCCGTTGGCGGGGTAAGCAATGTTGAGCTACTGTTAGTCCTGTGTCACATAACAAAATCAATACTGAAAACTCGATGCGATCAATCTTGAAAGAATCCACCATGCTTTGCCAGTTCCTATTAACGGTTCAGTTCCAGATCAAACCTGCCTATACTCGAATAGAGAACTATTAAAACATCTGAACATCCTCTCTTGATTTTTTTTTTAATCCATCGGGCTTCGTATTCTAGTCCAACATACCTTCATGTTGTGTTGTCGTTGATATCGAAAGACTCTGAAACTTGAAAAAAGATGAGTGGTGTCCCTGCAGTCCTAATGGGAGCGTGAAAAAGAGTGGGACTGCTAGGGCAAAGCCCTATTTCCATAATAGGAAGGTCACTCTTTGAAACCCGATAGTCTGCAGTGTACACCTAACCCACAACAAATGGCCAACCCCTACCTCTATCTTGCTTAGGGACGTCGCTTAAGAGTTCAAAGATTGAACAGCTACATGGTGATAAGTTTAACATAACATTTATTGTGTAAAAGCTTGGCTGTAATTAAGTAGAGTAGCGGAAATTCAAGTCCTGGCGGTCAGTCAGGTCAGACATCTCGTCGTAGTCAGGAATCAAACCTTGCTGGTCTAGAGCATCTCGTCGTTTATTCTCTCGCACGCACAAATACTTGTAGCCGATTAGAATTGCGTCCATAAAAGCCCAGAAACAGAGGTTGCAGATGAGACCAGTGTGGTATCGAGGATCTTTGGAATAATTCCACCATCGAGTATATACGATGGCTGCCAGACAATATCCCACGAAAAACATATTGTTAACAATAGACTTCTTGGTATTACCTCTTGTGTTAGAAGCATTCAGACTTAACAAAATAGACATAAAAGATGTGATACAAGACCCCAACCATGAAGCGACAATCACGCCCCATCCTGCAGAATACGGCAAGGCGAGCAGCAAGATGTTGCCAATGATGGGAACTGTAATTAGTGCCATGCAAATGAATATACGCTGCTTTGGAAACAATTTCACCAGCAGTACACCTATCCAGATAAATGCAAGCTGGACAGCACCAGATGGACTGCCGTACTCCATATTTTGAAATTTATCGTAACCAAACTGACTGATGATAAGTGACGAGAATACTATAGTACCACTGGTGACTGTGACAAGGAAACCAAACAAAAAGCTGCACCACACCATCCAGTCCTTGAAGCACTCTTTAAGTTGGTCGGTGGAAAAAGTAGATTTTTCTCCACGGTCGCTCTCTTCTAGTAATCTGGCCACAGCAATCTTTCGTTGCCTCTCGGTCAAGAACCAAGCTTTGCCGGGGGACACCGGCACCACCGATACGAATAAAAGACCAGAAACCAACGCAAGGCATCCACATACCAAAAACATAACTCTCCATGGTGCAATTGACAAATGAGAGTTCTTTCCAATACCGTACATCAAAAAGTTTCCAAACACTTGTGAAATTGCATTCATGGAGATCCAACACGCTGTACGGTTTGCATGCTCATCCTTTTTGTACCAACAACTAGTGATGATGACAAACGCAGGCTGAACCGCTCCTTCACAGATTCCTAACAGCAATCTCACTGCAAGGAACTGCGCATAAGTTTTGGGAGTGGCCAAGCACATACAGACCACTCCCCATACAACGACAGTACACCCGACTACACGGGTCAGAGGGAGCTTACTGAGCAAGTACATGAACCCGAAGTTGGAGAATATCTGTCCCACATAAAAGATACTCGAGCACCATGAATACTCTGACCCAGTTAACTTCAAATCGGTATTAAGCCCAAACACTGACGTATAAGTCAGGCTCTGCTTATCGAGATATTGTGAAAAGAATACACCACACATGAGAGGAAGGACTATGAGGTCGACCTTGCGAACCAACTGCCTCTCCTCTTCTTTGGTGTACTCAATGTCACTGATCTGAGCCTCTTCGACGACATTTTGCTCTTTCTCTTCTTCACTCATCTTGGCATCACCTTGTTCTCCTGTATATTGCAAGCTTGCCGAGCGCTTGTTAACAATATATACCGCGAAGCCTGCTGCTATCTGTCATATCCGCTGATAATGTACAGCGATCGCCCCCTCCGGCTAGATGTACCACTTGCCGAACGGCGGGTATGTATCTCTCAAGCTCCACCTAAGCTGCGTAGCTTGCACTGAATATACTCCAATGATGCCACCCAATACATTTGCTGTCGAGAATACCATCCATTTAATATAGTTTCCTATCCATTACTGGAGTCATTTTCACGCTACATGCCAGCATTGACGTAGCCACACCTTATCGTGCCATCGCTTGGCTTATCTTATCGAGAATTTCTTTTTTCGGGTGCTGGCACCCCCGGACTATTAATTGATCCCCACTGTTTTAGAAACACGACATAGTCTCAAACTGATTTTGTTTAGCACAGGCAACATGGGGAATACACCAATTGATTTGAACGAAGGAGTTGACAAGGATATCAATTTCCTGTCCAAGCCGTGGCGTCTTCCCGAGATCAAGAAATATGCCTTTACCAATGGCACTGTGATTGATGTAGCTTCAGGAAAGTCTTTATCGAATTACACTGTATTGATGTCAAACGGATATATAGATGATATCATAAAGGGAAACTTCATTCCTGACGGATATACATCTGTGAACTGCGAAGGCAAGTTTCTATGCCCTGGCCTAATGGATGCCCATGTCCATGTCATGTCGGTGCCTGGAGAATCAGATCTCAAGAAGCTGATGTCAACCCCCCGGGAGGTAGCACTTACTCGAGTTGCTGCAGTTTGTAAGCTCATGCTTGAGAGAGGGTTCACTACTCTACGTGATTGTGGCGGAGCAGAATCGTACATAAGAGATGCGGTTGCTGACGGGTCCATACATGGTCCTCGAATGTTTGTCGCTGGACAAGCGTTGTCTCAGACAGGTGGACACGGAGATATGCGTGGACAATACACCGAATCTCATCACGAATGCACGTGTGGTCAAAGCGTTCTGGCAACTGTTTGTGATGGGGTTGAAGAATGCCTTCGAACTGCACGGGACCAAATTCGAAGGGGAGCCGATTTTATAAAGATCATGGGCGGTGGAGGAGTTGCATCTCCTACAGATAAGCTAACTGGTATTCAATATACTCCAGAGGAGATCAGAGCAATTGCTTCAGTTGCAAACAACAACCAGACCTATGTCACAGCACATGCGTACACTCCCGAAGCTATTAAACAGTGCATCGAAAATGGTGTGCGAGGAATTGAGCATGGAAACTTTATTGATGCTGAATGTGCTAAGCTCATGGCTAAGACGAACTCGTTCCTTACTCCTACATTGATCACGTACAAGATAATGGCTAGCGATCAATTTTCCGACTTTTTATCCGATGAGTCTAGAGAGAAGAACGCAGATGTCCTCAATTATGGTCTTCAAACGTTGTCTGTAGCAAAGAATGCTGGAGTCAAGATATGCTACGGTTCTGACTTACTTGGAAATCTTGGTGGATACCAGACCGGAGAATTTTCTTTAAGATCTAAAGTCCTCAGTCCGTTAGAGACGATTCAAACTGCAACAATAAATCCGGCAGAAATGGTAGGGTACAAAGAAAAAATCGGTCAACTCAAAAAAGGCTTCTATGCCGATATGCTTGTATTGAAAGAGAACCCCCTCAACGATATCAAGGTTCTTGATAACCCTGACAAAAATCTTCTCGTGGTGATGAAGCAAGGTATTATCTACAAGAGTCGATGGTCGGCTGTCAAGTCTGATTTTACAATAAATGATTGCATTGAATAAATAGTTAGCTTACGAATCAAAATATGCACTCCAAGTTTCATGGCTAATGGCCTTATCCAAATTGAACTCAGACGGGTCAATAAAAAAGTTAGAATCACCCCACGAATGATTACCCCAATCTCCCATAGTTTCCTCCAAAGTATCCAATATATCTTCTAGAGGACTTCCGGTCGAAGGCTTGATGAGATATTCAAGATCCCGCAAGGCTTGCAGTCCAAGCTTTGCTCCTTTGGATCCTTTGGCCAAAATCTTCATTACATCAAACCCTCTTTCTAAAGCAGTCATACACTCGTCAGAATTATCGACTGCACTATAGGCGATTAAAGCAGACATACTAGTATTACAAAACATCATATCCGTTGATGAGTATACTCCCAAGCGGTTATGCTTTTTCATCAGCTGAAGGAGATTGATTGACTGATATGCAGCGTCAATACAATTCGAACTCAGAGAATCAATGAACTGGTTCACATGAGAATAGGACAATGTTTCTGTCCTGTGTTGGATCTTGTACAGAAGAAAAGGCCTTCCAATGTAGATCCTGCCCAAGAAATAATCTAGGAGAAGATGCAGGTTGCCTCTAAACAAATCATTCGACGGATCTAATGCAGCAGGATTGCTCAGGTCCAGGTGTTCTGGAAGGTTTTTCCGCCATTCCTCCAACTCGTTCATCAGATTAATGATTGTTGTAGAATCAACACCGCTTTTTAGTGACTGACTGTAGAGAGACTTCGAAATCTTTGTAAAAATAATCACAATAGAAGCACAAGACTTTTGATTTGCAAAATTGGTTACCCCATTCTGGTGTCGTAATTCAACAACATCCTTTGGAAACGGTATAGTGACTTCCGAAATATCTATTAGCTCTCGCTTTCCAAGCCCAATTCCCACCCTCCTCTCTAGGGAATAGGCACACCACCACAGTCTCCTTCTGATCTCGGCATCCTTGTCGGCGAGAGATACAGGGTACGAATCAGATCGGTGATAGCCCTTTGATATTGCCATCTGCAGCGCTAGTGAGAGATGCAGATAAGCTCCATCTGATCGGTATATGCTTGGATTATTTGGGCACATGTATATTCCCAGCAGCACAATGGCCTGGATAGACTCAGTTGATTGCAATTGTAATAAATATCCAAGAAGTGGTAATGCAGCACGATAGAAAGACTCTCCTGGGTCATTGCCATTGTGATCAGCCATATCCATGAGAGTAATCCCATCCTCAAAGTAGACGAACTGACTCGACACTGCACACACCCCTAGAAGAGTGGATATAAACGGAACTTGATTAAGGTCTAGCTTAGGCTTGTTGGCCAAGAAAGCCTCGACCTCTTGTTCAAAGTCCATCGGACATATATAGAAAAAATTGGTTACGCAGTGCTTGATAAAAGCCCTTGTGAGTTTCCTGATATTTTCATTTGACGGAAGAGCTGCCACAGCTCTATTAAGAAAGTACTGGACTTCGGGCATTGATAATTCATGGGTTTCGAATGAGTATTGGTCCTGGCCAACCGTTTGATTCTGAATTGTGCGCTGTATGCCCTCAACGAATCCATAATCTGTTACAAATCGAGTGCTGTGTGATGGAAGAGTATCTTTTAAAGGCTGAGGACTTAAAGCTTGAAGCGGCATCCTTGGCTTATCGGAGTACAGACTCTGTTCTAGAGCATGAATGCTCGACGACCGTAAAGTATCCAAAGACATTCCTGGAACCATGGTGCACACAATTCGCTCCAAGCACCGAGTGTAATCATGGCCCTTTGTATTCGCTTGATTGACGTACTGCTTGACTGCGACATACATACACTCCTCTTGGGTACTAACACAACGCTTGCATGGATAGCCTCCCTGACACTTCACTTTTTTCTCATGGCATGCTTTACAGCTGTGATTAGCAGATTCTCTCCCAGAAATTCAGATAGCACATACGCTTTGGGAGCTCTTTTCCTGTTTGATAACGGTACCCGTTCGCGAGGTCGTCTGGGCATTAGTGAGTCAAGTTGGTGGGGGTAAGGCGGCTGAAAGGTTGTACGTCGATCTGCGATAAGATAAGGCTCGGGCGCACTTAGCCAGACGTATCCGGGATTATGTTAATCGGAGCATGATTCATTAATAAATATACTACCAAATAAATATCATAATAATTACTCACTAGAGCTTCCGACTTTGAGGCGCTTAGAAGAAGAGCCGCCTACGTCGGAGCCAGAGCTGCTCTCGCGCTTCTTTTCTGGTGGAGATGTTCGTAAGTCACCTAAAGATTGCGAAGCGGACCCAACGACAGGGGTGGAGCCAAATTGAAGAGGGGATGGCAACATATCAGAGGTCAGATGACCGCGAGTACCTAGCAAAGAAATCCCCATTCCGATCGGTTGAGATGAGACTTGGCCCCCTGGAAATGCAGATCCTAATCCAGCCGATGTAGGGCCATAGCCAAGAGCAGAAGGAGGACCAAACTGGGTATTCCACTCGGAGCCATAAAAGTTTGATGGCGAAGGCAACAAATCGTGGACATACTTACTAGGGAGTGCAGCAGACAACGGAGTTTGTTCACCATTTGAATTGACCAACGGCGGCCTGCCAAAAGGATTGCCTGGACCCACTGTTGCGTTGGAGCCACCATTACTTAGATAAGTAGACGGGGAAGGAGGAGGTAATAATAAAGATGAGCCCCAGGGCCCACCACTACTAGGACCAGCACTGTTGGGACCATTGTTCATATGCGAACTATTATGACCACCAGCACTCGATGCACCGCTATTGTCTTTAGAGCCTCCAGGCGTTCGAATTTCCGATGAATCCTCACCTCCACGAGGAGCATTGGCCGCAGTATCTCTGGACGGTTCAGAAGAACTTATCTGACTTTCACCTGAATCGCCCATTGGAATCTGCACTTTGAGCTTGGGCCGCATACCATTCGAACTTGTAGTGCTCGCAGGAGAATACTTGTTCATCATTACTGGAGACCGTTTTCTGTTTCCCGCCATTTGTTGAGAGTCATTGAATACGTCCCGCTTGGAATCAAGTATCTGTTGCTGCTGCTGCTGTTGATGTTGTTGTTGTTGTTGTTGCTGGTGTTGGTGTTGTGCCATTGCTTGTTGAGAATGTTCTTGGATATGCGACGGAATCGAAGAATAGAAGCGTCGTTCAACTGGAGCCACACCAGGCCCAATATCAGCCGACTGCGATCGCTGCTGGACCATGCCAAACATCTGCCAGTCCGACGCTCTTCTCGCTGCGTCCTGATCGTGAGACATATATGGGGGACCAGGGACCACTCCATACTCACCAGAAGGGGGATGGTTTTGAGGAAGGTGGTTTGGTGTAGATATCCCAGGAGAAACATCGCTATTGCTCATGCTGCTTGCAGAGCGGTGGTGGTTTCTCTGGGGAGAATATGGATACCTCTGATTCACAAAATTGAATTGCTGCTGTGGCTGATTTGGATGCGAATGTGACTGTTGTTGGGGCTGTTGTTGTTGATGCTGATGCTGATGTTGGTGAAATTGCAATTGTTGTTGATGCAGCTGATACTGCTCAATGTCCATTGGAGGATGGTTGGCAGCGGCCATGGTCGAATTCATGGCTGCTGCTTGCTGTATGCTCCCCAAGCTATGACTCGACTTGTGTTGAAATACATGAGTGAACTTGGAAGCACCATCTCCTATGCTGGTTGCAGGTCGGTGTTCAGGATTCATTTGAGAATACACGCCAGGCTCATTCTTAAGAGCTATGCTAGACTGACTACTGCCCCTGGATGTAGACCGCCTGTTGGCTCGCTTGGGTTTATTCCTGGGTGAGTTGTCTCGTTGTACTGATACCTGTTGTTCTTCTTCCATTTGAGCTTCATCGTCTTCCAACAATTCGTCATCTTCCTCCTCTTCGTCGTCTTCCTCATCAGTGCCATCGTCCCGTGCGGCACCACGAGTTCTCGATGCAGTCGATGCCGAAGACGATTTGCGAAAAGACGGGTCAAAATCTTTGGGTCCTTTGGATTCGTGAGGTTGAGTCTATAGTTAGCATGCTGTCATGATGGAGCAATGTGCATAGGCAGCTGCAGTTGTGTCAAAAAAGTTAAGGGTTGCGTAACCAATAAGGGCCACGCACAGTCGGTCTATGCGTAGAACAATTGGTCAAAACTCCTAAAAATAGCAACCACCCATATTGGCCCGGTACCACAGTTGGAAAACAGGGCCACAACCCCTCAACACTAGTGGCTTTTGCAAATAACAAGTTAGTGTACTTACCTGGCGGTATTTGCCAATGAGCTCTTCAATGTCAGCTGACGAGAACTCGTACAGCTTTTTGTTACGGCCCACAATTATTACGGCAATATCAATTTGACACAGCACTGCCAACTCATGGGCCTTTTTAAACAAGCCAGCCTTTCGCTTGAGAAACGTTCTACAGTTAGTGGGTGGTCAGGGCGTGGGGGGTGGAAGTGGTCACTTACACAGAGCGGTTTCGCTCGTCCGTCAAGGGCTCAATAGCGATTTTTCGTCTCCCCATGCTGTATTATCTCGACTCGGGCCACTAGACTATAACAAAATCTTATAAGCGAGTGCCCAGTCTCAGAGCATACGGTGTGTGATTACCGTAGCGTCCAGAAGTATCCAAAACTACCAGTTGTGTCAAGAAAAAAAAATGCCTTGCCAGTGGGGTGGTTTTTTTTGTCGGCCAATCTAGTAGTAAATTGATCGCCAAAAAGACCCTTTGTGCAAACCGCCAAGTTAAGGAATAGCACTTCAACTGTCACAGATTATCCACACAAGGTGACAGAGATTGAAATAGTTCCAAGATTGCCGACTGCAAACGATGCTATCTAGTGGTAATTTAAAATACAAATTACAAACATACTGTAAAGTAGGATGTGCCTTGCCGAATTGCCAGGGCAAGGGTGCTATCCGGACCTGTAGTGCGGCCGCTTATTTCAGTGGCTAGGCTGTATAGAAAACAACTGATGCGGGGGGTCTGTATGCACAACTTTGCAGCGTTTAGATGATGCTATTGGTTACGATCGCGTGTTTTACGGGTGTGGACATGACGAGGGGCTAGCTTTCTCCGGGGGCGGGCGCCGTGTGGCCAGGGAGCGGTTGCGTAATGGTGCGTCTGCATGCTGCCACATGCGATGGACCTTGGCTGGGGATTGTCACTATACAATACGAGGCCCACCAACCAGGGCAATTGACCCATGGACGGGGTCCAATTCAAAGACAAGTGCCGTGTTCTTTGTCAGGTACAGAGTGCTTGATGATGGGCTTCCAGTGTGAGGGGGGTTGGAAAATGTCTAAAGAATGGACCTTGCATCGGCAGGATCGACGCACTGCTATAAATAGCTCCATATCTTGTGCATGCTAACGTTACAATTAACGTTCGACTATCTTCAGGTCGCTTACCCAATACAGCATGGAAGGTCTATTATTAGAGGGAAATTGCAACGCTGGTGCTTGTTTGTGCAGCTGTGGAGAGCGCTGGTCGTAGCTTAGACAGGTGGGGGGTGGTGGGGAGGCAGGCAAAGCTTCAATGATGCGGGTGCCCACCACAGTTTGGAATTTTTCAATAAAGTAGGGCGTTTCGTGCCGGACCGCTTAATCTTCTGAGGTGGGTGCCTTGGTAGGATTGTGTAGCGGCAGCGGCAACCGAGAAACCGCACATCAAGGTGTACTTTCTGTTTGATGATAGCTGAAGGTCAATTGTAGGTAGTGGTATGTATAAATATAAGATTATTTGTGGTATGTTTCTACAGTACCAACAAAACAACTTGTGAAATTCAAGAAGAGCAAATAGAGTATTTGCAGCGCATTTATAGAGTATTTCGAGTTTGTTTTGCAGTATTGCAGTGGTCTCTTTATTGGTGCAGATGCAAGCGATATGCATCACAATGGTACAGTAGTACAGTACAGTAGCACAGTATCGTAGCACAGTATCGTAGAAAAAATGAGGTTAATTGAATATTGATATTTGCAGTGAACCAGGACATGACAATTGGCAAGGTTGATGAATTGCTACAGCGAACGAAACTTGCCTCTTTCTCCTTTTCGGCTCTGGTAACGAGGTAGACATTTTAACATTCGAGCTGATGTGCAGGCCTTGCTTACGTCGGTACCGGCTGACATATATCCTGATCTGCTGTAGTCTACAGCAACAAGAGCATGTCCAGCACCAAACACGGCAAGTCTTGTCAATTAAACTGAATTATTCAAAGCCCCATAACATCTAATTTTCCCGGATCCAAATACAGTAAATCTCTACTCATTGTCATCTACAACGGTCTGACTTTCAGTACATATTATGTTCAAGGCATCGTATTTTTACAAATAATCATATCAAACTTATTTGTTGAACTGAGGAGCATGCTCACCAGAGACCTCCTTGTCAGCTCGTCGTCGGTAACCGCCCTCAGACTCGAAACCTCGCTGTCGTCGGTCGTCTCGTCGAGGTCCACCAGGGACAGCAGGTCGCACTTGCTTCTTGTGGGTAGCAGGAACAATCTCAGTGGGGAGGTGGAGCCACTCTCGCAGGTACTCAACACCGGCGTCGGTCAGAGTGTAGTAGTAGTATTGCCAAGAGAACTGGGTCTTGACGTAACCTCGAGAGTCAAGGGACTGGAGGGCCTTGATCACAAAGAGGTTCTTGGTGTCGATCTCCTCGTGCTTGGGCTGGTTGAAGTCCTTCTTGGCAACAACAACACCCTCTACTGTTAGCTCTGCATTGTCACCATCGGTCATGGATTTTGGTGGTGGTCGTCGTCCAAACTTCTTCAATCACCAGGGATATAATGGAACCTTTCAAACTACCAGCACCCAATCCATTACCTGTCAGTATACGCACCCTTAAACAGATAAGTGTGGATCTTCTTTCGGTCGTCCTTTGGAATCAACATGTTGGCCTATGCTGTGTATGGATTGAAAGATTGAGATGGATATTTGTCGCCAAAATTTGAGTGGGTGCCGACCCAAAGGGGCAATAGTCAATTTGCCTAATAGGGAACTCTGTGTGACTGCTCTGGACCTTACCCATCCCACCATCACAATACACACTGGCCCCATCGCTCTGTGCGGCCCGTGCGGCACGCGCGGCGGGCTGCATGTGGGCATTGAGATAAGGTGGTTAGCTGCAAACGGCAGCATTTATATTTTGTTGACTTGACGGATCCGTGCTATCAAGCCATCTTTTGTTGACTTTCTTGGTACCTGGCTGCACTGTAATGCCGGCACTGGCAGGCCCAGATCTCCTGGTGCGTGATAACCGGCTCACCATTAGTGATGAGCCTAGGACTTATGCTGAGAAACTGATCAGATACTGGGAAGGAGTGCGAGATGCGATCAGCGACTTTGTCACCGAGTACCGGGTCATGCGCATCCCGCTGCTCAACTGGTTCATAATCGTTATGTACGGATTCTGGCTCATTCGGTTGTCATTGCGGTTCCGAAGGTTGTACGCTTCTCATGCTTTGCTTACCATGATGGTTACCAATATTCTTCTGTATGGTCTGGCTGATACCATGGCCCAGACCTTACGGTCCATGATTGCATTCACCCCAGAAGCTGAGCCTGAGTACTCGTCTATACTGTTTCGCTATGTGCTTGAAAAGGGCCGGCCTCGTCGTATTATTCTAGACGAAGAAGATGACGATTTGTTGGAATTGGGGCTCGACGAGGACGATTTTATCAATCCCCAAGGCGCCCAGTCGCCACCTCCTTCTAAGCCAGAGATATTCCATTTTCGACGGTTGGCTCTGTTTTCAGTATGGGGTAAGTTTTGTCTTTTATGGTTTTGTTTTGAGGTTTCAAGTTTAAAATTGGATCTAACGGCTAGGCTTGTGCATTTCTTTTTTCCAGTCACCCTGGTACGCTTTCCTTAATAGCGCCTACAGCGAGGACAACAAGTTTCTATCTGTCCTCAAGAGGGTTCTGACCGATCAGCTGTGTTTTTCTCCTGTCTGTAAGTATTTTAGTTATCCTCGCCAAATTGAGCGTTGTGATGATCGAACTAACATGCTAACGCAGCTCTTGCATGTTTTCTCAGTTATATGGCAATAATTATAGAAGGAGGCGATAGGGCAGCCATGAGCCATAAGCTCAAGACCGTGTACATCCCCACTCTGGCGTTGAACTACGCAGTGTGGCCTGCTTCACAGTTCTTCAACTTCATGGTGATGCCTAAGCCCATGCAAATCCCGTTTTCGTCGACAGTGGGAGTGTTCTGGAATGCATATCTGTCTCTCAAGAATGCCCGTTAGCATTATACAATTATTTTAGAATTCATGCATCTGGTTCTCCACGATCAACATACATTGCCTGTTTATCTTGTGGTGGTCTCTACATGATGGACATTGCATGGTAATTTAACAGCCATCGTTATTTGAATGCATCTCATAGATTTAAGTTCGGCTTTGCATGCTATCACCCCAGCACCACCCTCCGCATCATTTTCAGCTATACCAAAGGGCCTGGTTACCTGTTTAAGCTTGCATGGCATACGTCAGCTATTAAGAGTAACTAAGCTAACTCGCTAGCCGATATGCAGTAACTGCATATGCGCAAAACCTTGCATTTCGAAGCCCTTCTTCATCACAGTATTTAATTATAGATCTCCAGCACATGCGATGAAGTTTCGCCCAAAGCTGGTACTGCTGGCGTGCTTTATAGCTATAGTGGTGCTGTTTCTGCGAAGTGACACTTGGCTGTCGCGGTCTTCAGGATGGTTTCTAGATAAAGCCCAGGCCACCAATGGTACTGCGCTGGATGATTCTGCCCAACGCATAGTTATGAAGCTGGCTTCATTGAGTGCCGAGGACACAGACACTCTGCAGCAGCTGAGCGACACAGAGCTTCGCAATCTGGATAGGCTGAACGACAAATACGTGCGGATTCGAAAAGACATGTGGGCTCAGGAGGACGTCGCGGTCGATAATGTACCGCACATCCCCGAGTCCATGCTAGATAACGGCCGCGCAAGCCCCCATGGCAACCAGATAGTCATTGTGTCTGCTAGCGATGGCGAGGGCCATACTTCCAAGGGCGAAATCATCGAGAAGGCCATGTACAACCGCAATCAGTACGCGCGTTATCATGGCTACTCGCACTGCTACATCGATCTGAACAAGTTCCGATCGCCTGACACCAGAGACCTTCCATCCACTTGGTTGAAGGTGCCAGCTATTAAAGAATGCATGGCCAAATTTCCTGATGCCCAATGGTTCTGGTGGCTAGACATAGACGCAATTATCATGAATGGTAACATAGACCTTGCCGGTCATGTTTTGCATCCCTATGTGTTAAAAGAAAGGCTTACTTATGAGAGGCCTATAAACGAAATTGGCGGGCTGTTTAAAGGCAGGACATACATGTCTGAAGCCGAAGTCAACGTTGAAGACATTGACTTAATCGTCAGTCAAGACCATTTGGGAATAAACGCAGGCTCGTTTTTTCTCAGACAGTCTCCGGTTTCAAACCTTCTCATTGATATCTGGTTTGACGTGCATCTCCGCCAGAGTGACTTCGCTCATAAAGACCAAGACGCCTTGCTATACTTGATCACCAGCTACCCAACCGTATTGCGTCACACAGGTTTGATCCCTCAACGGCTGGTCAACTCTTACAACAGAGACCACGTTGGGGAGCACCAAAGGTATCGGAAAGGTGATTTTGTTGTGCATTTTGCTGGCCAGAATACTGGCCAGTATCTAACAAGGTGGAATGACTACTGGCGGGCGCGAATTCCTCCTGGTGATTCAGAATCTTCGCAGGGACTTAAAGTCGGCGTCCCTAAACTTCCTACTTAAAGGTTATTTATTTCATCGCATGGAACATTGATTTTTTTTTTTTATTTCGTACATTCAGTTTCTTTAAAAAAAAAGTACATTAATGATACATTGTTGGTTGGTAGAATAAATAACGTGTAGAGTCTCGTCGTCAGTGACGCTCCTGATACCTACATCCACAGTATACACAGACTTCGATTGTATTCAATATCGTCCGAGTCAGCTCTCCTGTCTGGTCCTGAGGCAGGCTACTTAATTTGATGACCTTTCTTCGGCATCCACTACATGTCAAGCAGTCTACTGTGACAAGAGGCAACAACGTCACAGAACACCGAGCCCATTGGTGAGAAGACACAGATGTTATCGCAGTCATGTCGCTCTCGCTTCCAAAGTCAAAAGATTCTTCGAAAAAAGATCCACTTATTGTTGCAACAGTCGGTCTTATCGGAGGAGCTTTGCTTGAAGAACATGCAATGTAGGAATTTAGAATTGACCTGTCGATATCCAGGATCTCTAGATCTGGCTTACTGGCAAATCGTAAAACCACATCACATAATCTCTCCAATACAGTTTGCGTGATGTCGTCACCACTCAAGTATGCTTTCAGTCTCAGTATATCCATCTGTCCACTAAAGAGGTTGTCGTACAGGCTGCTGCGAAGCTCAGATGCCAGATTGACGGGCTGTTGAGATACCTCCAGTTTATTGATGATTTTTGCGCAGATGCCAGGAGTATTCTTTTCCAAGACCTTGAGTTCCCACCACCTCAACCAAGCAGCTCCATGGAAAATTGACCACACGTGCTGATGTCTGAACGTGGTAGTGACAGGCAAAAATGCTATTCTGCATACTTGCTCTGATAAGATAGGGAATCTAAGTCCATTGGAGGGGATAATAGAATAAACGAGACCAATATGAGTGCCTGCCGGGTGCATCTCTGCTCCACAGCACCGCAATTCGACCTCTTTAGCCTTATCATCTAGCTCAGCCTTCTTTTTTTTACGCTGCACTAGTCCAGGAACTGGGCTGTCAATCACATTCGCGGATGACGGTAAAAATGTCCCAGTTATGGGTTCAAAGATGCACTGGGCAACATCGCCGTTGCAACCGACAGCTGTGACTATCAGCTCATTAGGATGGTCATCTCTATTGTGTACAGCAATTCCGACACAAAGCATCCCAACAGGGAGCTGGGTGGGAGCGATTAAGTCAAAGACGCCATCCTGTTTTACTACAAACACATTCAGCGTTGCCATTGTAGTTACTGCCAGAATCAGCAACTGGGACACAGGGTCCCTATACCACTTTTGACATGATACCACCAACCGTGAAGGTTGAAGCATCCATTTTAACGAATCTAGCACAATAGATTGACTGTGATGGTCAAATGCTGCAAAGCCAATGTCGTTTGAATTAGTCGAAAATGAAATGAATGATAGACTTCCATTATGTGGAGACCATTCTAATCCCGTAATCCATCCATTTGCCAACTTCCATGATCCAACTCTGTGTGCTCCCGAAGAATTAACCTCAAAGACCGTGACTTGCCCTGATTCAGACCCCATTGCTAAATACGAAGTGCCCCATGGGTTGCTGTTAGTGCTATACTCGTTTGACCATGCGATAGCATGTATGCGCAACGATTCCAGATCGCTTTGTTTAAAAAGATCACGTTGCACCCCTTCTGTCTGTACAAGAGACTCGGATATATTCCATTTCATAGGTTAGTGCGCTGACACATGGATAACATCACCTACCAAGTTCCATTTACTCTTGGTACCAATTCCAGCACTCTCAAACACCAACACTTCATTGAACGATGTCAATGTGCATAATAAGCAACTAGATTAGCAACTGCCCGCCATCCATTTGTACCAACCTTCTAAGAGAAGATATTCCGCTTGGAGACCATGCAATGTCTGAGAAAAACCGGTCTCCACCCTGTGCAGCATTCAAAGTGATCTCAACATCTGGTCCGTCTGCCGTCAGATCCCGTCTCTTCCTTCAATTCTTACATTCCACATTCTCCAAGAAATATGGGACCAAGTCCAACGACACTACTGCCGAAACATCATAGGGGTTTGAGGATTTCTTGCCAGCTCCCTTCTCGTGATTTCCTGTTGATGGAGTCTAAGTCAGAGTCCGAATGACCAATTCTGAACCATTTGGAGAACTTACAAACACAGATATCTTCTGTTCGGTAATCAACGCGATATGACCATCATTTGACCACTTCAAGGCATTAGATGGCACCGAAATGGCCGCCCTGGTGAGTTTTATCTCAGACATGGACCTATATCAAAGCGAATGCACGTGATGTCGTGAAGATAGATCTGAGATCTACAGCATAAAATAACTGTCAATTGCAAGATCACTTTAATTAATATAATTATTATAACCTGGTTTCCCCTTAAATAACTGATTTCTATGAAATATAATAAATAATGAATATAAAATACTATTTCCAGCTGAACCACCCTCGAGCTGCAGGCGCATCCTCCTTCTTGTCTGCTTCCTCGTGGCCAACCACATCGAAATCATCCGACTCAGAGCTCTGTTCAGGCTGCACTGCAGGCTCGGCGGGCTCTGACTCAATATGCTTACGTTGCTCATCCAGCGAGCTTATGACTTTCATCAGCTGTTCTTTCTGGGCGTCTAAATAGTCAATGCGATCCGATTTGGCGGTCAGAGACTCGGGAATATGGATGTATCCTGCCGCAGACTTTGTACCAGTAGCTACAGCAGAAATTGTTGCCATAACAGTATTCATGACGCTATTTGATGCAGAACTGTATCCAGCATCTGGTATCCTGAATCTCGAGAATAGCATATTGGCATAGGTAGTGGCAGATGGCTTCTGGGGATCCGACTCTGAGACCACAGACTGCACGTCCGACATTTCAGGATCGCTACGGGCCTCATACTCTTGAGGAGGCTCGGGACCAAAAACCAGGTTTCGCACAGCGGTCCTCAGGGAAGAGGCTGCCTTAGCAAGGTACTGAGCGCCCATCGTCTTGATAGTGTCATGGCCCGTGACGATAAGCTCATCGATTTGCGACTCATGCTCTTTCAAGAACGGCTCTACCTTGGTTATATACAGTTGTGAAGCGCCTTGTGTCTGAGGAAGAACTAACCATAATGTGAACACAAACTTGGTAAGGTCATACAAGGGTAGAGAACGCAACAAAACACCAAGATAAGACTCCACAGTGAGCTGGATAGCAATAACAACCCAGTACATCAGCCAGGGTCTCAATAGCGTGATATCGTCATGCTCCAGAGCTTTATAAGAAGCGAGTACTGGAAACACAAAAGATGCGACAGATCTGCGTTAGCTGATAAGGTCCAATCGCAGCCATGATTTCGCTGTTTGGCACCGTAGCAGCATTCAGCCCTTCGGTCCAGTGATATACTATGACATCCACTAGAAAAGTACTTACGTTAGCCCACGAAAAAATATCCCAAACATAATGAAGTAGGACGATGGCAACAGTAATGGGCCGGCGGCCCTTTAATATATGGATGCAGCGGGGCTAGGGACCAAATGGTGGGGTTGACAGGTGACACCAATAAAGAATAAACAGACCCCAAAAAAGCGTTTTAAGAAAAAGCCAGATGATAAGCCAGATAGTAATAGTGTTTTGATGCCTATTTATGAGAAGGTGCTCTCATATCTGATGGCAAAATGAGTTGTAAATACATGGACAGACTGCCTTATACATAGAAAAAAGACGCTCCTACTGCTTCTGGACTAACGGTATATAACCAAAGCATAATGACGTGGAGTGGATGTCATGTTACTCATACGGCATTGGCAGCTATCAACATCCATTTATTTGAGTGCTATTTGAGCATTTATATAGCGGCAGCGCATTCAACACAGTCCCATTGACAAAGGTAACTCTGCGCCGATCCCGCATGCGTATGCATGCACCTGCACACGTAAGCCAGCAGTGATATCAAGCAGCATTCTCATCAATATAACTAGTCAGCTCTTCTATGATCTCAACCGTTTCTCTAGGACTTGCAATCCATACTGTACATGCTGCCAGACGCGCCTTGAAGTCATTTGCTCCTATGGATGCAAACTGGTCGCCAACATGGAGCGTCTGCTTTCCACTGATTCCACCTAGGTATCGCTGAAGACTCAAAACTCCGTATCGCTTGTCTCCAATATCCACCCATACGTCTGATCCGCCATTAAATGCACAGAAGTTGACTCGCTGTCCAACTTCAGACACCTCTAGAGTTTTCTGAGCATTCAGCACTACTTCTTCAAGCTCCTCTCGACACATCGAATGGCCTGCAAGAGGCACGAGTCCAACTCCTCGTTCCTTACGAACTATTTGGGCTGGTAGCGCCATTTTTATCTTCATGGAAGATAGCACCGATTGTCCTATATCAAGCACTTTGGTGATGTCCTGCTCTGTCCACTCACTGGCATCCTCTAATTGCCAGTCCTTTGGATCGACCCACTGCAGCTTTCCAGTTTCACCGTTCAATCTGAACAGAAAGTTGGACTCTCCACCCATCACATACAGCTGATTCTTCTGGTCGTCTGTGAGAATTGTACTGGCCACAATGGCTTTAGTCAACTCGCCGAGTCGGACCAAATATGGATCGCCGGACTTGTCCGAGTATCCTGCTGCTGTGACAATACCAACATGTATGTTGCGTGCAAGGAGATCAACGAGCCGAGGAATCACTGGGCTCCCCGGCTCCAAACTCTTGCCATCATCATAGAGGGTCACATCTCCATCGAACGTGACCAGCTGTACGGGCAATCTCGAGGAGCTCAGCGTCATTACTTGAGCTGTATTCAGGATCAGTCGAATATCATTGAAGCTGGGACTCACAAGCCGCCGTTTGGATATAGATCGTTTGTCGTCTTGCACATAAAATGCTCTTTCTAGTGGCAGGCTGGTGAAAAAGTGGCCTACAGACGGGATCAGCTGCTTTAGCCGGCCAACTGCTGGGTTACCGTACTGCTGGAGATCAACTATAGTTAGTCCTTTGGACGTCCACACAATTAGATATGCAATCACTGGTCATACTTTGCTGTTCAATAAGCTTCTCCACATCAAGAAATATTTCTGCATACCTCTTGCGCGCCTCTGTTGATGTTTTAGCGTCGTCGCCTGTCCGGAAACTCGTCAGCGAGCCAGCATGGAGCACAAACGGTACTCCAAGCAGAGACTTCATCCACTCGATAAACTCATCGCGACGATGCGATTTGAGTGCGTCTATGTCAATATTTCCTATTAAACCTATCGTAAATGCTTACATTCTACTCGGTATCTAAGTTAGCAGGGGCACTCTTTTGCAATTGCTAGTCACCTTGTGGTCATTATACGGCTAACTTCAGTATATCAGAGTGGGGCCAAGTTTATTTGAAATTGAAGACCAACAAACTCTGAAAAAAAAAAAACAACTAGACTCGGCCAACAACTATCGATCTGTCACAATTCAACTACGTCTCTGGGTTCTACAATATACAGTTGGCGTTCGTTGTTTTTGAACCTGGCTGGAAGAGGCTCTAAGGACATTTAGTACCAGGTGTCGCTTGAAACCGAAACCCATAACAACCCCGAATATGCCATCCAGTGCTTCTCTACTGCAAACAAATTCGAGTTGCTTGATCTTGTTTCAGATGTACATTATCTCTATGCTACTTCAGAGGCTTGGCCAAGTCACCGAGCTGCTCGACAGTCTGTGACAAGGGCCTTCGGTGGACAACTTCCCAGAATCCTTGTCGCTGTCCCTTTTCGATGTCTACAGTCTCAGCAGTGCTTCCATTGATCGCCTGCTCTCGTCCCAGTCCAAGGAGTCCGCCTGACCAGCTCGCAACTCCCAACACGGAACCGACAAGTAAAGCTCCTCCAAATACTTTGGGAATAGATGCAACTCATATTAGCCAACTCTTCCAGCAACCCCTCAAAAAAAACAAAAAAAAAAAACAAACTGAGGGAGGGGGGGAAACCCAATCAAATCATCAGATACTTACAGCTCGATCCCATAACTGCTCCAGCAGCAGCACCTCCCAAAAATGCATTCAATGGAGATTCTTGTTTTCGCAAATTGGCAGACACTGCCTCAACAAACGAATAGGCAGTTCCACTGGCAGCTGAAATTAGACACTTCCTTGAACTCCACAGTAAATTCACTTACCAAAGATCCAAACATGACGCGCATTGGCCCGGAGACCACCAAACACTGACCGCTGAGGGCCAAAGTTGCCCTTCAAAACTGCCACATACAGACCGAAAACTGTGGAGATGGCGGCAGTTTGACAACTCACCGCCACCGTGTCTCGAGGAGTGAACTCTGGAAACAGCCGAGCGCCCGACAGAGTCGGGTACTTGATATTCGTGGGCCTCGTTTCAGCCATTGTGTCAAACTGTGAGTTTGGAAAAATGTCCAATCAGCAACACCCTATATTCAGGCGTGTATCCGCATACCGGTGGCGTATACAGGAATACCGATAAGGTTGAGGGCATATCAGCCCTAATCTGCCTCTATGTACTACCTAAACGGCTCCCTAAACAGTTGTTTGTTGATTTAATGAAGGGTCCAGCTGTGGGATTAACAGCACTTGCTGTGGCTACGGTAATTGTTGGAGCAGAAACAGACGAGGTAGGACGGCGAGATATTGAGTGGGGAACTGTCAACTTTATTCATACTACTGATACTCATGGATGGCTGCCTGGACATCTGTCCGAGCCCCAGTTCTCGGCGGATTGGGGGGATTATGTGACATTTCTAGATCATATGAGACAGCAGGCCGATGAGAAGGGCCTGGATATTATTGTGGTGGATACTGGAGACCGCCACGACGGCAACGGTTTCAGTGATGCTACATACCCTGACGGAGAGATATCCCAGCGGGTGTTTATGATGGCCGATATTGATGTAGTTACGATTGGAAACCACGAGCTGTACCGATCTGAAGTCACCCAACAAGAATTTGATCTTATGGCTCCTTATTATGGTGACAAGTACTTGAGCTCCAATGTTGACATTATGCTTCCAAATGGCACTTGGATCCCAATGGGGCCACGGTACAAGATCTTCACCACAAAGAACCAGAACCTCAAGGTTCTTGCACTCGGATGCTTGTTTGACTTTGTACAGAACGACTGGAATAGCAAGGTTATGAAAGCTCGAGAAACAGTGTTGCAAGATTGGTTCCAGGAGGTGATTCGCACCCCTGATCTGGACCTCGTGGTTCTAGCCGGACACACGCCAGTGCGATTTTTTGACGAGTTTCAAATTGTGATTAACGAGATCCGTAAGGTCTCGCCAAAGCTGATTGTACAAGTTTTAGGTGGCCACACTCACATCCGTGACTACAGAGTGTTTGATAAATATGCTGGTGGCATCGAAAGTGGCAGGTTCCTCGAAACAATTGGCTGGGCAAGCGTCAACATGACTGACCGAGATGAACCAGTATTTTCACGAAGGTACATTGACTTCAATACCAAGTCACTTTCTGTGCACTCGGGTACTTCGCTTGAAGACCCTGACAACCTGTTTTGCACTGAAAAGGGTGAAGCTATATCAAAGCTCATCAAACATCACAGAACCGACCTCAATCTGACAGACGTCATCTGTTGCGTTCCGCAGAATTATTACACTAACCGAGCCAAGTTTCCTGGCAAAGATAGTCTCTTCAGTCTTTTGGAAGATAGTGTGCTCCCTATGCTGGTTGGAATAGAGGAAAGAACTACGAAACCGCGCCATATCATTGTCAATACCGGTTCGATGAGATTCGATCTCTTTGGCGGTCCATATACAAAGGACACGAGATATATTGTATCACCTTTCCAGAATGAGTGGGTCTACATACCAGATGTTCCTCTTTCGATCGCGAAACAGATTGTACCCTTACTTAACAGTGAAAGCCAGGTTTTGGTACAATCCGTTTATGATGAGTTGAATTTTGAAGATATGGGAGTGCCTGAGCAAAGACACAAGTTATCAATGCGTCAGCGTCGGTCAGAGTTCCCTGACCAAGCTGTTATGATGGCCCCTGATATTCTCAGCCAGTATACGCCTGGGTATGTAACCTATGATGATCTTGGCAGCGATGGAGACGACACTCCTCATGCAGCATGGCCATTCTACGATATCCCGAACGTTGTTCAAGCAGTTGATAATGTGGATGCTTCTACGGAGACCGTCGATGTGATATTCTATGACTTTATACAACCATTCATGGTGAAAGCGTTGACTCTGCTACGACGACCAGAATTGGCTACTGAGATCAAGTACTATGGGGGTCTACCGGTAGGTGAGCTTTTGCCTCAATACTTTCAATCGGTGCGGTCAGAGTGTCCTATCAGCAACTAGTTTTATTCTGCATTTTTAAGCAATTGTCATAGATGACTTTTCTTTATCAATATGTCCGTCCAGCCTTAATTTACACCACATTTTCCACCATTTATTTTTGCGCCTTACAGATCAACAATAACTACAAAAAAAAAGGCTTTCCACTCCTACAATAAGATAGTTTATAGACAGTTTTAGAATGTAATTTTGGTTTTCGTACAGATATACATTATGAGCTACGTTTTTAAGCCTGAGCAGCAGCTCGTCGTCGGTCTCGCTCCTCAGCAATGGTGAGCTTGATACCTTTACCCTTGGGCAGAGACACCAAAGGCTTGGTTCCCTCACCGAGAACGAAAACGTTTCCGAGTCGGGTGACGAAAGTGTTGTCAAGAGAGTCCTTGACGTGAACAAGGTCGAAACCTCCCTCGTGTCGCTCTCGGTGGGTGATGACACCAACTCGACCCAAGTTTCGACCACCAGTGATCATGACGACGTTACCGTTCTCGAACTTGACGAAAGAAGAGATCTTACCGGTAGCAATGTCGATCTTGACGGTGTCGTTAACCTTGATATCGGGATCAGGGTATCGGATGGTTCGTCCGTCGTGAGTGACAACGTAAGGAATTCCCTTCTTTCCGAACTGAACTCGCTTAACCTTGCCAAGCTTGTACTGGGACTCCTCCTCAGTGATTCGGTGCACAGCAAATCGACCCTTGATGTCGTAAACAAGTCGGAAGTGCTCACCGGTCTTCTCAAGAGAGATGACATCCATGAAACCAGCAGGGTAGGTATGGTCAGTTCGGACCTTACCGTCAACCTTGACAAGTCGCTGCATGAGGATAGAAGTAACCTCCTTTCCGTTAAGAGCGTACTTCAATCGGTTTCGCAGGAAAACGATCAAAGGCAGGGACTCCCGCAACTTGTGGGGACCTGCGGAAGGTCGAGGGGCATAGGTGCCGGACAGTTTGTCCAGCATCCAGTGCTTGGGGGCGGCTAATCTCTTCAAGTGCTTCTTACTGTCAGTTAGTAACTGTTCTTATGTGTTTAAGCAGATCTATTAAAGATGCAAAAAAATGGACGGTAGGCACACGCTGGTGCAAGTGGACAACTCCATTAATGGAGCAGATGCATCGTTATTGTTTGTCGATAACACAATCATCTTTTCTCCATTAAGGCAGTCCATTCTATCCATTTATTGCAGAGCTTTGTACTTACGGTCCTCGAGCCATTTTGTGTCGGTTGTGAAGTTATCTGCGGTCTGAAGAATTTCATGTACACCAGTGAGTGCCAGTGGTCTGAAAATTACACTTCCAAATGTGGATATGTGACTGCTTGATTAGATAAGGGTACGGGATTATTCCGGCGTTGGCCGTGGGTTTGGGTAGTTTGTAGACTTGGGCGTGTTTCGCTTCTATGTAGCTGAGAGTGGACAAAACAAATACAGGTATTGGGCGGCCCGTAGCGAGTTGTCAAGTCAGCGAGGACAGCTGTGGTGCATTTTGTGGGGCTACAGACAGTGTGAATTAAAAAAATATCTTAATAAATATGGCCCTATAGTTCAACTTTGGCAGGTTTCGCCCTGATGTTAGTTCACTGCTATAGTGTAAGAAGAATCAACTTACTTCATAAACAACTTTTGCTTATGATTTTGCAGCTTCTTTGAGCATGGCGATGATACGTTGTCGCTTGGTGAGGCAAACATCGTTTTGCTTCGTTAGAGACGCAATGTACTGCATGGCAGCAAAATGTACTACATACGATAGCAGCTTCTTTATGTGCACTTCGTTTCTAGCCTGGCTAGGAGGGAGCTGGTGAAGAGGTTCTACTGACATTTTGTTTAGTGTCTTGTATATTAGATTGCTTAGATTTTTGAAGTCTACTAGTTTTAAATACTAATGTCATCAACCCCGTTGTGTACATATTTCCGCTTTCGGAAGCTATTAAACCTCCTGCAGGATATGATAGCATGATGACGGATTAAGACTAAGAGGTTTACTGCGTGCCATCAAATAATATTTTTAGATTGCTCCATGACTCGATCAATAGATGGGGAAATGTGGGCACCTTATTGTGGACATAGTATCTAGAGGGGATTTTGTGTGCATACTATACCGTCGAGCTGCGTTAAGTAATTATGTACCATACCGCAAATAGTGCTAAAAAGAGTGAAAACTAAATAATACAAATTAAATAAAAAACAGTTCAATCTCTAAATACTCGAATTAGAATATTTGTTATAGCGGCCATATTTAGTAACTAATAACTAGCAGATAGAGCTTTAGCACTACAGATGTCGCTGGACATATAATTACAGCCGTGCGCTCTTTACGTCTGCCATTTGAAATCATCACATGAACGGATGGTGGATTGGAAATGGCTGCTGGTTATACCGGCGACAGTACTATGTAGCCCGTTAGAGGGCGCAATGGATAATGGGCTGATAAAACTGACCAAAAACCCATTTCTGCCGGGATTCACGTCTCACAGAATAGAAATGCTGCGAAACGAAACCAAACAGATGTTTTACCATGGATGGGACAACTATATGGAGGCAGCATTTCCAGACGATGAATTACGACCATTGTCATGCACTGGACATAGCCAAGACCCGGATGTCTTGAATATTAATATCAATGATGTGCTTGGAGGATACTCAGTAACACTAATTGATAGCCTCGACATGTTTGCTATTATGGATGATCATGATGCGTTCGTGAAATACGTTGACTATGTCCGGAAATATGTTAGCTTTGATGTTGATTCCAACGTGCAAGTGTTTGAGACGACCATTCGTGGAATGGGGGGCCTTTTGTCGGCCCATTTGTATGCAACATTGCCAGAGCTGGGTCAAACTATTGAGGGCTATGAGGGTCATTTGCTAGATTTGGCTTATGATCTTGGCCTGAGACTACTTCCTGCGTTCGATACAAAGACCGGAATCCCACATCCTAGAGTGAATTTAGCTTCGAAAGCGGTAGTTCCCATAGGACGAGACTTCATCACAGAGACTTGCACGTCTGGGGCTGGTAGTCTTTTGTTGGAATTCACGCTGCTTTCTCGACTAACTGGAGATGCAAGGTTCGAAAAAGCAGCTCGGAGGGCATTCTTTCAACTTTGGACCAGGAGATCTAAAATGGGGCTGGTTGGAATATCTATCGATGCGCTCACTGGCCAATGGCAGTCTATAATTAGTGGAATAGGTGCAGGAATTGATTCATACTACGAATATGCTGTCAAATATTACGTTTTGTTTGGCGATGCTTCATTCTATGGTGTGTTCAATACACTATATTCGAAACTATTGTCGTACAGTTTCGACGGATGGATGTTTCATAACATTAATTTTTACAGTGGTAATACTGTAACTCAATGGATTGATTCGCTCGGTGCATTTTTCCCAGGATTATTGGTATTAGCTGGAGATGTTTCCAATGCTATCAAAAGTCACTTGTTGTACTACAAGTTGTGGAATACGTATGGAGGTATCCCTGAGCGGTGGAACCCTTATGAATCGACGGATCCAGTAGCTGCAGTAAATCTAGAATGGTATCCTCTCCGTCCAGAGTTTATCGAATCGAATTACTATCTGTATAGAGCTACAAAGGATCCATTTTATCTCCAAGTTGGACTAGGGACAATGAATGACCTGAACAGGTTAGCCAAGGTTCCGTGTGGATATGCAGGGATACAAGACACAAGAACTGGTCAGCTAACGAACAGAATGGAGAGTTTTTTCCTTTCTGAAACGGTTAAATACCTATACCTGCTGTTTGACGAAGGTAATGTCCTCAATAACCACTTTTCGAACTTTGTGTTTTCCACGGAGGCCCATCCTTTGTGGTACGATGAAGCAGTCCTTAAATATTCCTCTGTGGCCCAATTTCCGAGACTCGCCCGCAAAATCGAGACTTCAATTGCTCATGTCACGCAGGAATCTTTAGATAATGATGAAGAGAAAGAATCTCAACGTACATTAGGCATCGTGGAAAGAATCAAAGAGGTTTGGACCAGCCGAAAAGCCCCATCCGTGTCAGAAAAGAGCGACTTTATCCCCATATGCCCAATATGGCCAGGCTACAGCAACAAGCATTCAACAGTAGCATCATGGCAGGGATTTTACGAGCTGAACGCCAGCCTTAATTTTACTAAGCCTATTTGGATCCGAGGATACAAAGACCGTCCAGAATGGATGGAACAGAGCTATGATTTTTACGACAAATATGTTTTAGATAGCAGCATATGTCCTGCACAATTGATCAACCAAGTTGTGGAGCTCAACTTTGCTGAGCTCGACGATACCAGTGACCGGGAGCCTCCCAAAAAGGCTACTTCAAGAGGTACTCCCCTTGTAGTAATCAATTCCATCGAAGGAAGGCGATTGAGGTTCCAGACTGAAGACGATTTCGAAGGAACACAGGCTTTAAAAGTGTTATCCGTAGATGACGTGTCAATTGCTGGCACGTTGGTGATAAAAAGCCTCGATGAAATTGGGCAAGAAAGTGAAGTAGCATGGGTGAGGGATCATCGGATGTATATTCGAGGTATGATTGTTGCTAATATGGTAATCAACAGTCATCCTAATACAGCATAGAATTTTAGCATAAATAATATTATCATACACACAGTCATGTTGCTACTCGTCAATTGAAAGTCGTTTGCCAGGAGTCACGGCTGGTTTTTTTGTGAAGTCGACATCAGCGTTAGTCACCACTTTAATCCAGTCTATGTCCAGATTGTATGGCCCATATTGTCTGTCAATGAGGCCAATACCCACAGAGCGAATCTGGGCTAGATCCATCATTTGCTGCTGTTGTATTATACCACCATTGGTGAGTATAAAGTTGACCAGAGGCACTACTACTTCTTCCCACTCGCCGGGAGTTTTGAGAAATAGCCGGTGCTGAAACAAATCTGTAGGATAAGCCGACTCTGCTTGTACATTGACAAAATATTTTCGTCGGTCGCCTCGTACTCTTAGCACCATCTGCCGATATGGCTCCCAATTAAGATACTCGGATGACCCCAGACCAAACAATTTCGGCTCGACATCTTTTGTGCGGAACATGGCAAACCCAAGACGAGTGATATCAGGACGCTCAGCAGGGAGATCCAAGCTCAAGTCGCCCTTGAATCGGCCAAATTTATTGCCATCCTCTTCAACTTCAGATAAATCCACCGTGCTGAACCCTCCCAAATCTTTGTCGGACCTAACTAGCAGGTTGCTCAATCCAATTGCTGGGTCCTTGAAATTCACCACCATTTGTTCGCTCAGTATCGGACTGGACGCCAGTCCAGCTCTCCGTAATAAATTCAATATCATCTTGCTAACCGTAACTATATTATTGCAAGCAACGACTATTGTAAGCAGCGACTTGAAGTTCACCTTCTACAGGACGATGATGAGCAGCAAGGGTGAGGGTGTACTGGAAGGTTAGGCCATTCAGCCTTGCACGAATCCAAGATGGATATCGGATCCGTCAACAGCAAGCAATTATACCCGAGCAACTGCAATATTCAAAGCAACTACATTGGTCAATGCATTTTCAACTTCAAGCCATATGATGTTCGAGGTTGTGATTGGATTTCGGGGTGCATGCGGTCTGGATCTTACTATGGCCACTGGTCACGCCTAGTAGAGTAGTAGAGCGTTAGGCATGACTAGTTGCCGCAGACCAATGGTAGACCTAATTGGATATCGTTACAGATAACATGTCTAATCACGTATAAAGCTCAGTTATAACAATTAATTAGTGTAAATAAGCTTATACGCTTGAATCTCTCAGTATCGCTGCGATTTTGTGGCCCGTATTTAGCAGTGCGCGCATCGACTGATCGGCCAATTGTTGTCCGATCGTTTATCGTGACCTAACCCGCATGATAAGCGACTGGTGGTCCACAGACTCAACTATACAAGCTAACTACTATTAGACCCCACTGATCCGTGGGTAAAAGGTTTTTAACAGCCCCAACCGTCAAAAAGTTGTCTGGTTGTCCATCGTGCCAACAATAGGGCGTCGAACATCACGAGCCATTGTCAAGAAAGGCCCCTGCCCTGACAGCCGCTATATCGGTAATAATTGTTTGATTGCAGGTTTGCAACTGCACATGTGGTAGGACAATAGGAGGACATTTACAGTAGAACGACGCCATGCCAGACTTTGCCAAGTCACTGTTCTCATTTGGCGGGTTCACACGCTCCAACACGGCAACCACCGTATCGTCCACTTCGAGCGGTGATTCCAAGCAGACGACGCCCACATCATCAGCAGTCCCATCACCAGTTCTACGAGCTCTCAAAGAGAACAAGCCTATTTCTGCTGTCACTCAAAGCAATGCTGAGCCTACTTTCCGGGCACCATCAGCCACATCGGCCATCAGCCTTGGAGGACTGGCGGATCATGGATTTGTGACTGGCCAGGGGTCATCTGACATTGGGTCCAGGACTAGCTCAGCCATGTCCACAGTTAACAATTCAGACTCCGAATCGGCCTCCACCACATCTCCAGTAGATGCGTCGCTAGTTGTAAGGCCCAAGGGAAAGTTGCGTGTTCGCATAGTGGAGGCGCGCAACCTGATGGCAAGGTCCGACTCGTCATGCCCCTACGTTGTGTGTTCATTCGACACCTCTGAATACGTAAGCAGAGGGCCTGCGGGGGCTGCCATCGACACTGCCAATGAGCATCCTACAGGAATAGCGATTCCCACCGGTAATAACCGAAGTCGCCAGTCGTCGAGTCTTGCATTGTCCAAGATGGGCGGGTCCGCCACAAACCCTATGTGGAAGGACGAGGCCCAGTTTGATGTCACGTCTGACGAATCGTTGCTGGATATCTATATTTATGACGCCAAGAACAATGACATGTTCTTGGGCCGTGCCCAAATCCGGCCCGACCTCAACACCAAGCTGCCAGTCGACAAATGGCTTACGCTTGAGTCGCGCATATCTGGCGAGCATGTTTCCGGAGAAGTGCGAGTGTCCATGGTGTACGAGCGAGTTGCCAAGCGGCAATACGGACCGGAAGATTTCGATATTCTCCGGCTGGTTGGCAAGGGAACGTTTGGACAGGTTTACCAGGTTCGCAAGAAAGACACTAAGCGAGTATATGCAATGAAGGTTCTGTCCAAGAAGGCCATCATCCAAAAGAAGGAAGTGGCCCATACGATTGGAGAACGTAATATTTTGGTGCGAACGTCAAGTGTGGAATCGGCATTCATTGTTGGGCTGAAGATGTCTTTTCAGACCCCTACTGACTTGTATCTAGTTACTGACTACATGTCGGGAGGAGAGCTGTTTTGGCACCTTCAGAAAGAGGGTCGGTTTTCTGAAGAACGAGCCAAGTTTTATATCGCAGAGCTTATAGTGGCTCTGGAGCATTTGCATGACAATGATATTGTGTACAGAGATCTCAAGCCAGAAAACATTCTTTTGGATGCCAATGGCCATATAGCATTGTGTGATTTTGGGCTGTCCAAGGCTAATCTCAATGGTGGCACTACAAACACCTTCTGTGGTACCACCGAGTATTTGGCCCCAGAGGTTCTATTGGACGATCACGGCTACACCAAGATGGTTGATTTTTGGTCTTTGGGTGTATTGGTATTTGAAATGTGCTGTGGTTGGAGCCCCTTCTATGCAGAGGATAACCAGCAGATGTACAAGAACATTGCATTTGGGAAAGTACGGTTCCCCAAGGATGCGCTATCCCCCGAGGGCCGCAATTTTGTCAAAGGTCTGTTGAACCGGAACCCCAAACACAGACTGGGTGCTAATGGCGATGCAAGGGAATTGCGTGAACATCCTTTCTTCAGTGATGTTGATTGGAATCTTTTGGTTCAAAAGAAGATACCACCGCCATTCAAACCTAACGTGGCTTCGGAAACAGATACATCCAACTTTGATCCTGAGTTCACCCAGGCTTCGACATCAGCCTTCAGGCGTGGACTCAATGTGAGCAGCACTCCGTTGTCGCCAGGTATCCAGGATACCTTCCGAGGCTTCACGTACGTCAATTCGCCCATGGAGGAAACTTTCCGGGCCAAGATGGGAATGGGCACTTCGTACCGTCCCCGGTCGCATATTGCCCAGGACGATGACATTGATCTGTACGATGACAAGGATATCCAGATATCTGCCAGCTATTATAATGAGTCAGATCTGCTGGCTCGCAGCTTGGCTGCTCCGAGTGCCATCCCCCCCCAGTCACAGCACCAACTGCGCCATGAAACTGACGAAGACGGAGACGTTGGGATGATGGACGACGATGATCACGACTTTGTAGGGCAACAATTTGAGATGTAACTTTTTTATTTATGTATTAATCTACATTAATTGGATTTTTTTGTTATTGTTTTGTTTTGCGGATAGCACTAACCGAGCGGTCGGATCGATAGCGGGCGTGGCGTCCCTCATCTCTTCGGACATAACACCGGACTTAAAAAATAAATCCTTCAGGATTCCGCACATCTGTGCGGCACTGCTGATTGCCCCAAAGTTTACTGTTTGACAGCACCGAGTTGCACAGCCTACTTCATTATTAACAATCAGATACGAATTCCCTGATATTGGCTCAAGAATCTACGCTTAATCGTATTTCGAGCTTCGCTTTCTTTTCAAGCCGTTTAGTGCAGCCAGTGCGGTGTGTAGAGACCTTATGACCCGGGTTGTATGCACTGATTCATCCGTCCCGCGGCTTACCAAGCACCATGACATGTTCTAGACCGTTGATGTGCATATCCGTATTAGAGCATCATTACATACTGTTGATGGCATGACCAACTGATAAATAGTGCAGAAGGGCCCCATTAGATAAGGTCGCACTGTTATCGTATTAAGCAACACGTTAATTATTTATTTATGTCTGGGTGGTCTGACGGTTGGATGGATTTGCCAAGCTCCAATGCTCAGGTCAAGGCCGAAGACGCCGAGCAGAGCAGTCTGGCCAAGGACTCATCCAAAGATTTTGTACAAAAGCTGTTCACAATGTTGGAAGAACCTGCCTATAAGAACATTGTGCACTGGTCGACAGAAGGTGATAGTTTTGTGGTTTTAGATGCAGCAGAGTTCACCAAAATTGTGCTGCCACGGCACTTTAAGCACTCGAATTTCGCCAGTTTCGTGCGACAACTCAATAAGTATGACTTCCACAAGGTGAGAGCCTCTTCAAACCGCTCGTCTGTTTATGGAGACACTTCTTGGGAGTTCAAGCATCCCGACTTTCAATTGCACAACAGAGACCAGCTAGATAAAATAAAGCGTAAAGCCCCTGGGGCCACCCGTCGAGGAAACCCAAGTGCTTCTTCGGGTATCAGCTTAGACCTATTATACAGATTGGAGAGCGACAATGATCGGTTGACAAAGGCCAATGGATATCTAACGGGAAGAGTTGATAACTTGGAACGCGAAGCGAAGGAGTTGACTGCCAAGCACCAGCAGCTTCAGAGGTCTCTGAACACTACCAATATGTATATGCAGAAAATGCTGTCAGCGTTGGCACAGAGCCAGCTGCCAGATGGTGCGAACTTTGCGAGTTTACTGGATGATATCACCAAGACTATGTCAGACAAACAACAACAGTCTCTGTTTGACACTCAGCCATCGTTGGGAAGTGACCCCAGCCGGTCATCGGGTTCAGATGCGGGTGGTGGCACCATGACAGCCAAGAGAGCCGATGTTGAGCAGCAATTTCCAGGTTGCTATTCGGTTTTATTGGCCGAAGAAGATGAGATGAGCTTAGAAATATGCCGGCGTATGCTCGTTCAGTATGGATGTACGGTAGACATAGCAAGTGACGGACTCGAAGCAGTGCAACGAGCAGAAACCACTACTTATGACCTTATTCTTATAAACACCATTTTACCGCAGTTGGATGGTGTAAGTTCAACCGAGTTGATCCGGCATTTCGACACGTCGACTCCCATAATAGCAATGACAGTTGGCCAGGACGGCCAGCAACTCGATTCTCATCTTGTCGAGTCGTACAGATCAAAGGGCGTGACCATGATTCTCGCAAAGCCTTTCACCAAATCTGATCTGTACGGCATGTTGTCGGTGTTTCTAAAGCCTCAGCCAGCAATGTATATGGACAAGGATATTAAAAAGCGACGCTTTGATGTAAATTAATTGGCTACGATGCATGTATTTATAGTGTAATGACACACACCACCCTTCCGCTTTGGTTGTATTAAAACCGTAATTTTGCTTTGTCTCTGGTACTGCGTGTTTCGATGCACCGAAACAACATGCACACGGCAGTCATTAGGCAAGGCACGATGTCAGATCTGCAATGGCAATACCTAATTTGGCTACATTGTCGAGATCGTCAGCAAACAACTCCCATAGTATAAATACTTTGTATCCGCCTCCAAACGACTAAAGCTAGTTGCGCTCCCATATCGAAGTACCAACACCATGGGATACGAACCACAGTATCAACAACAGGCTCCACCGCCTCCTGCCCAGCCAAACAGTGAATATGGCCAACAAGCGGGTTACAACTACAACAACGCACCACCTCCTATTGATTATGCAACAAAGCCGGAGCAAAACTCTGGTCCGGGATTCCAAGATCAATTCAAGGTCGAAAAGCCCAAGCTAAACGACTGGCCGTTCACGGTACTGTTTCTCGGTGTTGTTGCAGGCTTTGTTGCTATTGCTGCCATCGTCATACCTTCATACGAAAAGAACAAGAGCTTTGAAGGGTCCTCGATCTACAACTCGAGTAACAGCTTTTCGCTCAACACCCATACTATAATTCTGTTTTCTTTCACGACAGTGATAGCCGTGGTGCTGGCGTTCCTGTACTACTGCCTGGCCCGTATGTTCACAAAGCAGTTCATCATTATTACCATGATTCTGCAAATTGTGCTTGCGTTTGGCACTGCTATTTATTACTTGATTGAAAAGTACTGGTCAGCAGGTATTGTTGCTCTCCTTTTTGCTTGTATTTCTGCCTTCTGCTACTGGACTATGCGCCGAAGAATCCCCTTTGCTACAGTTGTGCTGCAGACAATCATCGACGTGACCAGAACTGTTCCATCGACTTTGATTGTATCTGCCCTTGGCGCACTAGTTTCCGGAGCTCTTTCGATATTTTTCAGTGTCGTTATGGTTGCTACTTACGTCAAGTATAACACCAATTCTGAGAATCCTTCCTGCTCTGGTGGAAGCTGCAGTAGTGGTAAGCTCATCGGTTTGTTGATCTACATCACATTTGCAACCTTTTACATGTCAGAAGTTGTCAAGAACGTTATTAGAGTGACTATAAGTGGTGTTTACGGTTCTTGGTACTACTGCTCCAAGTCGGATCAGGGAATGCCCAGATGGCCAGCTTTTGGTGCTTTTAAGAGAGCTATCACATACTCTTTTGGATCTATCTGCTTTGGAAGTTTGATTGTTGCGTTCATTAATCTCATCCGAGATGCAATCAGCATTGGACAGCAGCTCAATGCTGACAATGGAGGAAATGTTATAGTGACCTTTGTGTTATGCTGTTTGCAGTGCATGGTTGGGCTTATTGAGTGGGCAGTCAACTATTTCAATGAGTTCGCCTACACTTACATCGCTTTATACGGAAAGGCATACATTCCTGCCGCTAAAGATACTTGGGCCATTGTGAAGCGACGAGGAATTGACGCTCTTATTAACGATTGTCTGATTGGCAACGTTCTAACTTTTGGATCTACCTTTATAGGATTTGTTACTGCCTTGTTTGCCTACCTCTTCCTACGACTGACAAACCCTGCTTACAACTCGTCCGGTGGCTATTACCCAGTTGTAGTTGGATTTGCTTTCCTAATTGGAACTCAAATTGGAAATATCACTACGGTATCCATTAGTACTGGAATCCATGCGTTCTTCATTGCTCTGGCCAAGGATCCCGAAGTGTTCCGCATGAGTTATCCTGATATCTTTGAGAGAATTCTCCAGACATATCCTGAGGTCCGCAACAAGCTCAATATCCAGTAACGATCGTGTACGTACTTCCCACTAATCTGACTACAATAATAATACAGTGATATCACTAAATCATCTTTGCTATACAAGCAGCTCTACTACACTCCTTCCAGAAGTTGTCGAGTCGCTTCTACAGATGCCTCGTCAAAACGCACAGACTTTCTCCGTACTCGAGGAACTTCTTCAGGTTTCTCCTTCAGTTGCTCCTCATGCTTACACCTATCACAGGTGCAGAAAAACCCCCAGTTAATCCGAAGATCATATCGCCGCTTTTCCAGATCGTCATTTGGGTTAACATACGATGTGAAAAGTTCTTCACCTGACCGTATGTCTCGCTTTGCAGTAACAGATATTCCCGTAGTGCGCCCTGTTATTTTAACATCAACATTGTGGTGACAATTATGATTGAGATGGGACTGAGTCAAATATATGTTGCCATCCAAGTTATTGATATTGTAAGTACCCAAACCATACAGATACTCTTCATAAGATAAGTCATAAGCGCTGCCCACAGCAGCATTCAAAAGTTCATGGCCCTTGACCCACAGCTGCTCATACTGCTCCTCTACAAGACCCGAGTTTCCACTCGACACTGCTTTTTGACGAACGTCTTGGCGAACACGGGCCATGGCATCGATTTTCTCTTTCAGCTTCTTGGAGTCTTTACCAACAGGGTCTCGCAATATTGACATCAACATTATGCCGTATGCATATGCAGCCATCCACTGGTTCTCCACACAGTAGTTTTCGTAGGCCAACCACTCTTTCTGGTTTGTTTTTGAATGCGCACTTTTATGCCACAAGGCGGTGTGTATAGTGTCTGACTTTTTGCACTTTGTATTGCACCATCTTGCTGGGCATGTCTGGCATTCGGCGCCTCCTCGAGGAACTCCTCCTGATCCACCTGCAGATGATCTCATCTGAAACGGCCGGGAACAGTATGCACAAGCCAAGCATTTCCGCATGATTGCTACATGATCCAAGGGAGAAACAAGAATCAGAGGTTCCTCTGACCAAATCTCCTCTCCCTGCTTAAATGACTTGCTGGCGTACAGAGCCTTGCCACGAGCCTTGGTAGTCACAAGTCTAACTCCAGAAGGAAATGTTAGATCAGGTGTTGCATATGACGAAGTTTCGTTAACATATTGGTACAATGGAACGTTTGTTTGAAGCCCGAAGCTTTTTAATAGAGTTTTCAGTCTGTTTGCCGACAATGACCAGTTCGCATGGCTAGACTTCACTAAAGCATGCAATTTGACATTGCCAAGAGACTCCGTGCTTGGATCTGCCTTCCACAACTCTATAACTGCAGATACAACCTCCCTGTCATTTGGAGTATATTCTATTGGCTTTTCTGATTTCGTTTGTTCAGCTTCTGCCATTATACACAGATTGAAAAATGGCTATGTCAATATTGGAAAAAGAGTGTTTTGGGTCTATCGATCAGGGTTAGGCCCGCTTCTCCACACTAAGTTCATCATGTAATCTAGACCAAGTTTAGGTCCACTGGATTTGGACTTGTTGTTAAATGCCTAGATACCTGCGAGGAGCATTATGGCTTTCAATAGGGACTGCCGCTGGATTATATGCTTCTAGTCCAACCAATCCGATATGGCTCAATCCAAAGCGGGCGGAGTATTTGGAGTCTAAGCTGATGAATCTCAAAATAGTTGAGAGGCTCCAGACCGACCCAAAATATGTCATGTTTCGACCGTGGGACTTTATTCATAAAGATCACAAGGATAATGTATTTACAAGTGGCCCATTGCATATACCTGGAGGGCTTTCAATTCCTCCGGTTGTGTTTGCAGATGTGAACGATAAGTCTACAGTAACAGTGCTGCACTGTGGAGTCCATCTCACTGGATTCCCCTTCATTGTCCACGGTGGTATTCTAGGAACCGCACTGGACGAATCAATCCACAGAACAGCTTCTCTGAGTGTCGGGTCTTATCCTAAAGAGAATGTGTCTATCAAATTAGCATATAAGCGGCCCACTTTCGCGCACCAGTTCGTTATGATCAAAACTTCGACAGAAAGAATGGAAAATGACAAAAGCGTCAAGATCACAGGATCGATATGTACGTTACAGGGAAAGGAGTTAGTAAGAGGTGAAGGTGTTTTCAAATTGGCAACTGAGACCAAAGACTGGAAGTCTATGGTTACGTACTAGGTACTATTTTAAATTCACATGGCATTATTTTATGAATTATTTAAATCTATCAGTAAGCATATGCCATCTTATCAAAAAAAGATAATATAAACAAAAGAAGAGTCTTTTTTTTATCCAGAAAACATGAACCCCTGGTTCTTATGTAAATGCTGGTTTCGTGGTGTCAGGTTCCGTCTTGAGAACAGAGCCACAAAATCTCTTAGAATAGACCTCACTCGCTTAAAGTCATGGCTGTCAAACGATACAGACACTCTTTCAACGAGCTTCGACTTTTCTTCACCACTTATGGCATCCGCCGGCAACGTATCTAGAGAGGACGCAAGCCACACAACAGATTGCTTGCCGCCCACCAACTTCGATATGTCAAGGAGCAAAGTGGAAGCATCGGTGACAGTGTCACGAGGGAACGTATACAACAGACCCTGGAGTACAGTGTTCACCAGCTGCTGACCCTTGGACTCGATGATGGAGTGCACGGCCTGTCGAACTTCTGCAGGAACTGGACCTTTGAAAACAGCGGCTGGTGCACGGTCAAGGCCATACGACAGTAAGTCCAATAAAAATCGCAGAACGGCCCATAGCGGTTCTTTCTGTTCTAATATCATCGCAGCACAGGCTGCATCTGTCGTTGTTGATAGCCAATCAGATGAAATCACCTTGGAAGGAAATATTTCTAGAATGTCTCCCATCAACAAAAAGAAATCGTCAATAAGATCCGGTATTTCCCTTGGATTTGTCTTGTTCAGTATTCGGAAGAAAGCAAACGCCTGATGCGCCGAGAATTGCCAAAGCGACTCCTGAATGGCACTGTCAACCGCTATAGGATTCTGATCATTATCAAACTCGACAGTGAACTCCCGGATGAGAGCTCCACTGACGTATAAATAGCAACCAAAGTTGGTCTTTTGAAATTGGCTCACAAGAAGATCTGCAATATCAGGAAGGATGGGCTGCAAGGTCATCCCACAAGAGTGCAGAGCAGTTCTGATGAATTTGGACCCTCGTTCCGCAACGCCTACCATATTACCATGAACATCCAGTATGGACTTGATGACTGGATAAACTTCGAGCACAAACTGCGTTGTAGGTGCTGCTGGAGATTCTCGATCACTCTTATTGGGAACCGTCACAATGCTAACTATGGTGTTGAGTAGCTCGATAGTATCAGCTATAGACCTTTGTAATTCATCCGAGTCAGGCTGGGGTGCCAATCCAAGAAGTTTGTTTACAATGGGTGTCCCAAAATGCTTCAATGCAGGATATATGTTTTCAGGAGATTGCGCAGAAATAATATGCGCAATACCATCGGTAACCTCATGCAACGATACTGCGTCCAACTGAGTGAGCATTCGCTCATAAAACACATGCAACTGCTCAATGTACTTTGCAAGAAGCGATCTACAGTCTTGGCAAAAGTACATCAGGGCCTGTGACGCTGCTCGTGAAACGTCGTCACTCGAAATGTCAAAACCGCTTGTAATGTACTGGAGCTGTGCATCGAGATACTCGGGGTGCTCAGCAGTCCACCGAGTATACCTTCCAAGAACCAGAGTTGCAGCATATCGAATTTTGTTATTTTCAGGAAGTTGAGAAAGTGAATTCATAATATTTGGAAGAACTTCATTTTCAGAAACGTCCACTGATTGTCCCATAGTGCGAAGTGCAAACAAGCAAGCTTCAATTTCCTGCCATGTCACAGAGTTATCACCTCCACTGTGCGCTCGAATGGCAGTCATCAATCTGGAATAAGGCTCTCGAAGCCCGCTGCTAGACCCTACAACAGCACAGCAATCCTTTAAAACATCACCAATCTCATGACGGAAATTCCTGAACTTCTCTTCCTCTTCTCTATTTCCATTAAAAACATCGGAGTCAGCATCTCCACTAGGATACTTGAGATGGTTGATGACAACACCAATGAGCTTTTGAAAGATATCCCCAAGCAATGTTCTCGCCTCTGTGTATTTGTCTATAGTGATCATCCGGGTGAGAGAATACCAAAAGTTGAAGGTGTATTGCACAACGTCGAGATCTTCGTCTAGAGCAGTGCACTCTGCGATGCATTCAACCAGACCACGGAAGTGGGCGGGCTCTTTTGCAACCCACATATGCCACGATTCACCGGCCTCGGCGAATATTTTTGTGTATCCTTCAAACGATTGCGCATCATCTTTCAATTCATGTAATTTCGGGCGTAGAGATACTACCCGTTGATACAGAGCCTTCACCAGCTCAGGGGTTTCGAGGTCTCGCGTGTCACGAATCAGGACGGTAATACAATCGACTGCAGGGTCAAATGTAGTATCGTCCGTTAGACCCTGTAAAAGAATATCCACCAACTGCGATTCGATGATACTCTCAACAGGCAGTTCTCTCATCCAAGTGTGGAAGCATTCAAATATAAGCCCACGAGCATCATGATCCCCAGTCCTGGACGTCAGATAGCCAACTAGGAGGGCTATGACCTGTTCAGCATTATCCTTGAGCAGCTCTTGTGTCCGGGTGTGAAACTCCTCATCAGATAAAAGTGAATGACGGGGGTCCTCAAGCTCTTCAGGCAAAACCTTTAGGAATTCAAGCAGGCTAGGAATCGAGTCTGGAGAAGAGCCAAACCTGTCCACCATCTCTTGTACAACATTTTTCCATGACAAAACCTGAAGTGCTAGATCAGCCAATGCAATGCTTAACTGGATGGCCACGCTTCTAGTAGTCTTTGAATTGAGCACTATGAGCTGTAAAATGGAATCTTTGAGCTCTAGTCGTGATTGCACAGGAACCTGGTGAAGGTCGTAGGAGATCTTTGATCGCAGAGTCTGTCCACAAAAGATCTTTGCCTGGGGTGGAAAATCCCCAGATAATACAGTGTGAACTATCTGCCATGCTTCAGGCTAAAGTTAGCTCATCGAGAATCGAAATCGCTGTCTTTAAAACTTACGCTCTTTTGAAATGCTTCCAGGTAGCTATTGTACTGCTCCTTGAGGCCTGGATCCGAATTGCTATACAGGCCATCAAGAGCCTTTACCAGATTCTCCAATGATATGGACATGATTGTATCAGTCAATTACGAAGAAACCAGCTCAATAACAAGCTGTTCGTCTTAATTTTCTGAATACAAGTAGGTGGATATTCAACAGTTGACGTCTCGGGGTTTATTGCAGACGATGGCTCCTTTCTATACCGCCGCACCCGCCGCGATCGGCAGGGCGATTCCCTTTGCTTTCAGCCATTTGACATTTTGATATCGACATGTCTGGACGTGTGCAACAACGGGTGGTAAGTGCGACAGTTGAGATGGCGCGGGATGCTGACTTTTTGTAGATTGTAGAGCCCATTGAGGTGCTGTTCAAGTTTCTGCAGCAGCACAACCGTGTGCAGATTTGGTTGTACGAGCAGGTAGACTGTCGACTGGAGGGCAAGATTCGTGTAAGTGAACAAGCATATTGGGGGTGTAGTACGGTGTCTAACGCAGGGATTCGATGAGTTTATGAACCTGGTAGTGGACGATGCCGTGGAGGTTAATTTGAAAACTAACAACCGCCGAGAACTGGGGCGAACACTTCTCAAGGGCGACAACATCACGCTTGTGTCCAGTCTCGACAGTTGATTGTGGCACTACAAAAATCTTGTTTACGACATATTGATGCTAAATTAATGAATACATTGAAGACGATGAATGCACCGGGCTAGATGGCCCATTGGTATAGGTGCTGTATTCTCAAGTCCGAACCTCATGTTTATTGCCTGACGGTTATTGTTAACACAAGAGCTGTACCATGCTCATGGAGTAGTCTCAAGGAGTAGTCTCAAGGAGTAGTCTCATGGAGTATTCTCAAGGATTATTTCGCCTATCAGTAGTCGACAAGACATTTCAGGCTGATCAATAGGCTTTTTTTTCGGGTCGGTCGAGATGCGAGTTTTTGTCCCTACTCCAGTTTGTAAAGAGTCCCTCCAATGATAACAGCATCCAGAGTCTTGTCATGGCCCTCGTAAGGAATGTCATCCACTAACTGGGCATCGAGTCCAACGCCAATGAGATAGGGCTTTCGGCCGAATTCTACATGACGAGCAATGTAATTGTCATAATATCCTTTTCCATGTCCAAGCCTTTTACATTGCTTGGTGAACGCCAATCCCGGTACCACAATTAGATCCAGTCCTCCTGCATCGAACGAGTTTGTTCCTCGACTTGGCTCTCTAAGCTTGTATTTTCCCTGTGGGATCAATTGGTTAATTTCTGCACTGGACCGAACTTCAAGCATATCCAGCTCGGTGGTCTGACGGTCAAACTGCTTGGACCCGCTCAACGTCGATATCCTTGGTAGGAACACCCTTTTGTTGTCGGAAAATGCATTGTCAATAATAGCAGATGTGGCTATTTCCCCGGAATCTAAATTCAAGTAGCATGCAATATTGGTTGCAGATTTATATTGAGGGATCTGTCTCAATACATTGGCAGTTGCCGTTGCTGGGGGTTAGTACTGCCTTGCATTGTTTGTACTGATTAGCCTACATTGCTGAAGTATAGTTTCCTGACTTACTGACTCAAGTCGCTCTTTAACAGCTTTCCTCAATATTCTTTTCATTATGAGTCTGGAAAATTGCTAATAAGGGTTCATGACGGCAGTCATATCCATGCATGGAATGCCCCTACATCTGGCGGCCGATAACGGAGGGTTAACCATAAACGTTGACAGAGCTATCTGTTTCAGCGACTAGCAAAGGCTGACGACGGCTACTGGACTTTAACTATCGGTAATGGGCGGTCCACTCTACAAAACGATCTTTTCAATCTCGTCATCAATGACTCATGGTTGGTTTCGAAGACCATTCAATTGACATTACTTAGATATTCTGTAATGCCGAGCTGGAATTATTAGCGGATATGATAATGGACCATTCGACATTTTTTAATTGTTCAAGTTTACAATTAATCTCATGATTTATTGGGCGATCGCTTATCGTTTAATTTCTCCCCCCCCCGCTCCTGCTCGTGTTATCGGATCAATGTCGGGGGCTGTCCCCCACCCTCACCCGTGAGTCAATGAGGCAGGCATAGCATATTTATTATCCGGGAATAAGCGCATCAATTTTTCCAACCAGCACATACTTTGTGTAATACAATCGGAAGAATGGCTATACTATCTAGTCTAAGGGGAGCACGAGCCCTGGCAGGATGCGGGTTTCAGATGAAGAGCCTAAGAAGCCAACAGCTGAGATATCTATCCGCTTCGGCAATTGCAAGAGTCGCTCAATTGGACGCATCTAAGCTGACTGTCACCAAAACTGTTGCTCCAAAGCAATTGCCTCCACCGGAGAAGCTTGTGTTTGGACAGACCTTCACTGATCATATGCTGGCCATTGAGTGGACTGCTGAGGAAGGATGGAAAACCCCCGAGATCAAGCCATACGGGCCATTGAACTTGGACCCGGCAGCTGTGGTATTGCACTACGCGTTCGAGTGTTTTGAGGGTATGAAGGCTTTCAAGGATGCTTCTGGAGACGTTTTGCTCTTCCGTCCGGACAAAAACATGGCTCGACTCAACACTTCAAGTGAGCGAATCTGCCTTCCGACATTCGACAGCGAGGAGCTCATCAAGTTGATCAGCGAGTATGTCAAGCTTGAGAAAGACCTTGTCCCTCAACAGAAGGGTTACTCGTTGTACCTGAGACCCACAATGATTGGAACTCAGGCTGGCCTAGGTGTTGGAGCTCCTCAGAAGGCTCTTCTGTACGTTATTGCATCCCCAGTGGGCCCCTACTATCCCACTGGTTTCAAGGCTGTGCGACTCGAGGCCACTGACTACGCTGTGCGAGCGTGGCCTGGTGGAGTTGGTAACAAGAAGCTTGGTGCCAATTACGCTCCTTGCATCCTTCCTCAGAAGCAGGCTGCATCTCGAGGTTTCCAACAGAACTTGTGGCTCTTTGGACCAGAAGGTAATATTACTGAGGTCGGTACCATGAACGCATTTTTTGTGTTCAAGGACAGCGCTGGCAAGAAGGAGCTGGTCACTGCTCCATTAGACGGTACTATTCTTGAGGGTGTCACCAGAGACTCCATCCTCCAATTAGCTCGAGAGCGACTGGATCCTAACGAGTGGACTGTCTCGGAACGATACTGCACTATCCATGAAGTCAAGGAGAAGGCAGAGAAGGGTGAATTGGTCGAAGCTTTTGGTGCTGGAACCGCTGCTGTGGTATCACCAATCAAGGAGATTAGCTACCATGATTCGCCTATTTACGTTCCTTTGCAGGAGGGCAAAGAGGCTGGACAGCTCACTGAAACTATTGCCAACTGGATTTCAGATATTCAATATGGCGTTGAGGAGCACGAGTGGTGCCGAAAGATTTAAATTAGATAGCATCGATAAATTCAGTCGCACTGTTATTGTATTACCATTAATTAGATAAGATAAATTATTAAAAAAAAAAAAATGGCTACATCCGGCTGGCTAGTTGACAGCGATTTGCTCAACCTGCTTCAAGCTTTGTACTGTAGATTCCATGACTGCGTCATTCAGTGGAGACTCTTCGACTGCTTCATTCGCCGTTGAGGGCGCCGTCTCTGTGTTGACAGACTTTACGGTGACCCTATCAGTATCGTCTTGGGGCTGGGTCCCAATAATGATTGTAGTGTCGCCTTCATTGTTTTCTTCCGACTCTTCAGCAACATCGTCCAATTCATTTCCTTCTCTGCTTTGCTGTATTGCCAGCTCAAGACTGCTGACATAGATATCATATTTGACAATCTGGTTGAGTATATATTGTGATCTTCTCTCCCAGTTACTGTGAGCACGGGCAGAAACAAGGTATACAGACTTGAACAGGTCTATCATGTCAGCTCGAGAGGAGTTGTGTTTTTCCAATGACAATATTAAAGCACTCTTATGCTTTCTTAACCTTTTCAGCTGCCCCTCTTCATTGAGCTTAGACATCACTGATGACGACATTGGTGATTTCCACACTTTGACTTGTATCTTGACGCCTCCAACAACTATGGTGTCATACGAGCTCGACGTTATTTTCGCTGTACGCCCATGTTGCTTAAATACTTCTATTGGCCTGTCCCATCCGTATTCGTTACTGGATACCGCTTCAACTAAGGGATCTCTAGAGGTCCTTGCTGCCCAATAATTGCACGCATAAGCAAATTCGTCCGCTATCTCTTTAGTTCCAGCTTGGAACATGTAGACACATTTATTCGGTAGTGTCAATGTCCATTCAACATAATCAGGCTGTAAGCTTGATTCATAGGTAGTATTTGAAATTATTATGCTGTTTCGCATAACTTTATGCCCAGGATTAAGTTTAACAGGATTGACTTGCGCCATTGAATGGCAAAGGGGAATATTGTCGGTCATAGTTGCTCTGTCAAGCCAGTTCCCCTCGCCAACGTTGATATATGCATTGGGTGGATCAAATGTGTACGTAACAGGACGTTGTTTCGATACATCGTCGAATCTGAAGATTTTAATATGGCCCTTTTGAACAATAGCAAACACTTCAGCCCATTGTTCCTTTTTTCTCCCAACATGGATTCCAATTTCACCTGCCAAGAACGATTGACATTTAAGGAGCCCTTCCTTCACCCATGGAGATCCTCGTAACTCTAGTTTCTCAAACTCTCGGGAGTTCATCCAGTCGCTTTGAATATTACTCATGGACGGCTTTGTGCGGAGGGATGCTCCATCATAGTAATAGTGATTTCTTTCACTTCTCTTGTCATCATCCTCTCTGTCAGATAAGTCTTCATCATAAACAGATGAGAAGGAGCCAACTGTGACAATATCCGATGTTCCAATTATGTCCGCTCGTTCTGCTTCTCGTTGTTCTCGGATGATGGTACGTTTAAGCACCCCAGAAAACCCAATAGGTTCATCCGAGTTGATGTACATGGATTTATTCTTATCCATCATTGGGGTGTTTCTGGAAATGACTCCCTGGTACTCATAATCAGACCATGTATCAGCCGCCATCCAACTCGACCTTCTAGTTAAGTTGAACTTGGATAGCAGCGAATTCGAGCTCTTTGGAGCGTTTGAATACTGGCTGAAAGGAGTGGTGAAATGACTGTGATTCAACGAGCTAGCAGAAGACTGAGAATGTAGGTACACCTTTGGTGGGGGAGGCAAGTCAGAAGGGCGAGCCAAATTCAACGGCGTAAGATCAATTGAAGCATAAGTTCCTTTTAGGAGGGATATCATCATGTTTTCCCACTCTTTCTGAGAGTAAACCTTTTCATCATTTACCAAGGTAATATTATCGACTTTAGACGAGGCCATACTTGTGCTCCAACGTTTCATAGAAGTGGAGGTTCTGCGAGAAAGTGAGTCCGTAGATTTCCTGCTTTCAAGGTCATGGGCATCTCCAGGCCCACTTTCCCCTTTAAGTAGCATCCGCATCGTATCAAATGTTTGACGCACATACAGAGATCGAGGCATCTTCTTGGCTGATGAATACTTTTCCGAATGATGATCGGTATTCAATAGAAGAATTGAATATGCCAGCGTATAAACTATGCCGGGAGATTTGAAACCATGTCTCGGATTGCAAGTACACCATCTATCGGAGAATGCATCGATGATTCTGTCCAGCTGCTGAGACTCTGCTTTCATGTATAATTTGTCACACAGTATACGAATCGATGATAAAACGCTAGTGTTCTTCCAATCGAAAAAGCTCATATAATGGCTCCTAATTTCACTCCTTTCAGCCCCGATTTCTCCTAACCAAGCGGCAGCCTCCATGTGATTAATAAAATCAGCATTTCCGTGAAATAGTCGGGATGAAATATCCTTGGTTGATAAGACGGATCCATCCCCATGACGGGAATCAATTATCGATGGAGCCTTGGAAACAAAAGAAGCAACAGAAGTCCTTGATGGAGAGGGTGGGACTGGACCCAGCTCGGGGATCTCAGCTAAGGGCCTCATTTCTCCCCGAGTTCCATATATCAGTTTTGTCCGAGCCATTTCCGGTTCGACAGAAGTCGAATGTTTTCCAACAGTTTCTTCGCCAGTTGGAACAGTGCTATCGTTGGTTTTGCCAGTACCGCTAGTTTCAAGCGAAGCAGCCTCTGAACTGATGTCCCTAACGTCAAGCAGAGGTGAAGCAGAAGAGTCAACCAGAACTACAGTAGACGGTGTCCCGAGTTGGGGTTCCAATGTGGGTTCCGCTATTGTAGCCACTAATGGTTGAAAGGGACTTTCCTGGAGCTTTGATTCAATGTGACCCTCAATGGGCTCGACAAACGTATCTGTAGAATCGGAAAAGTGAAGAGGACCGCTGAGTTCGACGTTGAGAAACTTTTCAGGCGTCTCAGCTCGAGGCGTTGTTTGACCATCATATTCCGCATGCTCTTGGGCAGTCACGCAAGACTCGATTGCACTCCTTGCAGAAACTGATCTAGGGGTAGGTGTGATTATTTCGGCAGCATGGGGTTGAGACCGATCTGGTGATGAAGGAGGCGTCAGTAGAGTCGAGATTGGCCCGTCAGGAGTAATGGTCACTTTGGCTCTAGATACTTGGGTATCTATAAGATTATCCATCGCAGAATAGGTTGTGGAATCCAATATGGGATTTCCAATGACCGGCTTTGCAGGCTGTACCTCTGGTTGGCTGGAAGAACCAAACAACCGTTTGAACAGATTTGGGCGCTTCCTCACAGACTTCTTGGCCCCATCGTCACTGGCAACAGACGCCATGATCGTAGATTGTAAACCAGTCACTAGAAGATATAATCAAGATGGGTACCTTATGAAACCTGGGTGACCATTAGGAGCAGGTCCCCCCTATTTCTATGACAGCTCAGACCCGAGACATAACTTTTATGTAGGGTGTATGCATTAGGAAAATCAGGGGTAATATATAGTACTAGCCGAACAAGCTCCTCCCACCTAGCTGCAATGGGACACGTACCGCGTACATTGTACCCTGTCTGGAGCCCTGATCAGGGATATCAACGATGGCTTCAAAATCAACTGCCATACTCTTTGACTCTTTGACTTGGATCTTTAACTGATGGAAAGTAAACAAATTGTCTATCACTAGATGAGGCTATTAGATGTCCCGAAAAAGGAAATTTTTTCAGTTGCTCAGCGCACAGCGCACACCGGGGACATTTTACGCCCTTTCCCCTGAACCACTTAGTGCGTGCTGATGGGTCCAAGCGTTGGCCCCATGCACACACCACAAAAGAGATGCCCCTTAACAATGGACCCCCCCCCCCCTGATGCATTAAAGTGTCTTTCCCTGTCAATGCATTGTGGAGTGGAGCCCTGTGTCGTATATCAGGACGCCAACCTGTTAACCTCTGGGGCAACAATCGTGTGGGTTTAGTTGGTGCCTTACTCTGCCCTGTCAGAACTGTCTTGATTGTTATCCTTCCAGTCACCTGACCAGCCAGGCGGCGACCTATGCCATGCTCCCTAACCCTCTCCAGTCTTCAGAAGGTTCGTCGACTTCCCCAAACAAACATCTACGCCGGACCATGTCATTTCTGTTCAACAGAACCAAGCAGAAAAGCCCTCAGGAGCTTGCTCGCTTACTAAGTGACCAACTGGCCAGGCTGGATAGCAGTGTAGTGGACCGACGCCGGCTGTTGGAAGAGATCAGCCGGACCCTGTACCAGATCAAGGTCATTTTGTATGGAGACCAGGGTGAGTAGTAGACCAAAACAATTGGTGTGCCTTCAACTAACGGCCAGACAATGATCCTGTGCCAGACCAGATAGCTCAGCTTGCACAGGAAGTGTATAGCAGCGATTTGCTTATTTCGTTGGTCAACAAGCTGGCGCTTTTGGAGTTTGACAGCTGCAAAGATGCAGTTGTTTTGTTTACCACTCTTCTTCGGCGAAAAATAGGCAGCAGATGCCCTACTGTAGACTATCTGGTTTCACGGTCACCAATATTGGATTCGTTGATCATTGGCAATAGCAATCCAAAGATTGCCCTTAATACTGGTATCATCATTCGAGACTGTATTAAGTACGAAGAACTGGCCAGTATTGTTCTCAACAGTCCTCTATTTTGGAACTACTTTGCCTACTCAACGGATAAGACATTTGAACTGGCAACCGATGCATTTGCAACTCTCAATGACTTGTTGACTCTCCATAGCCAGGTGTCGGCAGCGTTCTTGACAGCGAACTCGACGCAGTTTTCGGCAAAGATGAGCGAGCTTATGAAGTCTGACAATTACGTCACTCGACGGCAATCTATTAAACTGATGGCTCAGATCATCAACGACCGGGCCAACTACACGTTCATGAACGAGTACATTTCCAACGTGGAAGCGCTCAAACTGGTGATGATTTTGCTGCGAGAGAAAAGCAAAAACATCCAGTATGAAGCATTTCATATCTTCAAGGTATTTGTGGCTAATCCCAAAAAGTCAAAGCCTGTAGCGGATATTCTGATCAAGAACAAGAACAAGTTGCTGACATATCTTGGAGGCTTTCTTGTTGATCGCAAAGACGATGAGGCGTTCAATAAAGAAAAGAAGTTCATTATATGGGAGATATCCCAGCTACCAGATATCCAAGTGTCTGCATCGTCATCTGCCATGACGTCCCGCCAACCTTCACCAACAGTATAGAGGACGTCATCATGCCTGCATTCTAACTATTGATGTAAACAACGCATTCATAATATTTATTTTTTACTCTTGAAGCTTTGTTGCAAATTTTCGATGTATAATACGTGCGGTGGGTTGTCGGATGGATGTGTAGTTCCAACCATCTACATGCTATATTGTGACCAATTCCTTGGTTATGCGATTTTCAAAGAACCTCACGCCTGACAGCTGCTCATCCCGGCACAGAGCGCCTTCTTGTTCAGCCATCTCCAGCTCTTCTGTTGCCACGGTAAGACTCCACCCAAATTTTGTACTTGCATCCTGGGCGCTGACTCCAATATCTGCTTGCCACGACTCGAGCTGAGATATCCATGCCAATATATGCCGTATGGTGACCTCCGATGTCCGGTACGACTCCTGGACCACCAGCAGGCCGCTTTTGAATTTGCGCATTCTTATGGGAAGCTGTAACTTTTCAAATAGCTCGCATGCAGAATATAAATCCTTTGGAGAAATCAGCGATATCCCGCGAGCTCTGTTGTACAATGCAAATAGATCAAACAAACTGACCACGCCTCCCTCTCGTTCCAAAACACCACTGCTTAAGAATTCTGCCACTTGCCTAGCAAGCTCAGCGTGGAAAAGCTGCTCGTCTTGCGACATTTCTTTGGTGACAATAGTGGAATTAAGACCGAGAGCTTGAGACGACTGGCGTAGAGCCTTTCGAGCAGTGACGGCCTCCCCGTTAGCAGCCGCCTTTGCCTCTTCTTTTTCTAAATGCCGAGCATACTGCTCTGCCAGCTGCACCAGCTCTTGAGCACGAGCCATCAACGCTTGAAGGTCTTCTAAAGCTCCTCCCAAGATTTCCTGTCTCATCTGGCGATTGCGTTCTCCTGCCTGTTCTAATCCATGAATTCCAATGCCAGGAGTCGAGGCTCTGTTGTTATTCGGAGTGCTAGTACCAGTAGACGCAGGTGTTTTCCACTCAGCAGCAGCAATTGTTTTCTTTAATGCGGTATAAAACACTTTGTCTCCACTTCCACGAAAGCTTAGCTTAACTACACCGCTCTCAGCAGCCTCCTTTGTAGGATCCAGCAAAGTAGAAGGCCCAGGGGAATCTGTCCTCACTAAACCAGGAGGTAGCCTTGGAGATATTAGTCTCGCGCCACATATTTCGCATTGTGTCAAAGAAGGGTGGTTGATGAATGTACACCTAGGGCACTTGAAGCCGTCCTCAGTAGCAGGAGCAGCAGGAGCAGCGGCAGCAGTAAGCTCTTTTTGACTATTTGATTCAACCATACTATTGACAGAATTTTGGGTCTGGTGAGAATGAGAATTGGAATCAACAGCATCGGACTGGGCTTTCTGGATCACATCTTCTGTAGCTTTGATACCGCATGTTAAACACACCGGCAAGTCAGATATCCCCGACTGGTAAGTACGTGGCAGCTCATTCGAAAAGAAGCATATTGGACAAACCCATGTAATAGATGATAATGGAGCAGCTGGAGACTGTGATCGTAAGTCTGGCTTTGTGGATTTGACTGTGAGGGAGATCTTGGGCGAGGATCGAATGAATCGGCTTGAATATTCAACGTCTTCAACCGTGGATAATTTGAGAAACAAAGAGTTTGTTGCTGGCAAAACATCATCAACATAACATAGCCGATGAGTAGTCAGGTATACTCGGCCATTCTGGTACCCTTCAGCTTTGTATTTACTGGAGTTAGTTAGGGCTAGACATACCAAGGCACTTACCCCTCATATATACCAACATTGCGCTCAACCAAAACGTCTTTTTCGCCAGCGAGAAGAACTGGCCTTCCTACTGAGGACACCTCCAACCGTTCCCACATCAGCGGTCTAACAGGTTGAGGTTCTGTTGGTGCGAATTAGTTTCAGTAATGGCAAATGGGGAACTTGATAAGATCATGGTGGATCAGATAACCCAAGGTTGTTTAGGGTACAGAAGATTAGATGGCACACCGAAACTTCGAATGATCCATCAAAACTTTCAATAGTAGCATAATTCTAACTTTACTACTAAAATTACCACAGTGAATAGTTGAATAAGATAGTTGCATTATATATATACATCAGCTATTTACATTGCCTTTCAGGGAATCTTCAACCTCTCCAAGTCCAGGGTTCATGTTACTAGTAACACCCAAAAGATCTTGTTTAACTTTCGATATGGTTTCAGAAGATGCATCAAACCGAGAAGAATACAGTCCACCAAGATCTCTGGTCTCAGTGACGAAACTGACTCGGTGGTCAGGCTTGTGGGAACCAGAGTTGGTGTTGAACTGCTTCTGAATGGCATCGTCGAGATCCTCCTCCGTAATGATGTATTTCACAGAATTCTGGTAAAGTTCCAACAGATTCTGGGCTTTGCGGGTCGAGGCCTCCAGCTCCTTGGCCTTGTAGTTTGCCTGTCGCTTCAGACGCAATTCGGCGGTCTCTTGCTCAGTTCGAGGAATGACGAATGGTCCCGTCAGCGCCGAATCGATGGTAGGAAGAACTAGTCGAGACGCTTCTGACTCAGTTACCAGCTCAGAAATCCGAGCTCTTCGCTCAGCTGCGTCTTTGTATCTTCGTTCTCGGTCTTGGATTTCTTTATTGTCCATGCTCTGCTGTGCTTCCAGCGATTCTATATAGTACTTTCGGCGAATGTCTGAGCTCTGTGCTTTCCATCTTTGCAGATCTGTGTTTGTGGGCCTTGGTTTAGTCGGTTCTTTGGCAGAGTGTGCAATTCGCTCTTTGGCAAAAACCTCTCGTCGGGCAGGAGGATTGGGTGAGGAGCCTTTGGGAGCCATAGCAGGGTCCTCAAAACTTTGGCGCAGCTTGGCCTCTTGCTCTTTTTCCCATGACGTTTTTTGTTTCGGCAGGATCAACCGCGGTTTCGGGAGTACACCGCTTTTGAACCCGTACTTGGCGATTCCTTTCATGGTGAAAAGTCAAGTGGAGTCCTAACCACGAACGTCCTATTTCACCACTACACAGTGTGCAATCACCACTGCCTACCAGGCACAGGCACACACAGCTCTTTAAAGGAGCAAAACGTAGAATTACCACTTAAGGAGCTGATCCAAAGTTATTTATTTCTAAGGCCCTTATGGACTCGGCTGCCAATTGCATTTTCGACTGAATCACTCATTTCGTTACTCCAAATTTACCGCCAGGTTAGGGTACAGCTCTGTATACATGCATCTTAGGCGCTGGTAACTGAAGTCTGCTATTTGAAAACAGGCCAATTAAAGTACAATCTACAATCAAACAGAGCTGGAATTCCTCATTTTTGTAAGTTTTTGAAGTTTGGCTCAATAGCATGCCGGAAATTATAGGTTCCACACGGTGCCAGTGATCAATTGGTTCCCTATCTGCGTATCGAGAGGTAAGGGTGCATTGCCTATCACCAACCGTCATCGCTATCAGTTTCACGGAACCGGTTGAACCCGTCAATGGCGACGAGAGCAATATGGCTCTAGAGGATACGGAGAATTCCAAGAAAAGAAAGCCTGGCCACAAGCGTAGTCGTGGAGGTTGTCATAATTGTAAGTGTTGTCTGTTGTGAATAAAATAGCTAATTCAGGCAAGCGTCTCAAGGTTAAAGTATGCGATCATCAAGGTATATGGAGCTAACTTGTAGTGTGATGAGCAGAAACCGTCCTGCAGTGCCTGTGTGAAATCGAACAAATATTGTGACTATAGTTTAAAGTTATCGTGGGGAAAGCGGGGCCAGAAAGACGAGGATGGATCGCTTAATGTAAACACATTTGCAACCCCAGCGGTTGTTGATGAGCCAGATACTGGGGCCTCGTTGAGCAATCAGGCCGTTCTACAACGGATATCTGACATAGACTTTGTATTTCATCCTTCTCCACAGCAGCAGCCCATATCAATGACGTCGTTTGTGTACGAATACTCATCTACAAAACGAGGTCGCAAGCGCAATGAGGGTCCAAGTAAGCGCAGAAAGACCACTGCTGCAACACCAGCAAAGGCCATGGCCGCTAAACCTTCATTGGCGATGGAATCTCCAAGTCTATCGTCACCTTCCATATCGGTTGGAATGACCGAGTCGATAATGTCTGACACACCAACATTGTCCGAGCCCCTGAGTGAAGGAGGAATCTCTCTCGATATGCTTGACGAGGACTTGTATATGCCCCACTTACAAGCAATGGATTCGTTGGATAAGCTTCTTCAAGAGGACTTTGTGCAAGACCAGAACTTTGTCGACGATTACATTATAAGTGAGAATGCATATTCATCAGTGACAAGCAGCTACAGAAGTGCTTTAATGCAGGTGCCTATTCGGAATACTGTGACTTCTTCTGATGCTGTGGTATATACTCCCAGGAGTGAGAGTAGTGATGATGACTTTTCTGGAATAATATCCATTCCTCGAGGAATAACACCGCTTCCAGATATTCTTATCCAGGTCCCAGTTTACCGGGAGCTGTTTTACCACTTTTTGAACGTCACTGCTGATGGCCTGGTACCTGTCCCACGGCTGTATACTAATAATCCATTTCGATACATTCTTCCCCGGATGGCGATGGATACCCCTCATCTTCTTTCGCTAATTATTGCATATGCCGCGACTCACAGAGCACGAATTCTCCATCTGGCCGAGCCAGTTGAAATGATTGCTCGTCTGCTTGAAAGAACCTTTGAAGGGCTATCGCGGTCTCTAGAGAACGAGAAAGAGGCCATGAGCGACTCCACCCTCGCAACTGCAGTTATGTTGTCGTCTTACTCCATTGTGACCTCCGCGGCAGAGGATTCATGGAAAACACATCTTCAGGGTGCTCGAGATATTGTTGTTGCTAGAGGCATAGCAAACAGCATATCTGGTGGTCTCTTGTCGAGTTCAGACGAGTCATACTCGAGAGTGGCCGATGTTTCTAGCGTCGGTGGCATGATAGGGCCCCAGCCGCTACGAGTTATTAACGAGGGAATTTCGTCCAACGAGGTATTATCCTTCTTGGTGCGTATATTTGCATATATTGACGTCATTGGCGCTCTCAGCTCAAGTAGCGCATCGTCAGTGCTGATAAACAATGAGCAGACATCTCAATTGTGGACTATTCCCAATTGGAATCTGGCTCAGCAGCAGAACTATTCGCAGGGCTCCTTTGACAGCGGAAACTTTGGCACTACCATGAATGGCGATACTGAAGTCGACTTTATGCTGGGAATTGACTTGAACCTAATTCCAGTGTTATCCAGAGTATCGTCGCTGGCTAGGAGGCGCCGCGATCTCGACGCACGGCAACTGGATCAATTAAGCAGTGCTTTCGTGCAGCAAGAAGAAAATGAGCTTGTGTCGGAGGGTCTGGAACTTAGTAAAGTACTTGTTTCCTGCTGCAGCTCAGGCGAACTAAGGCGGAAACAAAGAATCCGCACCGACAGCGATATAACCGAGGACAGAGCCCATATGCTTGAGCAGTTAAACACTATGAATATGACGTTTGGGTATGCCGCATTGATCCACCTGTATCGAAGGGTGCTCAAATTGCCGTCAGAGTCGGAGACTGTTCAAGAGCTGGTCCTCATGATCACAGATCTTATTGACGAATACATTCCTATTGGAGACGCCATGGAGGCTTGCATGAGCTTTCCAATATTTACTGCTGCATGTGAGGTCCATAATGAGGAACTGCGTCAGAAATACCGCACTCGCATGATGGCCATGCAGAGGTTTGGATTTGGCCAAATGAGTCGTGCTAAACAACTCATGGAAGAGTGCTGGGCAAGAAATGAACCATGGACTGGTGTAATGGATAAGTTAGGATGGGGTTTAGTTCTGGCTTAATAATAATGACTACGAAAGTGTTTGTTGGGTCGATCAGATGCGTTTATTATTGCGCAGAAGACTGCAGTGGACTGGTGTGGCCTGACTTGTCGGACAGACGCATAAATAAGCAACTTCCGGATCGGACAATATGCGACTGGCCTGACATGTCGGCGGCAACTGACTACGGTGGGCTGCTGAGCAAGAGATATTTACAAAGACCCCAAATGGAAAAAAATAGCCACAACAACAACAGTAAAAAAAAAATGACGAGCAAAAAGATGTTGGTTTCTTTGTTGGCTATGAAAATAAATATGCTATGACGATGCGGATATCTCCTGTAGCATCTGCAACCGCTGCTGTAAATCGGGTACCGATCGCAGGTTTAGCTCAAGACTTAATTTCTCTTCCTCAAGCTTAAGGCGCTTTTCAGCGTCCAGATCAGTGAACACGTAACCTCCACTTCCATCGAACTGCAGAATGAGATTATGATACTTCCATAGACTAGACCGATGTGACACTGTAAGAAGCGAGATGCCCAACTCTTTGGCATGGGTATACATAATAGTCTCGATGTCGAGAGTTACGGACGAGGTACACTCATCCAGAATAGCGAACTTTGGCTTGTGGTAAAACAATCTCGCCATTGCTATCCTCTGCTGCACACCAGTACTCAAGTCTTCACGCCATTCTCTTTCAACATCCCAGCCTCCTACCGACTCGACAATGTCGTCTATCTTGACTATGGCCAAGATAGCCAGCAGCTCTTCATCTGATACCTTGTTTTCTGCCTCGGTGTTGGGGTAGATTATCTGCTGTCGCAAAGATCCTCTGGAAAGGTATGGTCGCTGAGGTATATAAAAGATATCCTCAGACGGGGGTCGTATAAGTTGACCTCCATGCACAGGCCAAAGACCTCCTAGAATTCTAAATAAAGAAGACTTTCCACATCCATTAGGACCCACAATTAGCAAATGGTTTCCCTGCTTCACAGAGAATGTAAGTCCTTTGACTAGAATATCTCCGTTTGGCGAAACTATAGGAACATTCTCAAACACAATGTCAGGTCCAAGTTTAACATCACCTTGTCCTTTAAGAACCTTTTCATGCTCTGCCACGGAAGAGGAGGACGATGAAACAAGCTTCTTGTCATATCGTCCGGAATTGATATCCTCCATGACATCCAACAAAGAAGTCACCCGAGCAGTATATCCAGCAAGCTGCGCGATTTCTTTGTATGAGAACATTATTCGACCAAACGCATCCGAACTCGACAGAAGCAACCTTCGATTGGTTACAAATCCTTGAGCTCTTTCGGAGGTTATTACACTGGCAGATCCAGGTACTTTGAAGAAAACTGGAATGGCGCACAATGCCAAGCCAAGGGCTCCCCAGAAGTACTTGATGACAAAGTCTTCCAGGAATCCATGGTAAAGCTTCTTTCGCAATATGAAATTGACATACTTTATCAACGTAAAGTATGACTTGTCCAAGACAGTCTTTTCCACATGATGTCCTCCATACAGGGCAATTTCTTCTGCATTCTCAATGAGCCTCGAGTGCTGGTATCTAAAGTCCCCCTCCAGTTGAGCCTCCTCGGCTACAAACTTTCCAAACGGAGGGGTCAATACCCGAAGAGCATATGCAGACAGCTGGATGGCTGATCCTATGAGAAACAAGTTCTCTCCTCCAATATTACGAGACAGCTTCCATGAGTACAAAACCATGTCCAGCATAGGTTTGGCCAAGTTAGGATACAAGCTCGCCAAAGATGCTGAAAACTTTAAAACATCTACTGCAATCAACTGGTCAGCGTTTTTAATACGATCGTCCAAGTTGTGGATTGAGTAGTACACTGGGTTTTCGGAATCTGGAAGGTACTGCTTTAGCACATGCTCGGTAAGCCGTGTTCTATACCGCAAAGCCAAAGTGCCTTGCAAATACTGCAACATGGAATTAGTAAATGTAGCTGGTATTGCTACCACCATCCACCATACCAGTCCCAGTAAAAAGTCCTTTCCTCGGCCTTTGATCAGATATGATACTAATCGACCATCTAAGGTTGCAACATAAAGAGACAGTACCGTACGCAGGACCAGAAAACCTGTTTGCGTGGCCAGCAACCAAAACTCTTTACACTTGATACCGCCAGGGAATATAATACGAACAAGCTTAATGAGTCTTCTCAAGAAAACTCGGTCTACAGCTACTTTGTTTGCCCGTTTGCTCGAAAATGCCAGAGGTCTGTCGGGAGATCGGGACGATCCACGCTGCTCCTCTATAGAAATGCGAACCCGGTTGGCCAGAGACAGAAACAGGACAAGATAAATACCTCTTGACACAGTTTTCCGGTTGGCTGCGTATGTGCTTACCGCGTCGCCTGCCAATTTCGAAATCGAGACCATATGGGTGTAAGAAGGCAAGTGGAGATCCTCGGTAAGCGGCGTGACCATGGGGTGCATAATGCGAAGAGATGCGAAGAGCAGACAGGCAGTCTGGAATAAATAAATAAAAAAAAAATACGGGGAACACAAAACTGGTGATGGGAATTTTGATGGCAATGATGAGAAAAATAAAAAAAAAATAGTGGGTTAGAAACAAATTCATGGTCAGCGCAGAAGCTGCTGTACATAAGAGAAATGGGGCCAACTCCAATTCCACGTTGGTCCTATACCGTGATATCTAAAATCATACAAGCAGCAAGTAGACAGAAAGAATTACCATTCCCTTGGTGGCTTTAACATAGCTCAAGCAAGAGTTTGAATCCAATATTATTCGTAGCAAGCTGTCTGAATTTTGTTTGGCTGGCAGAATGCAACCGTCAACTCGGCCAATCTCAAACCTCCTTCGACCCCCAGCTTCTACATCTACAAAAACTAAGAAATGAAGACATCTGACAGAATTAGCCTATTGGAGCGGGTCATAATAATGTCTAGACCATCAACCGAGAGCTAGCTTGTGCAGACAACAGCACAATCTTGCATCGATAGCGGTTAGGTTTGTACAGGGATACTAATGAGACGCTGGTTTATTTATTTATATTCACAGCTTGTTCTTAAGGATGTAATTGATAGCAGCCCTTCCATCTGGTCCTCGTCGAACTCCAAGCTCCATAAGCTTTCCAAATGCCTTTGCGAAATCCGCGTAGAACAGATCCTTATCCTTTGCATAGACCTCAACCCATTTTCGGAATGAGGGGTCATCAATGAGTGCTATGTCAGCTGGAAGCATCATCAACTCCTTATCGGGGTCGTAATACTGGTCAACACCAGCAGGAGACTTGCCAAGCTTCCACTCCTCGTTCAAGAGCAACTTGAAGTATGTGTTTCCAAACTTGGTGGGGTTAGGCACCCAGGGACCGTCGAATCCAGATCGATTGGCATGGGTTCGTCCCAAGTTGTGTGCGCCAGCAAGAGCTACGATCTCCTGGTCGTTGAAACCCATTCGGTAGAAAATGTGTCTGAGGTGGTCCTGGCCCAATGCTCCATCAGGAAGTCGACCGTTAGGGGGCACATTGGCCTCGTCAAGGTAGTCTACTCGGCCAGGTTTCCACGGAATAACAGGACCGTCCATGTATTCAACGGCCACCTTACCGGCAAACGTCCACAGGTCAGCATAGGAAATCCATGGGAATTGGGCCTTAATGGGCTCCAAAAACTCTCGTGCAAACTCCAAACCGTTGTTGGCTCCATCTTTGGCCTCAATCTCGTATCTCATGGTGGCTCCGTTGGATCCTCCTGTGCCAGTCTCCTTGTCGTAAGTACCAGAGGCATGCCACGCGAGTCGTACCAAGACAGGTCCGATAGAACCATCATCGTAGCCCTCGCGAGGAATGATCTTTCTAATGGCCTCTGCAACAGCCGCGTAGTCTCCTTTAACCATGTTTGTTGTATTTATGAGATGCACAGCTTTGTTTTCGACGATTACTACCTCAAAGACAGGTTGCAAACTAGAATCTATTGATATCGGCGCACTGTGATGCTTTAATATCCATTGTGGCACCCAAACTAAATGATGGAGGACCTGGCGGTTAGGGCATCGGCAGGGAACCGTGCCAAAAGTGGGGACAACATTGGGGGTCGAGACCGCTATCACGCCCGGATTCTGCTCGGGGGAGGGGTCCCCAGTCGATTTGGGGTCGCTGATGACGGCTGTGGAATCAAATTTGCACAATGGTATCAGTTGTTGGATCTTATCCTCCTCCATTGGTGTTTTCAGTTATCGCAAGCTTCGGCTTGTGGGGTAACGCCGACGCGGCTGTTTACCGAGGTGCTGACACTTAACCCGAGTTGCAGGCAACTGCAGTGGAGCCAATGAATTCAAAGGCTGATGTAAGCAGTCAAGAGTTATTGATGGCACCACTGGCCAAGTGATGGACCAAAAATTATGGCGTTATCCATAAAGATGAGCGCTGAGATGCAACATAATGCTTAATATAATAAAGTGTAAAATAAATCATGAAATGCTTTATTGAAGATTCTATAAAATAAAAGACATGTATGTAGTTGAGCCGAAAGAGCCAACCAGCAAGGAGAGTTGCTGCAATTGAGTCAAATCAGAGCTTTTTTTGTATAATTAATATGCCTATTATCTTCTTGTATAATTCAATGTGCCATATGAACTGGTGCGCTGCTGCATCTGCCGGGTGCTGGCTCGAACAGCTACTGGTTTGGGAGTTGACTTGATGCCGGTGATGAACTCATGACGCATGGCCTGAGCCGGTCTGGGCCGTCGAACCGGATCCCACATCAGCAGCTCGCTGACAAAGTCCAGGAAAGCACTGTTATCGCAGTGAAGAACATGCGACAGCTTCTTTGACCCCGGAATGCGAGTATCCCCTCGCTTGGTAGTGACGGGCCGCGGGTTGCCTAGACTATCAAAAAATACCTTGCGCCTAGAGCATCTGCTGACAATTGATTTGTCAGGAACTCCAAACACCTCCATAATCCAAGACACTTGCTCCTGCTCATTCTCGCCCATAAACAATGGTCGTCCAGTAAGAAGCTCTGGCAAAATGCATCCCAGACTCCACATATCAACGGGGCGGCCATACGGGAGACCCAGCATGACCTCTGGAGACCGGTAAAAGCGCGACTGGATATAAGTGTAAACTCGCTCTGATTCGTAGCATGATGACCCAAAGTCGATGAGCTTGATTTTGCCACTTTCAGGGTCGCAAAGCATGATGTTTTCGGGTTTTAGATCGCAGTGGATTATCGACTTTGAATCCAAAAAGCTCAGCGCCTCGAGCATCTGCTTGGTGAAATGCTTGATAAGCCTTATAGGCAATCCATTATACTTGTTGTATTTGATAAGCTCGTAGAGATTGATGCCTAAAAGTTCACTGGTAATGCACAAATGGTCTCGGAAAGAAAAATGGTCTTGGTAGCGAACGAGGTGGTATCTATCACGAGGGTCCCACGTTGTTAATGACTTCAACAGGTCTGCTTCTATTAATGCCTGCATCTGTAAACGCTTCTTGTTGACGATCATTTTCAGAGCAACAAGTTTGCCGGTTTTATGATCAACACACTTTAGAACTTTTCCAAAACTGCCCTTGCCAAGAACGCTCAACACTCGATACCGGTATGCAATATGGTCTCCCAGAGCCACCTTGTAGTCGCCCTTATCATCGTCAAACCCAAAGTTGTTGGTAGTACGACGAATATCTCCAGTGATTTTACGGGCGTCACTGGCACCGCAGAAATACACATATCTATAATCGAGAATTTCGCCCTTTTCGTAGATATTGAGCTTGTTGCTTCTAGCAGCAATAATCGATGTCATAGGAGACACTTTCAACTCGCCAGCTTCGCCCAAGCCTGCCACGAGCCTGTCGGTTTGGGCCTCGTCCGGCTTTCTAGTGACTATAGTTTTCATTATAGCCCGAATTTCTATGCTTTCTTTTTCATCTTCCAAATCCTTTTCTGGAGTTGTACTAGTAGACCTCGCAGACTCATCATAACTGCCAGCTGAATCCCGGGGGTCAATCTGCTCGTTCTTCAACGAATCTGTAAATGAGGACCCACGGGAAAGCGACAACCGTGACATGCGACGTATGTTTTCAAACGGAGACATAAGCATTCTTCGAGTAGCGGTGGCAGTAGATGTTCGAGTGTTTGAACCTCGTTGCTTTGACGTGGTAGATTTTGGGCGCATTGCTGCCGGACTGGCGGGGGCCAGAAGTCCTTCTGGACCTGGTGGTGGAAGATCAGGAAAATTATCGGATGTTGTCGAGGTAATCCTTGGATAAATACGGGCAGGGACATTAACTGGCCTGTATGGAGACTTTGCGGTGATTTTAACCGCCGACACTCCAGAAGTTGGGCTGTCTTCTTGAAAGTTGTAGCCGGCAACACCACTGATATCAGGCAAAGTTAACGAGCGAATAACGCTTTTGTGCGTGGTTGTAGTCCCATATTCATGAGTCAATGACAGGTCGACCATGCGAGCAGTAGCGATGTCCACTGAAGAATTACTTGAAGCAGAACCTCGCGACTGCTGGAGGGGTTGTCTTGGCGAGGTATTTAACGGCATGACAGTACGCCTAGCAGAAGAGGCCATCCTTGGGGAAGCAGGTACAACTGGCACCTTGTTGAGATCATGTGAGATGGACCTCTTTTGTTTGAGACGACTCTCGTCCCACCCCATAGACTGGTTTAACGAATTGAGAGACACCGAGTTTGGAATGGAGTATCTTGTCAGCTGGTTTGGTATCGGGGGAACCGGTGGCTCGCTTGGTGATTGTGGAGGAGGAGCAGGAGACGACTTCTTCTTTCGAGAAACATGGGAATTCTCAGAAGGCATCATAGACATCCGATGCTGGCGCCGAGGCCCGTCAACATATGACATGCGTTTTGAGGCATCAGGAGACATTGATGGCGATACTGTCGACATACGATATGCTCGAGAAGGCTGTAATGGCGGTTGACGAAGAGACTTAGCAGGACTGGAATAGACTACAGTCGCCGGGATATCTGATGATCCTAAAGAGTCTTTTGATTTTCTGGCCGCCTGTAGGGGCACCTTTTTAAAATCTTTGTGTATGCGACTGTCTTCAGATACTTGCCTTGGCACTGGAGGCTTTTTGACGTCCCTTGGTAGTTCTCGTGGGCCTGAAGGACGTCGCTGTTGTGACAATTCAGACAAAGAATAGGTGCTGGATTGACGAGGAATAGATGGATGCTGTGTGGATTTTCTCACTGATGGAGACATTGCCGTTTGGACAGAACTCTCAATACCACTCGCCTGTCGAGGAGTCCTAGAAGTGTTTGTCCCTTGGCGACGATGTTGAGCCACTGGAACACTGTCAATTTCAAGATTTACCATAATGCTCCGCCGCCTCGACTTGGGATTGACAAACCCCTGAGGACCAGCCGTCTGTACTGTCAACAGTGGACGGGACTCATCGCCAGCAGAGTCGGGCATCGCTGCTACTGCAGCTGGTTCAGGCCCCTGGGAGCTGTTTCGAGGACTGGATATCCCGGATGATCTGAGCTTTGTAGCCGGTGTAATGGGCACCTTAAAGAGAGGAATGGATGAAGAAGGAGTTATAGTAGGACCTGCTCCAGAAAGCCGGCGATGCACTTGATCAATGACATCAGCAGGTCGCTTGGGCTTTTGGATCGTCGTAGGGACTGGGAGAGACGACGAAGCATAGCGATCTGAAGAGACCTGTCGCGTCCGTGACGTCGCTAACATGGATTGGACTTCAAAGTTAGCGCCAA